>LR738712.1:622444307-622576943 GCA_902687465.1 Secale cereale | reverse complement strand
GGGGGGGGGGGGGCTGCAGAGCACTTGCTCGGGCGAGACCCACGGCGCAGCCGCCGGCGAGCACATCGACGGCCAGGGGAGTCTGCAGGGAGGTGGGATTGGAGTGGGGCGAGGGGACCGGGGGCGGAGCAGTGGTGATGGCGGAGCCGGCGAGCGAGGGTGAGGCCCCGCGCAGGCAGGCATCACGGCCGGGGGCGCGCGCTAGGGCGTTAGGGGCGCGGGCTGACGAGGCCCCAGGCGCAGACACTAAGCAGGGCCGGGACCTCGTGAGCGCGGCCACGGTGTGCTTCCGGCGATGGCGAATCGACAGTGAAACGAGGCAGATTCGAGGTGAGGGGAAAGGGGAATCGGACAGGGGCTCACCGAGGAGCTCGGGGACGTGCTCGTGGAGGATGGGGGTGGCCTGTAGCAGAGACGAACGACGATGGCAGGCGGCGGACGGAGACGAAGGAGATCGATCGATGGCGAGGGCACGGTGCGATTCCAGTTGAAAGGATCCTCATAGTCGACGTAGATGGATGCAGCACACCTCCTGAACACCGAACCATGGCTCGGAGAAGTTCCTGGCCGCGAAGACGACGACGACGCGACGATGGTGGCTTCGGGCGACAAAGCAGTTGAAGGAGGAGAGTGACGGAGGGAAAAAAGGTCGACCTAGGGTTTGGAGGGGGGTCGGGGCGGCCTTATTCTCGCAGGGGCATCGTCGGATGGTCGCCGTGTGGCCATCCACGGCATGGACGCCGCACACGCGTCCAGCGCACCCCCTGTGAACAGGACGTTGAAGATGAAAGTTGTGATGGGCTGGGCCTTATGTGGTTCCTAAAGCCCAGCCGCTTGGTGGGCTTCTTTGTTTCTTTTGTTCTATTATTTTATGTTCTGTTATTTCAACGTTGTTTGCATTTAATTAGAGCACCCATTTTACTTTTATAAAATGTTCCACTGGTCAAATTAAAAACGTTGAATTAAACTAAGTAGGTACAAAAAGTTTGAGGTTGTACGGAAACCACTTGAAATTTGCTGGCATTTCTAAAAGTGCTGAAAAAGTGTTGCTCCTGCACTGTTTTAAAATACTGGGACATTTTAGGAAGTCAAAAGGGCTTCATATTATTTATACCAAGACTTAGGCATTTTATGACACATGGTAAACAATTTTTTTGGTTCGCTGCTTAAACAAATAATTATTTTGACTTTATTTTAAAATTTGAATATGTGGTCGAAATATTCCTTAATGGTTTTTCTTAGGGCATAACGATGATGACTTGGCATCATTAGTGTGAAGTTACTATAGCATGATTCTCGGGGGGTTACACTCTATCATGAAGATCATGGTGCTACTTTGAAGCACAAGTGTGGAAAAGGATAGTAGCATTGTCCCTTCACTCTTTTCTCTCATTTTTTGGAGGGGATTTCTCCCTTTTTTTATTTGGCCTTTCCTCACATGGACAATTGATACGTCTCAAACGTATCTACTTTTCCAAACATTTTTGATATTGTTTTGTCCTCATTCTTGCATGATTTGAACTAAACTAACCCGAACTGACGCTGTTTTCAGCAGAGCTGCCTGTATGGTTTTATTGTGTGCAGGAAAACGGATTTTTAGGTATCTCAGAAAAATCCACGAAAAATCACTGAAAATCCACGTACCCGAAGGAACCCGGAGCCAGAAGAGGGGCCAGAGGGGGGCCAGGGGGGGCGAGGCGCCCTGGTGGCGCGGCCCAGCCCCTGGCCGCGCCGGGGGGTCGCCTGGGTGGGCCCCACCTCCCCTGGTGCCCTACTTCGACTCGTATTTTAGCTCGTGACGGAGAAACCCCAGATCAGAAGTTCTTTTCGCAGTTTTCGTCACGGAGCCGCCGCCACCCTCTGTTCTTCTTCGGGAGGGCTAATCTGGAGGCTGAATTGGCCTCCGGAGAGGGGAGATCGTCGCCATCGTCATCATCATCACCACTCCATCATCCCTCCATGACTTCTCCTTCCATGTGTGAGTAATCCCCTGCTGTAGGCGAAGGGGGTGGTAGGGATTGGATGAGTTAGATCATGTAATAGTTTGTCAGATCGTTGGGGGCATGTTGCCTATCATCTACTATGGTGTTTATCATCTTTGCTTCAACTTGTTATGCTTAATGCTTGACACTTAGGGCCCAAGTGCCATGATTTCAGATCTGAACCATATGTGTTTGCATGAATATATTTGTGTTCTTGATCCTATCTATGAGTTGTTTGCACCTATTACGGTTCGGAACCGGCGATCCCAAAAGTGACAGCTTGGGACACCAAAGGGGATGGTCCGTAGTTTGAGGATTACATGTATCCATTGAGTTCATTGCTTTGTTCCGGTGCTCTTTGACAGGAGCACCTTAATTTCCATAAGTTCCTTTTGGCCCCGTTCGTAGCGGGATGGTAGGACAAAAGATGTTGTGCAAGTTCTTATTGCAAGCACGTACAACTACCTACGGGATACATGCCTAATGTTTGATATTTGCCTAGATGATCATTCATTTTCCGTGTGCCGTGCCCCAAGTTAGAATCATGATATATCTCATCCATGCAGCGCCCAACCATCCATCTCCCTAGCCTACAGTGTTTTAAATCCTGCTGGTTACTAGTTACTACTTTTGCCATTTACTCTTGCTATTTACTTTTGCTGTTTACTTTTACTATCACCATCATTACTATCATATCACTGTTACCACTTATCTTTTGTTGCAAGTAAGTATATTTTAGGTGCGGTTGAATTGACAACTCAACTGTCAAAGCTTATAAATACTCTTTGGCTCCCCGTGTGTCGAATCAATAAATTGGGTTATTCTTACCCGCGAAGACTATCTCGATCCCTTACGGTTGAGGGTTATCAAGTACCGTTTTCTGGCGCCGTTGCTAGGGAGCATAGCAATATTTACAAGTCTACTTGAAGTATCCTACCTGCTGCACTTCATCCGCTATGGGTAAGGAAGGAGACCCCAAGGTTCCGATCTTACTATCCACTACAAGAAGAGGTACTGTTCTGAGTACTAGTGCTACACTTGATTCACCCTCTGTTATGAGTAAGTTTGCCTCACCGCCACCACATGATGCTCCTACTGAATCTGTTACTATGTCCGAAACTCTTGATGATGCTTCTACTACTGTTGATGATATTAGTTCCCTTGGTTATGCTCTTGAGAAACAGATCGCTGCTGCTGCAAAAAAGTCTGGAATTGAAATTCCTGTTACTCGCTACCCTATTGGTGAAACTTATGATTATCCTGATTTGAGTAAACTCAAGGAGAGACTCCTTGATGATGATTACTATATGCTTGATGAAGATTTATGCAGAGAACTGACAGAGTTTTCTGGCTCTGACCCTGAAGTTATTAAGAAACTGTTTGAAAAACACTCTTTGAAGAACAAAACCGTTCCTGATCCTGAATTTGCTACATCTCCTATATGCATTGATGATCCTGATTATGATTTCGCTGTTGATCTTTCACTTATACCTATGGTTGAAGTTGACCCCTTTTATGGCAGAGAAAATGATGATGCTATTGCACACCTGACTAAACTCGGTGAGTTGGGTGGCCTGTTTACCACAGATGAGAAGATACGATACTTTTATGTGACCAAGCTTCTTCCTTTCTCCTTGAAGGAAGGTGCCAAAGCATGTAATGATTCACTCCCATGCGGTTCCATTAAGAGTCCTCAAGACTTAGCTCACTCTTTTGTTGATAAGTACTTTCCTGCTCACATGCAACATGCTGCTTTACAAAGAATTTATAACTTTAAACAGTTGCAGGATGAGTCCCTCCCTAAAGCTTGGGGGAGGTACTGCGGTCTGATTCGAGCTAGAACATGACATGAAGTCCCTAAGAACGAATTAATTGATATATTCTATGCTGGTCTAACTGATGAATCCAGGTCCTATTTGGACAGTTGTGCTGGTTGTGTTTTCAGGAAAAGGACGCCGAAAGATGCAGAAGATTTGATGGGCAGGATTGCCAAAAACCATGAAGATTGGTCCGTCCCTGAACCACCTCCACCACCAAAGAAGAGGGGCATATTTGTTCTAAGCCCCGAAGATATGCGAGAAGCAAAGAAGTCTATTAAAGAGAAAGGTATTAAAGCTAAAGACGTGAAGAATCTACCCCCTATTGAGAAGCTGTGTGAGCCTACCACTCACCCTCCTATGGTAGAGGTACACTCTCTTTTAGATTTCAACGCAAGTGACATCCCTCATGGTAAGCCACCTGATCAATGTTTAGATGAGTTTGATAATTTTATTATGAAACAAAATCATTTTAATGAGAGGATACAAAGTCAGTTGCATGATAATTCCCTTGCTATCAAAAGATTGCTTGATGTTCTAGGTAGAATGGTTAATGATGTTCAATGTCTTGTGAAGCATTTTCATATGGTTCAAACTCAGCTTGACCAAATTTCTAATGTGCAAAAAGATTTGCTTGCTAACAATGCCAAACAAGATGATTTGCAGGCTTTCGGGATTAAGGCCCGAGGAGGAACTAGCACTCAAGATCCTCTCTATCTAGAGGGGCATCCGAGGAGAATCGAGCAAGATTCTCAAATACAGGAAGAAGAAATTGCTGGCTCTCCAAAGAAGAAGAAGAAACATAAGGAGGCCGACAATTCTAATGATCCTATTGCAGATGAAGAGCCAGCTGTTGATCCCAACAGTGTATCTATCTCCGATGCTGAGATTGAAGACGGTGCTGAACCTGAAGGTAAGGATATTGAGAAGAACGATCCGCCTGAAGTTCGAGAAGAAGAAGCACCTGACAAACGTAAGAGGAACACTAAAGAAGACTTCATCGCAAGAAAACATGGGAAGGAAAGAGAATCATGGGTACAGAAACCCATGCCCTTTCCAGGTAAGTCCATCAAATCTAAAGAAGAAGAGCATTACAATAAGTTTTGTGAGTGGATTAAGCCTCTTTTTCTTCAAATCCCTTTGACTGAGGCTATTAAGTTACCTCCTTATTCAAAATATATGAAAGATATTGTCAGTAATAAAAGAAAAGTTCCTAATGAAGCAATATCTGCTATGCTTGCTAACTACTCTTTCAGTGGCAAGATTCCTGAGAAGCTCGGTGATCCAGGTATACCCACCATTCCTTGCTCCATAAAGAATAATTATGTCAAAACTGCTTTGTGTGATCTTGGAGCAGGAGTGAGTGTTATGCCTCTCTCTCTCTTTACGAGAGGCTTTGTTTAGAGAAACTAATTCCTACAGATATCTCTCTTCAGATGGCTGACAAGTCAACCGCCGTTCCGATAGGTATTTGTGAGGATGTTCTAGTAGAAGTTGCTAATTGTTTGATTCTTACTGATTTTGTTGTGCTTGACATGCCCGAGGATGGGAGCATGTCCATTATTCTTGGTAGACCTTTTCTTAACACCGCAGGTGCTGTTATTGATTGCAATAAAGGGAAGGTCACCTTCAAGGTGAATGATAAAGAACACACGGTATATTTTCCAAAGAAGACCGACAGGAGGCATGGCCTCAACTCTATAGAGAATATCGACACCGTGAAGATTAGAGAATGGGACTGTCCACTACATGTACCTCACAAATACAAAACTATCATGGTGGGGACAATGTCCATCAAAGTAAAGGTTCAGTGATTACTTCGTAAGAGGTGAGACTTTTTGCTCTATATATCGCCTGTTTGTTGGTAAGACTTGATCAACCTTACTAGTAAACATGTTTTATATAGATAAAAAGTTGAGCTTGTTATGTTTTCATTTATTTTAGTTCTTGTTCTACTTGATGTACCAAGTATTTATGTTTTGAAGCTTCACAATACTACTCACTGCTTCAAGTTTTCAGAGAGTTTCGCAGCTTTTTGAACTTCGAAAAAATTTCAACAGTGAAGTTTTCAGAAAAATTCCAGAAAAATTAAAATAAAAATTTCCACGTCGGGAGTGACCCAGAGGGACCTGGGGCCAGCCAGGGGGACCCACTAGTGGCCCAGGCGGCCAGCTGGCGCGGCCTGCCCCCTGGCCGCGCCCACAGGGCGCCTGGGGCCCACAAGGCCCCCCTCTAGGTATGTCTTCTTCCTCCCACTCTCTTTTTCTCCAAAAACTTGAGTTCTGCACTTGTTCTTGCGTTCTTGCTGTTCTTGGAGGCGATTCTTCGATCTCTCTCTACAGCCCATCATTTGAGCTGAGATTTTGAGCAAATACTCCCTGGTATGTGACTCCTCCACCCCTCCAATTAGATTTCTGATTGGTGGCTTCATTTGTGAGTATTTAGTAGTTCTTGGTGTTGTATAGATGAGCTTGCATGCATGTGTAGAAAGTTATTTTCCAAGTTTTGATGCAAGTTTATGCCTTGGGCAAGTGAGTTGAGTAGTTTGCCTTAACTCACCTTGTTTTAATCCTCGTTTTTGTAAATTGCCCAAAAATTTCAGAAATGAGTTTGTAAGGAAGGGCAAAAGGGTGGCTTGAGAAGAGGAGCCCCGCACACTCCGATCGAGTTACTAGAGCCGCAGCTTCACCCTCGAGTGCTAGGGTGAGCTATAATGAAGATCATGTGCCCCTGGAGTTGTTGGAAGACATAAGTCCAGCACGTGCTATGACGTTTCCATGTGATGAATTCCTTGAAGCTGCGGGAATCAAGGATGAGTTTTATAATCTTTGTGCTAATGCAGGTCTGACACGGCTCGTCATGTGCCGTGTTACTCAGTATCAAAAACTCACCTCCAGTTTCATTAACAGTTTTAGATATAATCCTGATTCAGGTGCTATTGAGTTTAAAATTTACAATGATCTTATCACCATGCCTTTGGGAAAGTTTTGTGAAATAATAGGTGTGCCAAACGTTGGGAGGACGGCTAGGATGGCCACTCAGCCCTCCGAGCTGAAAACCGTCATCAACTCTCTCTGCAGCATGGGTACGAGGGATATTCATCGGTCGAAGATGTCCAACATCTTATTTCCTCACCTCAGGTGTTTTGCATATTATGTTGCTAGAGGGGTGTTAGCTCGTGACAACACAAGCAACATTTCTGCTCCGGATATTGCTATCCTGGCAGCAGCCCTCTCAGGGAGGTCTGATTATAATCCGGTTGCCTTAATTGCTCGACGCCTTGCTATGAACGGTAACAAGGGAGACTTATATGGTGGCGTTTATGCCACACTTATCTTAGAACATCTTGGAGGCACCCCACACCCTGATGATAATCCTTTTACTTATTTAAGCTTTGATCTTGCTGCTATGAAAAGGCATAAGTTTGTTACCATGGCTTCTGAGCTGGATAATCTTGTTTATATCTTGCGTTTCGGAACTGCCGCGGAACGCGAGATCCGTCTACCTGCACCTCTTTTGTTTGATTTTTCTCGCAGGAACGGATGGTCCTTTGATGTTGTCCGGTTCGATGAGTTCATGGCCCAGTATCAGTTTCATAACCCCATGGAGGGGGGTGTGCCCGACGAGGAGGAGCACGGTGAGTTACCACCTTTTCAGGAAGAAACCGCCACCGAGTTTGGTGAAGGGTCTTCCTCTGCTTGGCGTACGGACCCTTCCTCGTGGGAGACTCCGAGGAGTTCGGTGTACGCGCCAGCATCCTTCTACGACCCTTGGACTCACTACCATACCCCCGGAGCAGGAGGCTCCTGGGGGCAGTAGCTGCTACCAACTTAGGCCAAAAGCCTAAGCTTGGGGGAGTACGTGCCCCTCTCGCTTTTCCATTGTATTATCCGTTTTATTCGCTTTGATCTTTTCGAAGTTTTTGCCCATTCTTCTTTATTTCTCTCTTTGCAAAAACAACAAAAAGATTTTCTCTTTCTTTTGCTTTCGTTCAACCTTTGAAATAATCCAAAAAGATTTCCTTTTCTCTTTAGTTTGCTTTGTTTTCAGAGTTTAGCTCGAGCCCGTGATGGCATTTAATTATATTTTCTACGTTCGATCGTGCAAATGACGAGGCAGTAATGACAAAGATCGACTGAAGGGGAGCAACAAGGAAGACCGGTATGAACTCTTTTTGTTTCTACTTTTGTACATATGCATGTACTTATGATCTAGAGACCAGCTTGTAGCGACATAGTGCTATGTTTACAATGCTCTTCCAGTAGTTCATGCTTTCCTTGTGGCTAGTCTCGAATAGCTAGAGTATACAATGTGTTATTCAAATAATTTACATGCATTGCACTGTTCATAGTCTGGTATACTAAGGTGGTATTTCCCTTTAGAGAATTTTTGGATCGACTTGGCACATGTTTACACATGTTTAAGACTAAAAGGTCTGCTCTGCCTTGATGATCTTTGAGTTTCAGAATAGTTATATCACTTTCATGCCCGATTCAATGTTGCTTTGTCGCTCTGCATGATTATGACCGTTATTGCTCTCTAGTTGGTCGCTTCCCAGTCTTTTGCTAACCTCCACCTGTACTAAGCGGACTGACTGCTTGTGCATCCAAAATCCTTAAAACCTGTTATGCCATATGAGTCCACCATACCTTCCTATACATGGTATTTACCTGCCATTCCTAACGAAGACTTTCATGTACCATCTCGAAATTAATCAAAAGCATTTCTCTTTTTGTGCCTCTGTTTTAGCTCATGAGGAAGTAGTAGTTAATTCATGATCTTTTTAAGTTGGACAAGTTTCACCCCGAGATTGCATGTCTAATGTGCAAACCCATAATACGAGAAGGAACTAGCATAGAGTGCGTCCAACTCATAAAAGATAATACAACAAACAAACCCTCCTTCACGCTTTGTTCATGAGAAATCAGAAAACTTTGGCAGTGATAAACAAAGGAGATTAAGAGGATGTGATCGTCCTCATGCGGGAGCCGTTTCTCGAAACTTGTCCAGCTCAAGAAGTGATTGAGTTATCTGCTAGCATTCGTTGACGAAATATGCACCTCTCAAAAATATTTTTCCCTCTGTTTTTTAAAAACCAAGAGCTCTGGTACATGTTTAGTTTTTGTTTCCGACCACGGGTTTTCAACCTTGCCAACAAAAGCCACAGTTCGAGAGTCTCCACCTTCTTTCTTCAAAGCACCAACTAGGAGAGCATAATTGTCATTCTGAGTGTAATGTGCATTGTCCCAAAGTATTACATTGTCTTATGTATGCTTGTGATATGATTTATTCTGGAATTCTTAGTTCTAGTCTCCTTTAAAACTCTGGAGGAGCTTCTGCATTTATGTTTTGCTTCACTCATGGAGGCTAGCGAGATACCACCCTAGTATGCTCAAGCTATGTGCAATGTAGTCTTGATTTTCAGTAGTATATTATTTACTTTTGGGTATTTGTGATTGGTCACTTGAAAGAAGGATTGCTCAGTGCATTGTCCTCATAGTACTGTTTCAGTACTTGCTACACTCTTTTCGTAGTACATGCTTATATACATCTAATGAAGCAAAAGAGTTTGTCAAAGTTTTCTTTGTCGCGTCCAGTTCGTTGAACTGAATTGCTTGAGGACAAGCAATATGCTAAGCTTGGGGGAGTTGATACGTCTCAAACGTATCTACTTTTCCAAACACTTTTGATATTGTTTTGACCTCATTCTTGCATGATTTGAACTAAACTAACCCGGACTGACGCTGTTTTCAGCAGAGCTGCCTGAATGGTTTTATTGTGTGCAGGAAAATGGATTTTTAGGTATCTCAGAAAAATCCACGAAAAATCACGGAAAATCCACGCACCCGAAGGAACCTGGAGCCAGAAGAGGGGCCAGAGGGGGGCCAGGGGGGCCCAGGCGCCCTGGTGGCGCGGCCCAGCCCCTGGCCGCGCCGGGGGGTCGCCTGGGTGGGCCCCACCTCCCCTGGTGCCCTACTTCGACTCGTATTTTAGCTCGTGACAGAGAAACCCCAGATCAGAAGTTCTTTTTGCAGTTTTCGTCACGGAGCCGCCGCCACCCTCTGTTCTTCTTCGGGAGGGCTAATCTGGAGGCTGAATTGGCCTCCGGAGAGGGGAGATCGTCGCCATCGTCATCATCACCACCACTCCATCATCCCTCCATGACTTCTTCCATGTGTGAGTAATCCCCTACTGTAGGCGAAGGGGATGGTAGGGATTGGATGAGTTAGATCATGTAATAGTTTGTCAGATCGTTGGGGGCATGTTGCCTATCATCTACTATGGTGTTTATCATCTTTGCTTCAACTTGTTATTCTTAATGCTTGTCACTTAGGGCCCGAGTGCCATGATTTCAGATCTGAACCATATATGTTTGCATGAATATATTTGTGTTCTTGATCCTACCTATGAGTTGTTTGCACCTATTACGGTTCGGAACTGGCGATCCCAAAAGTGACAGCTTGGGACACCAAAGGGGATGGTCCGTAGTTTGAGGATTACATGTATCCATTGAGTTCATTGCTTTGTTCCGGTGCTCTTTGACAGGAGCACCTTAATCTCCATAAGTTCCTTTTGGCCCCGTTCGTAGCGGGATGGTAGGACAAAAGATGTTGTGCAAGTTCTTATTGCAAGCACGTACAACTACCTACGGGATACATGCCTAATGTTTTATATTTGCCTAGATGATCATTACTTTTCCGTGTGCCGTGCCCCAAGTTAGAATCATGATATATCTCTTCCATGCAGCGCCCAACCATCCATCTCCCTAGCCTACGGTGTTTTAAATCCTGCTGGTTACTAGTTACTACTTTTGCCATTTACTCTTGCTATTTACTTTTGCTGTTTACTTTTACTATCACCATCATTACTACCATATCAGTGTTTCCACTTATCTTTTGTTGCAAGTAAGTATATTTCAGGTGCGGTTGAATTGACAACTCAACTGTCAAAGCTTATAAATACTCTTTGGCTCCCCGTGTGTCGAATCAATAAATTGGGTTATTCTTACCCACGAAGATTATCTCGATCCCTTACGGTTGAGGGTTATCAACAATGCTCTAATAATGAAGATCATCACACTTTTATTGACTTACAACTCAAAGATTACAACTCGAAGCTAGAACAAAATATGACTCTATGTGAATGATGATGAAGTATGTCATATGAACGGAACGGTGGAAAGTTGCATCGCAATATATCTCGGAATGGCTATGGAAATGACATGATAGGTAGGTATGGTGGCTGTTTTGTGGAAGGTATATGGTGGGTGTAAGGTACCGACGAAAGTTGTGCGGTACAAGACAGGCTAGCAATGGTGGAAGGGTGAGAGTGCGTATAATCCATGGACTCAACATTAGTCATAAAGAACTCATATACTTATTGCAAAAATCTACGAGTCATGAAAACAAAGTATTCAATGCATGCTCCTAGGGGAAGGTTTGGTAGGAGTTAACCATCGCGCGATCTCGACCTCCACACAAAGGATGACACTCAATAAATACCTCATGCTCTAACTTCGGCACATAGTGGTTCACCATACGTGCATGCTACTGAAGGAAATATGCCCTAGAGACAATAATATAGTTATTATTTATTTCCTTATATCATGATAAATGTTTATTATTCATGCTAGAATTGTATTAACCGGAAACTTAGTACATGTGTGAATACATAGACAAAACAGAGTGTCCCTAGTATGCCTCTACTAGACTAGCTCATTGATCAAAGATGGTTATGTTTCCTAGCCATAGACATGAGTTGTCATTTGATCAACGGGGTCACATCATTAGGAGAATGATGTGATGGACAAGACCCATCCGTTAGCTTAGCACTATGATCGTTTAGTTTTACTGCTATTGCTTTCTTCATGACTTATACATGTTCCTATGACTATGAGATTATGCAACTCCCGAATACCGGATGAACACCTTGTGTGCTATCAAACGTCACAACGTAACTGGGTGATTATAAAGATGCTCTACAGGTGTCTCCGAAGGTGTTCCTTGTGTTGGCATAGATCAAGAATAGGATTTGTCACTCAGAGTGTCGGAGAGGTATCTCTGGGCCCTCTCGGTAATACACATCATAATAAGCCTTGCAAGCATATGACTAATGAGTTAGTCACGAGATGATGTATTACAGAACGACTAAAGAGACTTGCCGGTAACGAGATTGAACTAGGTATTGAGATACCGACGATCAAATCTCGGGCAAGTAACATACCGATGACAAAGGGAACAATGTATGTTGTTATGCGGTTTGACCGATAAAGATCTTCGTAGAATATGTTGGAGCCAATATGAGCATCCAGGTTCTGGTATTGGTTATTTACCGGAGATGAGTCTCGGTCATGTCTACATAGTTCTCGAACACGTAGGGTCCGCACGCTTAACGTTTGATGACGATCGGTATTATGAGTTTATGAGTTTTGTTGTAACGAAGGTAGTTCGGAGTCCCGGATGAGATCACGGACATGAAGAGGAGTCTTGGAATGTCCAAGATGTAAAGATCGATATACTGGAAGGCTATATTCGGACATCAGAAAGGTTCCGAGTGGTTCGAGCATTTTTTCGAAGTACCGGGAGGTTACCGGAACCCCCGGGAGAAGTTATGGGCCTTATGGGCCATAAGAAGGAAGCACACCAGCCCACAAGGGGCTGGTGCGCCCTCCTTGGGCAGGAGGCCGAATTGGAAGGTTTGGGGGTGGCGCCCCCCTTTCCTTCTCTCCTATTCCTCCTTCCCTTCCTCTCCTACTCCTACAAGGGAAGGGGGGGAATCCTAATCCCAGTGGGAGTAGGACTCCTCCTAGGCGCTCCATAGAGGGCCGGCCTCTCCCCCTCCTCCACTCCTTTATATACGGAGGTGGGGGGCACCCCATAGACACACAAGTTACACAAGTTGATCAGTTGATCTCTCCGAACCATGTGTGGTGCCCCTCTCCATAGAAACACACCTCAGTCATACCGTTGAAGTGCTTAGGCGAAGCCCTGCGCTGGTAGCTTCATCATCTCCGTCACCACGCCATCGTGCTGACGAAACTCTCCTGTGAGGCTCTACTGGATCAAGAGCTCGTGGGACGTCATCAAGCTAAACGTGTTCTGAACGCAGACGCTCCGTACGTTCGGTGCTTCATTGGTTGGATCACGAAGAAGTTCGACTACATCAACCGTATCACTAGGCGCTTCCGCTCCCGGTCTACGAGGGTATGTTGACAGACTCTCCCCCTCGTTGCTATGCATCTAGTAGATAGATCTTGTGTGATCGTAGGAATTTTTTGAAATACTACGTTCCCCAACAGTGGTATCAGATCCAGGTCTATGCGTAGATGATATGCACGAGTAGAACACAAGTGAGTTGTGGACTATACTAGTCATACTGCTTACCAGCATGTCATACTTTGATTCGGCGGTATTGTTGGATGAAGCGGTCCGGGTCGACATTACATGTATGCTTACGCGAGACTGGTTCTACTGATGTGCTTCGCACACAGGTGGCTGGCGGGTGTCAGTTTCTCCAACTTTAATTGAATCGAGTGTGGCTACGCCCGGTCCTTGTGAAGGTTAAACATCACATACTTGACGAAATATCGTTGTGGTTTTGATGCGTAGGTAAGAACGGTTCTTGCTCAGCCTGTAGCAGCCACGTAAAACTTGCAACAACAAAGTACAGGATGTCTAATTTGTTTTTGCAGGGCATGTTGTGATGTGATATGGTCAAGACGTGTTGAGTTATACGTTATTGTATGAGATGATCATGTTTTGTAAAGTTATCGGCAACTGGCAGGAGCCATATGGTTGTCGCTTTATTGTATGAAATACAATCGCCATGTAATTGCTTTACTTCATCACTAAGCGGTAGCGATAGTCGTGGAAGCAATAGTTGGCGAGACGACAACGATGCTACGATGGAGATCAAGGTGTCGCGCCGGTGACGATGGTGATCATGACGGTTCCTTGGAGATGGAGATCAAAGGCACAAGATGATGATGGCCATATCATATCACTTATATTGATTGCATGTGATGTTTATCTTTTATGCATCTTATTTTTCTTAGATCGACGGTAGCATTATAAGATGATCACTCACTATATTTCAAGGTATAAGTGTTCTCCCTGAGTATGCATTGTTGCGAAAGTTCGTCGTGCCGAGACACCACGTGATGCTCGTGTGTGATAAGCTCTACGTTCACATACAACAGGTGTAAGCCAGTTTTGCACACGCAGAATACTCGGGTTAAACTTGACGAGCCTAGCATATGCAGATATGGCCTCGAAACACTAGAGACCGAAAGGTTGAGCGTGAATCATATAGTAGATATGATCAACATAAGATGTTCACCATTGAAAACTACTCCATCTCACATGATGATCAGACATGGTTTAGTTGATATGGATCACGTGATCACTTAGATGATTAGAGAGATGTCTGTCTAAGTGGGAGTTCTTAAGTAATTTGATTAATTGAACTTTAATTTATCATGAACTTAGTCTTGGTAGTATTAGCATATCTATTTTGTAGATCAATAGCTCGCGATGTAGCTCCCCGTTTGTTTTTATATGTTCCTAGAGAATACTAAGTTGAAAGATGTTAGTAGCAATGATGCGGGCTTGTTCTGTGATCTGAGGATTTTCCTCATTGCTGCACAGAAGTATTAGGTCCTTGATGCACCACTAGGTGACAAACCTATTGCAGGAGCAGATGCAAATGTTATGAACGTTTGACAAGCTCGGTATGATGACTACTTGATAGTTTAGTGCGCCATGCTTTACGGCTTATAACTGGGACTTCAAAAATGTTTTGAATGCCACGGAGCATATAAGATGTTCCAAGAGTTGAAATTAGTATTTCATACTCATGCCTGTGTCAAGAGGTTTGAGACCTCTGACAGTACTTTGCCTACAAGATGAAGGACAATAGCTCAACCGGTGAGCATGTGCTCAGATTATCTGGGTACTACAAATTGCTTGAATCAAGTGGGAGTTAATCTTCCAGATAAGATAGTAATTGACAAAGTTCTCTAGTCACTATCACCAAGTTAGTAGAACTTTGTGATGAACTATAATATGCAAGGGATGACGAAAGTAATTCCCGAGCTCTTCGCGATGCTAAAATCGGCAAAGGTAGAAATCAAGAAAGAGCATCAAGTGTTGATGGTTAACAAGACCACTTGTTTCAAATAAAGGGCAAAGGGATAGAAGGGGAACTTCAAGAAGAATGATAAGCAAGTTGTCACTCCCATGAAGAAACCCAAAGCCAAACATAAGCCTGAAACTAAGTGCTTCTACTGCAAAGGAAATGATCACTGGAAGTGGAACTGCCCTAGATACTTGGCGGATAAGAAGGATGACAAAGTGAACAAAGGTATATTTGATATACAGATTATTGATGTGTACTTTACTAGTGTTCATAGCAACCCTTGGGTTTTTGATACCGGTTCAGTTGCTAAAAAATAGTAACTCGAAACGGGAGTTGCAAAATGAACAGAGACTAGTTAAAGGTGAAGTGACGATGTGTGTTGGAAGTGGTTCCAAGATTGATATGATCATCATCGCACACTCCCAATACTTTCGGGATTAGTGTAGAACCTAAATAAATGTTATTTGGCATTTGCGTTGAGCATGAATGTGATTTGATCATGTTTGCTGCAATACGGTTATTCATTTAAAGTCATAGAATAATTGTTATTCTGTTTACATGAATACAGCCTTCGATGGTCATACACCCAACGAAAATAATTTGCTGGATCTCGATCATAGTGATACACATATTCATAATATTGAAGCCAAAAGATACAAGGTTAATAATGATAGTGCAACTTATTTGTGGCACTGTCGTTTAGGTCATATTGGTGTAAAGCACATGAAGAAACTCCATAGTGATGGACTTTTGGAATCACTTGATTATGAATCACTTGGTGCTTGCGAACCATGCCTCATGGGCAAGATGACTAAAGCTCCGTTCTCCGGAACAATGGTGCGAACAACTGATTTATTGGAAATCATACATACTGATGTATGTGGACCGATGAGTGTTGAGGCTCGCGGCAAGTATCATTATTTTTTGACCTTCACTGATGATTTGAGCAGATATGGGTATATCTACTTGATGAAACACAAGTCTAAAACATTTGAAAAGTTCAAAGAATTTCAGAGTGACGTAGAGAACCATCGTAACAAGAAAATAAAGTTTCTACAATCTGATCGTGGAGGCGAATATTTGATTTACGAGTTTGGTCTTCATTTGAAACAATGTGGAATAGTTTCACAACTCACGCCACCCAGAACACCACGGCATAATGGTGTGTCCGAACATCGTAATCGCACTTTATTAGATACGATGCGATCTATGATGTCTCTTACCGATTTACCACTATCATTTTGGGTTATGCAATAGAGACAGTTGCATTCACGTTAAATAGGGCACCATCTAAATCCGTTGAGACGACACCTTATGAACTGTGGTTTGGAAAGAAACCAAAGTTGTCATTTCTTAAAGTTTGGGGCTGCGATGCTTATGTGAAAAAGCTTCAACCTGATAAGCTCGGACCCTAGTCGGAGAAATGTGTCTTCATAGGATACCCAAAGGAGACTGTTGGGTACACCTTCTATCACAGATCCAAAGGCAAGATATTTGCTGCTAAGAATGGATCCTTTCTAGAGAAGGAGTTTCTCTCGAAAGAAGTGAGTGGGAGGAAAGTGGAACTTGATGAGGTAATTGTACCTTCTCCCAAATTGGAAAGTAGTACATCACAGAAACTAGTTCCAGTGATTCCTACACCAATTAGTGAGGATCTAGTTACTATTGAACTTCATAGATCAACCAGAGTACGTTCTGCACCAGAGTGGTACGGCAACCCAAGTTCTAGAAGTCATGTTACTAGACCATGATGAACCTACGAACTATGAGGAAGCAATGATGAGCCTAGATTCCGCAAAATGGCTCGAGGCCATGAAATCTGAGATGGGATCCATGTATGAGAACAAAGTGTGGACTTTGGTTGATTTGCTCGATGATCGGCAAGCAATTGAGAATAAATGGAACTTCAAGAGGAAGACTGATGCCTACGGTAATGTTACTGTCTACAAAGCTCGGCTTGTTGCGAAAGGTTTTCGACAAGTTCAAGGAGTTGACTACCATGAGACTTTCTCTCCCGTAGTGATGCTAAAGTCTGTCCGAATCAAGTTAGCAATTGCCGCATTTTATAATTATGAAATATGGCAAATGGATGTCAAAACTGCATTCCTGAATGGATATCTCAAAGAGGAGTTGTATATGATGCAACCAGAAGGTTTTGTTGATCCTAAAGGTGCTAACAAAGTGTGCAAGCTCCAGCCATCCATCTATGGACTGGTGCAAGCATCTCGGAGTTGGAATATACGCTTTGATGAGGTGATCAAAGCATATGGTTTTATACAGACTTGTGGTGAAGCTTGTATTTTCAAGAAAGTGAGTGGGAGCACTACATCCTTTCTGATAAGTATATGTGAATGACATATTGTCGATCGGAAATGATGTAGAATTTTCTGGAAAGCATAAAGGAATGTTTGAAAGGAGTTTTTTCAAAGAAAGACCTCGGTGAAGCTGCTTACATATTGAGCATCAAGATCTATAGAGATAGATCGAGACGCTTGATAAGTTTTTTCGAATGAGTACATACCTCGACAAGTTTTGGAAGTAGTTCAAAATGGATCAGTTAGAGAAGGAGTTCTTGCCTAAGTTAAAAGGTATGAATTTGAGTAAGACTCAAAAACCGACCTCGGCAGAAGATAGAGAAAGAATGAAAGTCATTCCCTCTGCCTCAGCCATAGGTTCTGTAAAGTAGGCCATGCTGTGTACCAAACCTGTTGTGTACCTTGCCATGATTTTGGCAAGGAGGTACAAAAGTGATCCAGGAGTAGATCACTAGACAGCGGTCAAAATTATCCTTAGTTACTGGATGACTAAGGAAATGTTTCTCGATTATGGAGGTGATAAAGAGTTCGTCATAAAGAGTTACACCGATGCAAGCTATACACTAATCCAGATGACTCTAAGTATCAATCTGGATGCATATTGGAAGTGGGAGCAATTAGGTAGAGTAGCTCCATGCAGAGCATTGTAGACATAGAAATTTGTGAAATACATACGGATCTGAATGTGACAGACCCGTTGACTAAACTTCTCTCACAAGCAAAACATGATCACACCTTATTACTCTTGGATGTTAATCACATAGCGATGTGAACTAGATTATTGACTCTAGTAAACCCTTTGAGTGTTGGTCACATGGCGATGTGAACTATGGGTGTTATTCACATAACGATGTGAACTATCGATATTAAATCACATGGCGATGTGAACTAGATTATTGACTTCTAGTGCAAGTGGGAGACTGAAGGAAATATGCCCTAGAGGCAATAATACAGTTATTATTTATTTCCTTATATCATGATAAATGTTTATTATTCATGCTAGAATTGTATTAACCGGAAACATAGTACATGTGTGAATACATAGACAAAACAGAGTGTCCCTAGTATGCCTCTACTAGACTAGCTCATTGATCAAAGATGGTTATGTTTCCTAGCCATAGACATGAGTAGTCATTTGATCAACGGGATCACATCATTAGGAGAATGATGTGGTGGACAAGACCCATCCGTTAACTTAGCACTATGATCGTTTAGTTTTACTGTTATTGCTTTCTTCATGACTTATACATGTTCCTATGACTATGAGATTATGCAACTCCCGAATACTGGATGAACACCTTGTGTGCTATCAAACGTCACAACGTAACTGGGTGATTATAAAGATGCTCTACAGGTGTCTCCGAAGGTGTTCATGGTGTTGGCATAGATCAAGAATAGGATTTGTCACTCGGAGTGTCGGAGAGGTATCTCTGAGCCCTCTCGGTAATACACATCATAATAAGCATTGCAAGCATATGACTAATGAGTTAGTCACGATATGATGTATTACGGAACGACTAAAGACACTTGCCGGTAACGAGATTGAACTAGGTATTGAGATACCGACGATCGAATCTCGGGCAAGTAACATACCGATGACAAAGGGAACAATGTATGTTGTTATGCGGTTTGACCGATAAAGATCTTCGTAGAATATGTAGGAGCCAATATGAGCATCCAGGTTCTGCTATTGTTTATTGACCGGAGATGAGTCTCGGTCATGTCTACATAGTTCTCGAACCCGTAGGGTCCGCAAGCTTAACATTTGATGACGATCGGTATTATGAGTTTTGATCTACCGAAGGTAGTTCGAAGTCCCAGCTGAGATCACGGACATGACGAGGAGTCTCGGAATGTCCGAGACGTAAAGATAGATATATTGGAAGGCTATATTCGGACATCGGAAAGGTTCCGAGTGGTTCGGGCATTTTTTCGGAGTACCGGGAGGTTACCGGAACCCCCCGGAGAAGTTATGGGTCTTATGGGCCATAAGAAGTGTAATGCCCAGGATGGGACTATATCTCCTACGTGTCGAGGCACGACTTAAAGACATAATCCCATTCTGGAATGATCACAAGTTTAGTATCTTTGCACAACTCATGTAAAAATAGGGATGGAAAACATAAAAAAATAGTTGGCTTACACTCGCCACGTCACCCAAATACATTACATGTTCAACCATCATGCAGAGAAACATCACTGCCCATCTAAGGGTAAAATCCAAATGACAAGATACCAAACATAACTTAAACCACAGGTCTAGAATCGAATCCTAGTAGAAGAACCACTACTGATCAGACAGATAATTCACGTAGTAACGGCTACGCTCCTCGTCGTACTCCCAGTCTAGCTAAGTGCCATCACCAGTGTAGCTCACCATCGTACCTGCATCTGGTGTGTTTAAGTAACTGTGAGCCATAAGGACTCAGCAATCCCGTTCCCGGGTAACATGACTATTTAAGCCTTGGGTGTGGAACAAGGCTGAAGAAAGAATAAGAATAAGTGGTTGCAGCAGCACTAGCCTAGCTTACGTAAAAGAGAGCGAGAAGAGAAGGTGCCTCGGTCGAGAGATGATCACGAAGTGATCCTAACTAAAGCCAGTCAAACATAACCCCACCGTGTTCATCTCCCGAAACCCTTTCGGAAAATGACAGTCACGGTACTCACGCTGGTAGTGTATTGGAACATGGTGTCAAGTTTTCTACAACCGGATATTAGCAAGCTCCCATCTGCCGCATAACCGCGGGCACGGCTTTCGAAAGTTCATAACCCTGCAGGGGTGTTCCAACTTGGCCCATGACAAGCCCATGATCCGCGGAGTCGCAACTCCAAAGGTGGGAAGACCCGAGTATTCTCGGAATCCCGTGCTCAAGATACTCCGAACTAAGGTAAGGCTAATCCAGCAAATCCTCCCGGCGTGCCGACACCCTGACAATAGCCGCGCGTATCTAGTCTCAGGCCACGACCGGATGGGTGATGCTACAGGTTTATATCAATCCTTGAGTTTCCTCGTGGTGACCCCGCAGGACCCCCGTTTCGGACCAACACTCATGAGGAGCACTGGCCCGGGGTTGTTGATTAAGTACTCGGGTTTGCAAGACCCTATGCATGTTTTTTTAGTTATTAGGCGAATAGTACCAATGTTGGGACTTGCTGGAAAAGACTTAGCACTTAGCGGTTTATCGAGGGGGCCCCATAACCCCAACCGTGTGAGGAACGCATAATCAAGGAACATAACACCGGTTTATACGGTTCCTAGCGGCATGAGTGGAACAAATCACCAAGCAAAAGGCTTAGCCTTCCACCCATTGCCAATATATAGATGATTTCATTTAAGCATTTATATAGTGTGATATAACCCAATAACTTCAACATGAAGCAAGCATCTTCAACTTCACCTGCAACTAGCTATGCTATAAGAGGGGCTGAGCGAAGCCTACGTATAGCCAAACAAAGGTTTGCATAGGTAGAGTGTTTAGACAGGATCATGGTTACAATAGGAGGCTGACAGGAAAACATGGGCATCGAGGCAATATACTAAAGAGCGATACTTCTAGCAATAGGCGAAGATAGTAATGTTATCGGGGTTCGGTCATCTTGCCTGAAGAGTTATCGATGGGATCGTAAGAAAGCTCCTCGTTCTCAACCTCGGTAGTAACCTCGTTCTCGTACTCGTACTCAGCTTCCAGCTCTACTCAACACAAACACACAAGGCACCAGATCAACAAGATGCAATGCGCACACAAAACATGCTGGATGCATGACGGATGCACTATGGGAGCACACAGAGCATGACAAGATGCGATCAAGAAAAATGCTTCAAAACATGATAACAATAGGATATTATGAATCTACATGAAAAATCACCCAAGTTTCATATAGGACTTGCTGCAATCGGAGCTACGGGCTAAAAGTTACACACAAAACAATAAACATGCGAAAGCTGAAAATTACAGCAACATAGCAACTTCGGGGCAAGAAATAATTAAGCTATAGCACTCAAACATCATGGCAAAGAGCATGGACATAAACTAGGCATATCCTACAGAAAATAAGTCCATTGGAGCACCCCCAAAGGAGTCATGGATCAATAGCAACAAGCTATGACATATTGAACTTGATAACAAAATCCTGACAGCAGTATTTTATTGCAACTTGGGAGCAAAAGTTAAATATGCTACAGCCACTCAAATAAGCATGTGAGAGCATGAATGGATAGCCAACAATATATACTACAAGGAACCATCAAGAGTCACCCCAAAACTATCATGGATTGGCCTAGAACAGCAAGCAAACATGGCATCTGGAAATTACAGATTCCAGACTTAGTGAAATTTCACTAAGTGTTAAAACAGCAGTTTCATCATGGAATCTTTGAGAGCAAGTTTAAGTCACCTCAAAGCTAAACATGGCAAGTGGTTAGCACTACAGCAAAGTACACATGATGGTGAATCCAAAACCTATAAGCATGCATCATGGGGACAAGCACAACGATAGCAATGAGCTCCTCAAAATGACAACTCATAACAAGTTCATCAACACAACAGCCACATAGCACTTTGCAACGGAGGTAAACATGGCAAGATTAATTCTAACATGCAAGTCTAAACAATCAACATGTAGAGCATGACAAGACGAACACGTGGACATCTCATTTGCTTCATTTGGATAAACATGCTAAAAGTTATCACATTGCAAAGATGGCATGAAAATAACTACAAACAGCAGTTTTTATCAAGATGCACTCTTCCAACAGATATTTAAGCACCTAAATGATCTCAAACATGCATGGCACAATGGAATGAAATGTAGTACATGTCTCCACGAACAATTTGACATATCATTCACTCAAATCGGAGCTACGCACAAAAAGTTATCCACGTTTGAAAACTGCATCAGACAACTAAATTACAGGGACTTGGAGGATTTTGGGGGCAATCTCAGGCAGATCTAGAAAGTCAACACGGAGGAAGTGGATCGGGCTGGCGGATCGGCTCCGGTTCTTCGCGGATCGGGCCTCGGGCGACTGCGCGGAGAACCCACGGAGTGGATCGGGTCGGCCCGATAGGGCGCTGTGGCCGAAGGAATCGGGCGCCTCGGCCCCGATCTGGAGCTCCTCGAGCTGCAGTGACCGGCGGCCTTCGATGGCTGGGCTGGAGTCGAAGGGAGGTCGGGCCCCGGCCCAGCTCGCTCGGGAGGGCGGCTGGCGATGCGGAGGACAGCCGGCCCGCTAGAGGAACCGGCCTAGGCGAGGTAGCAGACGAGCCGCCTAGGGTTTCGACGGGAGAGGCCCAGGCGAGCGCTCGTCTGGATCGGGCGGCTCTCGGGGCCTCGAGCGCCCCTGAGCGCTGGCGGCGGCTGCTGCTCCTGGAGGCCGACGGGGAAGGGCACGCGGTGGCTGGCGCCCGGCCGGCGAGGTGGAGAGGGTGAGGGCGGCCCGGCATGGAGGTGGAGAGGGTGGCGGCGCTGGTTGGTGCCGGCGGCGGTGGTGCCCTGCGGGGCCGGCGGCGAGGAGAGGCGGCCGGAGGTGGTGGCGCGGTGGACCTCCGGCGAGCTCCTCCGGCGAGCTCCGCCGGAGTGGAGGAAGAAGCTGGAGGAAGGGGATGGGGGCTAGGGTTTTCTATTATTGGGGCAAAAATTGAGGAAGGTGGACAAATATATAGGCACAAGGAGCTAGGGTTGTCCAAATGAGGTGTGGTTTTCGGCCGATCAGAATTGGATGGCCTAGATGAAGGGAGGGGTTTGGGCTGGTTTGGTGGGCTGTTGGAGGGGTGTCTTGGGCCTCAAAGTGGAGGCACTTTGAGCCGACGAGAATAACTGTTGGGGCACCAAACGAACTCCAAATGCGACGAGATTTGACAGGCGGGTTACATACACCAAAACAACAACACACGACAAGTCTCGCGCCAAACCGGTATCGTTACACGGCCAAACACTAAAGTAGGCCTCGGAGATGCCACGGACACGTGAGGGAGCTCCGGAACGCGAAACGGACAAGGAGAAGGAACGCGTGGAACTGGATGCAAACGACAACACAAATGCAATGCGATGCACATGACTACATGATATGAATGAATGCCACACACGCACACGACAAAAGAACGAAAACCCGAAAGACGAAGAACCCGGAAAGGAATTGATGAAGCCAGAGATATTATATATTGCCCAAAAGGGAAAGTATTACATCCGGGGCATTACAAACTCTCCTCAACTACAAAAAGATCTCGTCCCGAGATCTAGGACTGGAAAAGGGAAGGGTACTCGGAACGAAGATGATCTTCTCGTTCCCACGTAGCTTCTCGGTCGGTATGGTGTGACCACTTGACTTTCAAGAATTTGATAGACTTGTTGCGGGTCTTGCGCTCGGTTTCTTCGAGAATAGCAACTGGATGCTCTCGGTAAGACAAGTCTTGTTGAAGATCAATCTCTTCAAACGGAATCATGCGTTTAGGAGTCTTGAAGCATTTGCGGAGTTGAGACATATGGAACGCATCATGAACATTGGCGAAGTTGGAAGGGAGCTCAAGTTGATAGGCTAGATCGCCTCTTTTGCCAAGGATCTTGAAAGGCCCGACGTATCTAGGAGCAAGCTTTCCTTTGATACCGAATCTTTGGGTTCCTTTCATCGGAGAAACACGGAGATAGGCATGATCACCAATGTTGAAAGCCAAATCACGATGCTTGCCGTCATAGTAGCTCTTCTGACGCGACTGAGCGGCCTTGAGATTCTCACGTATGACTTTGCACATTTCTTCTGCTTCTGAGATCAAGTCATTGCCAAGAAGTTGACGTTCGCCTGTCTCGGACCAGTTGAGAGGGGTACGACACTTTCTGCCATAGAGGATTTCAAACGGAGCTTTGCCGGCACTTGCTTGAAAGCTGTTATTGTAAGAGAACTCGGCAAATGGAAGGCAATCTTCCCATTTCATGCCAAAAGATATGACACAGGTGTTGGAGATATGCCCTAGAGGCAATAATAAAAGCATTATTATTATATCTCCTTGTTCATGATAATTGTCTGTTATTCATGCTTGAATTGTATTGTACGGAAACAACGATACATGTGTGAATACATAGACCAAAATGAGTCCCTGGTGAGCCTCTAGTTACCAGCTCGTTGATCAAAAGATGGTCACGGTTTCCTGACCATGGACATAGGATGTCAGTGATAACGGGATCACATCATTAGGAGAATGATGTGATGGACAAGACCCAAACTTGAGCATAACACGAGATCGTATAGTTCGTAATGCATAAGCTTTTCGGTGTAAAGTATTTATTCCTTAGACCATGAGGTTGTGCAACTCCCGGATGCCGTAGGAATACTTTGGGTGTGCCAAACGTCACAACGTAACTGGGTGGCTATAAAGGTACGCATCGGGTATCTCCGAAAGTGTCTGTTGAGTTGGTACGAACCGAGACTGGGATGTTGTCACTCCGTATGACGGAGAGGTACCTCTGGGCCCACTCGGTAAGACATCATCATAATGAGCTCAATGTGACTAAGTAGTTAGTCACGGGATGATGGATTACGGATCGAGTAAAGAGACTTGCCATAACGAGATTGAACAAGGTATCGGGAATACCGACGATCGAATCTCGGGCAAGTACCGTACCGATGGACAAAGGGAATAACATACGGGATTGAGTGAATCCTTGACACGGTGGTTCATCCGATGAAGATCATCGAGGAACACGTGGGAACCAACATGGGTATCCAGATCCCGCTGTTGGTTATTGACCGGAGAGTCGTCTCGGTCATGTCTACGTGTCTCCCGAACCCGTAGGGTCTACACACTTAAGGTTCGGTAACGCTAGGGTCGTAGAGATAAATACACGTGGAAACCCGAAAGTTGTTCGGAGTCCCGGATGAGATCCCGGACGTCACGAGGAGTTCCGGAATGGTTCGGAGGTAAAGATTGATATATGGGAAGTCCAGTTTCGGCCATCGGGTGATCTCCGGGGGTCACCGGGAGCGTCCCGGGACCACCGGAGGGGCCCCGGGGGTCCACCGGGTGGGGCCACCCATCCCGGTGGGGTCCCTAGGCCGCAAGGGGAAGTGTCCAGCCCTTCTGGGCTGGCGCACCACTAGGGGCCCACCTCCCCATGCGCCTAGGGTTAAAACCCTAAAGGGGAGGGGGGCCACCACTTGCCTTGGGGGGCAAGGACTCCCCCCTGGCCGCCGCCCCCCTTGCAGATTGGATCTGCAGGGGGCTGGCGCACCCCCTGGCCCCCTATATATATGTGGGGAGGTAGAGGGCAGCCGCACCCTTGCCCTGGCGCCTCTCCCCCTCCCGTCACACCTCCATACTCCCACGCAGGGCGCCCGGCGAAGCCCTGCTGCGATCTCCACTGCATCCGTCATCACGCCGTCGTGTTGTCGGATCTCTGACGACTTCTCCTCCCCCTTGCTGGATCAACAAGGTGGTGACGTTGCTGCACCGTACGTGTGTTGAACGCGGAGGTGCCGTCCGTTCGACGCTAGATCATCGGTGACGAAGAACGCGAAGAGTACGACTACTTCATCCACGCTTCTTCGAAAGCTTCCGCTCGCAATCTCCATAACGGTATGTAGATGCACTCTTACTTGCTCGTTGCTAGATGTCTCCATAGTTGGATCTTGGTGAAAGCGTAAAAAAAATTTGAATTATGCTACGTTCCCCAACAGTGGCATCTGAGCTAGGTTTTATGCGTAGCATCTTGCACGAGTAGAACACAAAGCAGTTGTGGGCGTTTGATTTTGTTCAACTTTCTTACCGTTACTAGTCAATCTTGATTCGGCGGTATTGTGGAATGAAGCGGCCCGGACCGACTTTACACGTACGCTTACGTGAGACTGGTTCCACCGACAGACATGCACTAGATGCATAAGGTGGCTGGCGGGTGTCTGTCTCTCCTACTTTAGTCGGATCGGATTCAATGAAAAGGGTCCTTATGAAGGGTAAATAGAAGTTGACAAATCACGTTGTGGTTTTGGCGTAGGTAAGAAACGTTCTTGCTAGAAATCCTATAGAAGCCACGTAAAACTTGCAACAACAATTAGAGGATGTCTAACTTGTTTTTGCAGCATGTGCTATGTGACGTGGTATGGCCAAAATGAAGATGTGATGAATGATATATGTGATGTATGAGATTGATCATGTTTTTGTAATAGGGAATCACGACTTGCATGTCGATGAACTTGACAACCGGCAGGAGCCATAGGAGTTGTCTTAATTATTGTATGACCTGCGTGTCACTGAATAACGCCATGTAATTACTTTACTTCATTGCTAAACGTTATCTATAGTAGTAGAAGTAATAGTTGGCGTGACGACTTCTTCAAGACACGATGATGGAGATCATGATGATGAAGATCATGGTGTCGAGCCGGTGACAAGATGATCATGGTGCCCCGAAGATGGAGATCCAAGGAGCAAGATGATATTGGCCATATCATGTCACTTTAATTGATTGCATGTGATGTTTATCATGTTTATGCATCTTGTTTACTTAGATCGACGGTAGTAAATAAGATGATCTCTCACTAAAATTTCAAGTATTGTGTTTCCCCTAACTGTGCACCGTTGCTAAAGCTCGTTGCTCCGAAGCACCACGTGATGATCGGGTGTGATAGGTTCTAACGTTCGCATACAACGGGTGTAAGACAGATTTACACATGCGATACACTTAGGGTTCACTTGACGAGCCTAGCATGTACAGACATGGCCTCGGAACACGGAAGACCGAAAGGTCGAACACGAGTCGTATAGAAGTTACGATCAACATGAAGATGTTCACCGTTTTTGACTAGTCCGTCTCACGTGATGATCGGACGCGGGCTAGTCGATTCGGATCGTGTATCACTTAGATGACTAGAGAGATGTCATTCTGAGTGGGAGTTCATTAAAATTTGATTAAGATGAACTTAATTATCATGAACTTAGTCTAAATTCTTTACAATATCTCTTGTAGATCAAATGGCCCACGCTCAGGTTTCCCTCAACTTCAACGCGTTCCTAGAGAAAACCAAGCTGAAAGACGATGGTAGCAACTATACGGATTGGGTCCGTAACCTGAGGATTATCCTCATAGCTGCCAAGAGATCATATGTCCTAGAAGCACCGCTAGGTGATGCACCTGCTCCCGATGCGGCCCAAGACGTTTTGAACGTCTGGCAGTCGCGTAGTGATGATTACTCCCTGGTTCAGTGCGGCATGCTTTACAGCTTAGAGTCGGGGCTCCAAAAACGTTTTGAGCACCACGGAGCATATGAGATGTTCGAAGAGCTGAAAATGGTTTTCCAAGCTCATGCCCGAGTCGAGAGATATGATGTCTCCGACGCATTCTACAGCTGTAAGATGGAGGAGAACAATTCTGTCAGTGAGCACATCCTCAAGATTTCAGGATTGCACAACCGCTTGTCTCAGCTGGGAATGAATCTCCCAGATGAAGCTGTCGTTGACAGAATCCTCTAGTCGCTCCCACCAAGCTTCAAGAGCTTTGTGTTGAACTTCAATATGCAGGGGATGGAGAAGTCCATTCCCGAGGTGTATTCCATGCTGAAATCAGCGGAGGTGGACAACAAGTGTTGATGGTAAATAAAACCACTAAGTTCAAGAAGGACGGCAGGGGAGTTGCCGCGCCTGGCAAGCCTGTTGCCGGGAAGAAGCCAAAGTATGGACCCAAGCCTGAGACAGAGTGCTTTTATTGCAAGGGAACGGGTCACTGGAAGCGGAACTGCCCCAAATATTTAGCAGACAAGAAGGCCGGCAACGTCAAAGGTATATATGATATACATGTTATTGATGTGTACCTTACCAGCACTCGTAGTAGCTCCTGGGTATTCGATACCGGTGCAGTTGCTCACATTTGTAACTCAAAACAGGAGTTGCGGAATAAACGGAGATTGGCGAAGGATGAGGTGACGATGCGCGTCGGGAATGGTTCCAAGGTCGATGTGATCGCCGTCGGCACACTACCTCTACATCTACCCTCGGGATTAGTTTTAAACCTCAATAATTGTTATTTAGTACCAGCTTTGAGCATGAACATTGTTTCTGGATCTCGTCTTATGCGAGATGGCTACTCTTTCAAATCGGAGAATAATGGTTGTTCTATTTATTTGAGAGATATGTTTTATGGTCATGCCCCGCTGGTCAATGGTTTATTTTTGATGAATCTCGATCGTGATGATACACATATTCATAGTGTGAATGCCAAAAGATGTAAAGTTGACAATGATAGTCCCACATACTTGTGGCATTGCCGCCTTGGTCATATTGGTGTCAAACGTATGAAGAAGCTTCATGCAGATGGACTTCTGGAGTCTCTTGATTATGAATCATTTGACACGTGCGAACCATGCCTTTTGGGCAAGATGACCAAGACTCCGTTCTCCGGAACAATGGAGCGAGCAACCAACTTATTGGAAATCATACATACCGATGTGTGCGGTCCAATGAGTGTTGAGGCTCGCAGAGGCTATCATTATGTTCTCACCCTCACAGATGACTTGAGTAGATATGGGTATATCTACTTGATGAAGCACAAGTCTGAGACTTTTGAAAAGTTCAAGGAATTTCAGAATGAGGTTGAAAATCAATGTGACAGAAAAATAAAGTTCTTGCGATCGGATCGTGGGGGTGAATATTTAAGTCATGAATTTGGCACGCACCTTAGGAACTGTGGAATTGTTTCACAATTGACACCGCCCGGAGCACCTCAGCGTAACGGTGTGTCCGAACGTCGAAATCGTACCCTGTTGGACATGGTGCGATCTATGATGTCTCTCACCGACTTACAGCTATCTTTTTGGGGTTATGCTTTAGAGACTGCCGCATTCACTTTAAATAGGGCTCCGTCAAAATCCGTTGAGACGACACCGTATGAACTTTGGTTTGGCAAGAAACCTAAGCTGTCGTTTCTAAAAGTTTGGGGTTGCGATGCTTATGTCAAGAAACTTCAACTGAAAAGCTCGAACCCAAATCGGAAAAATGCGTCTTCATAGGGTACCCAAAGGAAACGATTGGGTACACCTTCTACCACAGATCCGAAGGCAAGGTCTTTGTTGCCAAGAATGGATCCTTTCAGGCGAAAGAGTTTCTCTCGAAAGAAGTGAGTGGGAGGAAAGTAGAACTTGATGAGGTGACAGTCACCCCTCCCGAACCGGAAAGTAGCGCAGTGCAGGAAATTGTTCCTGAGGTGCCTGCACCGACAAGGGAGGAAGTTAATGATGATGATCATGAAGAAACATATCAAGTTCCTACTGAACTTCGAAGGTCCACAAGGACACGTTCCGCACCAGAGTGGTACGGCAACCCTGTCATGGAAATCATGTTGTTAGACAACGGTGAACCTTCGAACTATGAAGAAGCGATGGCGGGCCCGGATTCCAATAAATGGCTTGGAGCCATGAAATCCGAGATAGAATCCATGTATGAAAAAAAGTATGGACTTTGGTGGACTTGCCCGATGATAGGCATGGCATAGAAAATAAATGGATATTTAAGAAGAAGACAGACGCGGATGGTAACGTGACCATCTATAAGGCTCGGCTTGTCGCTAAGGGTTATCGACAAGTTCAAGGGATTGACTACGACGAGACTTTCGCTCCCGTAGCGATGCTGAAGTCAGTCCGAATCATGTTAGCAATTGCCGCATTCTATGATTATGAGATATGGCAAATGGACGTCAAAACAACATTCCTTAATGGTTACCTCAAGGAAGAACTGTATATGTGATGGCTTCTCATAGTGTAGATGCCAAAAGATGTAAAGTTGATAATGATAGTCCCACATACTTGTGGCATTGCCGCCTTGGTCATATTGGTGTCAAACGTATGAAGAAGCTCCATTCAGATGGACTTCTAGAGTCTCTTGATTATGAATCATTTGACACGTGCGAACCATGCCTCTTGGGCAAGATGACCAAGACTCCGTTCTCCGGAACAGTGGAGCGAGCAACCAACTTGCTGGAAATCATACATACCGATGTGTGCGGTCCAATGAGTGTTGAGGCTCGCGGAGGCTATCGTTATGTTCTCACCCTCACAGATGACTTGAGCAGATATGGGTATATCTATTTGATGAAACACAAGTCTGAGACCTTTGAAAAGTTCAAGGAATTTCAGAATGAGGTTGAGAATCAACGTGACAGAAAAATAAAGTTCTTACGATCAGATCGTGGGGGTGAATATTTAAGTCATGAATTTGGCACACACCTTAGGAGCTGTGGAATTGTTTCACAATTGACACCGACTGGAACACCTCAACGTAACGGTGTGTCCGGACGTCGAAATCGTACTCTGTTGGACATGGTGTGATCTATGATGTCCCTCACCGATTTACCGCTATCTTTTTGGGGTTATGCTTTAGAAACTGCCGCATTCACTTTAAATAGGGCTCCGTCGAAATCCGTTGAGACGACTCCGTATGACCTTTGGTTTGGCAAGAAACCGAAGCTGTCGGTTCTGAAAGTTTGGGGTTGCGATGCTTATGTCAAGAAACTTCAACCTGAATAGCTCGAACCCAAATCGGAAAAATGCGTCTTCATAGGATACCCAAAGGAAACAATTGGGTATACCTTCTACCACAGATCCGAAGGCAAAGTCTTTGTTGCCAAGAATGGATGCTTTCGGGAGAAAGAGTTTCTCTCGAAAGAAGTGAGTGGGAGGAAAGTGGAACTTGATGAGGTGACAGTCACCCCTCCTGAACCGGAAGGTAGCGCAGCGCAGGAAACTATTCCTGAGGTGCCTGCACCGACAAGGGAGGAAGTTGATGATAATGATCATGAAGAAACAGATCAAGTTACTACTGAACTTCGAAGGTCCACAAGGGCACGTTCCGCACCAGAGTGGTACGGCAACCCTGTCCTGGAAATCATGTTGTTAGACAACGGTGAACCTTCGAACTATGAAGAAGCGATGGCGGGCCCAGATTCCAATAAATGGCTTGAAGCCATGAAATTCGAGATAGAATCCATGTATGAAAACAAAGTATGGACTTTGGTGGACTTGCCTGATGATAGGCACGCCATAGAAAACAAATGGATATTTAAGAAGAAGACAGACGCGGATGGTAATGTGACCATCTATAAGGCTCGGCTTGTCGCTAAGGGTTATCGACAAGTTCAAGGGATTGACTACGATGAGACTTTCTCTCCCGTAGCGATGCTGAAGTCAGTCAGAATCATGTTAGCTATTGCCACATTCTATGATTATGAGATATGGCAAATGGACGTCAAAACAACATTCCTTAATGGCTTCCTCAAGGAAGAGTTGTATATGATGCAACCGGAAGGTTTTGTCGATCCAGAGAACGCTAACAAGGTATGCAAGCTCCAGCGCTCGATTTACGGGCTGGTGCAAGCATCTCGGAGTTGGAATATTCGCTTTGATGAAGTGATCAAAGCGTTTGGCTGTATACAGACTTACGGAGAAGCCTGTATTTACAAGAAAGTGAGTGGGAGCTCTGTGGCATTTCTCATATTATATGTGGATGACATATTGTTGATGGGAAATGATATAGAATTCTTGGAAAATGTAAAGGCCTACTTGAATAAAAGTTTTTCAATGAAGGACCTTGGAGAAGCTGCTTACATATTAGGCATCAAAATCTATAGAGATAGATCGAGACGCCTCATTGGTCTTTCACAAAGTACATACCTTGACAAAATATTGAAGAAGTTCAATATGGATCAGTCAAAGAAAGGATTCTTGCCTGTTTTGCAAGGTATGAGATTGAGTAAAGCTCAGTCGCCGACCACGGCAGAAGATAGAGAAAAGATGAGTGTCATTCCCTATGCCTCGGCCATAGGTTCTATCATGTATGCCATGCTGTGTACCAGACCTGATGTGAACCTTGCCATAAGTTTGGTAGGGAGGTACCAAAGTGATCCCGGTGCGGAACACTGGACAGCGGTCAAAAACATCCTGAAGTACCTGAAAAGGACTAAGGATATGTTTCTCGTTTATGGAGGTGACGAAGAGCTCGTCGTAAAGGGTTACGTCGATGCTAGCTTCGACACAGATCTGGATGACTCTAAGTCACAAACCGGATACGTGTATATTTTGAATGGAGGGGCAGTCAGCTGGTGCAGTTGCAAACAGAGCGTGGTGGCAGCGTCTACATGTGAAGCGGAGTACATAGCTGCTTCTGAAGCAGCGCAGGAAGGAGTCTGGATGAAGGAGTTCATCACCGACCTAGGAGTCATTCCAAGCGCGTCAAGCCCGATGACTCTCTTCTGTGACAACACTGGTGCTATTGCTATTACCAAGGAGCCTAGGTTTCACAAGAAGACCAAGCACATCAAGCGCCGTTTCAACTCCATCCGGAATTATGTTCAGGATGGACACATAGATATTTGTAAAGTGCATACGGATCTGAATGTCGCAGACCCGTTGACTAAACCTCTTTCACGAGCAAAACATGATCAACACCAGAACTCTATGGGTGTTCGATTCATCACAATGTAACTAGATTATTGACTCTAGTGCAAGTGGGAGACTGTTGGAGATATTCCCTAGAGGCAATAATAAAAGCATTATTATTATATCTCCTTGTTCATGATAATTGTCTGTTATTCATGCTTGAATTGTATTGTACGGAAACAGCAATACATGTGTGAATACATAGACCAAAATGAGTCCCTGGTGAGCCTCTAGTTACCAGCTCGTTGATCAACAGATGGTCACGGTTTCCTGACCATGGACATAGGATGTCAGTGATAACGGGATCACATCATTAGGAGAATGATGTGATGGACAAGACCCAAACTTGAGCATAACACGAGATCGTATAGTTCGTAATGCATAAGCTTTTCGGTGTCAAGTATTTATTCCTTAGACCATGAGGTTGTGCAACTCCCGGATGCCGTAGGAATACTTTTGGTGTGCCAAACGTCACAACGTAACTGGGTGGCTATAAAGGTACGCATCGGGTATCTCCGAAAGTGTCTGTTGAGTTGGTACGAACCGAGATTGGGATGTTGTCACTCCGTATGACGGAGAGGTACCTCTGGGCCCACTCGGTAAGACATCATCATAATGAGCTCAATGTGACTAAGTATTTAGTCACGGGATGATGGATTACGGATCGAGTAAAGAGACTTGCCATAACGAGATTGAACAAGGTATCGGGAATACCGACGATCGAATCTCGGGCAAGTACCGTACCGATGGACAAAGGGAATAACATACGGGATTGAGTGAATCCTTGACACGGTGGTTCATCCGATGAAGATCATCGAGGAACACGTGGGAACCAACATGGGTATCCAGATCCCGCTGTTGGTTATTGACCGGAGAGTCGTCTCGGTCATGTCTACATGTCTCCCGAACCCGTAGGGTCTACACACTTAAGGTTCGGTAACGCTAGGGTCGTAGAGATAAATGCATGTGGAAACCCGAAAGTTGTTCGGAGTCCCGGATGAGATCCCGGACGTCACGGGGAGTTCCGGAATGGTCCGGAGGTAAATATTGATATATGGGAAGTCCAGTTTCGGCCATCGGGTGATCTCCGGGGGTCACTGGGAGCGTCCCGGGACCACCGGAGGGGCCCCGGGGGTCCACCGGGTGGGGCCACCCATCTCGGTGGGGCCCCTAGGCCGCAAGGGGAAGTGTCCAGCCTTTCTGGGCTGGCGCACCACTAGGGGCCCACCTCCCCATGCGCCTAAGTTTAAAACCCTAAAGGGGAGGGGGGCCACCACTTGCCTTGGGGGGCAAGGACTCCCCCTGGCCGCCGCCCCCCCTTGCAGATTGGATCTGCAGGGGGCTGGCGCACCCCCTGGCCCCCTATATATATGTGGGGAGGGAGAGGGCAGCCGCACCCTTGCCCTGGCGCCTCTCCCCCTCCCGTCACACCTCCATACTCCCGCGCAGGGCGCCCGGCGAAGCCCTGCTGCGATCTCCACTGCATCCGTCATCACGCCGTCGTGCTGCCGGATCTCTGACGACTTCTCCTCCCCCCTTGCTGGATCAAGAAGGAGGTGACGTTGTTGCACCGTACGTGTGTTGAACGCGGAGGTGCCGTCCGTTCGGCGCTAGATCATCGGTGACGAAGAACGCGAAGAGTACGACTACTTCATCCACGCTTCTTTGAAAGCTTCCGCTCGCAATCTCCATAACGGTATGTAGATGCACTCTTACTTGCTCGTTCCTAAATGTCTCCATAGTTGGATCTTGGTGAAAGTGTAAATTTTTTTTGAATTATGCTACGTTCCCCAACAACAGGCTCTGAGCATGTCTTCTAGAATCTGATTCACTCTCTCGACTTGACCACTAGTCTTAGGGTGAAAAGCAGTGCTGAACCTGATCTTAGTGCCCATGGCAGACTGAAAGGAGTCCGAGAACTTTGAAGTGAACAAACTTCCACGGTCTGAGGATATAACTTGAGGAATGCCATGTAAAGACACAATTCTGGAAGTGTACAACTCTGCCAATTGAGCTGCATTGATTGATTCTTTGACTGGAAGGAAGTGAGCGACTTTGGTAAGCTTGTCAATCACCACGAAGATAGAATCATTCCCTCTCTTGGACTTAGGAAAGCCAGTGACGAAATCCATTTCAATGTGGTTGAATTTCCACTCGGGAATAGGAAGAGGTTGGAGAAGACCGGCTGGACGTTGATGCTCTGCCTTCACTCTTCTGCAGACATCACATTCATTCACGAATTGGGCAATCTCCCTTTTCATGCGTGTCCACCAGTAAGATTGCTTGAGGTCTTGATACATCTTGGAACTGCCAGGATGAATGGAAAGGAGGGAATCATGTGCTTCTTCCATTATGAGCTTCCTGAGATCACCTTTGGGAACAACAAGTCTGTCCTCAAAGAACAAGGTATCTCTCTCATCAACGCGATAGCACTTGTATTTCGGATCACCCTTTGCAATACCATGTTTCACTTTCTGCACCATGGCATCACTGAGTTGGGCCTCACGAACCTGATCTTCCAAGGTAGGAGCAATTTGAAGATTTGCAAGAAAACCCTGCGGAACAACTTGGAGGTTGAGCTTCCTGAATGCTTCACAAAGCTCAGGCTGGAACGGCTTGATAAGAAGGCTGTTGCAATATGCCTTTCTACTCAAAGCATCTGCAATCACATTCGCCTTGCCAGGAGTGTATTCAATGCTGGGATCATACTCTTGGATCATTTCGACCCAACGAGTCTGGCGGAGGTTCAGATTCGGCTGTGTGAAGATGTACTTCAAGCTCTTGTGATCGGTGAAGATGTCGACTTTTCTACCCAGCAACAGATGTCTCCACGTAATCAAAGCATGTACCACAGCTGCTAGTTCAAGATCATGTGTGGGGTAGTTCTTCTCACTTGGCTTCAGCTGACGAGAAGTGTATGCCACAATTCTCTTGTCCTGCATAAGCACACCACCAAGTCCTTGAAGAGAAGCATCCCAGAATACTTCGTAGGGCTTGGACTCATCTGGAGGAGTTAGAACTGGAGCAGAGACGAGTTTTTCTTTGAGAGTTTTGAATGCCACTTCACAATCTGGAGACCAGTAGTACTTGACATTCTTCTGCAGCAAGTTGGAGAGAGGCTTGGCAATCTTGGAGAAGTTCTCAACGATCCTTCTGGAATAGCTGGCAAGACCAAGAAAGCTTCAGAGTTGCTTGACGTTCTGAGGAGCTTCCCAGTTGACAATTGCTTCAACTTTCTCGGGGTTTACCGCAATACCGTCAGCAGAGATGATATGGCCCAAATACAAGACCTTATCGAGCCAAAATTCGCACTTGGAGAACTTGGCATAGAACTTATGTTCACGGAGTCGGTCGAGAACAAGACGGAGGTGCTTTTCGTGATCTTCTTCATTCTTGGAAAATACCAAAATGTCATCCAGATACACAAGCACAAACTCGCCGGTGTAGGGGTTGAAAATGTAGTGCATCATTCTCGAGAAGGTAGGTGGAGCATTAGCGAGACCAAAGGACATGACTGTATATTCATATGAACCGTAGCTTGTTCTGAAGGCAGTCTTGGGGATGTCTTCCTCGCGAATGCGAATTTGGTGATAGCCCATTCGGAGATCGAGCTTAGAGAACACTTTAGCTCCTTTGAGCTACTCGAACAGTTCGTTGATGTCGGGGAGTGGATACTTGTTCTTAATTGTCTTCTTGTTCAATGGCCGGTAATCGACGCAGAGGCGCTCCGTGCCATCTTTCTTCTTGACAAATAAGACACCACAGCCCCAAGGAGACGCACTAGGCCTGATGAGACCCATACGCTCCTGTTCATCAAGTTGCTTCTTCAATTCCTTCAATTCTTTAGGAGAGAGCTTATACGGACGCCGGCATGCTGGCTCAATACCCCTCTCGAGTTCAATGACGAATTCCACCTGACGGTGTGGAGGCATGCCTGGAAGTTCTTCAGGAAAGACGTCTTGGTATTCGTTAACCACCGGAATTTGAGATATGGCATTCATTTCGCCCTTGTCATTGAGAGAGAAAAGCCTGATAGTGTTATCCCTGGAGGCGAAGATAATCACATCATCATCGGAATGAGTAATCTTGACTTGCTTCTGTGCACAGTCAATCTGAGCATCATGCTGAGAAAGCCAGTCCATTCCGAGGATAAGGTCGATGTCGGAATTGCCAAGAACCACCGGAGAGGCCAGAAGTCGATAATCCCCCATGCGAATAGAAACATTCGGAGCATAAACACTGGAGTGCATTCGTCTCCCCGGAGAAATGACTGTTAACTCCCTTGCCAGATTTTTAGTGACAACATCATGCTTGGATGCAAATGGATATGACATGAAGGAACAAGAAGCACCCGAATCAAACAACACTTTAGCAGGAAAAGAGTTAACTGGAAGGTTACCCAAAATCACATCAGAAGAATTCTCCGCTTGCGCTGCATTCATCAGATTCACCCTTGCTGCCTTTGGATCATGCTTGACCATAGCGGTACCGATAGGAGGAGGAGGCGGAAGGCGCCTTGGGTTGTTGCACTTGTTGGAATAATGACCCTTCTGGCCACACTTGTAGCAAGTCACCTCAGAAAGTGGACGAGTAGGAGGAGCATTTAGTCTTGGAGCTTGGAACTGCTGCTTGGACTGCTTGTTGGAGTTGGGTGGGTGGGAGGAACCACGACCACCAGCATTCTTGTTGTTGTTGGAGTTGTTGGAGTTGTTGTAAGGAGCTCGAATCACTTGAGGAGGAGGAGGAAGCCAAAATTTCTGTTGTTTCGTGACCACTTGAGAAGATGAGGAGGAGTGAACGGCATCTCGAATCCTCTTTTTATAAGCCTCCATCTTGAGCTGGGCTGCCTCTTGCTTGAGCGCCATGTTATAGAATTTGTCAAACTCGTCAGGCTCGAACAAGGTGAGAGAAAGTTGAAGTTCATCTTTCAGACCTCCGCGGAACTGATAGATCTTGCTCTTGGCATCTGGAATGTCTTGCTTAGCATAGCGGGCGAGGTTTTGGAACTTGACATTATACTGGTAGACAGTCATTGAGCCTTGCTTCGGGTTGCGGAATTGCTCACACATACCCTCGATGACACTTGTTGGAATGTGGTGAGAGCGAAAATCGTTGCAGAAATCCTCCCAAGAGATCACACGACCTGGCCTGGAGTCTTTGTACTGCTGCCACCAGTCAGCTGCTTGGTCTTTGAGTTGGAAGGCTGCAAACTTCACATAGTCCTCTTCTCTTACGTTGCTGCACTCAAAATGCTTCTTGATATCGGTTAACCAATCTTCAGCATCAAGAGGGTCGACACACTAACTGAAAGCTTTTCGTTGATTGGCCAAGAACTGGTTGAGAGTAGCATGGTGTTGTTGGTTGAAGAAATTGCCTTGATTCCCTGGAACACCCTGATTTGCCTGATTTGCCTGCATCTGCTGCATCATCTGCATCAACATCTGGGTGTTCTGATTTGTAGTCTGCATAATCGCTCTCCAAGCCTCAGACGGAGGAGGGGGGAAGGAGGACGATCTGGGACCTCTTCACCCTCTGGGTTAGCGTTCGGAACTCGTTTCGGAGCCATCCTGAAAGAGATGACCACAAATCAGCAATTGATTGAAAGAAGGTATAAGCTGAATCAACGGATTGAAATGCAACATAGTCTTCACTATAATCATTTGAACAAGAGGAACGAATGAAATTCTCAGCTTAATGATAACAACAATCTTCACGAGAAGCCACATAGGGGACAAAGGTAAAAAGAAAAACAACAAGGTACAGATGGAAACAAACACAAGATAGGAGCTTCGTTCTAACATCTTTGTGCAGCAAGCTTATGAACGCGTTACGAAAGGGTTTTGCAATCCCCGGATCGGCATAGCCAAGGACCCTTTAAGATGCAATTCCCGATCGAAACATCGGCCATAAAACCACTTCACTCAATGTATAACCCCAAACTCGCTAACCTGCATTCGTTGGAAGAATGCCTACGATCTACTGGATAAACCCACCTATTAATTTCCGAAAGTTTCCAGTTATGCAATCAGGTGTTGGGGATACAGGGGAAGCACCGCGCAATCAACTCTAAACCTACATCCAGTTGTATCCATCCTTCAACACATAACCAGTCTTTCTCGGAAACCATCTACCTCGGACCTTCGAAAAGCATCCACTATACCAAGCTATGGCAATACTCCCGAACTACCTCCCCAGTACTGGGTGATGTCGGGGTTATCTTGCCACTAACCGTATAGGAGCGATTTTTTATGTCGGCCGTCTTAAGTATTTAGTACTGCCGCGATATGCTTGTGACGACAATACCCCGAAGCTCAACTCCCCGGGACACTGCCACAACCCCTAATGTCAGGAGGCATCGAGAACAATATTCTCGTCACAAGAACATCGAAACAATCCCACAATACTCACGAGATTCCTAAAAAAAATTGGTGCAATTTTTGAAAGTAGAAGAGGCAAGAGTAGTCGTCAGGAGTCCTTACCATAGAGAAAGGGGATGAGAAGCAAAGAAATCCTACTCTCCGATATAAATATAGGACTCAAAATATTTCAGTGTGTGCCTAGACTCGACCGTCAACGATTCGATCAATCAGTGGGGGCTTCTAGGTCGAAGAAGGCTCTGAATACCAACTTGTAATGCCCAGGATGGGACTATATCTCCTACGTGTCGAGGCACGACTTAAAGACATAATCCCATTCTGGAATGATCACAAGTTTAGTATCTTTGCACAACTCATGTAAAAATAGGGATGGAAAACATAAAAAAATAGTTGGCTTACACTCGCCACGTCACCCAAATACATTACATGTTCAACCATCATGCAGAGAAACATCACTGCCCATCTAAGGGTAAAATCCAAATGACAAGATACCAAACATAACTTAAACCACAGGTCTAGAATCGAATCCTAGTAGAAGAACCACTACTGATCAGACAGATAGTTCACGTAGTAACGGCTACGCTCCTCGTCGTACTCCTAGTCTAGCTAAGTGCCATCACCAGTGTAGCTCACCATCGTACCTGCATCTGGTGTGTTGAAGTAACTGTGAGCCGCAGAGGACTCAGCAATCCCGTTCCCGGGTAACATGACTATTTAAGCCTTGGGTGTGGAACAAGGCTGAAGAAAGAATAAGAATAAGTGGTTGCAGCAGCACTAGCCTAGCTTACGTAAAAGAGAGCGAGAAGAGAAGGTGCCTCGGTCGAGAGATGATCACGAAGTGATCCTAACTAAAGCCAGTCAAACATAACCCCACCGTGTTCATCTCCCGAAACCCTTTCGGAAAATGACAGTCACGGTACTCACGCTGATAGTGTATTGGAACATGGTGTCAAGTTTTCTACAACCGGATATTAACAAGCTCCCATCTGCCACATAACCGCGGGCACGGCTTTCGAAAGTTCATAACCTTGCAGGGGTGTTCCAACTTGGCCCATGACAAGCCCACAATCCGCGGAGTCGCAACTCCAAAGGTGGGAAGACCCGAGTATTCTCGGAATCCCGTGCTCAAGATACTCCGAACTAAGGTAAGGCTAATCCAGCAAATCCTCCCGGCGTGCCGACACCCTGACAATAGCCGCGTGTATCTAGTCTCAGGCCACGACCGGATGGGCGATGCTACAGGTTTATATCAATCCTCGAGTTTCCTCGTGGTGACCCCGCAGGACCCCCGTTTCGGACCAACACTCATGAGGAGCACTGGCCCGGGGTTGTTGATTAAGTACTCGGGTTTGCAAGACCCTAAGCAAGTTTTTTTAGTTATTAGGCGAATAGTACCAATGTTGGGACTTGCTGGAAAAGACTTAGCACTTAGCGGTTTATCAAGGGGGCCCCATAACCCCAACCGTGTGAGGAACGCATAATCAAGGAACATAACACCGGTTTATACGGTTCCTAGCGGCATGAGTGGAACAAATCACCAAGCAAAAGGCTTAGCCTTCCACCCATTGCCAATATATAGATGATTTCATTTAAGCATTTGTATAGTGTGATATAACCCTATAACTTCAACATGAAGCAAGCATCTTCAACTTCACCTGCAACTAGCAATGCTATAAGAGGGGCTGAGAGAAGCCTACGTATAGCCAAACAAAGGTTTGCATAGGTAGGGTGGTTAGACAGGATCATGGTTACAATAGGAGGCTGACAGGAAAACATGGGCATCGAGGCAATATACTAAAGAGCGATACTTCTAGCAATAGGCAAATATAGTAATGTTATCGGGGTTCGTTCATCTTGCCTGAAGAGTTGTCGATGGGATCGTAAGAAAGCTCCTCGTTCTCAACCTCGGTAGTAACCTCGTTCTCGTACTCGTACTCAGCTTCCAGCTCTACTCAACACAAACACACAAGGCACCAGATCAACAAGATGCAATGCGCACACAAAACATGCTGGATGCATGACGGATGCACTACGGGAGCACACAGAGCATGACAAGATGCGATCAAGCAAAATGCTTGAAAACATGATAACAATAGGATATTATAAATCTACATGAAAAATCACCCATGTTTCGTATAGGACTTGCTGCAATCGGAGCTACGGGCTAAAAGTTACACACAAAACAATAAACATGCGAAAGCTGAAAATTACAGCAACATAGCAACTTCGGGGCAAGAAATAATTAAGCTACATCACTCAAACATCATGGCAAAGAGCATAGACATAAACTAGGCATATCCTACATCAAATAAGTCCATTGGAGCACCCCCAAAGGAGTCACGGATCAATAGCAACAAGCATGACATATTGAACTTGATAACAAAATCCTGACAGCAGTATTTTATTGCAACTTGGAAGCAAAAGTTAAATATGCTACAGCCACTCAAATAAGCATGTGAGAGCATGAATGGATAGACAACAATATATACTACAAGGAACCATCAAGAGTCACCCCAAAACTATCATGGATTGGCCTAGAACAGCAAGCAAACATGGCATGTGGAAATTACAGATTCCAGACTTAGTGAAATTTCACTAAGTGTTAAAACAGCAGTTTCATCATGGCATCTTTGAGAGCAAGTTTAAGTCACCTCAAAGCTAAACATGGCAAGTGGTTAGCACTACAGCAAAGTACACATGATGGTGAATCCAAAACCTATAAGCATGCATCATGGGGACAAGCACAACGATAGCAATGAGCTCCTCAAAATGACAACTCATAACAAGTTCATCAACACAACAGCCACATAGCACTTTGCAACGGAGGTAAACATGTCAAGATTAATTCTAACATGCAAGTCTAAACAATCAACATGTAGAGCATGACAAGACGAACACGTGGACATCTCATTTGCTTCATTTGGATAAACATGCTAAAAGTTATCACATTGCAAAGATGGCATGAAAATAACTACAAACAGCAGTTTTTATCAAGATGCACTCTTCCAACAGATAATTAAGCACCAAAATGATCTCAAACATGCATGGCACAATGGAATGAAATGTAGTACATGTCTCCACGAACAATTTGACATATCATTCACTCAAATCGGAGCTACGCACCAAAAGTAATCCACGTTTGAAAACTGCATCAGACAACTAAATTACAGGGACTTAGAGGATTTTGGGGGCAACCTCAGGTAGATCTGGAAAGTCAACGCGGAGGAAGTGGATCGGGCTGGCGGATCGGCTCCGGTTCTTCGCGGATCGGGCCTCGGGCGACTGCGCGGAGAACCCGCGGAGTGGATCGGGTCGGCCCGATAGGGCGCTGTGGCCGAAGGAATCGGGCGCCTCGGCCCCGATCTGGAGCTCCTCGAGCTGCAGTGACCGGCGGCCTTCGGTGGCTGGGCTGGAGGCGAAGGGAGGCCGGGCCTCGGCCCAGCTCGCTCGGGAGGGCGGCTGGCGATGCGGAGGACAGCCGGCCCGCTAGAGGAACCGGCCCAGGCGAGGTAGCGGACGGGCCGCCTAGGGTTTCGACGGGAGAGGCCCAGGCGAGCGCTCGTCTGGATCGGGCGGCTCTCGGGGCCTCGAGCGCCCCTGAGCGCTGGCGGCGGCTGCTACTCCTAGAGGCCGACGGGGAAGGGCACGCGATGGCTGGCGCCCGGCCGGCGAGGTGGAGAGGGTGAGGGCGGCCCGGCGTGGAGGTGGAGAGGGTGGCGGCGCTGGTTGGTGCCGGCGGTGGTGGTGCCCTGCGGGGCCGGCGGCGAGGAGAGGCGGCCGGAGGTGGTGGCGCGGTGGACCTCCGGCGAGCTCCTCCGGCGAGCTCCGCCGGAGTGGAGGAAGAAGCTGGAGGAAGGGGATGGGGGCTAGGGTTTTCTATTATTGGGGCAAAAATTGAGGAAGGTGGACAAATATATAGGCACAAGGAGCTAGGGTTGTCCAAATGAGGTGTGGTTTTTGGCCACACGATCAGAATTGGATGGCCTAGATGAAGGGAGGGGTTTGGGCTGGTTTGGTGGGCTGTTGGAGGGGTGTCTTGGGCCTCAAAGTGGAGGCACTTTGAGCCGACGAGAATAACTGTTGGGGCACCAAACGAACTCCAAACGCGACGAGATTTGACAGGCGGGTTACATACACCAAAACAACAACACACGACAAGTCTCGCGCCAAACCGGTATCGTTACATGGCCAAACACTAAAGTAGGCCTCGGAGATGCCACGAACACGTGAGGGAGCTCCGGAACGCGAAACGGACAACGAGAAGGAACGCGTGGAACTGGATGCAAACAACAACACAAATGCAATGCGATGCACATGACTACATGATATGAATGAATGCCACACACGCACACGACAAAAGAACGAAAACCCGAAAGACGAAGAACCCGGAAAGGAATTGATGAAGCTAGAGATATTATATATTGCCCAAAAGGGAAAGTATTACATCCGGGGCATTACAAGAAGGAAACACACCAGCCCACAAGGGGCTGGTGCGGCCCCCTTGGGCAGGAGGCCGAATTGGAAAAGGTTTGGGGGGTGGCGCCCCCTTTCCTTCTCTCCTACTCCTCCTTCCCTTCCTCTCCTACTCCAACTAGGGAAGGGGGGAATCCTACTGCCGGTGGGAGTAGGAATCCTCCTAGGCGCGCCATAGAGGGCCAGACTCTCCCCCTCCTCCATTCCTTTATATACGGGGGTGGGGGGCACCCCATAGACACACAAGTTACACAAGTTGATCAGTTGATCTCTCCCAACCATGTGCGGTGCCCCTCTCCACAGAAACACACCTCAGTCATACCATTGAAGTTCTTAGGCGAAGCCCTGCGCCGATAGCTTCATCATCTCCGTCACCACACCGTCGTGCTGATGAAACTCTCCTGTGAGGCTCTACTGGATTAAGAGCTCGTGGGACGTCATCAAGCTGAACGTGTGCTGAACGTGGAGGCTCCGTACGTTCGGTGCTTGATCGGTTGGATCGCGAAGAAGTTCGACTACATCAACCGTGTCACTAGCCGCTTCCGCTCCCGGTCTACGAGGGTACGTAGACACACTCTCCCCTCTCGTTGCTATGCATCTAGTAGATAGATCTTGCGTGATCATAGGATTTTTTTTGAAATACTACGTTCCCCAACAGCTACGGGAATCACAAACTTTGACACAAGTGTTTTTGAAATTCATAATTACTCCACTAGCATGTCCCTAATATCACCATCCTCATATCTCAAAACAATCATCAAGTATCAAACTTCTCATCATATTCAATGCACTTTATATGAAAGTTTTTACTATACTCATCTTAGATGTCTATCATATTAGGACTAGTTTTATAACCAAAGCACATTACCATGTTGTTCTAAAAGACTGTCAAAAGGATATAAGTGAAGCGTGAGAGATCAACAATTTCTACAAAATAAAACCACCACCGTGCTCTAAAAGATATAAGTGAAGCACTAGAGCAAAACTATCCAGCTCAAAGATATAAGTGAAGCAAATAGAGTATTCTAATAAATTCTAAACCATATTTGTCTCTCTCAAAAGGTGTGCCCAGCAAGGATGATTGTGGCAAACTAATAAGAAAAGACTCAAATCATACATGACACTCCAAGAAAAACACATATCATGTGGTGAATAAAAATATAGTCTCGAGTATAGTTACCGATAAATGAAGACAAAAGAGGGGATGCCTTCCCTGGGCATCCCCAAGGTTAGGCTTTTGGTTGTCCTTGAATTTTACCTTGGGTTCCTTGGTCATCCCCAAGCTTAGGCTCTTGCCACTCTTTGTTCCATAGTCCATCGAAGCCATACTCAAAACTTGAAAACTTCACAACACAAAACTTAGCCAAAAATCTCGTGAGCTTCGTTAGTATAAGAAAACAAACCACCACTCAAAGGTACTGTAATGAATTCATTATTTGTTTATATTGGTGTTTATACCAACTATATTCCAACTTCTCCATGATTCATACCCCCCGATACTACTCATAGATTCATCAAAATAAGCAAAGAGCACACGAGAAACAGAATATGTCAAAAACAGAACAGTCTGTAGTAATCTGTAACTTTTGAATACTTCTATAACTCCAAAATAATTGAAATAAATTGGTAAACGTGATGAATTTGTCTATTAATCATCTGCAAAAAGAATCAACTAAATAGCACTCTCCATTAAAAAAATTACAGCCAAACTCGTGAGTGCTAAAGTTTCTGTTTTTTTACAGCATGATCATATTAACTTCACACAAGTCTTCCCAAAGATCTACTTGGCACAAACACTAATTAAAACACAAAACCAGATCTAAACCGAAGCTAGATGAAATATTTATTCCTAAACAGAAGCAAAAACAAAGAAAATAAAATTGGGTTGCCTCCCAACAAGCGCTATCGTTTAACGCCCCTAGCTAGGCACGATACAAGAATAGATCTAGGTATTGCCATCTTTGGTAGGCAATCCATAAGTGGCTCTCATAATAGATTCATAAGGTAATTTGATTTTCTTTCTATGAAAGTGTTCCATGCCTTTCCTTAATGGAAATTGGAATCTAATATTTCCTTCCTTCATATCAATAATTGCACCAATCGTTCTAAGGAAAGGTCTACCAAGAATAATAGGACATGAAGGATTGCAATCTATATCAAGAACAATGAAATCTACGGGCACATAATTCCTATTGGCAACAATAAGAACATCATTAATCCTCCCATAGGTTTCTTAATGGTAGAATCCGCAAGATACAAATTTAAAGAACAATCATCTAGCTCATGGAAACCTAACAAATCACGCAAAGTTTTTGGGATTGTAGATACACTTGCACCCAAATCGCACAAAGAAAAGCATTCATGATCTTTAAATTTAATTTTAATAGTAGGTTCCCACTTATCATAAAGCTTTCTACGGATAGAAACTTCTAATTCAAGTTTTTCTTCATAAGATTGCATCAAAGCATCTACTATGTGTTTGGTAAAAGCCTTATTTTGACTATAAGCATGCGGAGAATTTAGTACGGATTGTAACAAGGAAATACAATCTATTAAAGAGCAATTATCATAATTGAATCCCTTGAAATCCAAAATAGTGGGTTCATCACTATGTAAAGTTTTAATCTCTTCAATCCCACTTTTAATAAATTTAGCATCAAGATCTAAAAACTCCGAATCATAGGGACGCCTTTCAACTAAAGTAGACTCATCTCCAGTCCCATCTTTATCAAGATTCATACTAGAAAACAAGGATCTAATAGGAGACACATCAATAACTTTCAGCTTCATCTTTATTTTCATGCTAATTAGAAGAACAAACTTTCATGAAGCAATCTTTTTTAGCATGCATCCTAGCGGTTCTTTCCTTGCACTCGTCAATCGAAATTCTCATGGCTTTGAGAGACTCATTGATATCATGCTTAGGTGGAATAGATCTAAGTTTCAAAGAATCAACATCAAGAGTAATTATATCCACTTTTCTAGCCAACTCATCAATCTTAAGCAATTTTTCTTCAAGCAAAGTGTCAGGGATATTACTAGCAGGTATAAACCGGCCAGGAAGATCCGGGTTATACTGACATAGTTGTATCATCATAAAGCCCAATAGAATATGAACCAGAGGTTACGACCCATAGAGGCATAGGGCCCATGTGTAAAGCTTACGGTTTGTAAACCGTCGTATCATGTAACTTGAGGTGTAAGATAGAAAGAGTAGAGACCGAGGCGGACATGATTATGAACCTGCCTCGGGACTCTGTAAACCGGACCGGGCGTTGCCTCCTATATAAAGGGACGACCCGGCGACGGTTCAAGGACAGGCAACAACCCATCGAGACACAGGCAAGCAATCCGATCCCTGTTCATTGACGCCCAAGCAATACCACACCAAACTAGACGTAGGCTTTTACCTTCATCGAAGGGACCGAACTAGTATAAACCCTCTGTGTCCTTTGTGAGCTTTTAACCTCTTCAAGCTAACCCGCACGATGGCCTCACACCTAAGTCCCCTAAACCGGACATCTGCCGTGCCAATTCCACGACAGTTGGCGCCCACCGTGGGGCTATTGCACGATGGTTTCGCGTTCTTGAAGGGCAGCTTCGAAGGATTCAAGGGTTATGCAGTTGGTCGGATGACCAAGAGTCGTCGCGGCCGGATCTACATCGACGATGCAGGCTGGGGCCCCGAAGCCGATTCAATCGAATACTGATACCGGGTCCCCTTCGGCGGCATCCACGTCTTCATCGGCAAGATTGGTGAACCGGGACCTGAGCCGGACATCTTCCCCAACGTCATCGAGCCGGCTCAGCGTGCGAGATCGGCTCGGATTCAGCCCGCCGTGAAGTGTGTCTTCGTTGGAGCAGTACATGGAGTCCAAGCCGAGGACGGATCGGAGTCTGGTGGCGAGACAGTTGTCTATTCACGATGAGTCTTCTTCCGGGGAGACCGAATCTTTGTATCTGTTGCAGGACGGCCGATCCTTGGGTATATCCGATGGTGGCAGTATTCCGGACCCCTTTGATCCGCCAAACCGGATGGCTGTCTTCATGGCCTGATCACAGTCTATGCAGCAGCCCACGGTGACCGGGGCGTTCACAGCAGAGGTAGCAGGTGCAGGGGCGAGCAGCCAAGCCCCCTCACCCTCTGACGTTCTATCCACCTTGGTCGAGGAGTTGACAGCACGCGCAATAGCAGAAGTAGCTCCTGCCAATAAGGCGCAACATGATGCGGAGATCCTTCAGCTGAAGGGCTGGATTGAGCAGGCTAAACGGGATCTGGACACAGAGAAAGCCATGATAGCTACGAGACAAGCAGAGCTACACTCCCAAGCTTTCCGGCTCAGGGTGGATCGGACTTCTGCACAGGAAGTAATGCACAGAAGACAACAAACTCGTCTACCGTCGGTTTATCAGGCGAGGAATCTCTTTGGCACACCAGGGGCGGGAACCAGTAACCGCCCAGAGGTAAACCGGGGAGGAGCTCCAGGGACTGGCACGTCGGTTGAGCCACCGGCCATGGAGCAAAATCGTCAAGTTGTGCCCACGCCGCACATCCCCACCCCCCGGTCATTATTCTAACCCATTGGACAACATTCTCGTCGCCGCTTCACGACTGGCCGTTTACCCATTGAGGGGACATCCCCCGTGGCGATGGAAGCACGCCGGGCTAAGGAATTGCTGGACACGGCGTTGACACAGCAACAGGCGTACTCTTACAGCAGGGAGAGGATTCATTCAACCCCCTGTCAGAGCCGGAGTTACACTAGGCACTGGGATGAACCGGCCGTGTCTAGCAGCGAGCGGAGACGTCACCGCCACAGGCAGGATAATCTGGCAGGAGCAGAAGCACACGCCCAGGAGGCAGCAGACCGGGCCAGACATACCGCCCGCAAGGATACCCGTCAAATGACGCCGGTTCATCCAACCACAGCAGAAACAGGGAGTCATGGCGAGTTCCTTTGGAGTACAGTGTCTCGTCCCCACTTTACGAAGCATAAAATTACCTAAGGACTTCAAAGGTCCTCGCAAGGTGCCCAACTACACGGCAGACCTGGCTCCAGAGGCGTGGGTTGAGAGCTATGAGATGGCTATGGAGATGCTAGATGTGGATGAAGCGGCATGCGCCAAATACTTCACCATGATGCTGGAAGGCACAGCTCGGACATGGTTAAAGGGCTTACCACCTAACTCCACCGGATCATGGGGAGAACTGCGTCGCCAGTTTATCAAAAATTTCAAAGACACGTGCAAGCAGCCAATGTCAGTGGTAGATTTAGCAGCATGTGTTCAAGGAGAGAAGGAACCCACTAGCATCTAGGTGCGGCGAGTATCAGAAATCCTACACTCTTCCAATAGTATCAACTCCAGTACAGCGATAGTAACACTGGAAAACAATTGCCGGTTTGAATTTCTGAAGCTGAAGTTGGGACGGCTCAAGCGGGATTGTAATGACATGGGGACACTCATGAGCGCTCTGGTGAAATATGGGGATGCTGATAACACTAAGTACCCAGAGGCAGATGGAGACAAATCCGGGAAGGCAAACAAGACCAGTAAACCGGCGCAAGCCAATCCGGCAGGAGCGAGTTACAATGGTAAGCGGAAAGCAGAGGGTGGTTCTGATTTTGTGGCTAATACCAACGTTCAGGGAAACAGGCAGCGCCACAAGGGTAGACCACCTCCTCGTGGTGAAGGGCAATTCCTCAATCTGGAATAGCAGTTAGACGCGCCTTGTCCTAAACACAGCAAAGAGGGATTCCCGTCTAAGCATACATGGAGGGAATGCTGGATCATGATAGAGGCCATGAGGCAAGCCAAATATAACCAGGGGCCCCCGGGCGGCGGCTCGAGTTCCGGTTTTCAGGGTCCGGGTCACCAGGGTAATGATTCCGGGTCAGGATATCACGTCGGTAACAGCAACTATCCCAGCAACAACGGTAATGGTCAGCATCAGCAGAACCAACAGCATGGTCAGCGTGGTTACAATAACCAAGGTAATCAGCAGCGTCAACAGCAGCAGCAATCCGGATATCAGAGTAATCCGAAGGAGCTAAGTAGTGGACAGTACCATGTCTTTACCACGAGTTTGTGCAAACGGGATCAAAAGATTCTGAAGCGGGCAGTACACGCGGTTGAACCGGTAACGCCGCGTTTTCTACGTTGGTCGGTGATACGTCCAAAATGTATCTATAATTTCTGCTTGCTCCATGCCACTTTTGGGTGATATTGCTATGATATTCATACACTTCCATACACTTTTTATCATATTTGGACTAACTTACTAATCTAGTGCACCCCAGTGCCAGTTTCTGTTTTCGGCTGTTTTTGTATTTCAGGTTTTCACGTTTCGAGAACTGCCCAGAAAAATCCAGAAAAATTATATAAAAAATCAGCGATCCGGAAACAACACTGCGTCCGAAGGGCAGCCTGGGGGGCCACAGGGGCTCCAGGCGCCCTGTGGGCGCCCCCCCCTGGGTCGCGCCGGGGGGGCGCCTGGGCCCCCCGAAGCCCGTCCGGTGCCCCCCTTTGGCATATATTTAGAGGGACCTCCGAAACCCTCAGAACAGGAACTCTTTTCGCGATTCCATCTCCGTTCCGCCGCCGCCGCCGCTTCCAAGATCGGGAGCACCAGGAGAACTCTTCCCGGCACCCTGCTGGAGGGGAGGATCACCACCGAGAGCTTCTCCACCACCATGGACGCCTCCCGGATGACTCGTGAGTAGTCTCTCTTGGACCATGAGTCCATGACCAATAGCTATGTGATGTTCTCCTCCCGTTCTTGTGCTTCACTAATTAGTCCTCGTGAGCTGCCCTACATGATCGAGGCACCTATGTAATCCTTATGCTGTTGCTATGTTGAGTTTGCTGGGATCCGATGGATTATGAGATTATGTTCAGATTGATCTTGAGTAATATATTTGATTCACCTCTTTTATATTTTAGTTCATAAGTAATTCTTGCATGTTCTCCGTTGTTACTTATTGCTTTGGCCGAGTAGTAGGTAGTGACTCCAAGAGGGAACGTTATGCTCGATTGTGGGTTCATGCCCCTCGATGACTAGCTTGAGTGACAGAAACATGAGTCTAGGGGATGTGCTGTTGCCACAAGGGGGAAAACAACGGTGCTTGTGCCCGCGGGTGCAAGGATTGTTTACTTTACGCAAAGTTCTTTTAATGCAGTTGTCTGTTGCATTGAGTTTACACTATGGGTGGGAGTCGCAACTTAATACCAGCGAGATGTTCTGGATAGATATCTCAAGGTGGATGATTAGTAGTAGATATTGATGGATTTCGGTCTACTTACTTTGGCGTACCGCCCATGCTTTGAACCTCAACCTTTCTTGCAATGTAGTCAGCATTGGTTTGCGTTCGTGGTCCTGTCAATTGCCCAGCTGTAATTTGTTTACCTCACATAGCTGTTTTATCGTCTTTTGGGAGAGAGACATCACTAGTGAACATCATGAGACTCCGGTCCATATTACCATCATTGATCACATCCACTATTTACTTTTCGTTATTTACCTACTATTGCAAAAACTATCTATCACTACTATCATTGCTTTTAACCCTTTGTGAACTACAAGGCCGGAGGGATTGACAACCTCTCTGTACTCGTTGGGAGCAAAGTTATTTGTATCTGTGTGCAGGTCCACGTTGTTTGCTACTAATCTGGCGCCGTAGCAATTGACACCTACTTGTTGAACCTAGGAGTCTCTGGGGAATCGATCCTTGGCATCTTTGCTAGGGGAAAACACTTCTACTTACTGCATCTTACACCTTCCACTTGGGGTAACCAACGAGGGGTTCGAGGCCCATCAAGGAGTATTTTCTGGCGCCGTTGCCGGGGACTCCACTCTTCAGGATAGGGGAGTTGCATGCTATCTTTTACCTTTGCTTTTTAGTCTTGTTAGTTTACCTTTCATTTTTGCTTTAGTTCCTTTTATCGAAAATCACAAAAATAGTTATCTTGCTTGCTTGCTACTATGGGTTCCACCGAGAACACCAAGTTGTGTGACTTTACTAGTCACAACAACGATGACTTTATCAGCACACCTATCACTACACCTGCCCCTTCAGCACCTTCATATGAAATTAAACCTGCTTTACTTAACTTAGTCATGAGAGAACAATTCTCCGGTGCTGGAGATGATGTTGCTTTACACTTGAACAACTTTGTTGAACTTTGTGATATGTAAAAGTACCAAGAAATAGATGGTAATATTGTTAAGCTTAAGCTTTTTCCTTTCTCCTTGAGAGGAGGAGCTAAAATTTGGTTTCAGTCTTTGCCTAGAAATAGCATAGATTCTTGGGACAAGTGCAAAGATGCTTTTATCGGAAAATACTATCCACCTGCTAAAATTATCCAACTTAGAAGTAACATAATGAATTTTAAACAATTGGATAATGAACACGTTGCCCAAGCTTGGGAACGTATGAAGTCTCTTATCAAGAACTGCCCTACTCACGGTTTGACTACTTGGATGGTTATCCAAACTTTTTATGCAGGCTTGAACTTTACCTCGCGGAACTTGTTAGACTCGGCCGCGGGAGGAACTTTTATGTCAACTACACTTGGTGCTGCCACAAAGCTTCTCGATGAGATGATGACCAACTATTCCCAATGGCACACCGAACGCGCTCCAACAGGTAGGAAGGTAAACTCTGTCGAGGAGATTTCCTCCCTTAATGAAAAAGTTGACTTGATCATGTCTCTACTTTCGAAGCAATCTACTGTTGATCCTCGTTATGATCCTTTGGATTCTGTGATTGCCGATGCTTATAGGAGTAACTTTGGTAGTAATTCTAGAATGTTCCCCTCCAATTCCTATGGGAACAACAATGCTTATCCTAACATCAAGAACTCCTTCCAAAAAGATAGAGACTTGTCTGGCTATGAGAAACTGGTAGAAATAGAGGAGGCCACTAAGAACTACATGCACACCCAATATGAACAAAACAAAACCTTCTCGAGGCAAGTAAATGAGCATAATGCTATCTTGCAAGACATTAGTAGACGATTAGAGAACATAAATATTGAGATCTCTAACCTCCAGACTAGACTCACTATCACTGAAACCCAAGTTTCCAATATGTCCCACACACAGGCCACTTTGATAAACCAAATGGCAGCTAAACCCAAAGTGGTTGCATCCCTAAGGGAGGAAGAGGAAAGAATTAAGAGCCTTCCTACCCACCACACTGTTGCTACTATCCAAGTTATTGAGAATGTTCACACTCTTAGCACCCAATGTACTCCTGGTCCCAATGGACCTATTAATGGTGATGCTATGACCATAGAAGCTACCAAACAAGTGAACCTTAAGGACACCACTACCGCTTTACTTGATGCTCGTGACCTTGATTTTGATAATTGCACTCTTACCGAAGTTATTGATTTCCTTCACAAGATGTCTAGAGATCCCCGCACTAGCACACTTAACCTAGCCTTCACAGAGCATATCACTAATGCTCTCATCAAAGCTAGGAAGGAGAAACTTAGAGTAGAAGCCTCCATACCTAGAAAGCTAGAAGATGGTTGGGATCCTATGATAAAAATTTATTTGGATGACTTCTCTTGTTATGCATTATGTGATGTTGGTGCTAGTACCTCTGTTATGCCCAAAAGGATATACGATATGCTTAAATTGAAACCTTATGATTCTTGTTCTTTTGGTGTTTGTCTCGTTGATTCTTCCATAAAGAAACCTTTGGGGAGGATCGACGATATTCTTATTGTTGTCAATGATAATTATGTGCCCGTTGATTTCACTATTATGGATATTGAATGTGATCCTTCTTGTCCAATTATTTTGGGACGTCCCTTTTTACGCACCGTTGGTGCTATCATTGACATGAAAGAGGGTAATATAAAATTTCAGTTTCCTCTCAATAAAGGGATGGAACACTTCCCTCGAAAGAAGATCAAGTTACCTTTTGAGTCCGTTGTACGGGCTAGCTATTCTTTTACTCTTGATAAAACTTGATCTATGCATTATGCCTAGCTTAAAGGCATAAAAGAAAGCGCTTTTGGGAGGCAGCCCACATGAATAGAATTTTTGCTTTTGTTGTGTCTTGATGTTGTTTACTGCTGTAGCATCATCATTGTATCTTTGCTTTTCATATTTGTGCCAAGTATAGCCTCCGATTGCTAGAAAGTTCAAAAGTTGTGAGGTGCTGTCCAGGAAACAGATTCTGACCTTGGATAGAAAAATTCGTATAAAATCACCAGATCATCTTTTTGGTCTGAATTTTTTCGACGGCGTTCTCTATATAATTGTCTTTCGTGCGTCAGTTCTGAGTTTTTTGATTTGAGTCGCAGAAGTATCCCGAACAGATCAATTACTGCCTGCTGTTCTGTTTTTCACGGATTCTGTCCTGTTTTGCCTTACCTTCACTTTGCAAATTAAGAACTTGCTTTTTCTTTGCAAAAACCTTTTGGCAATCTTGAGAAACAGTAGAACTTCAAGAATATCCTTATTTCCAGCAAGGTATAATTACTTTATTAAGGGTACTAACCTCGCTAATCAGATTATGATGAGTTATGTATGAAGGGAGTTTTCAAGTGTGCGAGGGAAGATGATAAAAAGATTCAGGAGTGTCAAGCGCTCAAGCTTGGGGATGCCCCCGTGCACCCCCAAGAAATATTCAAGGAGACTCAAGCGTCTAAGCTTGGGGATGCCCCCGTGCATCCCCTTCTCCATCAACACTATCAGTTCGTCTTTCGTTTCGCTATATTTTTATCACTTCATGTGTTATGTGCTATGCTTGGAGCGTCTTGCTTTTAGTTTTCTTTTTAGTTTTTCATAACGAGTCGGAACCCAGCATGCCTTTATGTGGGAGAGAAACACGCTCCACTTCTACCTATAACATAACATAGAATTTTCATGTCTATCTATGCTGTGTGTGTTCTTTGTCTTTTAATAGCTACTATCGTGCTCTGCTCTTAGTATTCATGCTCATCTTTTCAAGAGCTTTTGTTTAGTTGGTTGCTTGAACTCTCTTTAATTACCATGCTCACCTTATTAAGAGAGTTTGCTTCCGTTGCATGGGTTAATGTGTCTATGATAAAGATGCTACTTTCATGATGGTGCTTAGTAGTTCAGGTTTTTTTTTGGTTAATCTCAAATAGCTGGGGGATTCCCAATGTGTTATTGGAGTACCAACTTGGTTTGTTTGCCTATGATGTGGTATGGTTTAGTAATATCTTCCTTCGAGAATTTATTTTGATTGACTTGGCGTATGCTCACGCATATTCAAGACTGTAAAGAAAGTCTGTCAAGCCTTGATGATCTTTTATTTCTGAGTATCGATATAACTACCATGCCTGATTCAATATATCTTTGTCGCTCTGCATGATTATGACCGTCATTGCTCTCTTAGTTGGTCGCTCCCAGTCTTTTGCTAACCTCCACCTGTACTAAGCAAACTAACCATGCAATACATATCTCATGGGAAAGTAGCCTAAAAAATATTGTGGTAAAGAATATGTTGCTTATGTATCTTATTTCTTACAAGTTGCTTGCTGAGTGGTAACCATGTTTCTGGGGACGCCATCAACTGTCACACTTTTGTTGAATATCATGTGAGTTGCTATGCATGTTCGTCTTGTCTGAAGTAAGGGTGATTTGCCGTGGGTTGAATTAATATGCATATTGTTAGAGAAGAACATTGGGCCCCCAACCAAAGCCATGCATCATGGTGGAAGTTTTAGCTTGGACCTTAATCCTCAGTCTCTCATGAGAATATGCTTATGCATTAAAGAGGAGTCCATCATCTATTTTCTATGTTGTCCCGGTATGGATGTCCTCAAGTTGAGATCTATCAAAAACGAGAAATCAAATGCGATTTATCTCCTTGGACCTTTGTACAGGTGGCATAGAGGTACCCCTTTGTGACACTTGGTTGAAACATATGCAATGCAATGATAACCCATGGGAATCCGAGCTAATTAGGACAAGGAGCGAGCACTATTAGTATTCGATGCATGAGGCTTGCAACTTATAGGATGTTTTATGCATGACACATATGAAGTACTACTACCGTTGACACAATTGCTTCCAAGTTTTCAAAATAAAAAGCTTTATCACTTAACCTTTCTTTTACTTTTATGTTAAAGCACCAACTAATGAGAGCATGATTGTCATTCTGAGTGTAATGTGCATTGTCCCAAAGTAGCATTGTCTTTTGCATGATTGTGATATCGTTTATTCTGAAATGATTGTATCTAGTCATCACTTAAACCTTGAAGGTGCCACTGCATTTATGTTTTGCATCACTAAAGGGGGCAAGCTAGATATCACTTTATCATATTTGCACATCATGTTCATTGCAAATCTTTTTGATGTTTCAGTTTCATGTTGTAAAACTTTCAGTCATTTGTGATTTTCTCTTGAGACAACTTAATTACTTTAGAATCATTGTCTCAGTAAGCTTTTGTCATATGACTATGAGAAAGTCCTATATGGTTAATAGCATGTCACCACAGAAATTATTCTTGTTATCATGTACCTACTCGAGGACGAGCAGGAATTAAGCTTGGGGATGTTGATACGTCCAAAACGTATCTATAATTTTTGCTTGCTCCATGCCACTTTTGGGTGATATTGCTATGATATTCATACACTTCCATACACTTTTGATCATATTTGGACTAACTTACTAATCCAGTGCACCACAGTGCCAGTTTCTGTTTTCGGCTGTTTTTGTATTTCAGGTTTTCACGTTTCGAGAACTGCCCAGAAAAATCCAGAAAAATTATATAAAAAATCAGCGATCCGGAAACAACACTGCGTCCGAAGGGCAGCCTGGGGGGGCCACAGGGGCTCCAGGCGCCCTGTGGGCGCCCCCCCCCCCTGGGCCGCGCCGGGGGGCGCCTAGGCCCCCCGAAGCCCGTTCGGTGCCCCCCTTTGGCATATATTTAGAGGGACCTCCGAAACCCTCAGAACAGGAACTCTTTTCGTGATCCCATCTCTGTTCCGCCGCAGCCGCCGCTTCCAAGATCGGGAGCACTAGGAGAACTCTTCCCGGCACCCTGCCGGAGGGGAGGATCACCACCGGGAGCTTCTCCACCACCATGGACGCCTCCCGGATGACTCGTGAGTAGTCTCTCTTGGACCATGAGTCCATGACCAGTAGCTATGTGATGTTCTCCTCCCGTTCTTGTGCTTCACTAATTAGTCCTCGTGAGCTGCCCTACATGATCGAGGCACCTATGTAATCCTTATGCTGTTGCTATGTTGAGTTTGCTGGGATCCGATGGATTATGAGATTATGTTCAGATTGATCTTGAGTAATATATTTGATTCACCTCTTTTATATTTTAGTTCATAAGTAATTCTTGCATGTTCTCCGTTGTTACTTATTGCTTGGGCCGAGTAGTAGGTAGTGACTCCAAGAGGGAACGTTATGCTCGATTGTGGGTTCATGCCCCTCGATGACTAGCTTGGGTGACAGAAACATGAGTCTAGGGGATGTGTTGTTGCCACAAGGGGGAAAACAACGGTGCTTGTGCCAGCGGGTGCAAGGATTGTTTACTTTACGCAAAGTTCTTTTAATGCAGTTGTCTGTTGCATTGAGTTTACACTATGGTTGGGACTCGCAACTTAATACCAGCGAGATGTTCTGGATAGATATCTCAAGGTGGATGATTAGTAGTAGATATTGATGGATTTCGGTCTACTTACTTTGGCGTACCGCCCATGCTTTGAACCTCAACCTTTCTTGCAATGTAGTCAGCATTGGTTTGCGTTCGTGGTCCTGTCAATTGCCCAGCTGTAATTTGTTTACCTGACATAGTTGTTTTATCGTCTTTTGGGAGAGAGACATCACTAGTGAACATCATGAGACTCCGGTCCATATTACCATCATTGATCACATCCACTATTTACTTTTCGTTATTTACCTACTATTGCAAAAACTATCTATCACTACTATCATTGCTTTTAACCCTTTGTGAACTACAAGGCCGGAGGGATTGACAACCTCTCTGTACTCGTTGGGAGCAAAGTTATTTGTATCTGTGTGCAGGTCCACGTTGGTTGCTACTAATCTGGCGCCGTAGCAATTGACACCTACTTGTTGAACCTAGGAGTCTCTGGGGAATCGATCCTTGGCATCTTGGCTAGGGGAAAACACTTCTACTTACTGCATCTTACACCTTCCACTTGGGGTAACCAACGAGGGGTTCGAGGCGCATCAGTCGGAACAACCTATTGGGTGGAGCGGAGAGGATCACCCTTCACGGGTTGATAATCCGGGCCAGTTGGCCCTAGTGGTAGCACCACAGGTGGGTGGCTATAGGTTCACCAAAGTACTCATGGACGGCGGCAGCAGTATCAACATCTTGTACTACGAGACCTTCCGGCGTATGGGGTTGACAGATAAGAAGTTGAGACGGTCCAACACAGTATTCCATGGAGTGGTACCAAGTAAATCGGCTTACCCAGTTGGGAAGATTGATCTGGAAGTCACCTTTGGGGATGCGCAGGATTCTAGGTTAGAGACAGTGAATTTCGAGGTTGTAAAGATCAGGAGCCCATAGCATGCTCTGTTCGGTAGACCGGTTTACGCCAAGTTCATGGCTAGACCGTGTTATGTTTATCTACAGCTCAAGATGCCGGGTCACAAGGGAACCATCACGGTTCACGGAAGTCGCAAGATTGCATTGGAATGCGAGGAAGGAGACGCAGCCTATGCAGAAGCAGTGTGTGCTACAGAAGAGTTGAAGTTCTACAAAGACAACGTTGATCCGGCAGATATGTCCCCATTAAAAAAGCCAACTACAGAGCATGATCCGGCGTTGAAGTTCAAATCCGCCGAGGAGACCAAGCAAGTTGACTTTGTGCCTGGCGATTCATCCAAGTAGTTCACAATCAGCGCTAACCTAGATCCCAAATAGGAAAGTGCGCTCATCGAGTTCATCCGTGAGAACCGGGATATCTTTGCATGGAAGCCTTCTGACATGCCGGGTATACCGAGGGAACTCGCTGAGCACAGTCTTAACATTGATCCGAAGTTTAAACCGGTCAAGCAGTACCTGCACCGCTTCAATGAGGAGAGGCGCAAGGCCATAGGCGAAGAAGTGGCCAGGCTTTTGGCCGCAGGGTTCATAGTTGAGGTGTTCCACCCGGAGTGGTTGGCTAATCCGGTATTGGTGTTAAAGAAAAATGGAAAGTGGAGGATGTTTGTGGATTACACAGACCTAAACCAAGCTTGTCCAACCGATCCTTTTGCTCTCCCTCGTATTGATCAGATCACTGATGCCATGGCAGGATGTGAGCGGCTAAGTTTTTTGGATGCATATTCAGGGTATCATCAAATCAAGATGGCAGTCAAGGACCAGGAGAAGACGGCCTTCATAACTCCCTTTGGAGCCTTCGGCTATGTATCTATGCCCTTTGGGCTCAAGAGTGCCCAAGCAACTTACCGGCGTTGCGTACAGAATTGCCTCAAAGGGCAGATAGAAAAAAATGTCCATGCCTATGTTGATGACATTGTGGTGAAGTCAAGGAAGGAGGCAATGCTGATAGAGGACCTAAAGGAAACCTTTGACAACCTCCGGGTTTATAAGATGATGCTTAATCCGGAGAAGTGTGTTTTTGGTGTTCCAGCAGGCAAGCCCCTTGGATTCTTAGTGTCAAACAGAGGAATAGAGGCCAATCCGGAGAAGATCAGGGCGATCACATCCTTGACTAAACCGGCTTGCATCAATGATGTCCAACGCATAGCAGGCTGGATTACAGCATTAAGCTGATTCATCAGCCATTTGGGAGAGAAGGCAATTCCACTGTATCAGATGCTGAAAAAGACAGATTGGTTTATATGGAGCGATGCTGCAAACACTGCGTTTGAGGACTTGAAGCGGCAATTAGCAGAACCACCAGTTCTTGCTGCCCCTGTGGAAAACGAGCCACTGCTATTATACGTGGCCGCCAATGCCCATGCAGTTAGCGTGGCAATTGTAGTGGAACGCAAGGAAGCAGGCAAGGAATATCCGGTTCAGCGCCCGGTTTACTACGTCAGTGAGGTTTTAATTGAGTCAAAGCAAAGATATCCACACTGGCAGAAGCTGGTATATGGCATTTCATGGCAAATCGGAAGCTGAAACACTATTTCTAGGGCCACCCAATTACTGTTGTCAGCTCAGCTCTGTTGGGGGATATAATCCAGAATAGAGAAGCTACTGGTAGAGTGGCAAAGTGGGCCATTGAGCTTAGCCCACATGGATTGAAGTATGTACCCCGTACTGCTATCAAATCCCAAGCACTGGTAGATTTCATCAATGATTGGACAGAATTGCAAGCACCAGAGGAGAAGCCGGATCACACATACTGGACTATTCACTTTGACGGTTCCAGGCAATTAGAAGGCTCGGGGGCTGGAGTAGTGTTAACTTCCCCACGAGGTGACAAGTTTTGTTATGTCCTCCGACTAATGTTCCCTTGCACTAACAATGCTGCCGAATATGTAGCACTGCTTCACGGGCTACGAATGGCTAAGGAGATGAGCTTGAGCCGGGTCAAGTGTTTTGGTGATTCAGATCTGGTGGCGCAACTAGTGTCTGGCAAGTGGGATTCTAAAGATACGCTCATGGCAGCCTATAGGCGGGAAGTTGAAGCGGTTGCAGGATATTTCAAAGGATATCAGGTGGATCACATAGATTGGCGGAAAAATGAAGCAGCCGATGCTCTAAGCCGGCTGGGCTCTCAGCGTAAACCGGTGCCGCCAAATACTTTCTTGGATGAGTTGCACAGTCCATCAGTTCAGGTACCATCGGAGGAGGATTTGGCTGTTCCTGATCCGGAGGCATAGTTGGTGGCAGCGCTTCATGTTATTCCGGATTGGACACTCCCTTACTTGGCGTATCTGAGCCGAGGAGAGTTGCCAGATGATGATGTTGAAGCCAGGCAGATAATCCGGCGGTCCAAATCTATGACCATTGTTAACGAAGAACTTCATCACCGCAGCGTTTCTGGGGCTTTTCAGCGCTGTGTATCATTGGAAGAAGGCAATGATATTCTTCGAGAGATACACGAAGGAGATTGTGGTCATCACGCCGGTTCAAAATCGCTGGTAGACAAAGCTTTTCGTCATGGGTTTTACTGGTTAACAGCCCATGCTGATGCGGAGGATCTAGTCCGGAGATGTGACGCTTGTCAGAAATTTTCACAACGTGCTCTTGTTCCGGCACAGGAGCTACGGATGATTCCAATTACTTGGCCGTTTGCGACCTAGGGGCTTGATATGGTTGGACCTTTTAAACGATCACAAGATCAGAAAACCCACCTATTGGTGGCAGTGGACAAATTTACAAAGTGGATTGAGGCAGAGCCTCTCAGTAAGTGTGATGCGGCAACAGCGGTTAAATTTATCAAAAAGGTAATTTTCTGGTTTGGCTTTCCACACAACATTATTACTGATAATGGCACCAATCTATCTAAAGGATAGATGGAAGAGTTTTGCCAAAGGGTGCATATTCGGCTGGATGTGTCTTCAGTAGCTCACCCTCAATCCAATGGTCAAGCTGAAAGGGCCAACCAAGAGATCTTGCGAGGCATCAAGCCCCGGCTTATGACTCCCTTCCAGAGAACACCAGGGTGCTGGGTTGAGGAGTTACCTTCTGTCCTTTAGAGCATCAATACTACACCTAACAGGTCTACAGGCTACACGCCCTTCTTCATGGTGTATGGTGCTGAAGCAGTTCTCCCTAGTGATATTCGGCACAACTCACCACGGGTGGCAGCTTATGTTGAAGCGGCCAATGAGCAAGCAAGACAGGATAGCTTAGACCGGCTGGATGAGGAGCGTGACATAGCGGCGGCACGATCTGCAATTTATCAGCAAGACCTGCGCAGATATCACAGACGCCGGGTTAAGACCAGGACGTTCCAGGAAGGGGACCTGGTGCTCCGGCTCATCCAAGACCAGGAAGATATGCACAAGTTATCCCCACCTTGGGAAGGGCCCTTTGTGGTCAGCAAGAACCTACACAACAGTTCATACTACCTGGTGGACGTTCGAGAACATAAAGACTCACGGACAGCAGAGGAAGAGACAAAGAGGCCATGGAACATTGCTCTCTTACGGCCTTACTACACTTGAGCCATGGGCTCCGCTTCATGTATCCTGTATATATTATGATTAATAAATAAACCGGCACCCCCGCTAAATCGGGGGATCAGCCATCTTCTTCAAATATATGTGTCTTATGGGAATTCACTTAGGTGATATCCATCCAAAGTTTATTTCTCTTGATATATATTATTTCCATCAAGAAAACAAGATGCTTTGATCAATCTATTTTGATATGCAGGACAGTTATATAAAGGGACCAAAAGAGGGCTTGCCACACAAGCACAACTCCCATATAGGTACCATGCCTCTACGGTTACTAGGGGGCTACGTGATCGCATTCGAATCGTAGCTTAAAACCCCGTTTAGGGTCCGCCTTGGATCACATTCAAATCCATTGATCGGCAAAATCTCATAACCACTGGGGGCTACGTGGTCGCATTCAAATCCTAGCTTAACCCCTTTGGTCCAATATATATGATTGCATTCGAATCATAGCTTAAAACCCCGTTTAGGGTCCGTCTTGGATCGCATACGAATCCACTGATCGGCAAAATTCTCAAGGCCACTGGGGGCTACACGGTCGCATTCGAATCCTAGCTCAACCCCTTTGGTCCGGTTTACTGATCGCATTCGAATCAGAAACCTTGATTTCGAGCCTGGTAGCTCACAAAAAGCCTCGATTTGGAGCCTGGCAGCTCGCAAAAAGCCTCGACTACATGGTCTTATTTGCCAAAAATGCTTTGCTTTTGCGGTTTTTCAAAGTTTTTGTGGTTAACCAAGTTTATTGATCCGGAATTGGGCAACTTCAAAGTTGACCACATATCTACAAAGCAAAAAGTCTGGGTCATAAATACCAGCATAAGTTCAAAGTCTGGGTCATAAACACCAGCATGATTTAAACCGGCGTTTATCATAACCCGGAACAGTCATCAGGAAAACGCCAAGAGGGCCAAGAGCCTCATCAGAATCTACACGTTCAATTATGCCTACTGGATTAAGGATGTCAGGCACACTTAATTAAAGGTATGAGGTATTTTTGGGTATAAACCAGGTACTCTTTCAATATATGCCTATGGGAGAAATATAATAGGTCCGGTGGTAAACCACCAGGACATCTTTTTAGCATTGTTTATGCAGATACAGATAACATAGACGGATAAACCACAGCAGACAAGGGATTAAAATTGGCAGAAGCCAAGTCAAGCTGTGACATCTGAATTGGGACAAAGACAATGTTTTTGAACTATCCTATTACAAGGCACTCGCAGGCCCGAACGGATTAAAGACTTTTCAAAAGTGTTCGACAGCTATGAATTAAACTGGACGGATTACGATTCCTCTTCACGCTGTGAAGGCTGAGGATCGGTGTGTTCCGGGTCTTCTTCATCTTCAGGTAGTGGCTAGAAATCAGGAACACGCCAATCAATCTTGGAGAGTGCGCGAAAGTACATCTCTTCATTAATCAGATCGGACGGATCAATATCTGGAGCGAAAGTATGGCCACGCACTGGCGGGATCAGATTCTCGGTGTCATAAACCGGCCGCTCCGCCCGTTCATTTTCTAAGTCATATGACGGATGATACCTGGTCAGATCTGCTTCATCGGCAAGTTTGCTGGCGAGTGGGCGCATCTCTTTCGTCAAGGCACGGAGGTCTTCGGCAAAGAAGGTGGATCCATCCTCTTTATTTCTAGGATATCCGTTCATAGCCTCCTCCGGATCAAAGTCTGGAACCCATGCTTTGGCCCGTGTCAATGCTATCAGAGAGCCAGCCCGCGCATCAGATTTTTTCACTTCCACCAGGCGCACAGGCAAGACAGATAATTTCTCCAAAGTACCTGGGATGGTAGTTGGGGCCGCCTTCTGATGGGACATTGCACTTATAACCCTTTGAGCGCCGGAATACAGCTGCTCCACCAGGGTATAAGAGGCCTTGAGCTTCTTCCGGACATCATCTCCAAGATGAGTTATGCGTCGCCGTAAACATGTTTGTGAAAAGTTAAACCGGAGCAGAACAAGGATTGCAAAGATGAAAAGCGTATACACTTGAGTGCTCACCAGAGATAGCAGAAGTCGTAAGTTCTATTTGTTGTCTTAAACCGGTCAGCTCTTGCGTAACCGGATTAAGGGAAGCTTCAGCATCCTTTGCTCTTTTCTCTAGAGCATTCCTCTGCACCTCCCAGGCGGACCGCTCTGCTTCAAAGTCTTTTTTCAATTTTTCTATGTTGGTTAAGTTCAGCGCAAGCTCTTCCTTGGCTTTGATAGAAGAAGTTTCAGTAGCAGCCAATCTATTCCGGAGTTCAGCTACCTCTGCAGCCCGCCTGGTCAAATCAGCCTATAAGGAAATCAAATGGATTAGAAGACAAATTAAACAAGTTTCAAGCATATAAGCAAGTTATCCACTTGACACTTGGGGGCTAATGCGCAGTTGCAGTATCAAAAGGGAATTTTAGACAAGTCCCAAGCGCATAAAGCAAATTATACCCCTGGCACTTGGGGGCTAATGTAAGTTCATTTACATTGGAAGTCCCGGTTCATCTACAAACAAAGCTAAACCGACACTTGGGGGCTACTATGGCCTAAAGACAGGATTTCAAGGAATTCAAAAGAAAGACAAGTAAAGGGAGTTACCTCGTACTTATCCTTCACGGCTGGTGAAGAGCCGGTTCAAATACCCGGAATGAAGTTCCTGGGCACTCAACTGGGCATAGCTGGATAAGTCCGTGCTCCACTTGCCTTTTTCCTGTTGAAGTTTTCCTCTTCGGCAGTGTGCTTGGCCAAGATGACGTGCTCAGCAGGAGCGGTAAAACCTAACCCGGTTATCTCAACGTCTGAGGAGGTAGCAGTAGTTGGTTGAAGAGGGGCAGCAGTAGGTGCCAGGCTAACAGGAGCCGGGTTAGTCCGAGGAGGGCTAACCCGGACAGGTCTCGCCGGTTCAACTACATTCTCCATATTAGCGTCCTCCGGGGCAACAATGTCGTCACGATCCATGGGAATAGGATCATCAAACTGAGCTGCAGGATTATCTTCTAGAGGGATAACTTCGTCCAGATCAGCGGCCGGTTCAACGGTAGCAGTCTCGGCAGCCGCTTTGGTTGCTTTTGCCTTCTTGCTAGGCTTCGGCTTGCTGAAGAAAATCAAAGGAACAATGAGAATCATAAAGGTACAAATGTAAAGATAAGCCGGTTGATTGAAAAGGACTTACCCGGGCACGGTCTTCAGCACAGGGACCTGTGTAGCAGTCGACTCGCCAGAAGAGGACAAGGGAGCCTCCTGATAGTTAGGATCAGACGGTTTAAGTGGTTTACGTATGAGCCCGGCTTTTGGATGAAGAAGAGTTGGAGAAAGCAAAACCTCAGAACGGCGCATGCGTGCCGGAGTAAGAGGTATTCCGGATGATTCCACCACATGGCCACTGTGGCGCGTGGTCCGGCGTGCTTCATGCTGCTGCTTCTTCAAAAGAAATTTGGGGTCCAATTGAGCGTAAGGATGAGAAAAAGGGTATTTCCGGGACACCCGGCGGATTTTGCGGGGTGGCGGTTCTGAGTCTGAAGAAAGAGAGATTACCCCAACTTTCGCCGCTTTACTTCCTTCAGCCAGATCCTGTGGAAAGGCACTGTTAACATAAATCTGGATAAAGGGAGATTCAAACGTATCAGGATCAATTCATACCTCAGAATCCGGATCATCTTCCTCAGGGTGTGAACCGGAGGCAGCAACCGCCTTTTTCTTCTTGACAGCAAACGTCTTCCGGCGTGGCTGTTTGGCCGATTTATCTTGAGTTTTTCTCTTCCAGAAGGGGTCGTTGGCCTATACAGAAGATAGAGAATAAATGGAAGACAATCGGTATGGACGGATCAGAACAAACAGAAAAGATTAGAAAGAACTTACTGCTGGCAGTTTATTGTTTTCACAAAATGGAGCTAAACCGGTCCGGCTGCACTCCTCCGGAGAGATGTTGAGCATTTTCTTTACGGATTCAGCAACTTCTTTCTCAGGAAGTATTATGTCAATATGGCGCTGAGGATCGTCTGGCTTTCCGGTATACTCGCACATCAGACCTGAACGCCGGCTCAGTGGAAGGATGCTCCTGGCAAGCCAACAACGAACAAAGTCTACTCCGGTTAAGCCATTGGCCATAAAAGCCCTAAGCTTAGAAAGCTGAGGGGCAAACCGGGCTCGGTCTGGGGCACTGAGGCGCTGCGGCAGGGGATGATCCTCAGGTAGGCGATATGGACGGTAACCCGGCAGTGAGTTTTCCCCCTCAGGCGAAGTATCTATATAATAGAACCACGATTGGTTCCATTCCTTGGGGTGCGTGTGAAGGGCAGCGTGAGGGAAGCTCACATCCTTTCCCTTTTGGATGCTGACGCCGCCCAATTCTTGATGCGGCCCGTCAGAAAACTCTGTCCGCCGGTTTAGATGGAAAAAGTCTCTGAACAGATCCACTGATGGTTCTTCTTGAAGGTATGCTTCTGAGAAGACTTGAAAATTGCAGACACTTGATATGGAGTTGAAAAGCAGCTAGCACATCCCGGAAGAAATTTGAAACGGGAGGGCTAAAACCCCGGGCCAGGTGATCAAAGAAAACAGTGACCTCTCCTTCCTTAGGAGTAGGTGGACATTCATTTTCTGGGGCCCGCCAATGCAGGACCTCTTTAGGACCCAGAATACCAATTGAAGCGGCGTTCGTTAGATCCTCTTCAGTAATTCGGGAAGGAGCCCAGTTGCACGCGACAAATTGCTTGGCCATCGTTCGGAATAAGGAAATGCTGAAAGGTACAATACAGAATCCGGTTTACCAATTGCCAAAATTAAGCCGGAGCATTATATAAGATTGCGGATCTCAATTGCCGGTTTACATAAGGGGCTAATGGTATTACTAGTCCGGGAGCATATAAGAATAAGGTAGCTACCGGATTATGATGATAGAGAAGGCAGCCGCTAAACCGTCAATTACAAGGTACATGATTACATCTAGATCATCGAAAAGATCATATGATTGATTAAACCGGTGAGTGAGCTACAGATCTACAATACTAAGAAACAGTTTCTACAGAAGGCTGAAGTAAAAATGGATCTGAGGCATAAGAGAAAGATGAAATATATGCAAGTCTTATACAGGAAAAACCACGGAGGTTTTCTACAGATCAAATCTAGGTTGTTAAGCTAAAGGAACTAAAGGCGCGAGCACGGAACAGAAGCGCACTCAAAACAAATCTAAGCAAGGTTTGAATCTACCGCAAGGTTAACCCACAGGGATGAACAGCGAAGCTTCAAAGTTTCATGGCGGAAGCTATGGAAGGAACCCTAGATTGGGATCTATAGTGAGAAAAAAAGGAATACCTTATGAAGAAGCAGGCGGGAGTGAGTTGCTCTGGACACGATTCAGGGTGATGTAGCGGCCTGGCTCGACGACGGCGACGGGCTCAAAGAACGGTGGGGGAGCTTTGAGAGACGGAGGAAGAAGAAGGCAGAAGGGGGAAAAGAAGGCAGGCCCCAGCGGTATTTATAAGCCGAAGAGGTGGAACGGCAAGCGCGGGAATCGAGGAGGTCAGAGATTGGATAAAGATTACGCTGTCGCCTCGATTTTCGGGATGGCATTTAACAAAGATAACAAACAGAGGTGAGCAATAAATGCGGAGGTGATGTCACAACAGATTAAGATGATTCCCAAAGATGATGTCATTGCCGGTTTACGAAGCAGATGAGCTGCGGAGAAGAAATTTATGCAAGGACTTAGTAGACTGACATGAACAAGTTCAAATCAATCTGGGGCCTAATGTCAGGGATGTTACTAGCAGGTATAAACCGGCCAGGAAGATCCGGATTATACTGACATAGTTGTATCATCATAAAGCCCAATAGAATATGAACCAGAGGTTATGACCCATAGAGGCTTAGGGCCCATGTGTAAAGCTTACGGTTTGTAAACCGTCGTATCATGTAACTTGAGGTGTAAGATAGAAAGAGTAGAGACCGAGGCGGACACGATTATGAACCGGCCTCGGGATTCTGTAAACCGGACCGGGCGTTGCCTCCTATATATAGGTACGACCCGGCGACGGTTCAAGGACAGGCAACAACCCGTCGAGACACAGGCAAGCAATCCGCTCCCTGTTCATCGACGCCCAAGCAATACCACACCAAACTAGACGTAGGCGTTTACCTTCATCGAAGGGGCCGACTAGTATAAACCCTCTGTGTCCTTTGTGAGCTTTTAACCTCTTCAAGCTAACCCGCGCGATGGCCTCACACCTAAGTCCCCTAAACCGGACATCTGTCGTGCCAATTCCACGACACAAAGCATTGAAATTCTTTTGTGAATTCATAAATCTTTAACACTAGTTTCATATTCAGAGGGCATCTTACCAAAATTTCCATAAGAGTTATTGTAGGAGTTACCATAATTATTAGAGGAATTACTAGGAAAAGTCCTAGGATTAAAGTTTCCTCTATAAGCATTGTTACCAAAATTATTCCTACCAATAAAATTCACATCCAAAGATTCATTGTTATTTTCAATCAACGTGGATAAATGCATATCATTAGGATCAGAAGAAGCAATCTTAGTAGCAAATAATTCATAAGTTCATACATCTTTCCACTCAAAACACTGATCTCTTCAATAGCATGCACTTTTTTACTAGTAGATCTTTCGGTGTGCCATTGAGAGTAGTTAACCATAATATTATCTAGGAGTTTGGTAGCTTCTCCTAAGGTGGTTTTCATGAAAGTGCCCCCCGCGGCCAAATCTAAAAGATTTCTGGAAGCAAAATTCAAGTCGGCATAGAAGTTTTGTATAATCATCCACAAGTTCAAACCATGTGTGGGGCAATTACGTATCATTAATTTCATTCTCTCCCAAGCTTGTGCAACATGCTCATGATCTAGTTGCTTAAAATTCATAATATCGTTTCTAAGAGAGATAATCTTAGCGGGAGGAAAATACTTAGAGATAAAGGCATCTTTGCACTTATTCCATGAGTCAATACTATTTATAGGCAAAGAGGAAAACCAAGTTTTAGCACGATCTATAAGTTAAAATGGAAATAGCTTCAATTTAACAATATCATTATCTGTATCCCTCTTCTTTTGCATATCACACAAATCAACAAAGTTGTTTAGATGGGTAGCGGCATCTTCACTAGGAAGGCCAGGAAATTGATCTTTTATGACAAGATTCAACAGAGCAGCATTGATCTCACAAGATTCAGCCTCGGTAATAGGAGCAATCGGAGTGCTAATAAAATCATTATTGTTGGTATTGGAAAAGTCACACAATTTGGTATTGTTTTGAGCCATAGTGATAAGCAAGCAATCCAACACACAAGCGAACAAGAGGCAAGCGAATGGTAAACACACAGAAAAAGAAGGGCGAATAAAACGGCAAGGGTGAAGTGGGGGAGAGGAAAACGAGAGGCAAATGATGTAATGCGAAGGATAAGGGTTTGTGATAGGTACTTGGTATATGACTTTTGCGTAGATCTCCCCAGCAACGACGCCAAAAATTCATGTCGCTACTTCTCGAGCTTGCGTTGTATTCCCTCAAAGAGGAAAGGGTGATGCAGCATAGTAGCGTAAGTATTTCCCTCAGTTTTTGAGAACCAAGGTATCAATCCAGTAGGAGACCACGCGCGAGTCCCTCGCACCTGCACAAACACATAAGAACTTCGCAGCCAACACGATAAGGGGTTGTCAATCCCTTCACGGTCACTTACGAAAGTGAGATCTGATAGATAGGATAGTATAATATTTTTGGTATTTTTGGTATAAGAACAGAAAGTAAATAAAGCAAATAAGCAATGGCAGCAGAAATTGAAGGAAAGTAATATGATAAAGATAGACCCCGGGGCCATAGGTTTCACTAGTGGCTTCTCTCATGAAAGCAGAATTCTACGGTTGGTGAACAAATTACTGTCGAGCAATTGATAGAAAAGCACGTAGTTATGAGAATATCTAGGCATGATCATTATATATAGGCATCACGTCCGTGACAAGTAGACCGAAGCGATTCTGCATCTACTACTATTACTCCACACATCGACCGCTATCCAGCATGCATCTAAAGTATTAAGTTCATAAGAATAGAGTAATGCTTTAAGCAAGATGACAAGATGTAGAGGGATAAACTCAAGCAATATGATATAAACCCATCTTTTTATTCTCGATGGTGATACGTCCAAAATGCATCACTATTTTATATTGTAATTTATCCTTATTCATTGATATATTTCACATTACGATGATGTTCTTATGTTGTTTTGGCCTATTTTACACAGTTTGCAACTTTCCGGTGCCGAAGCAGCAGACGCAGGATTCAGCAGTAAAAAGTGGACGCTGAGTTGCTGAAGAAGAATACCTCCAAATTACCTGAAAATCGACGGAGGGTATTTTTCAGACGGATAACGAAGGCACGCAAAAGGGCAACCAGAGGGGGGCCACAGGGCGTCCAGGCACCCTGGGGGGCGGCCCCACCCCTGGCCGCGCCGGGGGGGCGCCTGGAGCCCCTGGCCCACCTCCGGCTGCCCCCTTTTGCCTATATACTCCTCGTTACCCGAAAACCTTAAAAGAGGGAGTTTTGACGGAGTTCCGCCGCCGCTCCGTGGCGGAAACCTACAGAGAAGAAAAAGCCATATCCGGTGGGAAGATTTCGCCGGGGAGATCACCTCCCGGAAGGGGAGATCATCGCCATCGTCATCACCATCGTCACGGGCATCATCGAGATCATCATCAACATCATCCCCAACATAAGCACCCTCTCCATCTTCATCCAAATCTCATCTCACAATTGCAACTTGTGTTGTAACCCGTACTATCTATCCTCTCTACTCCATCGGTGTTTATTACTACTTTGTGGTGAATGCTATTGAGTTTTGTTGGAGAAATATCATTATGTCCAGATTTTTTATCATCCATTTATCTCCACTGATCATGATCTCTTTTATGTCTTGTGAGTAGTTACCTTAGTTCTTGAGGACATGGGAAAAGTCTTGTTGTTAGTAGTCATATGCTGTTGAAGTAATATGTGTTGTTTGATACTTAAGTTGTGTTGTCATTCTACTAGTGGTGTTGTGTGAGTCGAACACTCAACACTTCGCCTTATTAAGGACCTAGGGGAATACATTGTGTACAAAGAATGCTTACGGTGGGTTGCCGGAGTGACAGAAACCTGAACCCCAGTTCGCACGCTTTTGCACAAGGGAATAATGGATCATCGATCCTATTGCTATGGTTAGGCTTTTGCCTTAAATACTATCTTGTATTTGCGGATGCTTGCAAGGTGTTTAATCATAAGAGTGCACTGATCTTAGTCTAGAGAGTGTACTAGCATAGATCCACCCACTCAACACTTATCAACACATAACATAGTATCGATACGGCATATGGCGAAAGCACATGACCACCTCTCCCGTGTGTCCTCAAGAACACTTTAGCCTTTATAAGTTCAGTTGCTAGGCCTCTCCTTTGCTCAGAAAGGATTGGGCCACTTGTTACTCCTCAGTGCCTTTTACTTTGTTCGCTTTTACTTTCCTGTTGCTTATATCAAGAAAACCCCTAAAAAGTTATCTTTCAGTGCTTGCAGTAATTCCTTGCTCAGAATCGCTTATCAATACCTTCTGCTCCTCGTTGGGTTCGACACTCTTACTTATAGAAAACGCTGCAATAGATCCCTTACGGTTGTGGGTCATCAAGTACCGTTTTCTGGCGCCGTTGCCGGGGAGTGTAGCGCTATTGGTAAAGTGACACCGGTAAGGAAGTTTTTATATTTATGTTTTTTTATTTTTGCTGTTGCTGCTCTTTGTCCTTATGGACAACCTTGCTATTGGATCGTTGCTTGTGGGAAGACGCCCCACACCTGTGGTGGTTGCTCCTCCCCCTACTGAAATTGTGCCCTATAAAATACCAGCTGGTATTATCGATTATGTTTTGGCTAATCATTATGCAGGAGACAGACATCTCGGTGAACACTTGCTATATCTGTCACAACTATGTTCATTATTTAAGCTTGCAGATGTATCAATGGAGTTTGTCATGAGGAAATTGTTCGCCGTATCGCTTATAGATAAAGCTTCAGATTGGTATAAGCTTCTCGATAACTCGCACTTGCTTGATTGGCAAGAGCTTATTTCTCTCTTTTATACTAAGTTTTATCCTCTTCATGAAATTCATCGAGACAGGAACTATACCTATAACTTTAGGTCTCGTGACGGAGAAAGCATTGCTCAAGCTTGGGGGAGATTGAAGTCCCTAATGCTCAAATGTCCTATTCATGAACTCCCCAAGGAAATTATACTTACAAATTTTTATGCCAGGCTTTCCCGTCGGGATAAGGAGATGCTGGATGCCTCCTCTAGTGGGGTATTTCAGACGAAGAGTGTTGAAGAAAGGTGGGATCTCATTGAAAGGATCCAGAGGAATACCGAAGATTGGGAAATCGATAAAGGTATTGAACTCGCTATAAATTATGAGCATGATTATATTGAGAGCTATGTGAAAACTGATTACTTCAATACTTTTTGCTCTAAGATTGGTCTTGATTCCCATCTAATGATTAATTTCTGTAAGGATTTTGCCTCTCACATTGATTCTTTTAAAAAGAAGAGAGACCAGCATCATGAACCTTTCGAAGAGCTACCTATTGATATTCATGTTGCTGACCCTATTTTGCCTACAGTTATATATGAAAAGCCTCCTTTTCCCGCAAGGATAAGGGAGCACTCTCTTGTGACAGGCGTAATAAATAAAAGTGAGAGAAGAATTGATGAGCCTGAGGACCAGATCAAGGTCGATCCTCAAGTTGCATTGGTTAAAGACCTTGTTACTAATGATGTTTTGGATTCCAATGTAAATTTTTGTGCTGTTTCCACTAACCTTGTCACAGCCAAGAATAAAGGCCCAATTTCAGGTACTCCAGTAGTATCTGTTAAAATAGGAGATCACAGTTATTATGGGCTATGCGATTTGGGATCGAGTGCTAGTGCTATCCCCTATTCACTTTATGAAGAGATCATCGGTGAGATTTCCCCTTGTGATCTTGAAGGAGTTGATGTTACCATTCATCTTGCAAACAGAACAACTATCTCTCTTATCGGAATTGTGAGGGACGTTGAAATCCTATGTGGAAAGGTAAAATACCCTACCGACTTTCTAGTACTTGGTTCAGAGAGGGACAATTTTTGTCCTATTATTTTTGGTAGACCTTTTCTTAGAACTTGTGGAGCTATAATAGATTGCAAGAAAGGTAAAGTTTCTGTTGAATTCAATGGTGAGCCATATGAATTTAATTTTTCTAAGTTCTCTAAGCAGCCTCGTGGTACCGATTTACCTAGTGATGATAAAATTATTGAAAGTATTGCTTCTATTGCTATTCCCCCTAATGATCCTTTGCAGCAATATATGGAGGACCACAAGAATGATTTGCATATGCAGGAAAGAAATGAACTAGATGAAATATTCTTGAGGCAACCTGCTATCCTGAAGCACAACCTTCCGGTTGAACCTTTGGGAATTTTATCAAAACCAAAAGAAGACCCGGTGTTCGATCTTAAACCTCTTCCCGATACGCTCAAGTATGCTTATTTAGATGAAAAGAAAGTATATCCTGTTATTATCAATTCTAACCTTTCAGGATATGAAGAAGAGCGACTATTGGAAGTACTTCGTAAACACCGAGGTGCAATTGGCTATACCCTTGATGACCTTAAGGGGATTAGTCCATCTATCTGTCAACATACTATCAACCTTGAGCCTGATGCTAAACCAGTTGTTGATCATCAACGACGGTTGAACCCGAAGATGATGGATGTTGTAAGAACTGAGATTCTCAAGCTCCTAGTCGCAGGTATTATCTACCCTATAGCTGATAGTAAGTGGGTAAGCCCGGTACATTGTGTTCCTAAGAAAGGAGGTACAACTGTGGTTCCTAATGATAAGAATGAACTAATACCTCAGAGAATTATTATTGGATATAGAATGTGTATTGATTACAGGAAGCTGAACAAGGCAACCAGGAAGGATCACTACCCGCTGCCGTTCATCGACCAAATGCTTGAAAGGTTATCCAAAAATACCCACTTTTGTTACCTCGATGGCTATTCTGGCTTCTCTCAAATTCATGTTAACACTGCTGATCAAGAGAAGACCACTTTTACTTGTCCCTTTGGTACTTATGCTTACAGGCGTATGCCTTTAGGTTTATGTAATGCCCCTGCTACTTTTCAAAGGTGTATGTCTGCTATCTTTCATGGTTTCTGTGAGGAGATTATGGAAGTCTTCATGGACGATTTCTCCGTCTATGGAACTTCCTTTGACCATTGTCTCCACAACCTTAATAAAGTTTTGCAGAGATGTGAGGAAACAAATCTGGTACTCAACTGGGAGAAGTGCCACTTCATGGTTAACGAAGGAATTGTTCTTGGTCACAAGATTTCCGAAAGGGGAATTGAGGTGGACAAGGCCAAGATCGAAGCAATTGAAAGGATGCCCTATCCAAGGGACATCAAAGGTATTCACAGTTTTCTTGGTCATGCTGGTTTCTATAGAAGATTTATTAAAAACTTTTCTAAGACTTCGAGGCCCCTCACTAATCTTCTCCAGAAGGACGTTCCTTTTGTATTTGATGAGGATTGTAAGGAAGCTTTTGAAGTTCTTAAGAAAGCTTTAATAACCGCTCCTATAGTACAACCACCTGACTGGAATTTACCTTTTGAGATTATGTGTGATGCTAGTGATTTTGCTGTTGGAACTGTTTTAGGACAAAGAGTTGATAAGAAATTGAATGTTATACATTATGCTAGTAAAACCCTTGATAGTGCTCAAAGGAATTATGCTACTACTAAGAAGGAATTCTTAGTTGTAGTATTTGCTTGTGATAAGTTTAGGCAGTATATTGTTGATTCCAAACTTATTATTCATACTGATCATGCTGCCATTAAGTACCTTATGACAAAGAAGGATGCCAAGCCAAGGCTTATCAGATGGGTACTCCTTCTTCAAGAATTTGATTTGCAGATTGTTGATAGGAAAGGAGAAGACAATCCGGTGGCGGACAATCTTTCAAGGATGGAAGATATACCGCATGATCCCATCCCAGTCAACGACAGTTTTCCAGACGAGCAACTTGCCGTCGTAAAAGTACAATCTCTTTCCGATCCTTGGTTTGCAGATTATGCTAATTTTATTGTTGCAAAGTATTTGCCTCCAGGTTTAACATTTCAGCAAAGGAAGAAGTTCTTTCATGATTTGAGGCACTACTTTTGGGATGACCCACATCTTTTCAAAGAAGGCCCCGACGGGATCGTGAGAAGATGCATACCGGAACATGAGCGGAAGGACGTTCTCAGACAGTGTCATGATAGTCCCTATGGAGGACATCATGCCGGTGAGAGGACTGCACATAAGGTTCTTCAATCAGGTTTTTATTGGCCTACTCTCTTTAAGGATGCTAGAAATTATGTTTTAGCCTGTGATAAATGTCAGATAGTTGGTAACATTAGTAGAAGGAATGAGATGCCTATGAATTACTCACTAGTGATTGAACCTTTTGATTGCTGGGGTTTTGATTTTATGGGTCCTTTTCCTTCTTCACACAAGTACACTCACATTTTAGTAGCTGTTGATTATGTGACCAAGTGGGTTGAAGCAATCCCCACTGAAAGTGCTGATCACAAGACATCTTTGAAAATGCTCAAAGATGTAATTTTTCCTAGGTTTGGTGTACCTAGGTATCTCATGACTGATGGAGGATCACACCTCACGCATGGAGCTTTTAGAAAAGCTTTAGCCAAATACGATGTCAATCATAGAATTGCTTCACCATACCATCCTCAAACTAGTGGGCAAGTTGAGCTCACCAATAGAGAGATTAAGTTGATCTTGCAGAAGACAGTAAACAGAAATAGAAAGGACTGGTCAAATAAGTTAGGAGATGCTTTGTGGGCGTATAGAACTGCTTACAAAAACCCCATGGGCATGTCCCCCTATAAGATGGTGTATGGCAAGGCTTGCCATTTGCCATTAGAGTTAGAGCACAAAGCTTTCTGGGCTGTTAGAGAGCTTAATGCTGACCCAAAATTAGCTGGTGAGAAGCGTCTCATGAATTTGACTTCTCTAGATGAATGGAGAAGTGAAGCTTACGAGAGCGCTAAAATGTTCAAGGAAAAGGAAAAGAAGTGGCATGATAGGAGGATTCTGAAACGTGAATTTAATGTTGGTGATAAAGTTTTGTTGTTTAGATCCCGTTTCAGGTTTTCTCCAGGCAAACTACTTTCCAGGTGGGAAGGGCCATTTCATATTGAAGAAGTCTATCGGTCTAGTGCAATTAAGATTAACAATTTTGAAGGCACCAAACCTCAAGTTGTGAATGGGCAAAGACTTAAGCATTACATAGCAGGAGACCCTGTCAATGTTGATGTGAATATGATATACACAACAACTCACGAAGAACATGTTGCAGCCCTGTTTCAGACGCCAGCAGAAGCAGAATAAAGAAAAGGTATGTATTACGGTAAGGAAACATCGCGAACCGCCATAAAAGTTCCATATTACGAGTTTTTGCAAAATTAGTAAAATTCTAAGCCTAAGTGGAGCCGGAGACAAGCTCCAGGGGGCCCAAGCGCCCCCCTGGCGCGCCCTACCTCCTGGCCGCACCGGGAGGCCGCCTGGTCACCCGGGAGTCCGTCTCCGACCCCGCTTTGGCCTGTTACCTTCCTTTCTGTGCATAAATTTTTGCAATATATTTGCCCAGATTGTTCTGGCAATGTATCTTGCGATTTCGTGTGTTTTCTTTTCGATCTGTTTCTGCCAGGGAATCTTTCAGCTGAATCTAGGCGCCATGGCTTCTCCAAGTTCCCCCAAGGACAAGTTCATCGTCAACGTCATCAACCCTTACCTCGCTGAGGTGAAGAAGCACCCTCAGGTTGTTCGGATGGAGGACGGTGTCCTCCATCAAGAAGATCTGAAGGGACCTATCAAGGAGGGGAGCATCCAGGCCAGGCTAGAAGAAGTGGAGCAAGAAGTCTTCAAGTAAAAGAAGATGATCGAGCGTGGTGTTGAAGCTAACTTTGACATCATCAACGAGCTGAAGACCTACTTCCTGAAGGAGATGAAGGAGATGTGGAAAAACATCACCGCATCTGAAGAAAGAATTAAAGAGCTCCAAGGGCAAATTTATGATCTACATCACCAGAACTGTGAGTATGAACTAAGGTTTATGCGCATGGGTATGGGTGCTGCATGCAGGATTCAGGAGACAAACTTCTCATATGAGACTGGGGAACCCCTTCCATGGAAGCGCTTCGCCGAGGACTACGTGATCAACGTCAACAAGAATGAGGAGTGAAATCTCCTTGGGTAACGGCATCCCCTTGGCTTGTTCCAAGCTTGGGGGAGTGCCCGGTATCTTTATCTTTATCTTTTGTCTTTTAGAGTCAAGTTGAGTCATATCATGTCTAGGGAGGTTATTATATGAAATAGGTGTGTGCATTGAGGTCTATCACTCCTTCGGTGGAGAGATTGTATCCGTGAGTGTGGAGTCGTCTATGATGGAATATTAATGAGAAGCCTATTGGTTCCTTTGCTGCACTCGGTATTCTCTTCATGCAATCGACCTTATATGATGATTCTTATGGGGATTATTGACCTTATATCAGGTATGGCTGTGAAAGCTTTATTTAATTTTGGCAAACATAGCTTTGGTCATAACAACAAGCATGATTTTCTTAAAGTATCGACATAGCCAAAACCTTTATGTTATTATGCTTGAAGTGTTATGCTGACAAGGAAGACAACTTGATGTGTTATGCTTATTTCAATGTTTATGCTTTATATTGCTTTGCATCTTAGTCATCATCAATTGTCTGTTCTCTCAAAACCTTTGCTAGCCTAACTCTGCTTGTGCATCCATACCCTTAAACCAATACCTTCCATATGAGTCCACCATACCTTCCTATTCGTGGTATTCCACTACCACCTCCTAAAGTATAGAATTTATGTGTTATCCTTAAATGTTCAAAATCTTTTATTTTGTGCCTCTGTTTTAGCTCATGAGGAAGTAATAGTTAATTCATGGTCTTTTTGAGTTGGACAAGTTTCACCCCGGGATTGCATGTCTAATCTGCAAACCCCTAATACGAGAAGGAACTGGCAAAGAGTGCGCCCGGCTCATTAAAAAAATATACAACAAACAAACCCTCCTTCATGCTTTGTTCATGAGAAATCAGAAAACTTTGGCAGTGATAAACAAAGGAGATTAAGGGGATGTGATCGTCCCCGTACGGGAGCCGTTCCTCGAAACTTGTCCAGCTCGAGAAGTAATTGAGTTATCTATTAGCATTCGTTGACAAATCATGCACCTCTCAAAACTTGTTTTCATTCTGTTTAATTTAAGGATAGCACATGAGTTTTCCCTACTTCCCTAGAGCAGGGCTTATCTCTTAGTTTTAGGGGAGTCAGTTATTCCTACTTCCTTCTATTCTTAAAGAGAACAGACATTTGATGTTGACGAGGATTCATTCATATAAAGTTGCATTAAGATTTGTCATATCATATCCTTGTTGACATTATCGTTTGATAAGTAAGTTGTTTGTCAAGCCCAACTAAGGCAAACATCTTCCTTTGTGTTAACACTTTCACTTCTTGCCTAATAACATGTTCTTTCAAAAGCTTCAATTAATCTCATCAAAACATAAAGAGAAAGAGCAAAAGTAAAAGCTAGTAGTTGTTCTTTGACCAAAGGACATGTTTGCCATGATTTGATGAGTTTCCTTAGCCCTACTTCCGAATATAAGTGTTACCACTCTTTTATAAGGGCCTTATGAGTTGAAGATTGCTGTTGAGGATATTTGAGTTGGTGAAGAAACTGTGATGCTTCTTGTCCGTATTCTATTTATCGACACTTCACTCTCTAAACTTGTGGACAGGTTTACCGAGCTCAGTATTCGCTTGGGGACAAGCGAAGTCTAAGCTTGGGGGTGTTGATACGTCCAAAATGCATCACTATTTTATATCGTAATTTATCCTTATTCATTGATATATTTCACATTACGATGATGTTCTTATGTTGTTTTGGCCTATTTTACACAGTTTGCAACTTTTCGGTGCCGAAGCAGCAGACGCAGGATTCAGTAGTAAAAAGTGGACGCTGAGTTGCTGAAGAAGAATACCTCCAAATTACCTGAAAATCGATGGAGGGTATTTTTCAGACGGATAACGAAGGCACGCAAAAGGGCAACCAGAGGGGGGCCACAGGGCGTCCAGGCGCCCTGGGGGGCGGCCCCACCCCTGGCCGCGCCGGGGGGGCGCCTGGAGCCCCTGGCCCACCTCCGGCTGCCCCCTTTTGCCTATATACTCCTCGTTACCCGAAAACCCTAGAAGAGGGAGTTTTGACGGAGTCCCGCCGCCGCTCCGTGGCGGAAACCTACAGAGAAGAAAAAGCCATCTCCGGCGGGCAGATTTCGCCGGGGAGATCACCTCCCGGAAGGGGAGATCATCGCCATCGTCATCACCATCGTCACGGGCATCATCGAGATCATCATCAACATCATCCCCAACATCAGCACCCTCTCCATCTTCATCCAAATCTCATCTCACAATTGCAACTTGTGTTGTAACCCGTACTATCTATCCTCTCTACTCCATCGGTGTTGATTACTACTTTGTGGTGAATGCTATTGAGTTTTGTTGGAGAAATATCATTATGTCCAGATTGTTTATCATCCATTTATCTCCACTGATCATGATCTCATTTATGTCTTGTGAGTAGTTACCTTTGTTCTTGAGGACATGGGAAAAGTCTTGTTGTTAGTAGTCATATGCTGTTGAAGTAATATGTGTTGTTTAATACTTAAGTTGTGTTGTCATTCTACTAGTGGTGTTGTGTGAGTCGAACACTCAACACTTCGCCTTATTAAGGACCTAGGGGAATACATTGTGTACAAAGAATGCTTACGGTGGGTTGCCGGAGTGACAGAAACATGAACCCCAGTTCGCACGCTTTTGCACAAGGGAATAATGGATCATCGATAGTATTGCTATGGTTAGGCTTTTGCCTTAAATACTATCTTGTATTTGCGGATGCTTGCAAGGTGTTTAATCATAAGAGTGCACTCATCTTAGTCTAGAGAGTGTACTAGCATAGATCCACCCACTCAACACTTATCAACACATAACATAGTACCGATACGGAATATGGCGAAAGCACATGACCACCTCTCCCGTGTGTCCTCAAGAACACTTTAGCCTTTATAAGTTCAGTTGCTAGGCCTCTCCTTTGCTCAGAAAGGATTGGGCCACTTGTTACTCCTCAGTGCCTTTTTACTTTGTTCGCTTTTACTTTCCTGTTGCTTATATCAAGAAAACCCCTAAAAAGTTATCTTTCAGTGCTTGCAGTAATTCCTTGCTCAGAATCGCTTATCAATACCTACTGCTCCTCGTTGGGTTCGACACTCTTACTTATCGAAAACGCTGCAATAGATCCCTTACGGTTGTGGGTCATCAGATGGCAACAATACAATACATGTCTTGCTGCCCCTGCTGTCACTGGGAATGGACACCGCAGGATTGAACCCAAAGCCAAGCACTTCTCCCATTGCAAGAACTATAGATCTAGTAGGCCAAACCAAACCGATAATTCGAAGAGACTTGCAAGGATATTATAATCATACGTAAAAGATTTCAGAAAAGAATCAAATATTGTTCATAGATAATCTTGATCATATAAACCCACAATTCATCGAATCTCGACAAACACACCGCAAAAAGATTACATCAAATAGATCTCCTTGAAGATCGAGGAGAACTTTGTATTGAGATCCAAAAAGAGAGAAGAAGCCGTCTAGCTAATAAGTATGGACCCGAAGGTCTGTGGTAAACTACTCACAACTCATTGGTGAGGCTATGGTTTTGATGTAGAAGCACTCCACGGTAGATCCCCCCTTCGGCGGAGCTCCGGAACAGGCCCCAAGATGGGATCTCATGGGAACAAAAGGTTGCGGCGGTGGAATTAGGGTTTTCTTTGTTGCCTCGATGTTTTTAGGGTACGTGGACATATATAGGAGGAAGAAGTACGTCGATGGAGCAACATGGGGCCCACAAGGGTGGGGGCGCGCCTGCCCCCCTGGGCGCGCCCTGCACCCTCGTGGGCACCTCGTTTCTTCTTTGACTTGGTCCTCAAGTCTCTCGTGAAGATACGGTTCCAAAAATAACTCTCCCAAAGGTTTCATTCCGTTTAGACTCCGTTTGATATCCCTTTTCTGCGAAACACTGAAATAGGCAAAAAAAAACAGCAATTTGCACTGGGCCTTGGGTTAGTATGTTTGTCCCAAAAATAATATAAATGTGTATAATAAAGCCCATTAAACATCCAAAACAGAATATATAATAGCATGGAACAATCAAAAATTATAGATACGTTGGAGACGTATCATGCCACCGCCTGAGTCGGCTCCTTCGTCGTAGGTGCCGCAACACCTTCTAAGGATGACTAATTTTTTAAAATAGTACATTTTTATTAATATTCAGAAATATTACTCCGGATACATAATTTTCAAAAATAATACACCGTCGGCCCGCTGCTGGACAACTGGGCCTTGTCAGCCCACCGCAAGCCGACTGGGCCTAGTCAGCCTGTAGCCGGGCGACAGCTGGCTCGCCTCCCACGTGCCGGCCGCGCACTGGCTAGGCCACGTCGCGAGGGGGGAGAGGGGGTTGTCGACGCTGGCTGGTCACGGGGTGCCCCTGTCGGCCAACTATAGACCAATCGGCCAACTGTTGACCGACAGGGTGTGGGACCCACAACGCAGCTGGCTTCTCCTTTCTCCTTCCTTCTCCTTTCTCCCACACGAGTTCTTCTCTATTCTTCTTTCTCCCCTTTCTTCTACAAACTTCCTCGAATTTGTACACCCAAATGAGCCGTTTTTTGCGGATTTGACACCGTGAATGGGTTCTACGTAGTTAGGAGAGCCAAGGGATACCTCGATCTACTGATGGGGAAGCTCGTGGTCTTCGTGGTGAGCGTTTTGGTGGAGCTTTTTGAGCTCATTGGTGGAGGTTGTGGCGGTGGTGGAGGTGGAGGTGGTGGTGGTGAAGCTCGGGCAGTGTGGTGGAGGTGGTGGTGGTCAAGCTCCGGTGGTGTGGGGGAGTTTCCGGTTCCGTTGATTGAAGGCCGCCGTTCATCGTTCGTGCGCACGCTTCAAGGGTATATTTCAACACACATTTTATCTGTCATAATTGTTCCGGGTAGTATTCCGTACTATATGTAGATGTCAAGTATTCCTAATATGTTTTTAGGTCTATCAATATTTATAGTTGCTCCGTAAATATTTCGTAAAATATATACATGTCAAATATTTAGTAGTGCGGATATTTGAAGTTGTTGCTTATTACTTGTCTGTCGTTGTTGAAAAAATAGGTGAGCCGAGATGTCTGATGTAGTGAAGTTCATATTTTACTACGGTCCTGGTACTGTCCAGACAACTTTGATGGGAGCTAATCTGAGTATTGTGGACATGGTCAAGTTCAATAATTTACTTCTATTTGAGGCTAACAGAGCAAGACTCCGAATGGGTGCGGTGGTTACAAGATTGTGAACGCGGGGGATGCAATCATGTTGCCTTAGTGATTCCCGTCGTGAATGAGTTCACTTCACATGAAGGCGAGGGTGGCTACGATCCTAGGCTGGATAGTGGAGGGAGGTAGTTATCTATGTACAATGCTGGGCATGATGGTTACGAACCAGGACAGAGCAGTCAAGTAGAATGAGGAAATGGTGATGGTTACGAACCAGGGCAGAGTAGTCAGGTAGAAAGAGGAAACGTCGATGGTGATTATGATGGCGAGGTGGACGCTAACGAGGTAGATGGGCACATGCAGGACCAGATGGAAGAAGAACACACCGATGTTGATATGGGTCATGCCGATGATTCTGACAAGTCGGGTGAAGAAGAAAATGCAGAGGATGTCCCGAATCTTGCATCATGGAATCATGACTTCTCATCTGCAATGACCATGAACGATGGACATGATTCTGTGTGACAGCCTGATTTTTGCCCTCTTTTATTTGCCTGATTTTCATTTGGATTGATTTTGAAACTTGGAATTTTTTAATCTTTTCATGTGGACTTAAACACTTGGGTACCCTTGGCTTTCACCCCAGTGCCTCATCTCCATCTCTAATCGCCATTTCCTCTCTGGTTCACCCCAAAATAATAGTTGGAATATTTTTCTTTAATGAAAAATATTCATTTTCCTCCCTAAAAGCCTAGCTAGCTCAATGGGCTCCAAAGCAACACTAATTTTTCTTGCACACAAAAATCTGAGAAAATTCACAAATATTCTTTGAACCCCAGGGCACCTTCCTGAGCAAAAACATTGCACCACTTTTTGGAATATTTTTGCTGCAAAAAATATTTTCTGTTCTGGACAGAAATGGTAGTTTCTACAGCAACTACCATTTTACCTGCTCCATTGTAGCTGAATTTTCTTGTGCATCTTCACCTTAGTAGAAGATTGCTAACCTCCAAATCCTAGCTCCCAACTCCCAGCCGTTTGACCTCAGTAAACTCTCAAAGTTACTGTCCAGAAACTTACCTGGCTTGCGAAATCTTTTCTACTACGTCTGGGTTCAAACCAAATCGTGGTAATCTTCAAACCTACCACGAACAACAAGCCAGACATGAACTTTGGACGCAGGTCGGCCTGGGGGCAAAGTTCACGCGGTGACCACGCGTGTACATGATGCCAGCTTGCATGTCGATGCACTCTGAGTGCCGCTGAGCGCTCTGTTTCGCGCGTGCTCGCTTCCCCGACTGCCATAGTGCGCCAAATCTCGCCACCATCTTCGTCCCAACTCCTTTAACTCCCCCTGGCCCTCGCCGACACCGGAGCTCGCCACAGCGAGCATGGGCACGGTTCGGCCAAAGTAATAGTGTGGTGTGCACTGTGCTCGTCGCCTTCTCCTCGATCATGTGCTCGTCCCCGTTCGCCCACAGTCCCCGCGTGAGATGCGTCGCCTTCTCCCCCTCTCACTGACGCCGCTCATCGCCGGGCGCAGTGTCCTGGTGTCGCCAGCGGAGACCGATCCCTCCTCATGGTTCGCCTATAAATGGAGCCACCCCCAGCCTCCCCGAGCACCATCCTCCACTCCCACACACCCCACAACCACGTAGGAAACTGTAGCCCGGCCGGTGTCGGTGTACTAAGTACCCCAACTTGTGCACGGGCAGTAGCAGCTTCCCGTGGCAGGGCTTACCACGTGCTCGCCGGGAACCTTTCTGGTCCCTATAAAACCATTCAAGAACAAAGTATACAAGTCAGAAGATCAAGGCCCCGGCAAGAGGAGCTTGCCGGGAAGGCCGCACCAGGCTCAAGGTTATCACTTTAACACAAGACCCTGGCAAGAGGAGCTTGCCAGGAAGGCCAAGGAATACATATCTTAAGAGATGCCTCGGCGCGTCATGCGCCCCGGCAGGACCCGGAGAGCGACAAGCTTCCGGGCCCGGCAAGATCGCCACCCCGGCAAGGTGCTTGCCGGGGAAACCTACGCTGTGTGCCCGCGCTCCAGCTCATCGGCCCACGCGTCGCCCTGGGGCCCTTCCAGGGGCACATGGCGGATGGCTGTGCAGCCTGGGGGACACGGTGGCAAGCCACGGTGACGAGGCTACCGCCGTGGCGAACGGAGAAGCATGGACGGACACTTTTGGGGTCGACGGCGATGGGCATTTAATGCCCTTGTCCCCCACTGTCAAAGTTAGGTGAAGACCACTGTTCACGCACTGTTCATGCACTATTACAACTACCACCAAAATTACACTTTTACCCTCCTCTATGTTGACACCTGTCGGTGACCCCTTTTGAACTATAAAAGGAGGCCCATGCACAACGTAGAGGGGGTTCGATCCCAGAAACTTGCTCACTCTCACGCTCGGTGTAGCTGTTACTGTAGATCTTCAAGCTCCCGAGCTCAATACAACCAAGGCAGGAGTAGGGTTTTACGCGTCCGCGCGGCCCGAACCTGGGTAAACTGCCCGCGTGCGCTCCTCGATCTGCTCTCCGTGCTCCCTCCGCTCCCTTACCGCAACGTAGAAGGGGCTCCGGTCCCATAGGTGCTCGTGGGAGGACAGTTTCCCCCGACATCTTTGGCGTGCCAGGTAGGGGGCGTCGAGGTTGTGCGAACCTGATCCGGCGCTCACGCGGGCGCATTCTTCATCAACCTCTCCAGCTTCATCAACTTCATCGACAACATCAACATGCCTCCGAAGAAGAAGGCTTCGGAGGTCGGAGGCCCGTCTGCGTCGATCCCACCGCCACCAGAACCAACGGTTGGCGGAGGAGACGCCGGCGGAAGGGTGGTCGCCGGCGAGGAAACTCACGGCGCCGCCAAGTCCAAGGATAAGACGGACGACCGGGCGAACTCCAAGACCTCGGCGTCCGTGCACGCACCACGTCCCTCTCAGGAGGTACAAGACCAGCAGCGGCGTAGTACGGGAGGTACCATTCGCTTGCTGGGGCGTGGCCAAGCCGGAGGATCGCGGGATGCTCAAGGCCAGCGTGCTGGTACGAGCAAGGCGCCGTCGCCGGGGCGAGAAACTGCTCCTTCTAACCCTGTTAGAAGTCCGAGCATATCTCGCTCCTTGCACCGCTCGCCACCGCTCCCCTCCTCTCCAGCAGAAGCTCTAGCAAGAGCCCAGCTGCTCCTCGATTTCCCTCCAGCGGCAGACAAGGCCGAAGACTGGAGGGCGACGATCCAAAGCCTCATCGCCTTCGCCAACAACGACACGCCGCAGCAGCCGGCAACATCGCGGCCGCGGCAAGTCGACCAGGCGAGGGCCGATGGAGACAAGACCGCCGGGGGTGCAACCACTGTGCACTCCCCGCCGCGGAAGCAGAAGACGCCACCCCGCCGGATCAACGTCGACGACGACTCCACGGCGTCGTCGGATCCACGGGCTCGTCGTGACCAGCGCCAGGTCCTCGACGACAGGCGGCAAGAGGACACTCGGACTCGCATCGAGCGTCGACGAGAAGCCAGACGACAATCAGAGCATCGCGCTGGGACCGCTGTCGACGCGCACGCGCCCGGTGAACCAGGTGACTTGCCGTACGCGGCAGGTTGCCCTGCGTTCACCCGTGAGCTGCGGCAAGTCCAGTGGCCCAGCATGAAAAACATCAAGCCTGACGTGCCCGAGAAGTACGACGGCAAGATGCACCCCTCGGAGTTCCTCGGCATCTACACCATCGCAGTACAGGCTGCCGGGGGACGCGACGAGAAGATACTGGCTAACTATTTCCCGCTTGTGCTTAAGCCAAACGTTCGCTCTTGGCTTATGCACTTGCCGGAGAACTCCATCTCTTCATGGGAGGATCTGTGCCACCAGTTTGTTGGCGCCTTCACGGGCGGCCACAAACCTCACGGCCAGGAGAGCGATCTCCACATCCTCGCCCAGAAGGAGGGAGAATCCATGCGCAAGTATATCCAAAGATTCAGCCGCGTCCAGCACAACGTTCCCGACGTCCACCCTGCCGCGGTTATCAGCGCGTTCCATCAGAACGTGCGTAACCGCCGGATGAGGGAGGAGATGGCCATGACCAAGATCCGGGATGTCAGCGAGCTCTACGCTCTGGCTGACAAGTGCGCTCGCGCCGAAGAGGGGAGGAGACTCCCCGGAGAGGATGCTGTCGCAGGAGGAAGCGACAGCGAAGACGCCGCCCCGGCAAGGAAGAGCCGGCGGCGAAATAACAGAAAGAAGAAGAGCAAGGAAGTGCTGGTTGTCGAGCAGTCCGGCAAGGAGGCTCCTGCCAAGAAGGCACAGGTTGGCGGCTCCGGCAAGGAGCCCGCCCCTGTAGCGGCAGCCGACAAGCAGGAAGGTTCCGACAAGCAGTCCTGCAAGATCCACCGCACCAAGGGCCACGATCTTCAGAACTGCAAGAGAGTCGAGTACCTCGTAGAACAGCAGAAGGCTGAATACGAGTGTCGCGACAAGGAGAAGGCCCAAGGAGGCAGAGGAGAACAAAGCAAGAAGCGGCCATTCAATGGCCGGGGAGGACGCCGCGGCAAGGCCAAGCAGCGGCAAGGTGACAGACCTCCCCGGGGCCGCGACAAGGATGAGGAAGAAGACGACGACGACGACATGGAAGAAGGAGACAACAGCGAGCAGGAGTTCCAGAAGGCCACAGAGATTCTGTGTGTCGACGGAGGTGCCTCTCTGCACACTTCCCACCGCCAACTCAAGCAGTGGGTGCGGGAAGTGAATGCAGCTGAGCCACCCGTCGAGTCACGCAGGCTGCTGAAATGGTCTAGCACGCCCATCATCTTTGACCTTGAGGACCACCCTGACCGCACAACTGCGGTCGGGTGCTTGCCGATGTTGGTCTCACCAACTATCCGCAACCTCAAGGTCACCAAGATGTTGGTTAACGGCGGGGCCGGCCTGAACTTGATCTCCTCGGCTGTGATCAAGAAACTGCAGATCCCCGACATCGAGCTCGAGGAAACCGGGTCGTTCCAAGGAATCAACCCGGGAAGGAGCAAGCCGAAGGGGAAGATTACGCTGCCCGTGACCTTTGGCGGGGAGCTCAACTTCAGGACGGAGAGGACAACCTTTGACGTTGCCGATATCCCATTGCCATACAATGGGATACTTGGCCGTCCTGCCGTCGCCAAGTTCATGGCAGCTTCCCACTATGCCTACAACGTACTCAAGATGCCGGGGCCGATAAGCGTCATCTCTGTCCCCGGTGACAAGAAGGACGCGCTTATCTGCACCGACAAGATCTACCGGGAAGCAGCAGCCGCAGCAGAAAGCAACACACTTGCCGCTGAAGCTCCCGGGGGGGAGACCAAGACCAAGTCCGGCAAGAGCTCTGGGGCCCACTCCGGCAAACGCACCTCTTCGGAGTGCTGCGCTGCCGTCGAGGACGCACCATCGAGCTCCACCGGCAAGTGCAAGAAAGGAATGGCAGCTCCACCGGCAACCAAGAAGGTGTCCGCCAAGGAGGACGGCACTGGTGGTACCTTCACCATCAGTGCTACGCTCGACCACAAATAGGAAAGCGCGCTCCTTGCCTTCCTGCGGGCGAATGTCGATGTGTTTGCGTGGCAACCATCTGACATCCCCGGCGTTCCCAGGAAGGTAATTGAGCACAAGCTTGCTGTTTGTCCTCATGCGCGGCCCGTCAAGCAGAAGGTCAGGAAGCAAGCCGTGGAGAGCCAAGAATTCATCGCCGAAGAGATAAAGAAGTTGGAAGCAGCAGGCCTGGTTAGAGGCGTGATCCATCCTACGTGGTTAGCAAATCCAGTCGTCGTGCGCAAGGCCAATGGGAAGTGGAGACTTTGTATAGACTTCACTGATGTGAATAAAGCGTGTCCCAAGGATCCATTTCCCTTGCCGCGTATTGACCAGATTGTTGACTCCACCGCCGGATGCGAGCTGCTTTCCTTCCTTGATGCATACTCAGGTTACCACCAGATATTCATGGCCAAGGAAGACGAAGAGAAGACTGCATTCATTACTCCATGCGGCACATATTGCTTCATACGCATGCCCTTTGGATTGAAGAATGCAGGCTCAACATTTGAGAGGGTGGTGCACACTGCTTTTGAGCCACAGATCCACAGGAATGTAGAAGCCTACATGGATGATATAGTGGTCAAGAGCAAGAGCAAAGATACCCTGATCCAAGACTTAGAGGAAACCTTTGAGAATCTGTGCAAGATCCAGCTCAAGCTGAACCCCGAGAAGTGCGTCTTCGGAGTCCCCTCCGGCAAGCTTCTCGGGTTCTTTGTGTCCCAGAGGGGGATTGAAGCCAATCCCGACAAGATAAAAGCCATCGAGCAGATTGAAGCCCCGAAGCGCGTCAATGACGTAAGGAGACTTGCTGGTTGTGTGGCTGCCCTCAGCAGGATCATTTCAAAGTCTGCAGAACGCGCCCTGCCTTTCTTCAAAATTTTGAAAAAGGCAGGACCAATGAAATGGACTCCGGAAGCGGAGGCAGCGCTGCAAGATTTGAAAGGATACCTGTCCTCTACTCCGATACTTGTCGCACCTAGGCCACAGGAGAAGTTGCTGCTATACCTAGCAGCAACCAATCAAGTGGTTAGTGCTGCGTTAGTAGCAGAGAGGGGGGCGGATGAGGGACCCACGTCCCCGGCAAGCGAATCCAGCGACAAGCAGGGGGCTTCCCCGACAAGCTCTGGCCACGACAAGGACAGGTCTGCGCAGGAACAAGGAGAGGTGCGAAGGAAGATGGTGCAGCGCCCAGTGTATTTTGTAAGTTCCCTCTTGCAGGGGGCTAGATCAAGATACTCTGGGGTGCAGAAGCTGCTTTTCGGCCTCCTCATGGCCTCAAGAAAGTTGTGCCATTACTTCCAAGCACACGAGATAACAGTGGTCACTCGCTTTCCGTTGAAGAGGATATTGCAGAATCCCGAAGCAACAGGCTGGATCGTCGAGTGGGCACTGGAGCTGTCAAGCTTTGGTCTCAAGTTTGAGAGTACTTCAACCATACAGAGCAGAGCTTTGGCGGAATTCATAGCTGAATGGACCCCAACGCCAGATGAAGAAGTCCTAGAGACAAGCGTCCCCGTCCAAGAAGCGAGCAGCGAATGGATAATGTACTTTGACGGTGCTTTCTCGCTGCAAGGCGCCGGTGCCGGCGTAGTACTCATAGCGCCCACCGGAGAGCACCTCAAGTATGTTGTCCAGATGCACTTTCCCAAGGAGCAAGCGACAAACAATACTGCCGAGTATGAAGGTTTGCTTGCCGGCCTCAGAATTGCGGCCGAACTTGGGATTAAGAAGTTGATTGTGCGGGGAGATTCACAGTTGGTGGTCGACAAGTGAACAAGAGTTATCAGAGCCCTTTGATGGAAGCTTATGTTGATGAAGTGAGGAAGCTTGAAGAACACTTTGAAGGTCTGCAAATGGAGCACGTACCAAGAGCTCAGAATGATATTGCAGATGGCCTCTCAAAGTGTGCTGCCATGAAGTTACCTGTGGAACCAGGGACCTTCGTTCTCAAGTTAACTCAGTCGTCCGTTACACCATCAGTTGGGCAAAACAAGAAGAGAAAGTTGGTCTCCGGCGACTACTTGCCGGCGGATCTTGCCGAAGCCGCCGCCAAGGTCCCCAGAATCGACAGCCAAGATGCTGAGGAACAGTTTGCTCCTGCAGATCCAAGGGTCTGTACAGTTGAAGCAGGCGTTCCCGACAAGCCTTGCCCCGGCAGGCTTGCCGGGGGACTATCAGCTCCGGCAGAGCCGCAGGTTCTTGCCGTAGAAGCTGAGGTTCCCGCAGCAGCCCTCATGCCTTTAGTCCTTGTTGTTGAGCCTCAGGCTCCAACTTGGGCGCAGCAAATCGTCTGTTTTCTGCAAACTGGAGAACTTCCCGACAAGCCAGAAGAGATAGAGAAAATAACCAGGCAGTCAAGTATGTACCAGTTCGTTGGCAATGAACTGTACAGAAGAAGACTCAATGGTGTCAGGTTGAAGTGCATTTCCAGGGAAGATGGACAGAAGCTGTTAGCAGAGATACATGGAGGCATATGTGGCCACCACATTGGCGCAAGGGCACTTGCCGGGAAGGCGTTCCGGCAAGGGTTCTTCTGGCCAGAAGCCCTCCAAGATGCAACTGCACAAGTAACCAAGTGTGAAGCGTGCCAGTTCCATGCCAAGCAAATTCACCAGCCAGCTCAAGCTCTCCAGACGATCCCTTTGTCCTGGCCCTTCTCGGTCTGGGGGCTTGACATCCTCGGCCCCTTTCCCCGCGCAGTCGGGGGCTTTGAGTACTTGTACGTTGCAATCGACAAGTTCACAAAGTGGCCAGAAGTGGAACCAGTGAGAAAGGTGACAGCACAGTCAGCAGTCAGGTTCTTCAGGTCAATTGTTTGCCGTTTCGGAATCCCTAACAGGATCATCACCGACAACGGCACACAATTTACAAGTCGCACCTTTATGCAGTACGTCCAAGACCTTGGCGCCAAGGTCTGCTTTGCTTCTGTTGCTCACCCGAGGAGCAATGGTCAAGCAGAGAGGGCCAACGCTGAAGTGCTGCGCGGACTCAAGACAAGAACCTTCGACAGGCTGCACAAGTGCGGAAGAAACTGGATAGAGGAGTTGCCGGCGGCTCTTTGGTCAATCAGGACGACACCAAATCGAGCCACCGGACAGACACCCTTTGCTCTAGTCTACGGAGCAGAGGCAGTTCTCCCCACGAAACTCGTATACGGATCTCCTCGAGTGCTCGCTTACGATGAGCTCGAGCAAGAGCAACTGCGGCAAGATGACGCATTGCTCCTTGAGGAGGAACGTCTCCAGGCTGCTGTACGAGCTGCTCGATACCAGCAAGCCTTGCGTCGCTATCATAGCCGCAAGGTCAAGGCCAGGAGTCTCGAGGAAGGCGACCTTGTTCTTCGGCGTGTTCAGTCCGCCAAGAATTCAGACAAGTTGACGCCGAAGTGGGAAGGCCCTTATCGGGTGAGACAAGTCACAAGGCCCGGCGCTGTCCGCCTTGAGACCGAAGAAGGCTTACCGGTGAGCAACTCCTGGAACATAGAGCATCTTCGCAAGTTTCACCCATAAGGCGCGGTTGTCGTGATCCGCTCTGACAACCACCTTTTGTACTAGTCTTGCCGCCGTTGTATGTAAACCTTTGTACAAAGCCGGGCGCAGATCCCGTGCATCAGTAAAGCTTTTGTGCTTCGCACTACTTGTCATTTCCATGCTTTTCTTTGTTATTTGCATGCATCATCTGACACCCTGTGCAACGCACGACCCCGGTAAGCACTAGCAAGCCATGAGGCCCCACACTTGTGTTTCCTCCTCTTTTTCTTTCCCTCTTAAGCAGAAGGAGTAGTCCTCGCGCACAAGTTTGCCGGGGGGAAGGAGATGGAGACATGAACCGAGTGCTGTTCAAGAAAGAGAAGCCTTGTCGGGGAGCAAACAATCTAAGGAGATGGAGACATGAACCGAGTGCTGTTCAAGAAAGAGAAGCCTTGTCGGGGAGCAAACAATCTATGAAAGCTAAGTTACTAGAGTTTGAGCAATTCAAATTTCTTAAATTTTTAATTGTCTTCCTTGAACAACCACACTTTGTATGGGAAACCTGTGCGCGGAGGAACCTACCCGCGGCTAGCCGCACCCTTACTTTGTTTCGAGCACGCTCAACGGCTTAAGTGAGCTGCGACAAGTGTCGCGCCTTTGTTTCGTTTTCGAGTTCGCTCAGCAAGCTAAGTGTGATGCGACTAGCTACGGCAAGGTTTCTTGCCAGCAAGGCCCTTTGCCAGCAGGCTGCTCAGAGTCCAGCACTCAGCGCTCGCGGCAAGGGCCCCTTGCCGGCAAGTTCCCTGAAAGCGTAGGGTGGAATTCGTACAAAGTAAAGGGACCAAAGCAAGGGAGATAACACTGCATTGGTTGCTCGAAATAAGATTGTATATTACAAAGATAACTTGCCGCAATATTAATAGATTCTTGTCCATAACATACTTTGCAGCGGCAAAGGAAGCAGAAAGAAAGGAATCTAATCTACGCGGTCGCCTTCATGCCTCGTGATCTTGTTCACCTTGGCGACGATGTGGGCAACCTGCGCCTTCAACGCCTCCTGATCGGCTTCGGGCGGCAAGCTGCGGAGGACATTCACGAGGTTGATGCCGGGGTTGCGGAAGACGATCTTTGACAAGACCCGCTCCATGGTGCCCATGTAGAGCCGACGCGCCTCGTCGGCCAGCTGCACGGGGATCTTCTCCCGCAGCCGCGCAAGCGCCGGCGCGATTCCCCTGAAGAACAGACTCAACTTGGCGCTGTGGGGGAGATTCTCGTCCGGGGAGTACCCGAGATGCTCCGCCCTCAGCGCCACCATCTCCTTGTCAATATTGGCAGCAGAGGTGACCAGTTCATCAGTCCACTGCTCCACTGCCCGGTTGAAGTTGTTCGCCGAGACGGCGGCGCTTTCCACCAAGTTCCTTTCCTTGCGGAGTTCGTCCTTCAGCTTCGTCTCGCGGTCCCGGGCGGCGTCAAGCGAACCAGTCAGGGTGGAGACCTTCAACTCTAAGTCAGCGATGGAATCCTTGGCGGCAGCAAGCTCTGTGCCCTTCTCGGAGAGACGTACCTTCAGCTCAGAGTTGGTGTGGGCATCTTTCTCCCGCTCCACATTGAGCGCAGTGACTCTGTCCTCGCTTGCCTTCAGGAACAACTCCAGCTGCTGCACCTTGGCCTCCAGATCCTTCTTGGCGGTCTCCGCGGCGGCTGCGTCGTCCTTGGCCTCCTTCAGGGCCCCGCCGATAGCTTGCTCCCGGGCGGTAAGGTCGTCCTCGTGGGCGTCGAGGTCGACCTTCCGCTGGTTGAGTACTCCTTCTCGCCGGGACAGCTCTTCGGCGGCCAACCGCTGCTGCTCCTCGGCCTCAGCCTTCTCCAGGAGGAAGGCTTGTTGCGCCCCGACAAGCTCTTCACGCTCCTCCGCCAAGTTGCGGAGGGCCGCTTGGTTGGCGGCACGGTGCTCCGCAGTGCGTTTCTCCAAGTCTGCTCCAGCCTTGGCGACGAGAGCCTCCCGGGACTCCAGCTTCGCCTGCCTGGCTCGATACAAAGCCAGGAGCCAGCGAAGGAGTCCCTCCTCTTCGGGCTCGTCGCTGTCGCCGGGCGCTTCAACAATCTTCAAGCCGGCGGAGGCGAGTACCTCTCCGTCAAAGGTCTCTCCCTTCGCGGGTGCTCGAGACGAGGACGCCCACGGGACTTGTATGAAGACCCCGTTGGCGGCCTTCAAGTAGACACCCGACCGCTCCGCGGAGGCGGAAGGGTCGGCGGCCGGTGCAGCGTCCGGCGCTCCTGCGGCCTCCGGGCCAGCAGTTTGGTCGCCGGTTCCTTCCCCAGCCGCGGCGTCGGCGGTCGGGGCGGTCTCCTCGATGACTGGCTCGCCAGCTCCAGCCGCTCCCTCAGTGGCAGTGGCGTTGCCGCCGTCGCCGTGCACCTCCTCCTCGGCGGTGGCCTCTGTCTCCATCCGCTCCGGTGCAGGAGGATCTAGCAGAAGAAAAAGAAAACAAAAAGTCAAGCAAATACCCAAAAAGAAGAATCCAAGAAGAAGAAGTTGCAAGGCTTACCTTCGCGGATCTTTTCAATGACAGGGTCCCTCGCCGGGGAGTTTTCCCTTGGCGGCGGAGCAGTGGCCCCTGCTGGCGGAGGGCCGCCTGCGCCCTCCCTTGGCGGGGTGCTCACCCTTGTCGGGCTGCTCACCCTTGGCGGGGTACTCGCCCTTGGCGGAGTGCCCGTCCTTGGCGGAGCATCCTCCCTTGCCGGGGAGTTCACCCTTGGCGGGGAGGGTGGAGCAAGTGGCTCGTCGGGGGCAACCTCCTGGTGCTCCTGCGGCTGCGGCTCCACTTCTGCACAAGACAACAAAACATCAAGATGATAACCTCAAGCGCGCCCATCAAACAGAAAAACGAAAACCAGACTTACGCTGGGGGCTGCGCTGGGGCCGCTCCTCGGAGCAGCAGGTTGATCCGGCAAGCTTGCCACTGGCACGTCTCCCGTCGCCGCGGCGGGCGAGTCGTCTTCAATCTCGACCACAGGGATCTTGGCCCTCTTCGCCATCCGCTGGGTCAGGGTCCTGAAAGCAAAACAAAAACAAGATCAGAATCGACAAGGAAAATCAAGACAAAATCGAAGAAACTAAAGAATTGCAAGTACTTACTCCTCTTCCTCTTCGTCGGAGCTGAGGGCGGAGAAGTCAAACTCCGCCTGGTCTGCTCCCGCGCGAGGAGCTGGAGGAGAAGGCTCCCTCGGGCGCTTGGCGGTCTCCAGGGTTGTGGGCTGCGAAGACCCAGCCCCCGTCGTCGCCGAGGACCGAGGGGCAGAAGGAGCACCCGTTCCGCTCCGGGAAGATCCCCCTCCGCTTGGCGCTCGAGCGCGGGGCGCCTCCTTGACGACTTCGCTCGTCCTAGTGGCGCGCGTCGCACGGCGCGCTGGCTGCTGTCGAGGCGCCTGCGGCCTCGCCGTCTCAGCTGCCTTGCGGAGGCGCTTCTTCGGTTGCTGCGTGGGACTTGCTGGAGGCGGGGAGTTCTCTGAGGATGAGGAGGCGTCGTCATCAAGATTCAGAGATCCACCGGAGTCTTCATCAGCCTCGGCGTCCTCCTCCTCCTCGGCAGGCCCGCTGGACTCAGCACCGTGCCCAGCGGCCTCGCTCCCCCCGGCAACTTCGCTCGTCCCAGCGAACTTCACGGAAGGCTCCCCGGCAAACTCCTCGGGCGCAAGCTTCAGCAGCCTAAGGATTTCCGCCTCCTCTGCTTGGCTCACTGCGTCCGCGGCCTGTGCCTCGTCCACAGTGTATCCAAAGTCGCCTGCGGCGGCCTCCTCCATCCTGGAGGCGATGTAGGCTATATCCCGCTCAGTAGTGGCCCGGGTGAGGCCCTTGTTCTCCTCGGCGTTGCGGGGCGTCTCGACCAAGTTGTCGAAGAAGGACAGCACGGTATCCGGCGGAGGCTCTATCCAAGTGGGGACGACGCCATGGGAGTCGCACGCGGGCATCATCGCTCGTAGGGAGTCGCGGGCAGTGCTGTTGCACAGCGGCACCACTCCCCGGGAAGGTCTGAACCACTCCGGGTGGGCCGGGTCATGCTTGAAGAGTTCCCGGACCATCCCCTTCAACTCCAAGGCAGTGAAATTGTAGTTCAATCCAGGGCGCAGCCTCATGATATCTACTGCATTGCCGAATTCCCAGGCGGACCTTTTCCTTTCTTGTAAAGGGGCGATGCGGCGGCGGAGGAAATCTGCTCCAACTTCTCCAATAGTCAGATTGGCGACCCGGAGACGAATGATCCTAATGAGGGCGATATTAAGCTTGCTGTCCTCCGGGGCCAACTCGCTCCAATCTCTGCCGCGCACTATGGCAGTCTGGCGCAGCGAGGTAAAGGGCTCTGGCTTATCTTCCACCACCCAACACTAATCGGCTCTCCACTCCTCCCACTTGTCGCGGAGTTCTCCCTTCAGGTACGAATCCTTCTTGTTCAGCCTGAAGATCCAGGAGATGCCGCCGGAGAGGGGAGCGCCTGACTCTACTCTAGGCATAAAGAAGTGGCGGAAAAGGGCTACATTTGGATGAACCCCAACATAGTTTTCGCACAGATGTGCGAAAACAGCCATCGTATGGATGGCGTTGGGGGTGAAATCTAGGAGGTGGAGGCCATATGTATTCATGACATCACAAAAGAACTCCGAGAACGGAGGGCACAGTCCACAATGGAAGAATGCAGCGAAGAAGAAGTACCCGCCGAGGAACATATCTTTGGCGATGGCGGGGAAGACTTGGGTGCGGGGATGAGCTTTGGTCTCCCTCGCCCAGAACAAATAATATTTGTCCCACAGCTCCCTCGGACCGAGCCTTGGCGCGAAGACCACGCACTTCTACCGCAGGGCAGCCAGCTTCGCCGCCTGCTCGGACTTCTCCTTCTTGGCCTTGTCTGCTTTCGCCTTGTCGCTCTTCGGAGCCATGGCGGGGGCGGCAAGGAAGGAGGCGAGGAGCTCGATGGTGCCGCGGATGCGGGAGGCGGCGGAGGAAGGAGTGGAGCTGAGCTCTCTGTCGACCTTGGGGAGGCGGAGGGCGACGGGGGTTTCTGGAGAATCAAGACGCAATGAAGACGATGGAGGGAACTGCCCCTGCTTCCTCTGCTTTTAAGGGGGAAGTGGGGGACGTTCCGCATTTCCCATTAAAGAACAGGCCACGATCTCTCCCACGACGCCGCAATCGACGCGTGCCGTTAGGGAGGGATGCGGCGGATACGGAAAAGGATACGGCTTGCCGTGGGCCACGCGTGCCCGTGCACTGTCTTGGGCCTGGCCCAACAGCGCTCGGCACCGTGTGTGGCCCATGCCCGGGGGCTCCTGTCGGTGTACTAAGTACCCCAACTTGTGCACGGGCAGTAGCAGCTTCCCGTGGCAGGGCTTACCACGTGCTCGCCGGGAACCTTTCTGGTCCCTATAAAACCATTCAAGAACAAAGTATACAAGTCAGAAGATCAAGGCCCCAGCAAGAGGAGCTTGCCGGGAAGGCCGCACCAGGCTCAAGGTTATCACTTTAACACAAGACCCTGGCAAGAGGAGCTTGCCAGGAAGGCCAAGGAATACATATCTCAAGAGATGCCTCGGCGCGTCATGCGCCCCGGCAGTACCCGGAGAGCGACAAGCTTCCGGGCCCGGCAAGATCACCACCCCGGCAAGGTGCTTGCCAGGGAAACCTACGTTGTGTGCCCGCGCTCCAGCTCATCGGCCCACGCGTCGCCCTGGGGCCCTTCCAGGGGCACGTGGCGGATGGCTGTGCAGCCTGGGGGACACGGTGGCAAGCCACGGTGACGAGGCTACCGCCGTGGCGAACGGAGAAGCATGGACGGACACTTTTGGGGTCGACGGCGATGGGCATTTAATGCCCTTGTCCCCCACTGTCAAAGTTAGGTGAAGACCACTGTTCACGCACTATTCATGCACTGTTACAACTACCACCAAAATTACACTTTTACCCTCCTCTACGTTGACACCTGTCGGTGACCCCTTTTGAACTATAAAAGGAGGCCCATGCACAACGTAGAGGGGGTTCGATCCCAGAAACTTGCTCACTCTCACGCTCGGTGTAGCTGTTACTGTAGATCTTCAAGCTCCCGAGCTCAATACAACCAAGGCAGGAGTAGGGTTTTACGCGTCCGCGCGGCCCGAACCTGGGTAAACTGCCCGCGTGCGCTCCTCGATCTTCTCTCCGTGCTCCCTCCGCTCCCTTACCGCAACGTAGAAGGGGCTCCGGTCCCATATGTGCTCGTGGGAGGACAGTTTCCCCCGACAGCCGGGCAGGCCGCAGGCCGCCGTCCCCGAGCTTGAGCTCGCCGGCGATCCCCTCGGGTCATCGCGGTAGCTCCAGCCCCTCCCAGGCCTAGGCAATCCGACCAGGGCCTCCGCCACTCTCCGGTGGTGTTGTTCCGCCTGGTTGGAGCTCCTGGAATCGCCGCTGCTCGTCGTCATCTTCGTCTCCGGCGACCACCGCTCTCTGCCTCCGCTTGCGAGGTCGATTCCGATGCCGTCCGACCACCCCTAGCTACGCTACGAGTACGGGCAGGTGCACCTCCATTCCCTCTCTAGATCCCTCCCTCTCGTTTTGGCGAAGCAGCCCTCGTCGCCGGCATGAGCTCCGGCGAAGCCGCGACCGCCTCTGTTTCCTTCTCCCTCTCCCCCCTCACCTGACTAGCGGGGCCCGCTAGTCAGCCACTCTGTACGCGTGCGAAGCGGTACGAGTGGTGGCGCCCCGAGGCTTTACGTCTTTGACGTCACCCCCTCCTTAGTCTGTTTATTTAAATTCAAATTCATATATATTCCAGAGAGCTTCAAACAGTAATAACTTTTTAACCATAAGTCCAATTGAATTGATTCTTTTTGCATTGTGTTCTTTGCAAAGAAATCTTGCAGCACACCAAAAATGAGATTTTTTGTGCTGTGTAGATTTTCTGGTGAATTTTAGAAGGGTTCTTGATGTTTTCTTTTTGTGTTTTTAAATATTTTCAGAAGGTGAAGCTTGTCTTGAGGATCACCAGGAGGTTTGTGAACCTCATATGCAGTAAGGCAAGCCACATCAACATTTTCATGGTGCCATTACAATATTTGTGATTTTCCAACTAGAATGAATGATTTAATCCATGCATATAAATCACTTTTATTATTTCTATTCTGTTGGTTGCTTGTTTTAGTTGTCATATTTAGTTTACAGAAATTTGGAAGTTAATTAAGTTGTTAATGTAACTAGAAGTAAGTTTGGGTCATGAAGAACTAATATGGTTATAGATATATGTAATTATTTGGAGTTATTCTTCCTGCATAAGAAATATGATAAAATTTGCTAGAAAAGATTCCGTTTAAATTGAGGTCTAATCCTAACCAGCGAAGTATTAGAAGTTGTTGATGTTTATGCTTAGTGTGAAGGAGCTGACCCAGTTATTTACGATGATGCATATGTTGAGTTGCATTTGCATGGCATTTTATGACACCGGTTATTCTTTTGAGTTGAACCCGTTAATCACTCAACTTGAATATATCGTTAACCGGGTCATGGTGCCACTGAATCGAGTTTTTCCCAGTGCAACCACATTTGCCTTTTATGGGAAGGGCTTTATATGGTCTGTTCTGAATCGAGTTTTTCCCAGTGCAACCACATTTGCCTTTTATGGGAAGGGCTTTATCCGGTCTGTTGTCATGCCTCTGGTCGGTGCCTCCAACTAGGGAAGGTTATGGGCGTGCGGACCCTGGCCTGGTAAGCAGACATAACCTTGTGTGCCCGTTGTTGAGATTATGGTACCGTGTCCCCGTTTGGGACAGATTTTGTTTGGCCATGACGGTGGTCGTTGTGTCTTTGGTAGACACAGGGCCACCCAGGACTAGCCCGATGGGGAGTGAATCGGAGTGGCCGAGAGAGTGTCATGGCAATGGAGGGGTTTCATTGGAATGCCGTTGGTCCACCCGAATGGGAGTGTGAGGCCATGGGTTTCGTGGTGTGGGTACAGTGCACTACCTCTGCAGAGTGTAATTAATCTATCGATAGCCGAGTCCACGGTCATGGACACGCTCGAAAGTAGGTCACACCATGTGTCAACACTTAATAAAATTTTGCACACCTAGTCATGAGCTTTGCATTATCGTAGATGGTGGAAAGACCATCGAGATGTTTGAGACCAAGGGTTAGTCATGGTTGTGATCGCCGGAAGGATCACGGGGTAATCCGTATTGTGACCGAGAAGTTGGTATGTTAGTGATCTAAGAAAGATCACCGTTGGTCAGCCAGTCAGAGGGACTGTCTTCACAAAGGCATGAGCACATCATGTTGGTTATATTCATATATATATATATATTGTTGCATTTTAATAATTGAATAATTATCATGATATTGTTTGTCATTATGTTTATGCTTGTTGTGAGCTTGCAAGTACATTCAATGTACTGACTTGGCGTGTCATGCCAGATTTCAAGAAAGTCTTGCTGGAAAGGAGTGCCGTCCGAGTCTAGATCGTGTCCACATCGGTGTACCTGTGCTATGGAGTTCCGCTACAAAGTTTGTTCCGATGCCGCGTAGTTGTTATGACCGAGGCCCTTTATGTTCACTAAATAATGTACATATTGTTCAGCCGCACCGTGTGTGCCGCTTGGCCTCGCTACTTGTTGTAATGTAAACTTTGATCCGCTAGCATCAATAAAGCGGTTGTTTTCTGTACCAAGATGTTGTGTATTACCAGAAGACATGGTCTCTGGGCTGGCAATGCATGGTAAACCGGTCGCTCTGAGCCGGGGTGCCACAACGCTTGGTAACAGAGTCGTGCTGACTGTAGGCCACGCTAGACTATGACGTGTTAACTGGACGTTAGATACGAGTTTAAGATGAGTGCCGGTAGCATGTGTAGCTGGTTGTTTCTTTGCATATACTTGCTTTATTTTTATACTAACATACTAATGGTTGTGAGTGTAGATGGCTCCGGTGCCGTATCCGTGCCAGTTGCAGCTAATGTCGTACACGTCACCACACCTCTTTCGTAACATGTGGTGTCGGCTGTACCCTCTCGGAGACGACCCAGTCTATCATGTGTACCGGGAGCGTCTAGCAGGCTCAGTGTATGAGTATCAGGCAGTGGTTACTCTGCGCACCAATTTCGATTCCAGCACTTACACTCGTACCTCTCGGAGCGGTTACGCTTCTACCGCTTCCCAGGCCGTCCAATTTGCTGCATTCGAGGTCTTTGTCGAGCTACGTTACAGCAAGGTTCGAATGCAGAACCACCCAGGTTTCCAATACTATCCTTCTCTGTACGACAACGGTCATGTCCGTTTCCCTACCATAGATCCGGAGTCTGATAGTGTTGCTAGCCACCTTTCCCGTTATATTACTGCTAGCTATCTTATGATCCACGAGCTAGCTCGAGAGCTGACTCGTACTCGTCTTGTTTTAGCCACTACTAGGTCTGTCACTATTCTAGCATCCATGGGATTTACCTCCTACATTCTAGCCAGTTCTGGTTCCCTGATACGTCCAAAACGTATCTATAATTTCTGCTTGCTCCATGCTTCTTTTGTGTGATATTGCTATGATATTGATGCACTTCCATGCACTTTTGATCATATTTGGACTAACCAATTAACTCAGTGCACCACAGTGCCAGTTCCTGTTTTCTGCTATTTTTCTATTTCAGGTTTCCCCCATATTAAAAGTGCTCCAAAAATTCCAGGAAAAATATAGGAAAAATCAGCGTACAGGAAGCTTCGCGAAGAACCAAAGATGGGCCAGAGGGGAGCCATGGGAGGCCCAGTCGGCCACCTGGCGCGGCCCCACCCCTGGCCGCGCCAGGGGGGCGCCTGGGGCCCTTGCTCCGCCTCTAGCTGCCCCCCTTCGCCTATATATCCCTCTCGTCCCGAAACCCTCAAGGACAGAACCCTTTTTCGCGATCTCACCTCTGTTCCGCCACCGCAGCGCTTCCAAGATCGGGAGCATCGGGAGAACTCTTCCCGGCACCCTGCCGGAGGGGAGAACCACCACCGGGAGCTTCTCCACCATCATGGACGCTTCCCGGATGAGTCGTGAGTAGTCCACCTTGGACCATGAGTCCATGACCAGTAGCTATGTGATGTTCTTCTCCCGTTCTTGTGCTTCACTAATTAGCCCTCGTGAGCTGCCCTACATGATCGAGGCACATATGTAATCCTTATGCTGTTGCTATGATGAGTTTGCTGGGATCCGATGGATTATGAGATTATGTTCAGATTGTGCTTGAGTAATATATTTGATTTACCTCTTTTATATTTATGTTCGTAAGTAATTCTTGCATGTTCTCCGTTGTTATTTATTGCTTTGGCCGAGTAGTAGGTAGTGACTCCAAGAGGGAACGTTATGCTCAATTGTGGGTTCATGCCCCTCGATGACTAGTTTGAGTGACAGAAACATGAATCTAGGGGATGTGCTGTTGCCACAAGGGGGAAAACAACGGTGCTTGTGCCCGCGGGTGCAAGGATTGTTTACTTTACGCAAAGTTCTTTTAATGCAGTTGTCTGTTGCATTGAGTTTACAGTATGGGTGGGGCTCGCAACTTAATACCAGCGAGATGTTCTGGATAGATATCTCAAGGTGGATGATTAGTAGTAGATGCAGATGGATTTCGGTCTACTTGCCTTGGCGTACCGCCCATGCTTTTGAGCCTCTACCTTTCTTTGCAGCATAGTTAGCATTGGTTTGCGCACATAATCCTGTCAATTGCCCAGCTGTAATGTGTTTACCTCGCTTTGTTGTTTTATCGTCTTTTGGGAGAGAGACATCACTAGTGAACATCATGGGACCCCGGTCCATATTACCACCGCCGATCACACCTTCTATTTACTTCCTGTTTTTATTTCCTAGTTGCAGTCATAGCTATCATTATTATCTCTTGTGTTTGATCCTTTGTAAACAACAAGGCCGGAGGGATTGACAACCTCTCTGTACTCGTTGGGAGCAAAGTTATCTGTATCTGTGTGCAGGTCCCGTCAACCGCTAAGTTTCTCGCGTCGTTGACACCTACTTGTCGACCCTCGGAGTCTCACGGGATTCGATCCTTGGTATCTTTGCCAAGGGAAATTTGCCGCTACGCTACATCTCAACCTTCCACTTGGGGTAACCAACGAGGGGCGAGAAGCCATCAAGCAAGTTCCTGGCGCCGTTGCCGGGGACTCCACTTTTCAAGATAGGGGAGTTGCACGCTATCTTTTATCTTTGCTTTTTAGTCTTGTTAGTTTACCTTTCAGTTTTTGCTTTAGTGTCCCTTACCAAAAATCACAAAAACAGTTATCTTGCTTGCTGCTGCTATGGGTTCCACCGAGAACACCAAGTTGTGTGACTTCACTAGTCATAACAACAATGACTTTATCTGCACGCCTATTGCTACACCTGCCACTTCAGCACCTTCTTATGAGATTAAACCTGCTTTACTGAACCTAGTTATGAAAGATCAATTCTCCGGTGCTGGAGATGATGCTGCTTTGCACTTAAATAATTTTGTTGAGCTCTGTGATATGAAAAAGTACAAAGAAGTAGATGGTGATATTGTTAAGCTTAAGCTTTTTCCTTTCTCCTTGAGAGGAGGAGCTAAAATCCGGTTTCAATCCTTGCCTAGGAATAGTATAGACTCTTGGGACAAGTGCAAGGATGCCTTTATTGGGAAGTACTATCCCCCTGCTAAAATTATCCAATTAAGGAGTAACATAATGAATTTTAAACAATTGGATAATGAACATGTTGCCCAAGCTTGGGAACGCATGAAATCTCTTGTCAAGAACTGCCCTACTCATGGTTTGACTACTTGGATGGTTATCCAAACTTTTTATGCAGGCTTGAACTTTACCTCGCGGAACTTGTTAGATTCGGCCGCGGGAGGAACCTTTATGTCAACTACACTTGGTGCTGCCACGAAGCTTCTCGACGAGATGATGACCAATTATTCCCAATGGCACACCGAATGCGCTCCAACAGGTAGGAAGGTAGACTCTGTCGAGGAGATTTCCTCCCTAAATGAAAAAGTTGACTTGATCATGTCTCTACTTTCCAAGCAATCTTCTATTGATCCTCATGATGTTCCTTTAAATTCTTTGATTGCTCAAGATCAAGTAGATGTGAACTTTATCTCTAGAAACAATTTCAATAGCAATGCTTATAGGAGTAATTTTGGTAGCAACCCTAGACCGTTCCCCTCTAATTCCTATGGGAACAACAATGCTTATCCTAGCACCAAGAACTCCACTTCTGAACTAGAAATTATGCTTAAAGACTTCATCACTACCCAAAAGGCCTTCAATAAGAGTGTAGAAGAAAAACTAGACAAACTAGATAATCTCTCTTCGAAGGTAGACAATTTAGCCCATGAGGTAGAGTTGCTTAAAATTAGAGCTTCTCCTCTTGAGGAGAGGAAGACCACTCCTATGAATGCTATTCAAGTGCAAATTAATGAAAACATTAGGATGATGGCTAAACTTAAAGAGAGATGGGCTAGAGAAAAGGAGGAAGAAGATAGGATTAAGAGCCTTCCTACCCACCACACTGTTGCTACTATCCAAGTTGTTGAGGACATCCAAACTCTTAGCACCCAATGCACTCCTAGTCCCATTGGACCTATTAATGGTGATGCTATGACCTCAACCGTAGAAGAAGAAACTCCTATAACCATAGAAGCTACCAAACAAGTGAGCCTAAAGGACACCACTACCACTTTACGTGATAGTAGTGACCTTGATTTTGATAATTGCACCCTTTCTGAATTTATTGGCTTTCTTCACAAGATGTCTAGAGATCCCCACACTAGCACACTTAATCTTGCCTTCACGGAGCATATCACTAATGCTCTTATCAAAGCTAGGGAGGAGAAGCTTAGGGTAGAAGCCTCCATACCTAGAAAGCTAGAAGATAGTTGGGATCCTATGATTAAAATTAAGTTGAATAACTTCTCTTGCTATGCTTTATGTGATGTTGGAGCTAGTACCTCCGTTACACCCAAAAGAATGTATGATATGTTTGAATTGAAACCTTTTGATCCTTGTTCTTTTGGTGTTCGTCTTGTTGATTCTTCCGTAAATAAACCTTTGGGGAAGATCGACGATGTTCTTATCATTGTCAATGACAATTATGTTCCCGTTGATTTCACTATTATGGATATTGAATGTGAACCTTCATGTCCAATTATTTTGGGACGTCCTTTTCTTCGCACCATTGGTGCTATCATTGACATGAAAGAGGGGAATATAAAATTCCAATTCCCTCTCAAGAAAGGGATGGAACACTTCCCTAGAAAGAAGATTAAGTTTCCTTTTGAGTCCGTTACACGGGCTAGCTATTCTCTTACTCTTGATAAAACTTGATCTTCTCTTTTTGCATCATGCCTAGCTTAAAGGCATAAAAGAAAGCGCTTTTGGGAGGCAGCCCACAACGAATTAGGTTTTATTTTGCTTTTGTTGTGTCTTGATGATTGTTAATATAGTAGCATCATCATTGTATCTTTTATTTTCAGCTTTGTGCCAAGTTTAGCCGCCGATTGCAAGAAAGTTCAAAAGTTGTGACGTGCTGTCCAGAAAACAGATTATGTCCTTGGACAGAAAAATTCGAATAAAATCACCAGATCATCTTTTTGATCTGAATTTTTTTGACAGCGTTCTCTATACAATTGGATTTCGAGCGTCTGTTCTGAGTTTTTTGATTTGAGTTGCAGAAGTGCCCCGAAAAAATTATTTACTACCTGCTGGTCTGTTTTTCAGAGATCCTGTCCTGTTTTGCCTTTTCTTCGTTTTGCAAACCTTGAGCTTGCTTTTTCTTTGCAAAACCTTTTGGCAATCTTGAGAAACAATAGCTCTTGAAGATTATCTTTATTTCCAGTAGGAAAAAAATTATTTTATTGTGGGTACTAACCTCGCTAATCAGATTATGATGAGTTATGTATGAAGGGAGTTTTCAAGTGTGTGAGGGAAGATGATAAAAGAAGATTCAGGAGGGTCAAACGCTCAAGCTTGGGGATGCCCCCGTGCATCCCCAAGAAATATTCAAGAAGACTCAAGCGTCTAAGCTTGGGGATTCCCCCATGCATCCCCTTCTCCATCAACAATTATCAGTTCGTCTTTCGTTCCACTATATTTTTTCACTTCATGCGTTATGTGCTATGCTTGGAGCGTCTTGCTCTTAGTTTCTTTTTTTAGTTTTCTTTAGCTTTGCTTGCTGTTCATAACAAGTTAGAACCCAGCTTTCTTTGTGTGGGAGAGAAACACGCTCCACTTCAACCTAGAACACAACATAGGATTTTCATGCTTATCTTTGCTGTGTGTGTTCTTTGTCTTTCCATAGCTGCTGTCATGTTTAGCTCTTAGTTTTCATGCTTTTCTTTTTAAAGAGCTTTTGTTTAGTTGGTTGCTGAACTCTCTTGAGTTTTCATGTTTATCTTGTGAAGAGAGTTTGCCTGTTGCACTGAGTTGTGTGTCTTAACTTAAAGTAGGTAATTGAGGTTGCTATTTAATTTTAGTAGTAACTTGCAATAGTTTTGAGGTATTGCCATGAGTAATGTCTAAACTTTTGGTGTCAAGAGCTTTAGCCTATTAGTGATAGATGTCGTATTTTGGGCAAGCTGTGTTTATTTTCGAAAACCTACAAAATAGTTGAGAACTTTAGCTACTAGATGGATCACTAATCTTTGGAGGGATCGAATATTAGAGTACACTCACGTACCATGAGTCGAGGATGTGCAAGGATAACCAAACCCCCATACACTCCTCCTCGGGGTACTTGTCTCTTTGTGAACCTCCTAATTAGATTGAGAGTTACCGATAATAAGTGCATGAATTCTTCGGACTAATGTGAGTATTCGAAAGTTGACACTTCCACCTAGCCATATTTTTCTAGCCTCTTCGGTACCGTGCATTGCCCTTTCTCACCTCGAGAGTTGGCACATACTTCACCGGTGCATCCAAATCCTTGGCACGATACGCTCTGTCATCATAAGCCTCATTATATCCTTCTTCAAAACAGCCACCATACCTACCTATCAAGGCATTTCCATAGCCTTTCCGAGATACATTGCCATGCAACATCCATCTTCTCATGACTTGCTCTTCATGTCATACATGCTTTTTGCTTGATCGATGAGCCGCATGCTAGTTGGGCCTTGCCCTAATCATTGCTACATGACGCGCTAGTATCATTGCATATCCTGCTACACTGGCAGAGGCATACATTTGCATACATCATGATAGTTTCATTTTCTTTATGTTGAGTACTTTTGTAAAGTGTGAAAGATCTTCTATACTTCTTGTAATATATAGAGTGTTGCCCCTAAAGTGAGGAAAAGATCCCACAGAGGACAAAATCAAAAGATCCCAAAGAGGACAAATGAGAGTTAAATAGAAAGAGCCATTGAGGCCACAAAAAAATATAAAAAAATTATAAAAAAAAAAGAGAAAAAGAAATAAAAAGAGAGAAGGGGGCACACTACTCTTCCTTTTGAGAGATCCACACTCGTACTCCATCTTAAACCTTGTACTCCATAGAGATTATCATTCATGCATATAGCTATGTGGGGACCTTCACACTATAGAACTTGGCTTGTATATTCCAATGATGAGCCTCCTCAAAAGACCTCTAGGTCTTCTTGAGCGAGCAAGTTGGATGCACCCCCACTAGTTCCATTGGAGAGCTTACCCTAGCTCATATGTGCATCCGTTGCATGGCAATCCCTACTCCTCACATCATATCTATCATTTGGCTTTCTCTCGCCTATGATTGTCCTCATTGATGTGAGCCTTTCACACCTTTTTTGTCTTCCCCCTTCATCATTTTTCTCTCTTTGCCATCCTAAGTGTCAACTTTCTTGCTTACGCTCATCCATTGCATGAGTGCTCAAAATATCGAAAGGGAGTGGATCATTTTGACTTGTACCTGGCTAGTGGTCTCGGGATGAGTCAAGATAAGATTCCAAAGAAGACCAAGTGTGAAACTTTAGTAGATTAAGTTCTCAACAATACAAAAACTATGTTTTACTCTCTCGTATATCCCTATCCCCTTTCTTGCACGCAAACACCATTTGGAGACATTCGAGTCACAGATAGCGAGAGCTCTTGCACCTTTATGTTCTTATGTTGCTTGTTACAATGCTAATACAGACTCTTGCTTGTTATGACTTGAATTGAATTACATTCCTTGATTGCTTTACTAAAAAAATTCTTATATGGTTGGTAGCATGTCACCACAGAAATTATGCTTGTTATCATTTACCTACTCGAGGACGAGCAGGAATTAAGCTTGGGGATGTTGATACGTCCAAAACGTATCTATAATTTCTGCTTGCTCCATGCTTCTTTTGTGTGATATTGCTATGATATTGATGCACTTCCATGCACTTTTGATCATATTTGGACTAACCTATTAACTCAGTGCACCACAGTGCCAGTTCCTGTTTTCTGCTGTTTTTCTATTTCAGGTTTCCCCCATATTAAAAGTGCTCCAAAAATTCCAGGAAAAATATAGGAAAAATCAGCGTACAGGAAGCTTCGCGAAGAACCAAAGATGGGCCAGAGGGGAGCCAGGGGAGGCCCAGGCGGCCACCTGGCGCGGCCCCACCCCTGGCCGCGCCAGGGGGGCGCCTGGGGCCCCTGCTCCGCCTCTGGCTGCCCCCCTTCGCCTATATATCCCTCTCGTCCCGAAACCCTCGAGGACAGAACCCTTTTTCGCGATCTCGCCTCTGTTCCGCCGCCGCAGCGCTTCCAAGATCGGGAGCATCAGGAGAACTCTTCTCGGCACCCTATCGGAGGGGAGAACCACCACCGGGAGCTTCTCCACCACCATGGACGCTTCCCGGATGAGTCGTGAGTAGTCCACCTTGGACCATGGGTCCATGATCAGTAGCTATGTGATGTTCTCCTCCCCTCTTTGCTCTTCATGGTTTAGACCTCGTGAGCTGCCCTACATGATCGAGGCACATATGTAATCTTTCTGCTGTTGCTTTGCTGAGTTTGCTGGGATCTGATGGATTATGAGACTATGTTCAGATTGTGTTTGAGTAATATATTTGATTCACCTCTTTTATATCTTTGTTCTTGAGTAATTCTTGCATGTTCTCCGTTGCTGTTTATTGCTTAGGCCAAGTAGTAGGTAGTAACTCCAAGAGGGCGTTATGCTTGATTGTGGGTTCATGCCCCCTGATGACTAGCTTGAGTGACAGAAACATGAGTCTAGGGGATGTGTTGTTGCCACAAGGGAGAAAACAACGGTGCTTGTACTTGCGGGTGCAAGGATTGTTTACTTTATGCAAAGTTCTTTTAATGCAGTTGTCTGTTGCTTTGAGTTTACACTTTGGGTGGGATTCGCAACTTAATACCAGCGAGATGTTCTGGATAGATATCTCAAGGTGGATGATTAGTTATAGATGCAGATGGATTTCGGTCTACTTGCCTTGGCGTACCGCCCATTCTTTTGAGCCTCTACCTTTCTTTGCAGCATAGTTAGCATTGGTTTGCGCACATAATCCTGTCAATTGCCCAGCTGTAATTTGTTTACCTCGCTTTGTTGTTTTGTCGTCTTTTGGGAGAGAGACATCACTAGTGAACATCATGGGACCCCGGTCCATATTACCACCGCTGATCACACCTTCTATTTACTTCCTGTTTTTATTTCCTAGTTGCAGTCATAGCTATCATTATTATCTCTTGTGTTTGATCCTTTGTAAACAACAAGGCCGGAGGGATTGACAACCTCTTTGTACTCGTTGGGAGCAAAGTTATCTGTATCTTTGTGCAGGTCCCGTCAACCGCTAAGTTTCTGGCGCCGTTGACACCTACTTGTCGACCCTCGGAGTCTCACGGGATTCGATCCTTGGTATCTTTGCCAAGGGAAATTTGTCGCTACACTACATCTCAACCTTCCACTTGGGGTAACCAACGAGGGGCGAGAAGCCATCATTCCCCCATTTCACTACTCCTCCGAGTAGCTCGGGCGCCTCGACCATAAATCCTTTCAGTGCTCCTGCTGTGTGGGTTTCTCTTCAATTGACCTCGTCAGTTCAGGATCCGAGTCCGCTTCAGGAGAGGACCCCGCAGCACCAGCAGAGCAGCAGAGCTTCTGAGTATCCGCAGTTGTCGGGAGGGTGTACGGATGTAGCAGTACGAGTCATGATGTTTCGTTTCCTGTATGAGCGTAGTGGAACATGGCATGTCAATTACCTTTCATGTATGAGTCTATGTATAATTATGCTGGAACTTTATTTCTTCTATTCGCTGTATTTTCTTCATCATTTCGTTTTCTCTCGGGATTTGTTGCTGGCTTTCCCCCAATTTACTTTTGGATGTTTCTCATCTTGGTTGCGTTGTCTTGGGAAAAATCCATAATAGGATGCCGCGGGGAGGCAACAGTAGCAGCGGTCATGATGATGTTCATGTTCGTCGTTCCACCCGACAGGCAGGACACTCTCTCGAGCCATACATACCACCACCGCCTCCACCGCCAAATCCGCCTACCACCGAGCAAATTATGCGTATGTTTGAGGAAAGGAGAAATAATGATCTGATTGAGATATTAAGAAGTGTTCAAGCTATGGTTGGACAGAATGGAAATCAGAACGGTCATCACTCCAAGCTATCAGATTTTAAGAGAACCCAACCTCCCAGTTTCAGTCAGGTTATTGACCCTTTGGATGCCAACGATTGGTTGCGGACCATTGAAAGGAAGCATGAGATTGCCCGTACTGCAGAAGATGATAAAGTTCCATTTGCAACTCATTATCTTGAAGGCGCTACTGCCATATGGTGGGAGAATGCAAAAGCCATGTGGCATGCTGATGAAGAAATCACCTGGTCAAAATTCAAGGATTAGTTCCGGTAATATTATATCCCTACTGGAATTATGAAGACCAAGCAGCGTGAATTTCTTGCACTTGCCCAAGGAAATCAGTGTGTGGGTGAATATTTGCAAAAATTCAATCATCTGGCCCGTTACTCCCTTTACAACGTGGCCACTGAAGAAAGAAAGATTGGCAGATTTCTTGGGGGATTAAACTCGCAACTCCGGTGTACCCTCAACATGCTCGATTTTCCAGACTTCCAAACCTTGGTGAACAAAGCTTTCATTGCTGAAAGGGAGCACAAACTTGCATTAGACAATAGGCCTGCTAATAACGATCACAAGCACAAGTTTGAACCAAGGAAGGAAGGGCAACCAGTGCAAAAGGCTCGTACCTGGCAGCAAACTCAGGTAGAATACAAACCCAATTGGCAACAAAATGTTAACAAGACCACTACCCATGTCAAGAATGTCGTGACCAACCCAGTGCATGAGGAACGTTAGCACAACAATTCTTGCTTCAGTTGTGGGCAAAAGAGACATTATGCCGGACAGTGCCCCAAGAACAGCAAGGTGAATGCCCTATTTAGGCCACAAGTCAACTTTATGGGGTCATACACGAACTAGCAAAACATCACTCGGCACGTTCATCACCTCTACGCAGATGAAGCCCGAGAAAACCCAAAGTAGTCATTGGTATGTTTTCTGTTAATAGCATACATGCCGTAATTTTATTTGACTCTGGGGCTTCCCACTCTTTTATTTCTCGGAGTTTTGTTGCCCAAAACAAATTTCCTTGTTCGCTTTTGGGCAAGAATATGCTGGTACAAACCCCGGGATCCTTAATCAAGAGTAATCTTGTCTGCCGTGATCTGGAAATCAATATCAACGGGGTCTGTTTTCCAACTTCCTTGACACTCATTGAGTCGGTACTGTTGGATGTTATTTTGGGTATGAATTGGTTGACCCAATATCAAGTATGCATAAATTGCGCGACCCGAGAAGTCACGCTGACCAATCAGAAGGGGTAGACTACCAAATTCTATTCTCGCAGAAGCATACCCAAGAAAGGAATAATCTTCACCATTGTGGCTGAGTTGGAATTAATTCCCGTGGTCAGTGAATTTCCTAATGTTTTTCCAGAAGAACTGCCAGGCATGCCACCAGATCGAGAGCTGGAGTTTGCAATAGATCTTGTACCCGAAACCGCACTGTTATACAAGAAGTATTACCAGATGCCCTCATCAGAATTAGTGGAACTAAAGAAATAGCTCGATGAAATGCTCCAGAAAGGATATATCCGTCCCAGCTCTTCACTGTGGGGATCACCTGCTATCTTCGTGAGCAAGAAGGATGGCAGCCTCTGCATGTGTGTGGATTACCGTCAGCTGAATGATGTCACCATCAAAAATAAATATCTGCTGCCAAGAATTGATGACTTGTTTGATCAGCTCAGTGGGGCCAAGGTATTCTCCAAGATTGATTTACGGACAGGATACCATCAGCTCAAGATTAAAAAGGAAGATATTCCTAAGACCGCATTCACCACTCGATACGGTCTTTATGAATATAGAGTTGTGTCCTTTGGTCTCACCAATGCCCCTGCTTTCTTCATGCATATGATGAACAAAGTATTCATGGACTTCCTCGGTAAGTTCGTGGTAGTCTTTATCGATGACATACTTATATACTCAAAAAGCGAAGGGGATCACAGAGAACACCTCCGAGCAGTGCTACAATGACTCCGCGACCATCAGCTATACGCCAAACTCAGTAAATGTGAGTTTTGGCTCAAGCAGGTTGGATTTCTTGGACATGTGCTATCCACCGAGGGTATAGCCGTGGACCCAAGCAAAGTAAAGGATGTGCTCGATTAGTTGCCACCAACAACAGTATCACAGATCTGGAGTTTCCTTGGACTAGCCGGATATTACCGTCGCTTCATTGAAGGGTTCTCCAAGATTGCTAAACCCATGACAGAGCTGCTCAAAAAGGATAAGAAGTTTGAATGGACTAAAGACCGTGAGAAAAGTTTCAATGAGCTAAAGATACGACTGACAGCCGCACCCGTATTGACTCTTCCAGATGTCTACCGCAGTTTTGATGTGTACTGTGACGCCTCCAGACAAGGACTTGGATGTGTACTTATGCAAGACGGCAAGGTAGTAGCATATGCATCGCGGCAGCTATGACCACATGAAGGAAATTACCCTAATCATGATTTGGAATTGGCCGCAGTGATTCACGCTCTAAAAATTTGGAGACACTACCTCATCGGGAAGAGATGCCAAATTTCTACCGATCACAAAAGTCTCAAGTATATATTTACTCAGCTGGATTTAAATCTCCGTCAACGAAGGTGGCTTGAGTTGGTCAAGGATTATGATCTTGGAATAAATTACCACCCGGGTAAAGCCAACGTGGTTGCCGATGCACTCAGTCGAAAGCCTGTCAGCCTAAATGTCATATTGAAATTCTTGCCCCTAAACTTCATGAGGAGATTGCTCAACTCAACCTGATCATAGTTGATGCTGGTCTCACTAATATTTTGGAAGTTACCCCCACACTTGAGGAAGAGATCCGCAAGGCCCAGCCAGATGACACTGTCCTGCACAGGCATGCCAAGAATATGGTAGAAGGACGTACCTCTGATTTCTCAAAGGATCAATTTGGTACTCTCCGATTCCGTGTTGTGTACCAAATCAATCGAATTTGAAGAAGAAAATCGTGTAGGAAGCACACGAATCCTCATATTCTATTCACCCTGGAGGTACAAAAATGTATGAAGACCTTCGGCAAATATTCTGGTGGGATGGAATGAAGAAAGACATTGCCTATTTTGTGGCCTGTTGCGACATATGCAACAAGGTTAAGGCAGAACATCAGAAGCCAGCCGGACTTCTCCAACTGCTACCAGTTTCACAATGGAAATGGGATGACGTTTGCATGGATTTCATCACAGGACTACCTAATACTCAGCGAGGCAATGATGCAATATGGGTCATCGTGGACACCTTAACCAAGGTAGCTCACTTTATCCGGATCAGAACCACATATCGAGCAGATCAACTTGCACAGCTGTATGTATCCAGAATAGTCAGTCTGCATGGAGTACCTCGAACCATCATTTCCGACCGAGGTTCACTCTTTACCTCCGCTTTTTGGTCACGTCTCCATCAAGCCTTGGGGACAGCGCTGAAATACCGTAACGCTTATCATCCTCAGACTGATGGACATACAGAGTGGGTAAACCAAATACTCGAAGATATGCTGCGAGCCTGTGTTTTGGCCCAAGGATCTAAATGGGAAGACTGTCTTCCATTTTCCGAGTTCTCTTACAACAACATCTTCCAAACTAGTCTAAAGATGTCACCATAGGAGGCTTTTTATGGTCGTGCTACTTCTCGAGCATGTGTTGTATTCCCTCGAAGAGGAAAGGGAGATGCAGCACAGTAGCGTAAGTATTTCCCTTAGTTTTTGAGAACCAAGGTATCAATCCAGTAGGAGACCACACGTGAGTCCCTCGCACCTGCACAAACAAATAAGAACTTCGCAGCCAACGCGATAAGGGGTTGTCAATCCCTTTACGGTCACTTACGAAAGTGAGATCTGATAGATATGATAGTTTATATTTTTTGTATTTTTGTTTATAAGAACATAAAGTAGAAGCGAAAAAAGTAAAGTAGATGTAGATTGATATGTTGAGAATAGTCCCGGGGGCCATAGTGTTCTCTAGTGGCTTCTCTCATGATAGCAATATTCTACGACGGGTAAACAAATTACTGTCGAGCAATTGATAGAAAAGCGAATAATTATGAGACTATCTAGGCATGCTCATTGTATATAGGCATCACGTCCGAGACAAGTAGACCGAAACGATTCTTCAACTGCAACTATTACTCCACACATCGACCGCTATCTAGCATGCATCTAGTGTAATGAGTTCATAAGAACAGAGTAACGCCTTAAGGAAGATGACATGATGTAGAGGGATAAACTCAAGCAATATGATATAAACCCCATCTTTTTATCCTCGATGGCAACAATACAATACGTGCCTTGCTGCCCCTACTGTCATTGGGAAAGGACACCGCAAGATTGAACCCAAAGCCAAGCACTTCTCCCATTGCAAGAACTATAGATCTAGTAGGCCAAACCAAACCAATAATTCGAAGAGACTTGCAAGGATATTATGAGCACACATAAAGAGTTCAGAGAAGAACCAAATATTTCTCATAGATAATCTTTATCATAAAACCCACAATTCATCGGATCTCGACAAACACACCGCAAAAAGAGATTACATCGAATAGATCTCCTCTAAGACCGAGGAGAACTTTGTAATGAGATCCAGAGAGAGAAGAAGCCATCTAGATACTAGCTATGGACCCAAAGGTCTGTGGTAAACTACTCACAACTCATGGTGAGGGCGATGATGATGATGTAGAAACACTCCGTGATGGATCCCTACTCCGGCGAAGCTCTGAAACAAACTCCAAGATGGGATCTCATGGGAACAGAAGGTTACGGCGGTGGAACCAGGGTTTTCTCTCTGTTGCTGATGGTTTTGGGGTACATAGACTTATATAGGAGGAAGGAGGACACCGGGGGACGCTCGAGGGGCCCACGAGGTAGGGGGCGCGCCCTGGGAACCTCGTGGGCACCTCATGGCTCCCCTTATGTGGTTCTCAAGTCTCCCATGTGTGATTTTCTCCAAAAATATCTCCCCCGAAGGTTTCATTCCGATCCGTTTGATATTCCTTTTCTGAAAAACCCTGAAACAGGCAATAAAACAGCAATCTGGACTGGGCCTTTGGGTTAGTAGGTTAGTCCCAAAAATGATATAAAAGTGTATGACAAAGCCCATTAAACATCCAAGACATCATAAATAATAGCATGGAACAATAAAAAATTATAGATACGTTGGAGACGTATCAAGCATCCCCAAGCTTAATTCCTGCTCGTCCTCGAGTAGGTAAATGATAAACACGGAATTTTTGATGTGGAATGCTAACCAACATAGTTTTTCAATGTAATTCTCTCAATTGTGGCATGAATGTTCAGATCTGAAAGATTCAAGATAAAAGTCTATATTGACATAAGAAATAATAATACTTCAAGTATACTAACAAAGCAATCATGTCTTCTCAAAATACTATGGCTATAGAAAGTTATCCCTACAAAATGAAATAGTCTGGCTATGCTCCCTCTTCATCACACAAAATATTCATATCATGCACAACCCCGATTTCATCCAAGCACTTGGTTTCATACTCTAATCTTTCAAACCTTTCAACTTTCACGCAATACATGAGCGTGAGCCATGGACATAGCACTATGGGTGGAATAGATAGGTGGTTGTGGAGAAGACAAAAATGAGGGAGATAGTCTCACATCAACTAGGCATATCAACGGGCTATGGAGATGCCCATCAATAGATATCAATGTGAGTGAGTAGGGATTGCCATGCAACGGATGCACTAGAGCTAAAAATGTATGAAAGCTCAACAAAAGAAACTAGTGGGTGTGCATCCAACTTGCTTGCTCACGAAGACCTAGGGCATTTGAGGAGGCCCATCGTTGGAATATACAAGCCAAGTTCTATAACGAAAATTCCCACTAGTATATAAAGTGACTAAGCATGAGACTCTCTACAATGAAGAACATGGTGCTACTTTGAAGCGCAAGTGTGGAAAAAAAGATAGTAGCAATTGTCCCTTTTTCTTTTTCTTTTTCTTTTTTTTCTTTTTTTTGGGCCTTTTTTTTTCTTTGGCCTTTCCCTTTTTTTGCGGAGGGGCTTTATTGATTTAGCCTTTTCTCCCATGGAACAATGCTCTAATAATGATGATCATCACACTTTTCATTACAACTCCATACTACAACAAAGTATGACTCTATATGAATGCCTCCGGGAGTGTACCGAGATGTGCAATGAAACAAGAGTGACATGTATGAAAACTTATGCATGGTGGCCTTGCCACAAATATGATGTCAACTACATGATCATGGCAATATGACAATATGATGCGTGTCATATGAACAGAATGGTGGAAAGTTGCATGGCAATATATCTCGGAATGGTTATGGAAATGCCAGGATAGGTAGGTATGGTGGCTGTTTTGAGGAATAATATGGTGGCTGTTTTGAGAAAGGATATATAATGGGTGTATGGTACTGGCGAAAGTTGCGCGGTACAAGAGAGGCTAGCAATGGTGGAAAGGTGAGAGTGCGTATTATCCATGGACTCAACATTAGTCATAAGAACTCATATACTTATTGCAAAAATCTACGAGTCATCAAAACAAAGCAATCTACGCATGCTCCTAGGGGTAGGTTGGTAGGAGATAACCATCGCGTGCCCCCGACCTCCACACAAAGGTTGGCACTTTACAAATACCTCATGCTCTAACTTCATCACATAGCAGTTCACCATACGTGTATGCTACGGGAATTACTAACCTTAACACAAGTATTTCTCAGTTTCATAATAACTCCACTAGAATGACTCTAATATTACTATCCTCATATCTCACAACAATTATCAAGCATCCAACATCTCATCATATTCAATGCACTTAGTGTGAAAGTTTTTACTACATTGACATTGGATGTCTATCATGTGAAGACTAGTTTCTTTAGCCTAAACACATTACCATGCTGTTTTAATAGACTCTCAAATTGATATAAGTGAAGCATGAGAGTTCAACAATTTCTACAAAATATAACCACCACCGTGCTCTAAAAGATATAAGTGAAGCACTAGAGCAAAACTATTCGATTCAAAAGGTATAAGTGAAGCACATAAAGTGTTCTAACAATTCCTAGGCCATATTTAACTCTCTCAAATAGGTGTATCCAGCAAGGATGATTGTCACAAACTAACAAGCAAATACTCAAATTATACAAGACGCTCCAAGCAAAACACATATCATGTGGTGAATAAAAATATAGCTCCAAGTATAGTTACCGATGGATGAAGACGAAAGAGGGGATGCCTTCCCGGGGCATCCCCAAGCTTAGGCTTTTGATTATCTTGAATTTACTTGGGGTGCCATGGGCATCCCCAAGCTTAGGCCCTTGCTACTCTTTGTTCCATAGTCCATCAAAGCAATACTCATCATTAATTTCATTAAGTTCTGCATAATCATCCATAGATTCAAACCATGTGTAGGGAAATTACGTATCATTAACTTCATTCTCTCCCAAGCTTGTGCAACATACTCATGATCTAGTTGCTTAAAGTTCATAATATCGTTTCTAAGAGAGAAGATCTTAGCAGGAGGGAAATACTTAGAGATAAAAGCATCTTTGCACTTATTCCATGAATCAATACTGTTTCTAGGCAAAGAGGAAAACCAAGTTTTAGCACAATCTCTAAGTGAAAACGGAAATAACTTCAATTTAACAATATCGTTATCCGTATCCCTTTTCTTTTGCATATCACACAAATCAACAAAGTTGTTTAGATGGGTAGCGGCATCTTCACTAGGAAGGCCGGAGAATTGATCTTTCATGACAAGATTCAACAAAGTAACATTGATCTCACAAGATTCAGCATCGGTAATAGGAGCAATCGGAGTGCTAATAAAATCATTATTTTTGGTATTGGAGAAGTCACATAATTTGGTATTGTTTTGAGACCTAGTGACAAGCAAGCAATCCAACACACACAAGCAAACAAGAAGCAAGCGAACGATAAGCACACGACAGAAGAAGGGCAAATAAAATGGCAAGGGTGAAGTGGGGGAGAGGGAAACGAGAGGCAAAAAATGTAATGCGAAGGATAAGGGTTTGTGATAGGTACTTGGTATATGACTTTTGCGTAAGCCTCCCCGACAACGGCGCCAGAAATTCTTCTTGCTACTTCTCGAGCTTGCGTTGTATTCCCTCGAAGAGGAAAGGGAGATGCAGCATAGTAGCGTAAGTATTTCCCTCAGTTTTTGAGAACCAAGGTATCAATCCAGTAGGAGACCACGCGCGAGTCCCTCGCACCTGCAGAAACAAATAAGAACTTTGCAACCAACGCGATAAAGGGATTAACAACCCCTTATCGCGTTGGCTGCAAAGTTCTTATTTGTTTGTGCAGGTGCGAGGCACTCGCGCGTGGTCTCCTACTGGATTGATACCTTGGTTCTCAAAAGCTGAGGGAAATACTTACACTACTGTGCTGCATCTCCCTTTCCTCTTCGAGGGAATACAACGCAAGCTCGAGAAGTAGCAAGAAAAATTTCTGGCGCCTTTGCCGGGGAGGCTTACGCAAAAGTCATATACCAAGTACCTATCACAAACCCTTATCCTTCGCATTACATTCTTTGCCTCTCGTTTTCCTCTCCCCCACTTCACCCTTGCCGTTTTATTTGCCCTTCTTCCGTCGTGTGTTTATCGTTCGCTTGCTTCTTGTTTGCTTGTGTGCTGCTTGCTTGCTTGTCACTATGGCTCAGAACAATACCAAATTGTGTGACTTCTCCAATACCAACAACAATGATTTTATTAGCACTCCGATTGCTCCTATTACCGATGTTGAATCTTGTGAGATCAATGCTGCTTTGTTGAATCTTGTCATGAAAGATCAATTCTCCGGCCTTCCTAGTGAAGATGCCGCTACCCATCTAAACAACTTTGATGATTTGTGTGATATGCAAAAGAAAAGGGATACATATAACGATATTGTTAAATTGAAGTTATTTTCGTTTTCACTTAGAGACCATGCTAAAACTTGGTTTTCCTCTTGGCCTAGAAATAGTATTGATTCGTGGAACAAGTGCAAAGATGCGTTTATCTCTAAGTATTTCCCTCCTGCTAAGATCATCTCTCTTAGAAACGATATTATGAATTTTAAGCAACTAGATCATGAGCATGTTGCACAAGCTTGGGAGAGAATGAAATTAATGATACATAATTTCCCTACACATGGTTTGAATCTATGGATGATTATTCAGAACTTTTATGCTGGCTTGAATTTTGCTTCTAGAAATCTTTTAGATTCGGCCGCGGGAGGCACTTTTATGGAAACTACCTTAGGGGAAGCTACCAAACTCCTAGATAATATTATGGTTAATTAGTCTCCATGGCACACCGAAAGATCTACTAGTAAAAAGTACATGCTATTGAAGAAATTAGTGTTTTGAGTGGAAAGATGGATGAACTTATGAAATTTTTTGCTGCTAAGAGTGCTTATTCTGATCCTAATGATATGCCTTTGTCCACTTTGATTGAAAATAGCAATGAATCCTTGGATGTGAATTTTGTTGGTAGGAATAATTTTGGTAACAATGCTTATAGAGGTAATTTTAATCCTAGGCCTTTTCCTGGTAATTCCTCTAATAATTATGGTAATTCCTACAACAACTCTTATGGAAAGATGTCTTCTGAATTTGAAACTAGTGTTAAGGAGTTTATGATCTCGCAAAAGAATTTCAATGCTATGCTTGAAGAGAAACTGCTTAAGGTTAGTGAATTGGCTATAAGTGTGGATAGAATTACTCTTGATGTTGATTCTTTGAAACTTAGATCTATCCCACCTAAGCATGATATCAATGAGTCTCTCAAAGCCATGAGAATTTCCATTGACGAATGCAAAGAAAGAATCGCTAGGATGCGTGCTAAAAGAGAGGATTATATTAAAGCGTGTTCTTCTAGTTATCATGAAAATAAAGATGAAGATCTGAAAGTTATTGATGTGTCTCCTATTAGATCCTTGTTTTCTAGTATTAATCTTGATGAAGATAGGATTGGAGATGATTCTACTTTAAGGTGTCCCAATGATTCGGAGTTTTTAGATCTTGATGCTAAAATTGTTAAAAGTGGGAGTGAAGAGATTAAAACTTTGCATAGTGATGAACCCACTACTTGAGATTTCAAGGGATTCTATTATGATAATTGCTCTTTGACTGATTGTATTTCCTTGTTGCAATCCATGCTAAATTCTCCGCATGCTTATAGTCAAAATAAAGCTTTCACCAAACACGTAGTTGATGCTTTGATGCAATCTTATGAAGAAAAACTTGAGTTAGAAGTTTCTATCCCTAGAAAGCTTTATGATGAGTGGGTGCTAGTGTGATTTGGGTAATTTGGGTGCTAGTGTCTCCACTATCCCAAAAATGCTATGCTTTGTGTGATTTGGGTGCTAGTGTCTCCACTATCCCAAAAAAATTGTGTGATTTGCTAGGGTGCCATGAACTTGGTGATTGTTCTTTAAACTTGCATCTTGCGGATTCCACTATTAAGAAACCTATGGGGAGAATTTATGATGTTCTTATTGTTGCCAATAGGAATTATGTGCCCGTAGATTTCATTGTTCTTGATATAGATTGCAATCCTTCATGTCCTATTATTCTTAGTAGACCTTTCCTTAGAAGGATTTGTGCAATTATTGATATGAAGGAAGGAAATATTAGATTCCAATTTCCGTTAAGGAAAGGCATGGAACACTTTCCTAGAAAGAAAATCAAATTACCATATGAATCTATCATGAGAGCCACTTATGGATTGCCTTCCAAAGATGGCAATACCTAGATTTATCTTGTATCGTGCCTAGCTAGGGGCGTAAAATGATAGCGCTTGTTGGGAGGCAACCCAATTTTTTTTGTTGCTGTTAGGGAATAAATATTTCATCTAGCCTCTTATTAGATTTGGTTTCAAATTTTTTTAGTGTTTGTGCCAAGTAGAACCTTTGGGAAGACTTGTGTGAACTTTATGTGATCTTGCTGTGAAAAACAGAATCGTTAGCGCTCGCTAAAGTGGTTGTCAGATTTTACTGGAGCATGATATTTAGTTGATTCTTTTTGAATATGATTAATAGACAAATTCATCAAATTTACCAATTTAGTTTGAATTTTTTGGAGTTCGAGAAGTAGGCGAAACCTGCAGATTACTACAGACTGTTCTGTTTTTAACAGATTCTGTTTTTGACAGATTCTGTTTTTCGTGTGTTCTTTGCTTATATCAATGCATCTATGAGTAGTATTGGCAAGTATGAACCATAGAGAAGTTGGAATACAGTAGTTTTAACACCTATATAAACAAGGAATGAATTCATTGCAGTACCTTTGAGTAGTGGTTTGCTTTCTTATACTAATGGAGCTCACGATAATTTTTTTTCTGTAAGTTTTGTGTTGTGAAGTTTCAAGTTTTGAGTATTGCTTTGATGGACTATGGAACAAAGAGTAGCAAAGGCCTAAGATTGGGGATGCCCATGGCACACCAAGTAAATTCAATATAATCAAAAGCCTAAGCTTGGGGATGCCCCGGGAAGGCATCCCCTCTTTCGTCTTCATCCATCGGTAACTATACTTGGAGCTATATTTTTCTTCACCACAAGATATGTGTTTTGCTTGGAGCGTCTTGTATAATTTGAGTATTTGCTTGTTAGTTTGTGGCAATCATCCTTGCTGGACACACCTATTTGAGAGAGTTAAATATGGCCTAGGAATTGCTAGAACACTCTATGTGATTCACTTATATCTTTTGAGTTGAATAGTTTTGCTCTAGTGCTTCACTTATATCTTTTAGAGCACGGTGGTGGTTATATTTTGTAGAATTTGTTGAACTCTCATGCTTCACTTATATCTATTTGAGAGTCTATTAAAACAGCATGGTAATGTGTTTAGGCTAAAGAAACTAGTCTTCACATGATAGACATCCAATGTCAATGTAGTAAAAAAAATCACACTAAGTGCATTGAATAGAATGAGATGTTGGATGCTTGATAATTGTTTTGAGATATGATGATAGTAATATTAGAGTCATGCTAGTGGAGCTATTATGAAATTGAGAAATACTTGAGTTAAGGTTAGTGATTCCCGTAACATACACGTATGGTGAACCGCTATGTGACGAAGTTGGAGCATGAGGTATTTGTAAAGTGTCAACCTTTGTGTGGAGGTCGGGGCGCGCAATGGTTAACTCCTACCAACCTTACCCCTAGGAGCATGCGTTGATTGCTTTGTTTTGATGACTCGTAGATTGTTGCAATAAGTATATGAGTTCTTATGACTAATGTTGAGTCCATGGATTATACGCACTCTCACCCTTCCACCATTGCTAGCCTCTCTTGTACCGCGCAACTTTCGCCGGTACCATAAACCCACTATATATCCTTCCTCAAAAAAGGCACCATATTATTCCTCAAAACAGCCACCATACATACCTATCATGGCATTTCCATAGCCATTCCGAGATATATTGCCATGCAACTTTCCACCATTCCATTCATATGACACGCATCATATTGTCATATTGCCATGCATGATCATGTAGTTGACATCGTATGTGTGGCAAAGCCACCATGCATAACTTTTCATACATGTCACTCTTTTTTCATTGCACCAACCGGTACACCATCAGAGGCATTCATATAGAGTCATACTTTGTTGAAGTATCGAGTTGTAATATCGAGTTGTAATAAAAGTGTGATGATCATTATTATTAGAGCATTGTCCCATGGGAGGAAAGGCTAAATCTATAAAGCCACTCCGCAAAAAAAGAAAAAAGAAAAAAGGGAAAGGCCAAAGAAAAAAGAAAGGACCAAAAAAAGAAGAAAAAAGGGACAATTTCTACTATCATTTTTCCACACTTGTGCTTCAAAGTAGCACCATGTTCTTCGTTGTAGAGAGTCTCATGTTTAGTCATTTTCACATACTAGTGGGAATTTTTCGTTATAGAACTTGGCTTGTATATCCCAACGATTGGCTTCCTCAAATTTCCTAGGTCTTCGTGAGCAAGCAAGTTGGCTGCACACCCACTAGTTTCTTTTGTTGAGCTTTCATTCATATTTAGCTCTAGTGCATCCGTTGCATGGCAATCCCTACTCACTCACATTGATATCTATTGATGGGCATCTCCATAGCCCGTTGATACGCCTAGTCGATGTGAGACTATCTCCCTCCTTTTTGTCTTCTCCACAACCACCTCTATTACACCCATAAGTGCTATGTCCATGGCTCACGCTCATGTATTGTGTGAAAGTTGAATGGTTTGAAAGAATAGAGTATGAAAACAAGTGCTTGGCTGAAATCGAGGTTGTGCATGATATGAATATTTTGTGTGATGAAGAGGGAGCATAGCCAGACTATATGATTTTGTAGGGATAACTTTCTTTAGCCATAGTATTTTGAGAAGACATGTTTGCTTTGTTAGTATGCTTGAAGTATTATTATTTCTTATGTCAATATAGACTTTTATCTTGAATCTTACAGATCTGAACATTCATGCCACAATTAAGAGAATTACATTGAAAAACTATATTGGTCAGCATTCCACATAAAAAATTCTTTCTTTATCATTTACCTACTCGAGGACGAGCAAGAATTAAGCTTGGGGATGCTTGATACGTCTCCAACGTATCTATAATTTTTTATTCTTCCATGCTATTATTTATGAAGTCTTGCATGTTTAATGGGCTTTATCATACACTTTTATATCATTTTTGGGACTAACCTACTAACCCAAAGGCCAAGTCTAGATTGTTGATTTTTGCCTGTTTCAGGGTTTTGCAGAAAAAGAATATCAAACGGAGTCCAAATGGAATGAAACCTTCACGAGAGATATTTTTGGAGAAAATCACGCACAGGGAACTTGACAACCACGTTAGGGGAGCATCGAGGCGCCCACTGGGGTGGGGGCGCACCCCCCTGCCCAAGGCGCACGCCCCTGCCTCATGGGCCCCTCGAGCGTCCCCCGGTGTCCTCCTTCCTCCTATATAAGTCTACGTACCCCGAAACCTTCGACAACAGAGAGAAAACCCTAATTCCACCGTCGTAACCTTCTGTTCCCGTGAGATCCCATCTTGGAGCCTGTTCCGGAGCTCCACCGGAGGGGGATCCATCACAGAGTTCTTCATCATCATTATCATCGCCCTCACCATGAGTTGTGAGTAGTTTGCCACAGACCTTCGGGTCCATGGCTAGTATCTAGATGGCTTCTTCTCTCTCTCTCTCTGGATCTCAATACAAAGTTCTCCTCGGTCTTCGAGGAGATCTATTCCATGTAATCTCTTTTTGCGGTGTGTTTGCCGAGATCCGATGAATTGTGAGTTTATGATCAAGATTATCTATGAGAAATATTTAGGTTCTTCTCTGAAATTTTTATGTGTGCTCATAATATCCTTACAAGTCTCTTCGAATTATTGGTTTGGTTTGGCCTACTAGATCTATAGTTCTTGCAATGGGAGAAGTGCTTGGCTTTGGGTTCAATCTTGCGGTGTCCTTTCCCAGTGACAGTAGGGGCAGCAAGGCACGTATTGTATTGTTGCCATCGAGGATGAAAAGATGGGGTTTATATCATATTGCTTGAGTTTATCCCTCTACATCATGTCATCTATCTTAAGGCGTTACTCTGTTCTTATGAACTCAATACACTAGATGCATGCTGGATAGCGGTCGATGTGTGGAGTAATAGTAGTAGATGCAGAATTGTTTCGGTCTACTTGTCTCAGACATGATGCCTATATACAATGATCATGCCTAGATAGTCTCATAATTATTCACTGTTCTATCAATTGTTCAACAGTAATTTGTTTACCAATCGTAGAATATCGCTATCATGAGAGAAGCCACTAGAGAACACTATGGCCCCCGGGTCTATTCTCAACATATCAATGTACATCTACTTTACTTTTGTTGCTTTTATTTGCTGTTCTTATAAACCAAAAATACCAAAAATAAAAACTATCATCTCTATCAGATCTCACTTTCGTAAGTGACCGTAAAGAGATTGACAACCCCTTATCGCGTTGGCTGCAAAGTTGTTATTTGTTCGTGCAGGTGCGAGGGACTCGCGTGTGGTATCCTACTGGATTGATACATTGGTTCTCAAAAACTGAGGGAAATACTTACGCTACTGTGATGCATCTCCCTTTCCTCTTCGAGGGAATACAATGCAAGCTCGAGAAGTAGCACTGACCTGGCATGTCATGCCAGATTTCAGGAAAGTCTCGCTGGAAAGGAGTGTCGTCGGAGTCTAGATCGTGTCCACATCGGTGTCCCTATGCTATGGAGTTCTGCTATGAAGTTTGTTCCGCTGCCGCGTAGTTGTTATGATCGAGGCCCCTTATGTTCACTAAATAACGTACATATTGTTTAGCCGCACCGTGTGTGCCGCTTGGCCTCGCTACCTGTTGTAATGTAAACTTTGATCCGCTAGCATCAATAAAGCGCTTGTTTTCTGTACCAAGATGTTGTGTATTGCCGGAAGACATGGTCTCTGGGCTGGCAATGCATGGTAAACCGGTCGCTCTGAGTCAGGGTGCCACATTCTGCCTGGCAATATCACCAGAACAATATTGCGACGGGTGCTATGTATCCGAACAAGCAAGCTATGAAGGATGCAATAATTAATTGGGAAATCTCCATGCAAAGGGTTTTCACAGCTCTGGTTTCAAGTGAGAAATACCTCACAATGGTATGCAAGAATGCAGATTGTCCTGCCAGGGTGTACGGCTATCTCCCTAAGTATGGCACAAGTTGGGTGATCAGTGATTTAGTGCATCACACTTGTCTTATTCCCTGTATCCCTCAAGATCATGCCAACCTTTCATCGGCGATTATTGCTCGGTTGTTTTGCGATGAGATAGTGCAGGGCAAAGCTATGGAAGTGAAGGCAATCCAGACAAAATTCTTCGCCAGGTTAAAGTACATAATTTCTTATGGCAAGGCTTCGAGGGCTAAGCATGTGGCGCTTGAGAGGAGATTTGGTTCTTATTTTGATGCATATGACTCTGTTGTCCATCTCCTCCACACACTGCAGCAGCAGAAACCAGGCACCTATATCGATATCCAAGACCTCTTCATGCCAGAGTTCCCAACTATGAGAGTGTTGCATCGTCTCTTCTTCTCTTTCAATGAATGCATCGAAGCTTTCAGGCATTGCCGACCGGTGATATGTGTAGATGCTACATTTCTCACACGCAAGTACAAGGGTCAGATCCTAACAGCCATAGGTCAAGATGGCCAAAATCAAGTTGTCCCACTTGCATTTGCTTTCATGGAGAGTGAGAACATTGAGAGTTGGACATGGTTCTTTAGCAGTTGAAAATATCAGTTGTGAAGGAGAAGCGCAATGTGTGCATCATTCATGACAGGCATGCAGGTATACTCCGTGCGATAAGGACACTGACAAACCTAGGCCTTGAGGAACAAACTCCATGGTAGGACTTGCAGAGTCGTTGGTGCATGCGCCATCTAGGGGCTAATTTCTTCTCGCAGTTCAGAAATAAGAACCTGATGAATCTATTCAAAAAACTCTACAAGCAGAACTGGTTATGGAAGTACAATTTGATACGTGACAGGCTTAATGTGTGCACACAGAGACATGTTAGGGACAGGAAAGCTGCAAGAGATGCAACGGTGAGGGCACATGTTGAAGCAGTAGCTGCACAGTTGGCAACAGGAAGAACGGCCGTGGAGGAGGAGCCTATTGGGCTATGTGACCTGCTAGGCTTTGACCCACCTGGTACTAGGAGAAGGCTCGGGAGGTCGATTAAAACCTTCCAGAAGTGGATACAGCATGAGCCTCTGGAGAGGTGGTCTTTGGCTCTTTGCTACATGACACACATGGAAGCAAGGTACGTTGTCATGACAACCAACCTCGCTGAAACATACAACTTTGTCCTCAGAGGAAACCGGGCATTGCCACTTACAGCCATCGTTAAGGGTATTTTCTATGGCACCGTGAAGGTACGGTGAGATGAAGGTTGAAATGGGCCGGCCTTTGACCTTTCACGCGTCTGGTTGAGTCTATCCCGGGCTGCAAATGCCTCGCCGTCAACTCCTCTTGTTGAGTTGCTTAGTGGACCATTGGAGGCCAGAGACCTACACATTTCACTTCAGATGGGGAGAGATGGCTCCTACTCCAGAGGATGTGTCACTTTTGCTTGGACTACCGTTGGCAGGTCATGCCATAGGACCGTTGGATGCACCGACTGGTTGGGAGCTAGGTCTTACACAACATTTTCATGGTGTTTTTCCGGATGCTCCGGATCCAGTAGTGGAGCATCACGGACCTAAGTATGATTGGTTGCTCAATTTCCAGGTTAATTTCCCTACCTATTATCTTCAAGTTATCGTGCATATGGTTTTATGGCAAATACATGTGGCTTACTAAAACTTTCTCTTTGCTTAATGCAGATCCAGAAGTTCTCGGCGCCGTTGAGTGCGGAACAGATCACTCGGAGCCTGGAGGCCTACTTAATGTGGCTTTTCGGCAAGGTGATGTTCAGAGAGAACCATATCACCACCATTAGCGCGCTCTACATCCCTATGGCACTCGAGATAGCGAGCACTCAGATGGCTCATCAGATCAGACAGAGGAGTTGGGGTTCGGCGGTCTTAGCGGCTACGTACCGAGGTATGTGCAACGGCTGCCAGTTTACATCGAGAAAGCCATCCCTTCTTGGATGCCCTCTATTCCTACAGCAGTGGTCGTGGGAGAGGTTCTCCATAGGGCGACCAGATGTATGTGTTCATCAGCCTATAGACGCCATGTTCGATGCTGACGGCATCGACATGCCTAATTTCGGTCTGTGTTGGACACGTCGCGAGGTATGTATTGGGTTATAGTTTAATGCAACTTTTTGAGCACAAAAGATAGTTCAATGCTAGCGGGTACTAACTTTTGTTTTCTGTGGAGACGCTTTGCTAGTGATCAAACAAGGAAGGCATACATGACATTGAACGAGCAGTTCGATGCGTACACTGGGGTCATCTGGCAGCCCTACATGGAAGCAGCCATACAAGAGAGATACCCTGATGGTATGTTTGTGCTATGCACAAGGGACCGAGATTACCGGATGACGAAATCGAAGATCATCTTCGATGTCTTCGTCGAGGACATGGCACAACAGAGGGTTATGATGCAATTTGGTCTTCTGCGGTTGGAGCAGCCACCCCCTACAGAGAACCCGGTGTCAGCACACATCCACAGGTATTTACCAGTTTTTTCAATGTTGCATTATCTTTCATAGTACTCCATTTCAAGCATTAGGCAATTGTTGAACATACACCACAATTTTAGGACGACAAGGAAGGGCATGACTCGGAAAACTGCTGACTGGCTAGTTAGACTAGAGCCGTATGTTATAGAATGGGAGACAGGAAACACACATCTATGGCACGAGAATCACGATTTTGATCTCAATGAATTCAATCTCTATTTGTGGCGCTACATGACCGGAACACGGTTACGCATCGTTGAGCACTCTCACCCATAGGAGATACGTGACTCTACTCCGTCGGATATGTACCCGAGCTGTGATACTTCGGGCTCTAGGAAGTACGCGGTAAGATATATTTTCCTTAAATAAAGTTGTCACATATTTTGACGTGGATACTTAATAACCAAGGTGAGAATTTGCAGGCTAGCTTGATACACGGACTCTACAACGAGGTGACCACCTTTGGACGATCACTGTTGTCTGGACCTCTTCTTTAGCACAGTCTTGTGCTACAACCCTTCTTGGAACGAATGCAGAACAAGATACGGGCTGTCTACGAGGCTATCACGTGCACCCGGAGAAGCGATGTTGTTCAGCACCAGTAGCAACAGCCGCGTCCCTCCATGCATGGACATCAGCCACGTCCATGTCTAGCACATCAGCCAACTATGAGGGCACCCCCTCCTGGCCAACCCGGCAGTTCGATGTGGCAGCACCCAGAGCACTTTGGTCCCACATCGAGCTTCGTGTTTTCTCCACAGCAACGGCAACAGGGTCCCTCATCAAACTTTGTGTTTCAGCCAGAGCAGCCACCACAGCCAGCAGGTATGTCTCTTCATATTTATTTATTTCAATATTAATTGAGGCGACCTCATTCTGCATGACTCAATGTTCCATTGTGCAGGAGCCTACGAATATCATGCATCTATGTCGGCATCACATGATACGTGGGGGAGTGATCAACGTCCTGAGGACAACATACAGGGTCACATGTCGTAGCACAACCAGTGGCCGAACATGTTTCGACTCCTCCACCTGGCCCCACACAGGATACACAGTATGACCAGGGTGAGTATGAGATTTCTCCTCGTATCATTAGGCCAGTACATAGGTGGGGATGGACGACGCCTCAAGATCCGCCTGCGCGTCGGGGTAGACATCGTCAGTGACACTTCTATATATCAGTAGAGACATAGCCATCTACTTCTCTATGAGACTTATGTCTATTCTATGTATGAGACAAATGACTATGTATTTATGTATGAGACATATGCCTACTCTATTTTAGTACTCTGTTATTTAGATAGAACATAATGCTCTTACAATAAGAGAGTACAAACAACTAGATAGAACTACATCTAAATTAAACGGTACATACGACTTAACTTAGAACATACAGCATAAAAACTACATGAAGTCATCATCATCATCCTCTATCGATGTAGAACTCTTGCCCTCCGACGATGAACAACTCTTGCCCTTCGATGATGCACAACTCTTCCCCTTCGACGATGCAGCTCTCTTACCCTTCGACGATGCAGGACTCTTGCCCTTTGAAGATGCAGAGCTCTTGCCCTTCAACGATGCAGAACCCGGAAGAGGCGGCATGAAGATATCCTCTTCATCCTCGTTATCGTCAGTCCATAGAAAAGTATGTTTTGCTGCACACTTTAGGTATGCTGCACTCTTCGATTGTTGCTTCATCCATCTTCCCTTCAACCTCAGAAGTTCTTCCCGTATCTCCTCAAAGGTCCTGGAAGGCCATCCGCACCTACTTAATGCGTGAGCCAGCTCATTCAGTAGGGTGTCAGTACTGATGAGCTTCTCCCATGGAACTAGTATGCTGTCTACCCTAAAATCGGCGGCTAAATCCAGAAGACATTTGACATACTAGGGTGAAAACTACGATCAAAAGGATATCCAGACATCTTGGCGAGACTACGAGACTACACTTGGATGCTTACCAACGCTAGTGCCGAGGGTGTTTTATAGGCTCAGAACACAAACAAAGGCGGGAACTCGGTAGCGAGAGATACTGGCGGGAACTAGAGAGCGGGAAAATATGGCGGGAACGAGCAAAGCGGGAAAATATGGCGGGAACGAGCAAATCGGGAAAATATGGCGGGAACGAGCAAATCGGAAAAATATGGCGGGGACGAGCATATCGGGAAAATACGCGGTAACGAGCAAAGCGGGAAAATATGGCGAGAACGAGCAAAGCTTAAAATATGGGGGGGAGGAGGATGCAACAGTCGGCCAACAGATGGCTGAGTGCACCAGTCGGCCAACAGGTGGCCAATTAGTACTAATCGGTCAACAGATGGGCGATTAGCTCCTGTGAGCCAGCTGTTGGCCGACTGCATGTAAATTAGCGGCCCATAGGCCAATCGGCCAGCAGCAAGCTGACAGGCTCCCAGTCGGCCTACTATGGGCTGACAAGGCCTAGTCGGCCAGCAGCGGGCCGACGGTGTATTATTTTTGCAAAATATGTATCTGACGTAATATTTCTAAAAATTAATAAAAAAATGTATTTTTTTTTTTGAAAAATAGCCTAAGGATGAGCGGGAGGAGCCAGGTCACTATAAGAGGCCGAGACCCGAGACCACCGGTTGTTGACGCGGAAAGGATGTAGAGACCGATGTCGGGCTAGTCAAACGAGAGGCCATGGAAGCCAAGGGGGTATCGAAGGTAGGCATACTTGGTGTTTTCTTAAAAAAAGGCACCGCAATATCTCACGGACGTCAAAATGGAAGGCACCCAGGAGCAAACAATTCATTCACTGGGACGCAGGTAGCTATCTACGAGTGTTTCCATGCGACCCCGAGGTTGGCCTAGATAATTATGGTGCATAAAAAAGGGCTATGCAAAATAGTTGATATTTTCAAAAAAATTGTCATCAACCAAAATTGAAATATTTTCTTATACAGAAAAAGACATGGACAACATAATTTACCAAATGCAAAGAAAAAAAAGGCCATGGTAGCATACCAAAAAAATAGTTACATGGAAAAAATGCCATAGTAAATTAAAAAATAACAAAAAACCATGGTGCAAATTGCAAAGAAAAAATATTATGCATGGCAAATTTGCATATTAATTAAACTAAATACATAATGGAACTTTCCATGCTTTATATTTTCATTTTAGAAAACACGTAGAAATCACATAGAGGATGTTAGCACGATCCAAAAAAATAAGTACTATTGCCATGCTCTCAATAATAAAATTTCCATGATCTGAATTAATAAAATTGCCATCCTCTTAGTAATAAAATTGGCATGTGCGAAAGTAGAAAAGCAAATACCCAAATTCCCATGAAAATAATTGATAAAAATTCTGAAAGCTTGCCATGGTAGCATTACCAAGAAATAACAAAATTAACATGTTTGGAAGTAAAACATCTTATGAATTTGTCACGGGACCATCAGATTTTTTTTTTCAAAATTTTCCATGTGTCCAAAACAAACTTGACGTGTGAAACAGTATTAGAAAAGATTAAAAAAAATCATGTGGCAAGTTATTTTTTCATAAATCGGTCATATTTTATTTTTGAAAAATTTGCCATGTACCGAAAACAAAACAAAAATCGTATTTTTGCCACCTTGTAAAAGTAAAAAAATAAACTAAAAGGAGGATCTGGGATTCAATCACATGTCTTCGGTGGGCGGTTCTGCTTGGTTAGCATAGCGTTCGCGCAAGTTGTATGTCCTGCTTACGAGTTTCGAATCTGATGTGGCAAGGCTTCTTGTGCTAAGATCATTGCATGTGATCAGGTGGCGGGGTAGAGTGATCGACGTAACTTGCTACAAATATGGCGTTCATCAATATTATGTTCATAAAAGGCAGGGCAACCTTGGCTTAAGCAATGTGGCTCTCTGTTGCTTCCATGTGAGTCCATCAGATGGTAGGAATTCATTGCAAAAGCAGTCCAACTTTGAAAAGCAAATCACTCGTATCCGACGTAGCTGAGCAGATCAAAAGTTAGCACCACCCATGTCGCCCGACGTTGCCTCCATGTGAGGCTATGGGAGCCGGGGGGTCGAAGGTAGACATACTTGGTGTTTTCTTAAAAAAGTTACCGCAATATCTCGCGGCTGTCAAAACGGAAGGCACCCAGAAGCGAACGATTCGTCCGCTAGGACGGGGACGATCAAGCAAACTTTTTTAGGTAGCTATATCCGAGTGTTTCCATGCGACCCCCCAAGCTGGCCCAGATAATTATGGTGCAGAAAAAAGGGTTATGCCAAATATTTGATATTTTTAGAAAAATAGCCAACAACCTAATTGAAATATTTTGTTATACAGAAAAGGCATACAGAACATAATTTACAAAATGCAAAGAAAAAAGGCCATGATAGCATACCAGAAAAATAGTTATATGGCAAAAAGGCCATAGTAAATAAAATAAATAAAAAAACCATGGTCCAAATTGCAGATAAAAAGGATTATGCATGGTCAATTTGTATAATTAAAAGAAAGACAAACACGGAACTTTTCATGATTTATATTTTCATTTTTAAAAATACGTAGAGATCACCCATAGAGTTGGCACGATCCAAAAAAATAAATACTATGGCCATGCTCTCAATAATAAAATTCAGGTTTGCTATTTCACATCTAGATGTGACATAGACAGATCCAATAAAATTTACATGCTCTAAAATAATAAAATTGCCATCATGTTAGTAATAAAACTGGCTTAAGCAATGCTACCATGTGATTCTACCAAAATATATGGCCGACGGCATCAAAGTCCACCAAACGGTAGGAATTCATCACAAAAGTAGTCCAATTTTGAAAAG
>LR738712.1:622363837-622444297 GCA_902687465.1 Secale cereale | reverse complement strand
TAAAAAGGATTATGCATGGTCAATTTGTATAATTAAAAGAAAGACAAACACGGAACTTTTCATGATTTATATTTTCATTTTTAAAAATACGTAGAGATCACCCATAGAGTTGGCACGATCCAAAAAAATAAATACTATGGCCATGCTCTCAATAATAAAATTCAGGTTTGCTATTTCACATCTAGATGTGAGATATTACCTCACATCTAACTCCCTCACCTTTAGAGACAAAAAAGAAAATTCATGGGAGACTTAAAAAAATAATCAAGGATAAGAGAGTCTAAGGATGGAAGAGTTAGATGTGAGATAATATCTCACATCTAGATGTGACATAGACAGATCCAATAAAATTTACATGCTCTAAAATAATAAAATTGCCATCATGTTAGTAATAAAACTGGCTTAAGCAATGCTACCATGTGATTCTACCAAAATATATGGCCGACGGCATCAAAGTCCACCAAACGGTAGGAATTCATCACAAAAGTAGTCCAATTTTGAAAAGCAAATCACTCGTACCCCGAAGTAGATGAGCCGATCGTACATCAAGCAGCACGAATCGTAAAGCCCGAACGGATCATTCTGGAAGGCTCGAGGCCCCAATCGATCTCCCCAGAAGCTTCTAAACCCAGTCGAGCATCCCTTCCCCCAAGAAAGCTTTCCCGCTGCTCCTTTACATAACCCACCCCCTCCATTTCGCACCCCACCCCGTCTCTCGCGCACCACAAGAATCCAAAAGCATCACAGCAGAGGAGTGAGGGAAAGAAGAGAGGGAAGGAGGAGAGAGACCATGGCCTCCGCCGTCGTTTGCAAGGCCAAGGGTGCCGCGCCGGCCAGCCTCGTCAAGTCCGGTGCTCCTGTGGCCTTCCGCGCGCTCCACTCCCCGCCCGTCACCGCCGCCCGCCGCCCGTACAACACCCAGTAATTCTCGAGGTGGGAACGATGGACTAAGAAATGGTGCCTAGGGATGTTGTGCCACACATAAATTGTCTTGAATACGCATGAGGTTGGGTGTGGCTTGGGATTGATGCAACAATGGTTTGATGAAAAGCTTGAACCTCGCATTCAAAAAAGGGTTTGCCCCAATGGCCGTACTGTGGAGCTCAGGGAGGCTAAAACCATCAAGAAATCCCACACGTGGAAACAATGATCTCGGAACTAATTCCCAGGGATGTTCAAACACACAAAAATCACCTCGGCTACCTTGGAGCATGAGACCGGTGGCTTTGCACCACCCACATAAACTACTACCGTGAGCCGAAGCCCACACTCCATGTCCAATCCATCAACTGGTGAGTGATGGAGGATTAGATCTCCCTCTGTCCTACCAGTGAAGATTGCCAAGTCCACATAGGAGGGGTCTTGGGCGCAACTGGGGAGGACAGCGCCACCAGCGCCTCCTGCCTAGGCTCCTACAATACTGTCCCAATAAGCCCGATTGATGATGGTGCCGGAGCACTGCTAGCCATCTTGGCTAACGCTGTCCAACGGATCTTCCCCCGAGGAACCAGTCTCCTAGATCTCTAGGGTTGGGACAAATCGTGGCCGACGATGCCGCAACAATGCACAAGGGATAAAAGGTGCAATCCAACTCGTTATGACCCTACCGAAAGCACTTGAAGCAGAGGCCAAAAAACACCGGTGTAACTTCCCAACGCTCCCAGGAGGAGGCAGATGAATGTCTCCCCACCAACCCAGCCTCTTGCTAGTGCTGCAACGCTCGACGACAGCGCCACATGTCCTTCTTTGATGGCCCAGGCTTCAACTAGCCCTCCGCTTGTGCCACCGCCTGAGCCGGCTCCTCCGTCGTAGCTGGCACAACACCTTCTAAGGATGAGCAGGAGGAGCCATGTGACTCTGAGAGGCCTAGACCCGAGACCACCTGTTGTTGACGCGGAAAAGATGTAGAGACCAACGCCGGGCTGGGTGAACCAGAGACCATGGGAGCCAAGGGGGGGGGGGGGTATCGAAGGTAGGCATACTTGGTGTTTCTTAAAAAGAGGCACCGCAATCTCTCACGGATGTCAAAACGGAAGGCACCCACGAGCGAACAATTTGTTCACTCGGACGCGGACGATCAAGCAAACTTTTTTAGGTAGCTATATACGAGTGTTTCCATGCGACCCGAGGCTGGCCTAGATAATTATGGTGCAGAAAAAGGGCAATGCCAAATAGTTGATATTTTTAGAAAATTACCATCAACCAAAATTGAAATATTTTTCTTATACAGAAAAAGACACAGAAAACATAATTTGCAAAATGGAGAGAAAAAAAAAGGCCATGGTAGTGTACCAAAAAAAATAGTTACATGGCAAAAAGGCCATAGTAATTAAAAAAACATGGTCCAAATTGCCGACAAAAAATATTATGCATGGCAAATTTGTATATTAATTAAAAGAAAGACACACGAAACTTTCCATGCTTTATATTTTCATTTTAAAAAACACATAGAGATCACACTCGTTAGCTGAGCCGATCGTACATGAAGCAGCACGAATCTTAAAGCCCCAACCGATGATTCTGGAAGGCTCGAGGCCCCAACGGATCTCCCCAGAAGCTTCTAAACCCAGTTCAGCATCCCCTCGCCCAAGAAAGCTTTCCCGCTGCTCCTTTACAAAACCCACCCCCTCCATTTCGCACCCCACCCCGTCTCTCGCCCACCACAAGAATCCAAAATCATCACAGCAGAGGAGTGAGGGAAAGAAGAGAGGGAAAGAGGAGAGAGACCATGGCCTCCGCCGTCGTTTGCAAGGCCGAGGGTGCCGCGCCGGCCAGCCTCGTCAAGTCCGGTGCTCCTGTGGCCTTCCGCGCGCTCCACTCCCCCGCCGTCACCGCCGCCCGCCGCCCGTACAACACCCAGATCAGCCGCTACGACGGCGACGGCGACGACTACAGCGGCCGCGACCTCGTCATCCCCAGCTTCTTCTCGCAGGGTATGATGTGCTTCCCCCATCTGTGATGCCCCGTTTCTTTGCGTTCGTGAGTCAAATCAGCCTTCTGATCTGCTTTTGTTGTCCTTGCTGTTGATTCTGCAGACATGCTCGACCCGCTGGGCCGTCTCCTGTCTCTGACGGAGACCGGCCTCTCCTCCACTGCTGGGGCTGGGGCGTCGCGGCTCGCACACTGGGTGGCCAAGGAGGACGACGACGCGGTGTACCTCAAGGTGCCGATGCCGGGGCTGACCAAGGAGCACGTGGAGGTGCGCGCGGACAAGAACATCCTGGTGATCAAGGGCGAGGGCGAGAAGCAGCCCTGGGACGGGGACGACGACTCCAAGGTGCCGAGGTACAACCGCCGCATCGAGACGCCCGCTGACGCGTACAAGATGGACAAGATCAAGGCCGAGATGAAGAATGGCGTGCTCTGGGTCACCCTGCTCAAGCTCAAGGAGGAGGAGCGCAAGGACGTCTTCCACGTCACGGTCGAGTAGGTGGTGTCGTGCTCATGGAGGATGGCCGGCGCGAGAGCCTTGTTGACGTGGTCATGTTTCGTGTCTATCTTCCTTGTTTTGCTGCGTTGATCGTCTTGGATCCAGTAAAGTAGGTAGTGGTCTGGTGGTGAAGTTGGTCGCGAACTCTGTTAAGTTCCTGTAGTTCGGTTCGGCATACGATGAACTTGCTTCGGGGTTGAAATTGGTCATGAATTTTGGTTGATTTCCTCAAGTTTGGCATGTGATGAACTGATTTGGTGGCGAATTTGGTCATGAAACCTTGTTGATCTCCTTAAGTTTGGCGTGCTGGACTAATTTGGTGGTGAAATTGGTCGTGTACTTCACTGATTTCCTCGAGTTTTGCCTGATGATGAACTACTTTGATTGTCTTAATCCAGTCTCGCCAGTCTATCACTTCACGTTCTTGTTCTGTATTGCTTTAAGCTTTCTGTAAAAGTTTGGCATTCATGCCTACTCTCTGAAAAATTGATTGATCTCCTCGACTTTGATCTGTATTGGTTTAAGCTTTCTGAAAAAGCTGGGCATTCAAGCCTATCCTCGACTTTGACGTCATGGAGTTGGTGAACGGGCAGTTACTGTTGATGATTCTTTTTCTTGCGTATCCTTGAATTTTTTGTGCTTACCCTTGAATTTTTTGTGCTGGAATTTTTGCTTGTCTGATCTCCTCGAATTTTGTGTGCTTCCTTGAGTTTAACTTCTTGTAAGAACTGCATCTATTCCAGTTTGTACTTAAAGGGTTTTGTTTATGTTTGCTTCCTTGATTTTCTCAAGTATAATGTGATGGCATGAATGTTTTGTGTTAATCCTATGTCGAAGTTGATCCTGAACTCTGTCGATTTTCCACACACACACAAAAAGAAGTTGATCCTGAACTCTGTCGATTTTCCACACACACACACACAAAGAAAACGTATGATGAACTACTTTGCTGGTGAAAATTCGTCATTAAACTTTGTTGATTTCCTCTAGTTTGAGGTAACGAACTGATCTTGTAGTGAAACTGGTCCTGGTATTTTTTTTTTTAGAAATGGTCAAGAACTTGTTGATTTCCAGAAGTTTGACGTGATTACTTGATTTGTGGTGAATGTGTTGTTTCTGATTGATGTTTGTTCCGTGGTGTTGATCTTCTGCGCCCGTCTCTTTTTCATTATAATGTTAGAAAATTTGATAAATATATGATGGCATGAATATTGGTGCTAAATACGAAATAAGTTGCTTAGAATTTAAGGACAACGAACTTAATATTTTGGATTAGCAAAACAGAGCACTGTAGTGTAGTCGGTGTACTGTACTACAACATCATATTATATGGAAAAAAGACAGTTCTAAAAACATTAATGTACAATCAGACTTAAAATATCTCCATTGACACCGAAATCGGAAACACACACATCAACTTGTTTGATCTTGGTTTTCCTTATTTGAAATTTATGGCTGCTTATTGTTCTTGCCCAGCATAAGCCACACTTGTTCTTGATTTTACTATCAACTGATCATTTTGTAAACTTTGGCCCTCGCTCATATTTTATACTGATCCCCAAACCATTGCAAACCATTATATTGAGGATCTAAAACCCCCTTCTTTTAAAAGTTTATTAAAAATACTATCAGCCAAAAAACATCTAAATTATGAAATGCATATTAGCAATAAGTGTTATTATAAGAACTATAAGAGAAGTATACACAAAGAAAGAAAGAAAAAAGGTCCATGCTTTTGAAATTTGACAAGTTTAGTTTTTCCGGTTCTTGTTCACAAAAGAGAGAAAAAAATGTAACCACAAAGGGATCATCACATGACTTCACAGTATCTACGAAGGTAATTCTTAACCATCTTCAGAAATGTTAGATTAACCTTCACTATTTTACCTTTAGTGCATAATCGAAATTAGATCAGCATGGGTGTTTTTAATTATCATGTACTTTGCATAATTTGTCCGACTAAATACTGCATTTATGTGACCTTGTAAAATTAGCAGGGATATTATTGATAATGTTATTTCACAAAAATAAGAGATATAATTAGGTTAATAATTTGAAGAGTGAAAAAAAGGTGAGCCACTGTGACGCCCGGATAATTAAGCTACGGTAATTCGATGCTAATGATGCCACATCACCTCGGTTACTATTGTTAATCTCACGTTAGATCGAAAACCGATTCAAATTCAAATTTGAAATTAAAGTCAAACGATAAAAGTTTTCAAACATTAAAACTAAAATGATCAAGTTGTTGAAATAATCTTTAGATAATGTTGGTGGTGAACCAAATTTTTGTAAATTGTTTAATTACACTAAAATAAATAAAACCGTGGCCTAATTAATAATTTGATTGCGTTTTAAATTGTAGAAATTCTAAACTACTTTATTTTGATACTAAATTAATTATAGCAGTGGCCTAAGTCATAAAGATATTTTAGATGCAAGCTTTGTATTTTATAAAATTATTTTTCTTTTCAAAATAAAAGAAAACAGAAAAGATTAAAAGGAAAAAAAAATGCCAAATGAAAATAAAAGGGAACCCCGCCCTTTCCCTGTTCTCGTGGGCCTCGGCCCACCCGAGCCAACCACGCTGCTGAGGGGATAAGGCCAACCCCCATCTCTCGGCCTCGTCAGCACCCCCAGATATTTTCCCTCCCCCCTCGCTCGTTCCCCTCTCTCGCTCTCTCTCTCTCTCTCGCGTGCTCCTCCCCGAACACCGTCGTCGCCTTGCACTTCGAGATCCCGCGGCCACCGACATTTCCTCGCCCGCAGCTCGTGTCCAAGAGCTCCGCCTCGCTCGCCTCCATCGAGCTGGCGCTCTGCTTCGTATCGGGGAGCAGTGCATCGACCACATCGTCTCCGTCAACGCCCGCGGCCACTGGAACCTCGCCGTCGACCACCGCCGCCCGGAGCTCGACACGTCTCCACCTCGCCGGACTTCCTCCCCAAAGCCTCCGTCGCACGTCCCCGTCTTCCTCCTCACGCCCCGCTGCCCCGAACCCTACAACCCTTCGTGAGCCCCCTCTTCTCATCTGCCTCGCTCCCACCGCGTATCGTGCGCGCTCACGCCCGCGACCTCGCTCGGCCAGCCACCGCCGTGCCCGCCCCGTCACCCACTGGTGCTTCTGCACGCACGCCCCACCTCTGCGTCGCCTGCATCCCGACTGCGAGCCATAGCCGCTCGCAACCGTCGTGGTCGGACCAGAGCGGGTCGTGCTCGCCTCCGTGGCCCGCTCCGGTCCGACCACCCCGCCCCGCGTCCGTGCTCCGCGCCTCCTCTCCCCTCTCTGACGCCGTGCGCCGCTGCCTCTGCTGGACACCGCCTCGCTCGCTCTCGCCGCGTGTTCGTGCGCCGCACGGACGCACCATCGCGGGCCGTGCCCCTGCACCACGGTCGTCGTGCTCCACCACGGTGGCCTCACCCGCCAGCCGCACCTCCTCCTCCCCGCTGCGGCTGCTGCTGCTTCGCTGCGACTGTTGCCGTCGGCAGCTCACCACGGCCGTCCCGCTCCACCCGCGCCACCGCGGCCCCTCCCTGCGTGCATCGTAATCTCTGACCGGCCGCGCATCGCTGTCCCGCTCGCCCGGCGGACCCTGCTGCCACCGTGGTTGTCCCGTCGGCCATCGCGCCTCTCTTGCTTCGACCGGCCTCGCCTAGCCTCGCCGTGCCGCCCCGCTCCGACCACGGCAGCCGGCGCCGGGCCACCCGCTGGCCCCCTTCGCCCGCTGGCCGAGCGCCCTGTCGGGCGGGCGGGCGCTTGTTGCCCGACTCCGCCCAGCGCCCGCCCCACTTTGGCCCTGGCCTATGACAGCCGGGGCCCGTAGCCCAGAATGTTTTTTTAAGAAAAGAAACAAAAATAATAAAAATAATAACTATTAATTAAGTTAATAGTTAATTAAACTCCGTTTAATTAAACTAATTAAGTTTAATTAACCTAAATAGCTAATTAACCTAATTATCTGTTAACTAGGTTAATGGGACTATGACACGTGGGTCCCACAAGTCAGTTTGACCCAGTCAACCCTATTCTGGATAATGTTGATTTTAAAAAATTAAATAAAACCTAAAAATGATTAAATCTTTTCAAATTAATACAAAATAAACCGTACCTCGGATGGAAAAACTTTGTACATGAAAGTTGCTCATAACGACGAGACGAATCCGTATACGCAGCCCGTTTGTCCGCCACACATCCCTAGCATAGCGAACACGCAACTTTCCCCCTCCGGTTTATCTGTCCGAAAATGCTGAACACCGAGAATACTTTCCCGGATGTTTTCCCCCTTCGCCAGTATCACCTATCCCTGCGTTAGATCACCCCTGGCACCGCGTATTGCCTTGTTATATTTTGTGATGCTTTGTTTGCTCTGTATTCATTGTTTCTTCCCCCTCTTCTCTCCAGTAGACCTCAAGACCGCTGTCGGTGCCACCGTGATCGACTACATCGCCGACGACCCCTCCTTCTTGCCAGAGCAACCAGGCAAGCCCCCCTGATCACCAGATATCGCCCATTCTCCTCCCTCTTATTCCCGCATTAGGTTTGCTACTGTTGTTGATTTGATAGCTCCTATTCTGTTGCATAGCCTGTCATTGTTGCTACAACTGTTGATACCTTTACCTTCTATCCTATTGCTTAGTATAGGATGCTAGTATTCCATTAGTGGCCCTACATTCTTGTCCGTCTGCCATGCTATACTATCGGGCCGTGATCACTCGGGTGGTGATCACGGGTATATATTATACTATTACATACACATGATAATGATTCGGAGATGGGGGCTGAAGGGGAAGGTGGTTCCACACAGGTAGTGGTGGGCCTGGGTTCCCGGCAGCCCCCTGATGGTTACTATGTGGCGGAGCGACAGGGCGGGTTGCAACCACCTAGGAGACAGGTGGGCCTGGCCCTGGTCGTTGTCCGTGGTTATTTCATAATAACACGTTTAACGAGATCTTGGTATTTGATCTGAGTCTGGCCATTGGCCTATACGCACTAACCAACTACGTGGGAATAGTTATGGGCACTCGACGTCGTGGTATCAACCGAAGCCTTCTTGACATCAGCGACTTAGCGGCGCGCGCCGGGTTGGACTGTGTAACGTAACTTCCTTAGTAATGGAGGTTGCTAGGTCTGCTCACCGGCCGCCCTCGCAACGTGCAGGTGTGCATTGGGCGATGGGCCCATACCCCTGTGCGCTTAGGACTTAGACCGGCGTGCTGACCTCTCTGTTGTGCTTAGGTAGGGTTGCGACGTGTTGATCTTCCGAGGTCGGGCATGACCCAGGAAAGTGTGTCCGACTAAATGGGATCGAGCGTGCTGGGTTATGTGGTGCACCCCTGCACGGAAGTTAATCTATTCGAATAGCCGTGTCCCTCGATAAAAGGACGATCCGGAGTTGTACTCTAACCTCATGACAACTAGAACTGGAGATTTAATAAAACACACCCAGACAAGTTCCAGATACAACCCAGTGATCGCTTTCCCACAGGGCAACGAGGGGAGGATCGCCGGGTAGGATTATGCTATACGATAATACTTGGTGAACTTACCATCTATTCTATTCTTCTGCTGCAAGACGGAGGCTGCCAGAAGTTGGATACTTGTTACTATTCCTTCTACTCTCTTCTACTGCTGCAAGATGGAGGCTGCCAGAAGCGTAGTGTTTGATTGTATTAGCTACCCCCCCTCTTATACTGGCATTCTGCAGTATAGTCCACAGATATTACCCCTTTACACAGACACCATTGCATATGTAGTGTAGATCCTTGCTTGCGAGTACTTTGGATGAGTACTCACGGTTGCTTTGCTCCCCCTTTTCCCCATTTTCCTCTCTTATCGGATGATGCAACCAGATGGTGGAGTCTAGGACCCAGAGGATCCCGAGGATGTTTCTACGTGGAGTTCGGCTTCGAGGAGTAGTTAGGAGGTCCCAGGCAGGAGGCCTTGCCTTTTCGATCGTTGCTATATTTGTGCTAGCCTTCTTAAGGCAAACTTGTTTAACTTATGTCTGTACTCAGATATTATTGCTTTCGCTGACTCTTGTGTTTTCGAGCTATGTATTCGAGCCCTCGAGGTCCATGGCTTGTGTTGGGGAACGTAGTATTTTAAAATTTTCCTACGATCACGCAAGATCTATCTACCAGATGCATAGCAACGAGAGGGAAGAGTATGTCTACGTACCCTCGTAGACCGGGAGCGGAAGCGTCAAGTGACGGGGTTGATGTAGTCGAACTTCTTCACGATTCAACCGATCAAGCACCGAACGTACGGCACCTCCGCGTTCAGCACACGTTCAGCTTGATGACGTCCCACGAGCTCTTGATCCAGTTGAGCTTCATGGGAGAGTTTCGTCAGCACGACGGCGTGGTGACGGATATGATGTATTCACCGGCGCAGGGCTTCGCCTAAGCACCGCGACGGTATGACCGAGGTGTGTTTCTGTGGAGGGGGGCACCGCACACGGCTGGAACAATTCAACTTGTATGTCTTTGGGTGCCCCCCTGCCCCCATATATAAAGGAGCAAGGGGGGAGGCCGGCCGGCCCTTGTTTGGTGCGGCTAGGGGTGCAATCCTACTAGGAATAGGATTGCAATCCTATTCCTAGTAGGAATCACCAAAGAAGGAAGAGAGGGAAAGGAAAAGAGGGAGAGGTGGCGCCCCCCTAATCCTAGTCCAACTAGGAATCCTAGGTGGGGCGCCGGCCAGCCCTATGGGCTGCCTCTCTCTTTTCCCTTAAAGCCCACTATGGACCATCCCCCTTCGTAGGGGGTTCCGGTAACCCCCTCCGGCAATCCCGTTAAATCCGAAACTTTTCCGGAACACTTCCGGTGTCCGAATATAGTCGTCCAATATATCAATCTTTATGTCTCGGACATTCCGAGACTCCTCGTCATGTCCGTGATCTCATCCGGGACTCCGAACTACCTTCGGTACATCAAAACTCATAAACTCATAATACCGATCGTCATCAAACGTTAAGCGTGCGGACCCTACGGGTTCGAGAACTATGTAGACATGACCGAGACTCATCTCCGGTCAATAACCAATAGCGGAACCTAGATGTTCATATTGGCTCCTACATATTCTACGAAGATCTTTTATCGGTCAAAACCGCATAACAACATACGTTGTTCCTTTTGTCATCGGTATGTTACTTGCTCGAGATTCGATCGTCGGTATCTCCATACCTAGTTCAATCTCGTTACCGGCAAGTCTCTTTCCTCGTTCCGTAACACATCATCTCGTGACTAACTCATTAGTCTTTTGCTTGCAAGGCTTATTGTGATGTGTGTTACCGAGAGGGCCCAGAGATACCTCTCCGACACTCGGAGTGACAAATCCTAATCTTGATCTATGCCAACACCACGAATACTTTCGGAGACACCGTAGAGCATCTTTATGATCACCCAGTTACGTTGTGACGTTTGATAGCACACAAGGTGTTCCTACGGTATTCGGGAGTTGCATAATCTCATAGTCATAGGAACATGTATAAGTCATGAAGAAAGCAATAGCAGAAAAAACTAAACGATCATAGTGCTATGCTAACGGATGGGTCTTGTCCATCACATCATTCTTCTAATGATGTGATCCCGTTGATCAAATGACAACTCATGTCTATGGCTAGGAAACATAACCATCTTTGATCAATGAGCTAGTCTAGTAGAGGCATACTAGGGACACTCTGTTTTGTCTATGTGTTCACACATGTACTAAGTTTCCGGTTAATACAATTCTAGCATGAATAAAAGACATTTATCATGATATAAGGAAATATAAAATAACAACTTTATTATTGCCTCTAGGGCATATTTCCTTCAGTCTCCCACTTGCACTAGAGTCAATAATCTAGTTCACATCGCCATGTGATTTAACACCGATAGTTCACATCGTCATGTGATTAACACCCATAGTTCACATCGCCATGTGACCAACATCCAAAGGGTTTACTAGAGTCAATAATCTAGTTCACATCTCTATGTGATTAACACCCAAAGAGTACTAAGGTGTGATCATGTTTTGCTTCATGAGAGAAGTTTAGTCAACGGGTCTGTCACATTCTGATCCGTATGTATTTCGCAAATTTCTATGTCTACAATGCTCTGCATAGAGCTACTCTAGCTAATTGCTCCCACTTTCAATACGCATCCAGATTGATACTTAGAGTCATCTGGATTTAGTGTCAAAGCTTGCATCGGCGTAACCCTTTACGACGAACTCTTTATCACCTCCATAATCGAGAAACATTTCCTTAGTCATCCAGTTACTAAGGATAATTTTGACCGCTGTACAGTGATCTACTCCCGGATCACTATTGTACCCCCTTGACAAACTCATGGCAAGGTACACAACATGTTTGGTACACAGCATGGCATACTTTATAGAACCTATGGCTGAGGCATAGGGAATGACTTTCATTCTCTCTATATTTTTCTGCCGTGGTCTGGCTTTGAGTCTTACTCAACTTCACACCTTACAAGTCAGGGAAGAACTCCTTCTTTGACTGATCCATTTTGAACTACTTCAAAATCTTATCAAGGTATGTACTCATCGAAAGTCTTATCAAGCGTCTTGATCTATCTCTATAGATCTTGATGCCCAATATGTAAGCAGCTTCGCCAAGGTCTTTCTTTGAAAAACTCCTTTCAGACACTCCTTCATGCTTTCCAGAAAATTCTACATCATTTCTGATCGACAATATGTCATTCACATATACTTATCAGAAAGGTTGTAGTGCTCCCACTCACTTCTTGTAAATACAGGCTTCACCGCAAGTCTGTATAAATCTACATGCTTTGATCAACTTATCAAAGCGTATCTTCCAACTCCGAGATGCTTGCACCAGTCCATAGATGGATCGCTGGAGCTTGCACATTTTGTTAGCACCTTTAGGATTGACAAACCTTCTGGTTGCATCATATACAAGTCTTCTTTAATAAATCCATTAAAGAACACAGTTTCGTTATCCATTTGCCAGATTTCATAAAATGTGGCAATTGCTAACATGATTCGGACAGACTTAAGCATCGCTACGGGTGAGAAAATCTCATCGTAGTCAACACCTTGAACTTGTCGAAAACCTTTCGCAACAAGTCGAGCTTTGTAGACAGTAACATTACCATCGGCATCAGTCTTCCTCTTAAAGATCCATTTATTTTCAGTGGCTTGCCGACCATCGGGCAAGTCAACCAAAGTCCATACTTTGTTCTCATACATGGATCCCATCTCAGATTTCATGGCCTCAAGCCATTTTGCGGAATCTGGGCTCATCATCGCTTCCTCATAGTTCGTAGGTTCATCATGGTCTAGTAACATGACTTCCAGAACTGGGTTGCCGTACCACTCTGGTGCGGAACGAACTCTGGTTGATCTACGAAGTTTAGCAGAAACTTGATATGAAGTTTCATGATCATCATCATTAGCTTCCTCACTAATTGGTGTAGGAATCACTGGAACTAGTTTCTGTGATGTACTACCTTCCAATTCGGGAGAAGGTACAATTACCTCATCAAGTTCTACTTTCCTCCCACTCACTTCTTTCGAGAGAAACTCCTTCTCTAGAAAGGATCCACTCTTAGCAACAAAGACCTTGCCTTCGGATCTGTGATAGAAGGTGTACCCAACAGTTTCTTTTGGGTATCCTATGAAGATTTACTTCTCCGATTTGGGTTCGAGCTTATCATGTTGAAACTTTTTCACATAAGCATCGCAGTCCCAAACTTAAAGAAATGATAGCTTAGGTTTCTCGTCAAACCACAGTTCATACGGTGTCATCTCGACGGATTTAGATGGTGCCCTATTTAACGTGAATGTAGCTGTCTCTAATGCATAACCCCAAAAGCGATAGTGGTAGATCGGTAAGAGACATCATCCATCGCACCATATCTAATAAAGTACGGTTATGACGTTCGGACACACCATTACACTGTGGTGTTCCAGGTGGCGTGAGTAGTGAAACTATTTCACATTGTTTTTACTGAAGGCCAAACTCGCTAACTCAAATATTTTACCTCTACGATCATATCGTAGAAACTCTTATTTTCTATTACGATGATTCTCCACTTCACTCTGAAATTCTTTGAACTTTTCAAATGTTTCAGACTTGTGCTTCATTAAGTAGATATACCCATATCTGCTCAAATCATCAGTGAAGGTCAGAAAATAACGATACCCGCCGCGAGCTTCAACACTCATTGGTCCGCATACATCAGTATGTATGATTTCCAACAACTCTGTTGCTCGATCCACAGTTCCGGAGAACGGAGTTTTAGTCATCTTGCCCATGAGGCATGGTTTGCAAGCACCAAGTGATTCATAATCAAGTGATTCCAGAAGTCCATCACTATGGAGTTTCTTCATGTGCTTTACACCAATATGACCTAAACGGCAGTGCCACAAATAAGTTGCACTATCATTATTAACCTTGCATCTTTTGGCTTCAATATTATGAATATGTGTATCACACGATCGAGATCCAACAAACCATTTTCATTGGGTGTATGACCATAGAAGGTTTTATTCATGTAAATAGAACAACAATTATTCTCTAACTTACATGAATAACCGTATTGCAATAAACATGATCAAATCATATTCATGTTCAACACAAACACCAAATAACACTTACTTAGGTTCAACACTAATCCCAAAAGTATAGGGAGTGTGCGATGATGATCATATCAATCTTGGAACCACTTCCAACACACATCGTCACTTCACCTTTATCTAGTTTCTGTTCATTATGCAACTCTGATTTCGAGTTACTACTCTTTAGCAACTGAACTAGTATCAAATACTGAGGGGTTGCTATGAACACTAGTAAAATACACATCAATAATCTGTATATCAAATATACCTTTGTTCACTTTGCCATCCTTCTTATCCGCCAAATATCTAGGGCAGTTCCACTTCAAGTGACCATTTCCTTTGCAGTAGAAGCACTTAGTTTCAGGCTTGAGTTTAGCTTTGGGTTTCTTCATGGGAGTGACAACTTGCTTGTCATTCTTCTTGAAGTTCCCCTTCTATCCCTTTGCCCTTTACTTGAAACAAGTGGTCTTGTTAACCATCAACACTTGATGCTCTTTCTTGATTTCTACCTTCGCCGATTTCAGGATCGCGAAGAGCTTCGGGAATTACCTTCGTTATCCCTTGCATATTATAGTTCATCACGAAGTTCTACTAACTTGGTGATAGTGACTAGAGAACTTTGTCAATTACTATCTTATCTGGAAGAATAACTCCCACTTGATTCAAGCAATTGCAGTACCCAGACAATCTGAGCACATGCTCACTGGTTGAGCTATTCTCCTCCATCTTGTAGGCAAAGTACTGTCAGAGGTCTTATACCTCTCGACACGGGCATGAGTATGAAATACTAATTTCAACTCTTGGAACATCTTATATGCTCCGTGGCGTTCGAAACGTTTTTGAAGTCCCGGTTCTAAGCCTTAAAGCATGGTGCACTTAAACTATCAAGTAGTCATCATACTGAGCTTTTGTCAAAACGTTCATAACGTCTACATCTGCTCCTGCAATAGGTCTGTCACCTAGCGGTGCATAAGGACATAATTCTTCTGTGCAGCAATGAGGATAATCCTCAGATCACGGAACAATTCCGCATCATTGCTACTAACATCTTTCAACTTGGTTTTCTCTAGGAACATAAAAAAAATAAACGGGGAGCAACATCGAGAGCTATTGATCTACAACATAGATATGCTAATACTACCAGGACTAAGTTCATGATAAATTAAAGTTCAATTTAATCATATTACATAAGAACTCCCACTTAGATAGACATCCCTCTAGTCATCTAAATGATCACGTGATCCAAATCAACTAAACCATGTCCGATCATCACGTGAGATGGAGTAGTTTCAATGGTGAACATCTTATGTTGATCATATCTACTATATGATTCACGCTCGACCTTTCGGTCTCCTGTGTTCCGAGGCCATATCTGCATATGCTAGGCTTGTCAAGTTTAATCCGAGTATTCTGCGTGTGCAAAACTGGCTTACACCCGTTGTATTTGAACGTAGAGCTTATCACACCCGATCATCACGTGGTATCTCGGCACGACGAACTTTTGCAACGGTGCATACTCAGGGAGAACACTTATACCTTGAAATTTAGTAAGGGATCATCTTGTAATGCTACCGTCGTTCTAAGCATAATAAGATAAACATCACATGCAATCAAAATATATGACATGATATGGCCATCATCATCTTGTGCTTTTGATCTCCATCTCCAAAGCACCGTCATGATCACCTTCGTCACCGGCGCGACACCTTGATCTCCATCGTAGCATCGTTGTCGTCTCGCCAACTATTGCTTCTACGACTATCGCTACTGCTTAGTGATAAAGTAAAGCAATTACATGGCGATTGCATTTCATACAATAAAGCGACAACCATATGGCTCCTGCCAGTTGCCGATAACATTACAAAACATGATCATCTCATACAACACCGTATAACTCATCATGTCTTGACCATATCACATCACAACATGCCCTGCAAAAACAAGTTAGTCGTCCTCTACTTTGTTGTTGCAAGTTTTACGTGGCTGCTACGGGCTTAGCAAGAACCGTTCTTACCTACGCATACAAAACCCACAACGATGTTTCGTCAAGTATGTGCTGTTTTAACCTTCACAAGGACCGGGCGTAGCCACACTTGATTCAGCTAAAGTGAGAGAGACAGACACCCGCCAGTCACCTTTAAGCAACGAGTGCTCGTAACGGTGAAACCAGTCTCGCGTAAGTGTACGCGTAATGTCGGTCCGGGCCGCTTCATCTCACAATTCCGCCGAAGCAAAGTATGACATGCTGGTAAGCAGTATGACTAGTATCCCCCACAACTCATTGTGTTCTACTCGTGCATATCATCTACGCATAGACCTGGATCTGATACCACTGTTGGGGAACGTAGTATTTTAAAATTTTCCTACGATCACGCAAGATCTATCTACCAGATGCATAGCAACGAGAGGGAAGAGTGTGTCTACGTACCCTCATAGACCGGGAGCGGAAGCGTCAAGTGACGCGGTTGATGTAGTCGAACTTCTTCACGATTCAACCGATCCAGCACCGAACGTACGACACCTCCGCGTTCAGCACACGTTCAGCTTGATGACGTCCCACGAGCTCTTGATCCAGTTGAGCTTCACGGGAGAGTTTCGTCAGCACGACGGCGTGGTGACGGATATGATGTATTCACCGGCGCAGGGCTTCGCCTAAGCACCGCGACGGTATGACCGAGGTGTGTTTATGTGGAGGAGGGCACCGCACACGGCTGGAACAATTCAACTTGTATGTCTTTGGGTGCCCCCTACCCCCGTATATAAAGGAGCAAGGGGGGAGGCCGGCCGGCCCTTGTTTGGTGCGGCTAGGGGTGCAATCCTACTAGGAATAGGATTGCAATCCTATTCCTAGTAGGAATCACCAAAGAAGGAAGAGAGGGAAAGGAAAAGAGGGAGAGGTGGCGCCCCCCTAATCCTAGTCCAACTAGGAATCCTAGGTGAGGCGCCGGCCAGCCCTATGGGCTGCCTCTCTCTTTTCCCTTAAAGCCCACTATGGACCATCCCCCTTCGTAGGGGGTTCCGGTAACCCCCTCCGGCAATCCCGTTAAATCCGAAACTTTTCCGGAACACTTCCGGTGTCCGAATATAGTCGTCCAATATATCAATCTTTATGTCTCGAACATTCCGAGACTCCTCGTCATGTCCGTGATCTCATCCGGGACTCCGAACTACCTTCGGTACATCAAAACTCATAAACTCATAATACCGATCGTCATCAAACGTTAAGCGTGCGGACCCTACGGGTTCGAGAACTATGTAGACATGACTGAGACTCATCTCCGGTCAATAACCAATAGCGGAACCTGGATGTTCATATTGGCTTCTACATATTCTACGAAGATCTTTTATCGGTCAAAACCGCATAACAACATACGTTGTTCCTTTTGTCATCGGTATGTTACTTGCCCGAGATTCGATCGTCGGTATCTCCATACCTAGTTCAATCTCGTTACCGGCAAGTCTCTTTACTCGTTCCGTAACACATCATCTCGTGACTAACTCATTAGTCTTTTGCTTGCAAGGCTTATTGTGATGTGTGTTACCGAGAGGGCCCAGAGATACCTCTCCGACACTCGGAGTAACAAATCCTAATCTTCATCTATGCCAACACCACGAATACTTTCGGAGACACCTGTAGAGCATCTTTATGATCACCCAGTTACGTTGTGACGTTTGATAGCACACAAGGTGTTCCTACGGTATTCGAGAGTTGCATAATCTCATAGTCATAGGGACATGTATAAGTCATGAAGAAAGCAATAGCAGAAAAAACTAAACGATCATAGTGCTATGCTAACGGATGGGTCTTGTCCATCACATCATTCTTCTAATGATGTGATCCCGTTGATCAAATGACAACTCATGTCTATGGCTAGGAAACATAACCATCTTTGATCAATGAGCTAGTCTAGTAGAGGCATACTAGGGACACTCTGTTTTGTCTATGTATTCACACATGTACTAAGTTTCTGGTTAATACAATTCTAGCATGAATAAAAGACATTTATCATGATATAAGGAAATATAAAATAACAACTTTATTATTGCCTCTAGGGCTGATTTCCTTCAGCTTGTAATATAAAGCTTGTATTATTTTAATTTGTGTCTAGAGTTGTGTTGTGATATCTTCCAGTGATTTCCTGATCTTGGTTGTACACATTTGCGTGCATGATCAGTGTACGGTCAAATCGGGGCATCACAAGTTGGTATCAGAGCCGACTGCCTGTAGGAATCCCCTTTCCATCTCCTTGGCCGAAGTTGAGTCTAGTCGTTGAAAAACTTTTTACTAACTTGGTTGTGTGGCTTATGGGCCCACGTCGCCATTGAGTGGTATTAGGATCTTTTATTCCTCTTCTATGCTCTGGGACTCTGATCTCTCATCTATTCGGGTTAAAAGATTTTACTAACTCCGACTCTAGGTTCTCGTAACTATTTCTCCCGGAGAGCCCTCATTCCGAAAGATCACCTGCTTCGTCAGAAGATTCTAAGGATATCCCTCGATATTTTCCCGAGACCCTTGTGCTTATCGCCTTTGGAAATCACTGCCACCGATATATCCCTATGGATATCTGCATGTGTCATTCTCATGATCATTCTCGTCGCTCTTGTCGTTACAAGATGCCTCGAAATATTCTCCGTTGTCCCGAGAATCCTTTGAGTTTACTGTCTTGTAGTTTTATTTCGCATGAAAAACCTTACGATTATTTCCTCACATATATCGAGGATCCGTTCTTCTCAATTGTTCATATGTCTCACAAAATTCTTCGGAATACTTTTCGGTCTTTCAAAAATCCGCTGCTGCCTGTTACTCTTGAAATTCTTGCCTGCTTGCATTATGGTTAATTCCATATGACTAGTAGTCTTCGTTAACATCCCTTGTCTTAGCCATTTTGAGCCTATTGATTCAATGTGTGCGTATGCACACATTCATCAGGTTATCCTTTAAAAAAATTATCTTTCCGGCTCAGACGTCATTCCGGACATGAGTTGGTTTTCGGCGATTCAAACCTTTATTGATTTCCAACTAAGTGTTTTCAACTTATCCATCCTTGATTAGAGCGTCTGCTTCTGATCCTTTGTTTTGGAAACCATAATTTCTTTCTATTTAAGCATCAGACTAATAAGGTGATTCTTGAATCTGATGCCTCTGCATTCTTTCTTCCTCTGTGTGAGTACCGATACTCACTTCAGCTCCGTTGTGGATCGCCCGATCCATTGTTGGATTGTTATCTGACAATGTCCTTCATATTCAATCACCTTGTGAATTCTTCCCCTGATACATAATGCCTTCAATAAATTGTATCCTCTGCTTGGCCAACCATGCTCTGCTTTCGAGCTTGTGTATTTACTTTTGAAACTTGTGGTATATGTTACTAAGATGCCCGATGGGTTGAACCTATGCCTTCCCCTAATCTGTGAGAACCCAAAAGTTTTCACAAGTCATACCCTTCCAGTGTTCTACCAAATAAAATTACAACACTACAGTTTTATCAAAGCGAGAGGTGAATGAAATGATATGCATTAAAGAAGTGGGAGTCGACCTTGAACTTTGTGTTCATGTGTAACGCCCCAGACACACCCGCCGGTGGTCGTTACTCCTGGCGGGATCTAGACTGGCCTCACATATCAATACTAGTCTTTTCTGCGCACTTTGTCCTCACTCGTGTGCACCCGGAAGCAACTTCCCGGCCGGTCACCCATCCTGAAACTACTCCAAGCTGAGCACGCTTAACTTTGGAGTTCTATCCGAATGGGCTCCTGGAAAAGAAGGAATTCCTTATTGATATGAGTAGCCTATCATCCCTAATAAGCCAGGCCATCACATACACCCTCACTCAGAGGAACCGACGTCCTCGTCGGGCCACATGAACGTTCCCTCTTGGCACAACCGTCTGTGCTTCCAGGACAGCACATGTGCCATGCCGTGTGCCACGACGGGTCACAAACGTCATGCACAACATGACTGCAAACTGTCCGCAAAACATCCGTGTAACCACGAGGGTCGGCTCTGATACCAACTTGTAACGCCCCGGACACACCCACCGGTGGTCGTTACTCCTGGCAGGATCTAGACTGGCCTCACATATCAATACTAGTCTTTTCTGCGCACATTGTCCTCACTCGTGTGCACCCGGGAGCAACTTCCCGGTCGGTCACCCATCCTAAAACTACTCCAAGCTAAGCACGCTTAACTTTGGAGTTCTATCCGAATGGGCTCCCGGAAAAGAAGGAATTCCTTATTGATATGAGTAGTCTATCATCCCTAATAAGCCAGGCCATCACATCATGCCCATGAAAATGATGTAGTCCGTCTCGGAAGCTTCTTGCAAAATGATTATCCAGCTGTATGATTCTTTCGGTATTCTTGAATTGATTCCTTAGAGTTATGGTTCCGACCATGTTGTCCTGATCTAATATATCTGATGGGAATTCATTCCAGTGCCTCGTCTATTTTTGGCAAGGTTGAAGTATCTGATGTCATAGGTCAATGACCCGGTTCTACTCCGATCATGTTCTACCTTCGAGTATTATCCCCGGTATCTCAAAGATGTCTTGCCATTGCACCACACCTTACTAACTTTGTTGAAGTAATGTCTTTCCTTGTCATAATCACTCTACGGGTTCTGGGTTGTTGTCAACCGAAGACACCGACTAGTGAAATTATTCCGCACTACAAATCAAATACCCCTAGTATTTTACTGGGAAATTCTGAAGTCAATCTGGTCATTCCTAGACTATCGGATGCATCCAGGTCTTGCTATCTTTGATTGTGCTACCTCGTTCTTCTCTGGTGCATGAATTCTTCAGTGTGCACGACTTACGTCGAGCTTTCAACATTATGTTGCTTTGAAAGGCAACTTGCCACTTCGTCATCCCTTGCTTGTTGTCGTTGTTGATTGATTGCATCCTATTGAAACCTCCCGGCAAATGTGTTGGATCACCTTCTACACTTTGACTTCTTCCGAGATGTCAACTGTGTTCTTGATGAGAAATACCCTCCTTGCCCTCGATGATTTTTATTATCATCGACAACACCCTTCACTTCCTTTCATCGTGAACTTGTCCACACTATGAATACAACTTGCTCTCCAGCTAGTGTTGTGTTCTGCCTTGAAGTATTATTGTCTTTTATGTTGAGAATGTTGTGAGGATTGCTCCATCTCTTGGAAATTCTTGGTATGAAGATACTTCTCATCATCACCATTCTTCCTTGGTCCCCATGTTGTTTTCAACCGAGATACCAATATGCTAAAGATGCTGCTTGAGTTATGTACTTCTAGCAACCCTATTGCTTTGAAGTTAACGATCGACAGTTCGTTCTTAGACTGTTGGTTATTAAATCATCACTCTAACATTGATCTTGCTGCCTAAGGTCATATTTCAGGCACACCTTTCAACTAATGATTAATGGTGTATGTTTTCCTCAAGCATACAACATTATATCATTTGAATTGACAAGTGTCTTCTTCTTGTTCATATTATTGTGGAAATCCATCCATTTGGAATTCTCGATGAATTGTTGTTGAGCCCATCAGCCACCTCCTCATCCTCTCCTTGGTTTAATGATGAACTATTGTTTTGGGAACCCGCTCCCATAGTTCATTTCCCGAGAATCTTGCAATGTCATTTCGTCGATTTGTGTTGCACATTTTCTTCTCGAACATCCTGGGTCTGAGGTATCATGACACCAATCGGATATGAATCTCGGTCAGATATGATGGTTGGGACAACTTTCCTGGAGTTATAATATTGGTCCTTTGATGACTCGGTAATATGATGTCATGCCTAGCACCCCTGGCTGGAGGACCTATCATTATAATCTCTTTTGCAAGGATAACCATTCTTCCAGGAGGAAATTATAAGTCTTATTCTATAAGTTGTTCCTGGTGAATCCTTTGTGTATCCAAGTCCGACCTTTGCTTCAAGACCATGCCAATGCTATCTCGAAGCATGTCTGTGGTATTTCGATTTTCAACAAGAGCATTTGAAGCCCAATGCTAAATGCTTCTTGGTCAGTTATCCAAACACTGTTGTATGGGTAACATCTTGATTAATCCTTGCCTCTTTATCTAAATGGTTGGGTACTTGCTCTCCTACCCTGTATGCCATGTTCTGCTTGTCCATGGGAAGGATATATTCCTATTAATTGTGTGTAATCACAATTTCCTTTCCATTTGTTTGTTTAACCTTTCTTTGATCTACATATAATCTAAGCAGTAATCATTTTCTGCTTATGTAAACACCTTGGTGTACAGCTTGTCAGTAAGACCCTGTTACTATTGTTGATAACATTCCAATAACCTCCGATGGACGAGAACCTAGCCTATTGGTCCGCCTGGTTTAAACAAGCGATAAAATGGTTCTCTTCGTTCCCCGTCCTTGCTACCGACATTGTTGCCGACATAGCTGACAAGCTATCCACTGACATGCCTCCCTGTCGCGGCTGTGCAAGATGTCACCACCCTTCCTATTTTCAACCCACATGGTGGTCCCATAACCCACAGGTCCATTGGATCGAAACCTGACTCTTCTTTACAACCTGGATGCAAATGTATCCTCTGCACCTAGCTTTGTATGTGATTCACGAGCTAAATTCTATACCATTATTCACCGTGGAACCAAACACCATGTTATTCTCGTTGTTCAAGCCCCCATTCCAGCTTCTGTCTATGCATCGAATGATTGCCTACCCACTTGAAACTTTGTTACCATCATATATTGCACTCAACGAATTCACTGAAATACAACTCGTGGGGTACCTCATGTATTTTCCATTGAGTTCACCGTCAGATGCCCAGCTTTGTGGAGATGCGTTCTTCCGGAGTTCTTCCCCCTGGTCGCGTTCGTAGGACGATGGAGATCCCGAAGAAAAGATGATGACTTGATCACGATGATTTAAAGAGGATAAATGAAGACATAAAAAAAGGGATCAACCTCTTCGGAAGGGCAGCCAAGACCGAGAAGACTCGTTAGGTTTTCGCTACCAGCAGTTTTCCCCCCTTACTCCACCGCTTAAATCTCGGGACGAGATTTCTTGTAGTGGAGGAGAATTGTGACGCCCGGATAATTAAGCTACGGTAATTCCACGCTAATGATGCCACATCACCTCGGTTACTGTTGTTAATCTCACGTTAGATCAAAAACCGATTCAAATTCAAATTTGAAATTAAAGTCAAGCGATAAAAGTTTTCAAACATTAAAACTAAAATGATCGAGTTGTTGAAAATAATCTTTAGATAATGTTGGTGGTGAACCAAATTTTTGTAAATTGTTAATTACCCTAAAATAAATAAAACCGTGGCCTAATTAATAATTTGATTGTGTTTTAAATTGTAGAAATTCTAAACTACTTTATTTTGATACTAAATTAATTATAGCAGTGGCCTAAGTCATAAAGATATTTTAGATGCAAGCTTTGTATTTTTTTTTTCAAAATAAAAGAAAACAGAAAAGTTTAAAAGGAAAAAGAAATGCCAAATGGAAATAAAAGGGAACCCCGCCATTTCCCTGTTCTTGTGGGCCTCGGCCCACTCGAGCCAACCACGCTGCTGAGGGGATAAGGCCAACCCCCATCTCTCGGCCTCGTCAGCACCCCCACATATTTTACCTCCCCCCTCGCTCGTTCCCCTCTCTCGCGTGCTCCTCCCCGAACACCGTCGTCGCCTTGCACTTCGAGATCCCGCGGCCACCGGCATTTCCTCGCCCGCAGCTCGTGTCCAAGAGCTCCGCCTCGCTCGCCTCCATCGAGCTGGCGCTCTGCTTTGTCTCGGGGAGCAGTGCATCGACCACATCGTCTCCGTCAACGCCCGCGGCCACTGGAACCTCGCCGTCGACCACCACCGCCCGGAGCTCGACGCTCCCCCACCTCGCCGGACTTCCTCCCCAACGCCTCCGTGCCGCGTCCCCGTCTTCCTCCTCACGCCCCGCTGCCCCGAACCCTACAACCCCTCGTGAGCCCCCTCTTCACCTCTGCCTCGCTCCCGCCGCGTATCGTGCGCGCTCACGCCCGCGACTTGGCTCGGCCAGCCACCGCCGTGCCCGCGCCATCACCCGCTGGTGCTTCTACACGCACACCTCACCTCTGCATCGCCTGCATCCCGACTCCGAGCCATAGCCGCTCGCAACCGCCGAGCTCGCCTCCGTGGCCCGCTCCGGTCCGACCACCCCGCCCCGCCTCCGTGCTCCGCGCGCTCCTCTTCCCTCTCTGACGCCGTGCGCCGCTGCCTCTGCTAGACACTGCCTCGCTCGCTCTCGCCGCATGTTCGTGCGCCGCACGGACGCACCACCGCGGGCCGTGCCCCTGCACCACGGTCACCGCGCTCAACCACGGTGGCCTCACCCGCCAGCCACACCTCCTCCTCCCCGCTGCGGTTGCTGCTGCTGCGCTGCGACTGCTACCGCCGACAGCTCACCATGGCCGTCCCTCTCCACCCGCGCCACCGCGGCCCCTCCCTGCGCGCATCGCCGCCTCTGACCGGCTGCGCATCACTGTCCCGCTCGCCCGCCGGACCCTGCTGCCACCGTGGTTATCCCATCGGCCGCCGCGCCTCTCTTGCTTCGGCCGGCCTCGCTTGGCCTTGCCGTGCCGCCCCGCTCCGGCCACGGCCGCCGGCGCCGGGCCACGCGCTGGCCCCCTTCGCCCGATGGCTGAGCACCCAGTCGGCGGGCGGGCGCTTGTCACCCGACTCCGCCCAGCGCCCGCCCCACTTTGGCCGTGGCATATGACAGCCGAGGCCCGCATCCCAGAATGTTTTTTTAAGAAAGGAAACAAATTATAATAATAATTAATTAAGTTAATAGTTAATTAAACTAATTAAGTTTAATTAACCTAAATAGCTAATTAACCTAATTAATCTGTTAACTATATTAATGGGACTATGACATGTGGTTCCCACACGATGACGTCAGCATACACTATTCTGGATAATGTTGATTTAAAATAATTAAATAAATTCTAGAAATGATTAAATCTTTAAAATTAATATAAAATAAACCGTACCTTGGATGGAAAAACTTTGTACATGAAAGTTGCTCAGAACGACGAGACGAATCCGGATACGCAGCCCGTTTGTCCGCCACACATCCCTAGCATAGAGAACACGCAACTTTCCCCCTCCGGTTCCTCTGTCCGAAAACGCTGAACACCGGGAATACTTTCTCGGATGTTTCCCCCTTCGCCAGTATCACCTATCCTTGCGTTAGATCACCCCTAGCACCGCGTATTGCCTTGTTATATTTTGTGATGCTTTGTTTGCTCTGTATTCATTGTTTCTTCCCCCTCTTCTCTCCGGTAGACCTCGAGACTGCTGTCGGTGCCACTGTGATCGACTACATCGACGACGACCCCTCCTTCTTGCCAGAGCAACCAGGCAAGCCCCCCCCCCTTGATCACCAGATATCGCCCATTCTCCTCTCTCTTATTCCTGCATTAGGTTTGCTACTGTTGTTGATTTGATAGCTCCTATTCTGTTGCATAGCCTGTCATTGTTGCTACAACTGTTGATACCTTTACCTGCTATCCTATTGCTTAGTATAGGATGCTAGTATTCCATCAATGGCCCTACATTCTTGTCCGTCTGCCATGCTATACTATCGGCCCGTGATCACTCGGGTGGTGATCACGGATATATATTATACTATTACATACACATGATGATGATTCAGAGATGGGGGCTGAAGGGGCAGGTGGTTCCACATAGGTAGTGGTGGGCCTGAGTTCCCGGTAGCCCCCTGATGGTTACTTTGTGGTGGAGCGACAGGGCGGGTCGCGACCACCTAGGAGACAGGTGGGCCTGGCCCTAGTCGTTGTCCGCGGTTATTTCATAATAACACGTTTAACGAGATCTTGGTATTTGATCCGAGTCTGGCCATTGGCCTATACGCACTAACCAGCTACGTGGGAATAGTTATGGGCACTCGACGTCGTGGTATCAGCCGAAGCCTTCTTGACGTCAGCGACTTAGCGGCGCGCGCCGGGTTGGACCGTGTAACGTAACTTCCTTAGTAATGGAGGTTGCTAGGTCTGCTCACTGGCCGCCCTCGCAACGTGCAGGTGTGCATTGGGCAATGGGCCAAGACCCCTGTGCGCTTAGGACTTAGACCGGCGTGCTGACCTCTCTGTTGTGCTTAGGTAGGGCTGCCACGTGTTGATCTTCCGAGGCCGGGCATGACCCAGGAAAGTGTGTCCGGCCAAATGGGATCGAGCGGGCTTGGTTATGTGGTGCACCCCTGCAGGGAAGTTAATCTATTCGAATAGCCGTGTCCCTCGGTAAAAGGACGACCTGGAGTTGTACTCTGACCTCATGACAACTAGAACTGGAGACTTAATAAAACACACCCAGACAAGTTCCAGATACAACCCGGTGATCGCTTTCCCACAGGGCAACGATGGGAGGATCGCCGGGTAGGATTATGCTATACGATGATACTTGGTGAACTTACTATCTATTCTATTCTTCTGCTGCAAGACGGAGGCTGCTAGAAGTTGGATACTTGTTACTTTTCCTTCTACTCTCTTCTACTGCTGCAAGATGGAGGCTGCCAGAAGCGTAGTCTTCGATTGGAACCCCCCCTCTTATTCTGGCATTTTGCAGTATAGTCCACAGATATTACCCATTTACACAGACACCATTGCATATGTAGTGTAGATCCTTGCTTGCGAGTACTTTGGATGAGTACTCACGGTTGCTTTGCTCCCCCTTTTCCCCCTTTTCCTCTCTTCTCGGATGATGCAACCAGATGGTGGAGTCTAGGACCCAGAGTGTCCCGAGGATGTTTCTACGTGGAGTTCTGCTTCGAGGAGTAGTTAGGAGGTCCCAGGCAGGAGGCCTTGCCTTTTCAATCGTTGCTATATTTGTGCTAGCCTTCTTAAGGAAAACTTGTTTAAGTTATGTCTGTACTCAGATATTATTGCTTTCGCTGACTCTTGTGTTTTCGAGCTATGTATTCGAGCCCTCGAGGCCCCTGGCTTGCAATATAAAGATTGTATTATTTTAATTTGTGTCTACAGTTATGTTGTGATATCTTCGAGTGAGTTCCTGATATTGGTCGTACACATTTGCGTGCATTATTAGTGTATGATTAAATCGGGGGCGTCACAGCCACCAAATGGCATTGATTTTACTTTATAACTTGAACACCACCAAGGAAACTTCTGACAAAAGTTTCTAAACCACCTAAAAATGATTGCCGTTGTACAACTCTCATAAAAATACTTCATGTCTGCATTCATGTTTAACTTCAGAAGGTTGGTGTAAAAGGAATATTATAAAATCATAATGCATGATGCATCATCGCAGCAGAAGGAGGATGCCTACAGCCCAACAACATTTATGTTATTTGCTTGGTCATATATGTTGTAAGTGAACTGTGCAAAACTTCATAGTTGACTATAACCCACATGACCAAGCGAAAATGCAGGGTAATAATACACTTACCTCGAGCATTCAACATCAATGCGTATCATCACCTAGTTCTTTGTCCTAATTAGTACGTAGTGAAGTTGAACACCGCAATGACCAGGTGTATCATTGGTGCATCCCACTCTAAGTTCTGAATCCATAAATGTCTAGAAGTTATAAGCTCAAGAATTTTCTGGCTAACAATACACTGATCTGATGGCCTCTATTTTACTGTCAGAAGTAACTGTTTCCCCTGCCGGAGCACCTTTTGCAAGGTATAATCATATTCTCCATCTCTTATTTCAAATGCATGTCTCATATATTCCCGAATTCAACTGTCCAAATATTAAGAAGCAAACAACTCTGGTGGCTCTTGAGCCAACACATTTTGTACCTGAAACGTAAACTGTATGGTAAGTTGATATGAGCATTCGTTACAACAATGGACTATAGAGGTTAATGGTATATACTATAGTGAGTCCATGATGTACTCAGATCTTCACACATAGAAAATAAAGACAGCTGAGCGCAATGGTTACTCTTGTGCATTGCATCAAACACATGACATATACACGGATAAGGAAATCAAAGTCTATATAGCTTAAAGAAACAGTACCGGACACAAAAACTTAATCTGGAAGAGAGTTTGCTTGAGCAAAGACAGGCCCGGCGCGCCGAGGCTGCCATTGCCCCGCATGCTAGCGATCAGCGCATGGAGCACCAACGGAAGCTTCACCATCCAAAAATTTATGTTACAGACACTTCTGTTGCAGGAAAATATTCCAGACCTTACGAATAACTAAGCATATTGTGTATCATTTGAACATTGTTTAAAGAAGTAGATAGGGGATCGGATTTTACAAGTTGATTTCAGTAGGCTTTTCACTGCTGGCCACCACTGTCAAGAACTCAAGATCGAGCATGACATTACAATCTTCCCTTCCTCCCTAGCTTCACCTCCAAGCTGCTAGGAGAAGCTCGTCGCATCGCGCTCCCTAATAACGAACGGCGAGGTGGTCCGCAGCCGTGCTGCTGGATGCGTGCTAGGGCTTCCACCCCTTGGCCGTCAGGAAACATAGAAATTAGTCATGAAAAAAGCAAGATGGAGAATTAGGCAACCAGGTTGAGGTTGACCTGCATCACGAAGAGGTACTTCCCTGCCCTGGCGACTGATGACTGCCCTACCAACAACAACGAGACGACTAAGACCTCGGCGCGGGAACCCATCACGAGGACCCCGGTTGATCCGTCATCGTCGCACTGCGGTCCACATACAACCGCCACAACCTCCATGCGTCCCCTGTCCATGATCTTTGCGGCCAGCCCGGCCGACTCCGGCTAGCCACGAGCAACGACCTCAATTATTGCCCGCGTCCCGCGCCAACCGGTCGAATGGACCGGCTACCAAATGCTGGATTCTGTAGATCGACTCGCGACCCGCATCCCGCATTGGATACCCTCGATCGATCGGTAGCTCATGGATCCTCTCGGTCGAGTGGTAGTGGATACCCTCACGCGCGGCGCGGATAGCCTGAATCCGGCCGCGCTGGCCGCATCGAGCACCGCCATCCCCTCTCTATAGAGCGATTTTTTTAGCATCAGTACAGACGCAAGCGCTCATATACACGCGCATATACGCATCCCTATGAACGCACACACACGCACATCCTACCCCTATGAGCATCTAACTCCGAGAGACTGAGCCGACATATCATCTTGAGATTTACGAAGTCACTGTAGGCGCCTCGTCGTCGACGGGAACATCTCCTCCCACTGAAAGCGCATCGCCGAAAATCCTGAAATAAATTCAGGAATAATGCGAGCACCAGGATTTGAACCCTGATGGACACTGTCCACCTAACCATCTCAACCACAGGTTGGTTCGCTAGAGCGATTTTTTTGAGACATTATGGAGCAATTATTTTAGGAGACAGAGCGGTACTCGCTGAGGTTTGTTCGTTGTGTTGGGCCTGAGCAGGGAAAACGGGCCCGAGGCAACCCAATTAACCAGAGGGCTTAGAAAAAGCTACGGGAGCAGCTGCCCCTGTGACATTTAGCCCACTTCGCGAATAAGGTACAGCTTAATGAAGATCCAACGATGAAGAATGCCCCGTTAACGAAATCCAATGGCCACAAATGCCTAATTACTGAGAGGGCTGGGATTATGTGCAGTTTTACTGTCCTTAACTAGAAGATTTCCCGCGCGTTGCAGCGGGGATTTTGAGCAAATAATTTGCAAGAAAAAAATGTCAACTGTATTAATATATGTGATAGCAAATAATGTACTAAAGTGAAAGCGATGCAAGTATTAGTGCATCAAATGGTGATTCCGACACAAAGAAGATCTTTTCAATACACAAAAAAGGGCGAGTTGGTACAATCTAGAAATACATTTATATACACCACATTTACATATTTCTTGCACTACATAACTATAAAATGTGTAATATTGCCTTGGTTGATATTCCTTACTACATGCCTATGTAGATTTTGGCAATCACTAAATCTTCTTCCTTAAGCACAATCAGTAGCTTGAAAACTTGAATGTGACAGATACCCGCCTCGTAGTCCTCAGATGACTAAAATTACAATCAATAGTGTATCAAGTTTGTTTTCTGCCTCCAGTTCAATTTAACTGATGCCAAAAATATTAGATAGATGTTGTATGAAACAAAAAAAGAAGTAAAATGCTACCAGCAAGTACGGAAAAAGGAGGATCGACACCTGCAACCAAAACTCCCTTTGGTTAATTGTATCTTCTAGCATTTAAAAAGAAAAAACATGTATTTTATTATTTTTGTTTATTGCCACTCCTTAAATAAAATAAGACTGCTACAAAAGGTGCTATATACTTGAGTTACTATCTGCTAAAAGAAGCATTTTCTTAAATATTCGAACAACTGCATGATCTGGTTGACAGTACGTATGAGATAAATGGCCAATCATTGCAGAATATAATTGGGCAGGGCAAGTAAAGATAGCAGGCTAGCTGACAAATATTCTAAATACTACTCCCTCGATAAACTTTTATAAGACAACAGAAGCAGTGTCCTAAACGGTCTTATGATAGTTTATAGAGGGAGTACAAATGAGGAAGCATCATTACCTTCTCAAGACTTCCAAATTTAAGAGATATAAGAAATTTCGGCACTCATCGTCTGCCATCCTTGCAAGCTTGAATAAAATTGGAGTTGATTCCTGTCAGGCTGATGCCCGTGTCAAAGTACCAACCATGTGCAGCATGAAGATGGACCAGGCATAAATTGCAGATTAGAAGACTCATCAAAGAGTGAATAGTTCTTGCACGATCAGGCAGACACACTATTGATGCCATGTATGAGGGATAAAACATAGCAGCCACAAGTGGTGCGTTCTGTCAACAACAGATGCAGTGTCCTGAGATCTAACAAAAACACCGGTTGAAAGAATTCAAATCAATTCCTGTTTTGTAGTCAATGAAACAAGAATCATGCTATACACACGACGCAGCTCAGCCGACTCTTACACGACACAAAAGATCAAACCATTGGTGCAAGCAACGAAAGGCTAGCGAACCATTGGATTTTCCATCGTGCACATATCGGCCAGGATGCATCGTGCACACAGTAGTTTCGATGAAACAAATAGGAGTAAGTATAATAGAGCACACATAATTCTAGAATGCAGAAAAGAAGGTAATACAGATCATACCGCTAAGTGATCAAACATCAAACAGTAATCTCTGAAAGAAAACTTGAAATAAATAGTTTAAGAACAAATAAATAGTAACCTACCATCCATCCAGCTTGGTTGAGATACGAAATAATCTACAATTTAAGAGCAAAATCGGAATACAGCAGCCAGATCTTATCACGCCTTAGTATCTCGAACACAATATTTATAATTTAAACTTTGCATCGGCCAGTACATGAGTTTTCCAAGACAGATAATTCATGTAGCTCTAGGTGTAACAACTTTTTAATCTCTGGAATTAAGAATCGGACCTATAAAAACTGGATTGCAAGGACAGAATCAAACGGACACAGTGATGAAAAAGGCTGCAGAGAGAACCTGGTATGGAGAGGAGAGGGAACGCCTAGGGCTGGAGATCTGCCTCGGCCAACACGCACGCATGTGTGGGCGATGGGTGTCGACAACAGACTTCAAATTTGTCCCACCATCAAGGTTGGTGCCTACCCGAAGCCTCTCTCGAGTAGAAGGGTGGGCACCGATTTATGGAAACTACGGGAACGGATCAGCTCCACTGATTAAAGGGGGTTTAATTGCATCTGTTTCTGTTGCAAGCCATTAATGGGATTTGCTAGAATCCTTTGTTAAAAAAAGAGCGTTGCCTGATGAGTGGAGAAGATAGGAAGGCGATGGGAAGAAGAAAGGAAGCGGTGAGTTGGGTCGCTGGGAAAGGAAGCGGCGCTGTGGGGGCGTTGCGATTGGGCAATTGGAACGAAGAAAGAAGCGGCTCGGTTGGTGGGTGGGTGCGCAACTCTGGGAAAAAACACACGCTAGCAAGCGGTGCAAAAGAGGGATTTTTTCTAGGAAAATATGGAAGAATAATTGAAGGCTGATGTGGCATATTGATGATGTGGATAGGCTGCATGTCAAGAGAAATATGGTAATGAAGATGAACTACTTAGGTATTATAGATTTGAAATTGGCACCTGTATTCTTCTATCCTTAGTTCAGTCCCACCAATTGGTTTTATCTTTGCCTTTCCACGTTGCATTTTTTTAGATTGAAGTCCAACAGGAGGGTGTTGATATCCATTAATTATGAGAAAAAACAATGTACATGATTTTTTGGGGACAAAACAAGGTGGCTAGAACCAGCCAAAACCCAAAGTTGCACATCGTCAAAGCATGATCGCCGAGAGAGGGCATGACAAGAACTGGGAAATTCTAGAATTATGCTCATGATGATGTTCGGGCATCTAGTAGCCGCTGCAAACTCTTGCCAAATCATGGACCAACCAAGTACATAAATCGTCGCTTGTAGGCTGAGGAGGTAGTGAAGTTCCACGAGCTGGACCTCCAACGGAAGATGACGGCATAATCCGGGCGAAGAATGAAGGGAAATTGAACACCCTGAATTTTGCCTTTTTTTCAAGATCAAGTTGAAGTTTCTTTTTTGGGATATAGTTTGTATCTTCTTTGCACTGATTTTCTTGGGCTTGACGAGATCAAAAACATAACTCACATAAGAGAGGTGACTGGAGGCGCGACCGCCCCTCCGGACCTTAGTGCCCGCCGGCGAGTCGGAGGGCGCTTCTGGGCACTCACCGGCGACGATACAGAAGATGCGGAAGGGGAAACTGGCGCGGATTCGCCGGAGTACCCACCATCACCGACGCCATCTGACATCATTTGTGACTTTTTCCACTCAGGTTACGACGAGGAGGAGGTGGCTTCGATGATCGCCAAAGTGTTACCGCTTGAGGATCCGGCTAGGATTGGGTTACATGCGGGGGAGAAGAAGGAGATGATCCGGCGGCCTTGTTCTGAGTTGGTGGCCCACTACGAAACGATGGGGGTTGGGCCGGGAATAGCGGGGCATGAGGCCCAGGCAAAACCGATGCCCAACACCGACGTTTACGTAAGCGCATGCAGGGAGTCACCCGGGCGTGTTCGATCTCGTGCGTCGCCGCTGTCTAGGGTTCGTCCTCGTGGCGCTGTGCCTGGCTTTCCGGCATATAGGCCGGGGCGTGCCGCGCGCACCCCCCCTCGTGGTGACCATGGCGGGTCGCGGAGGTGGTAAGCCAGGGCAGAGACCCGCAGCCCCTATTGCTGTTGTGCCTCGGGCGACATCCTCCGCCCAGCAGCCGCCGCCTCGTCAGGGAGGTCCTCCGCCGCGGCAGCAGGAGCCGTCCCGGGTGGGGGGGGGAGGGGCTCGCATGCGTCTTCACAGGCGCCGAAGACTAAGGGTGCTCCGCCGCCACATGTGGTGGCGCAATCACTTTTGAATGGGACCGAAGCAAGAGCCAGCGGGTCAAGCGACCGCTGCAGTTAGGGCAGGACCACCGGCACGCCGTGGTGGTGGCGGTGGAGGCGCAGGCAACCGGCGATTCCAGTCGTTTCGTGGTAGAGGCTATGGCCACGCTGGTCCCGATCCTCCCCGGGGACAATGGGAAGATGATGGTTTTGACGCATATGGCGAGGGTCAGCACCGCAGTTCGTCGTCCTCGGGCGAAGGGGGTGGATACGCGTGGTAGAGCGAGGGTTCGACAGAGAGCCCGTTCTATTGCCCTCCGGGAGGTTTTGTTGAGGGGGAATCTGGCCCGGACTACCGGCAGAGAGGAGGCTTTAGAGGTTCTCGCACTGGACGTGGTGGCAAGAACCGCTACCGTCAGCCACGGCCACCGGCTGCTACTACAGCTTCCGACGTCGCTGAGCAGACGGTGTCCTCGAAGGTGGGTGTGATGGAGACGCCCGTGTTCTCTGGGTAGGTTGTGGCTGCGGTTTTGGCCCTGGCTACTGCGGCTGCGTCTGAGCCGACAGCGACGGGTGCTGCCGGAGTTCATGACAAACCGGCTGGTGAGAGAACGAGCAAATGGGCTCGTAAGAAAGAGAAAATGATTTGCTATCGCTGTGGGGATGTGGCACCCCGGCTCAGAGAAAACCGGAACGCCCCGTATTCCAGCCCAGAGATCGAGGAGAAGTCTTCTGGAATACGGCACTGCTTAGGATATAACAAATCAGCTCTTTATTACAATCTTTATGGGTACAAGGGGATTACATCGGCACGGCGACACTACGCCTGCCACGGTTACTCTATGCAAGCGGCAGAATGACACGACACAGCGGAATGACTATTGGCAGTGGAACAACGATGACGGTGGTGAACTCCACTCCGTAGGGACTCTGGCTGGAACGCTTATCCTAGCTCGCAAACACCGGAACAACACCAAACAAGCAAGCAATCCAGGCACGACCTGCAAACTGGCATGACACGCCAGATCAGTACATTGAATGTACTTGCAAGCTCACAATAACCAGAAGCATTCAAGACAAACAACAGCATGGCAATTACAGGTTAATTAGGACTTATCATGAGATCATCAGGATAACATAGCATGAACAACATGAACATGATACATCTAGACAATATGAGCATGGAATGAACATATAAATCTGACGATACTAGCTTGCGACATGATGACACTATATGCACAATTTATTCTGTTCGGGTTACCTCGTAACCATCACATGCATCACTTACCAACCTCGGACATTATACGATCATCTCAGGATCAAATCAAGCTTGGTATAAACAACACCGTAGTGATCATCAAATGACCGCAAGCAGCATGATCTTTACCCACGATTCTCACACAACATCACGAATATCCAACAACTCGATATCCTCGATACCACGGTGATCATTCCGGCGATCACAACCTTGATCAACACTTGGTCTCAAATGGTGATCTTTCCGGCGATCACAACCAACTTATCTCATCATGGAACCGGGGTTGTTATTAAGCACATTATTATTATCACTGTTGACTCATAGTGTGACCGACACGAACTGGGCCTTTATCTACGGGCACGGCTATCGATAGATTGAAACAAACACTCTGTAGAGGTAGCACAGTGTACCCACACCACAGAACACATGGCCTCGCACTCCCATTCGGGTGGACCAATGGCGTTCCGACAAAACCGTCCTACTGCCATGACACTCTCCCGGCCACTCCGACTTACTCCCCACTGGGCTAGTCCTGGGTGGCCCCGTGTCTACCAAAGACACAACGACCACAGTCGTGGGCAAACATAAACAGTCCCAAACGGGGACCCGAGCTCAGAACAACAACAATGGGCACACAAGGTTATGTCTGCTTACCGGGCCAGGGTACTGCATGCCCATAACCTTCCCTCGTTGGAGGCACTGGCGAGAGGCATGACAATAGACCCAGTTAGGACCTTCCCATAAAGGTAAGTGTGGTTGCACTGGTCAGCTCGATATGGTGGCACCATGACTCAGCCAACAGTTGTTCAAGTTCATTATTATCCGGTTAAACTTGAATGCAAATATGCTGAGCCATGATAAAATACATGATGCAATTACAATGCATGAGCATGATACTAACATGAGCATGGATGTGCAACCATAATCAACGAGCATAACAACAACACTTAATCATTTATTCAGATGAGCATGACATACTGACGAGCATGAATATTATGAATATAACTCTTTAGCAACATATCATGACCACTAGCATCAATAATAAATATCATGCAAGACATATTAACAATGCTACCATGCAAGCATTTAACCAACTGGATGTTAAGGAACATGTATGACACCGGTACACGGAATAGATGACAGTCATGCACCGAATACCATCACCAACATCAACATGTACTACTACTAAGCATAGCATATGACAGAAATACTAGCAACTAGTACACGATAACCAGGTGCATAAAGACATAGCATGAAAGAGAACACAAATTCATAAGCATCACCGAAACAATAATAATTGTATCAAAACAAGCAGACATTTATTAAATGTTCAAGTTGAAACCATAGCTACTGCATGCAATCATGCAAATGGTGGTTGTGGCTTGCCTGGGGTGGAAGAAAATCACCGGGAAGAAGTACGAAAAGCACGTAGAAAGGTTCGTCGGAACCGATTCTCTCTCGGAGGGGCTGTTTAACGGCAAGGTACAAATGGTCATTTTCAAAATGTTGACACATGGTGAAAATGATGCCAACAGAACGGGCTCGACGAAACGAAGAAGTGGGCGTTGGATTCACCTCGTTTGGAGTTACGAGTAAAAAGTTATGAGGTGATGAAGATGAGGGACTTTTTTGCAAAAAATATCATCACAAACAAGTCCCTGAGTGGATAAGGCAGAATCGAGTTTTCATAAAATAAGCTTTCCAGAGATGAAAATGTACTTATGCCCGAAGAAGAAATGGAACACGCTTTCGGTTAAGGGAAAGCGTACTCCGCGGAGTACGTCTCCACTTAACCACGTCAGCGGGTCGGCCCGGTCAACGCGCAGAAGCCGACAGGCGGGGCCCAGGGGCGGGGTCATCGTCTTCCTTGCTCCCTCTCGTTCGCCTGCACGGCCAGAGGGCAGAGCCTGTGCCGGCGGCCGTTCGGGCGACTCCGGCCACAGTTCGCCGAGCTCCGACCACCGGCGTGTTCGGGGAAACAAGGCGCGCCCGCCGGTGCAGAGCATGGGCGTCGAGGAGCCCTAGGGAGGGAGGAGACGGGGATGTGGCGGAGGATGGCTTCGGGCTTCGGTGAACTCGCGGCTGCAGGCGAGGGTTGGAGGAGAGGGGCTACAGGGTTGCTTCCAGGAGGTGGTTCAAGGCTCTGGTGGAGAAGAGGAGGACGGAGGGGTGTTGGCTTGCCGGAATTTAGCCGGAACCGAGCAGTGGCCATGGTGGCGATGGCGAGCGTAGAGAGTTTCTCAAGCTCGTTTGAGAGGTTGGAGAGGGGTAGAGGAGGTCCAAGAGACGAGTGGTGAGGTCGAGGTGCCTCTGGTGAGCTTATATAGCCGAGGGCGGGAGGAGAAGGCCAAAGGAGCCGCAGGAAGGAAGAAATGACGAGCCCCGAGCCAAAACTGCCACTGCTCGTCCGTGGGCGTGCGGCGGCTTGCGTCGGTGAGGAAGCAAATGGAGGGGGAGAGGGGTCCAGGGAGGTTGCGACGACGAGGGCAACACGGTAGACAGGCCCGTGCTCGCTGAGACGTCGAGCAGAGGAGCGGCCCTAGCAAGAAGCCGTCCAGCTCGCGTCCATGGCATGCCAGAGAGGTGGTCACCGCGTGAGCTGGAGAGGAGAAGGTGCCAAAGGCTGGCAATCGTTGTCTAGTGGTAAGTTCTTCCATGGTAAGTCTCAACTACGGTGGTAGCCCAATTAAAGGTGTTGTGGTTTAATGGCAACAAAGCTCTGAAGTTTACTGCATCAAACTTGGCAGAGCACTGCTGATTAACAGGAAATTGATTGGGAGAAAAGGAGTTGTCTGCTAGGTTTAGGGTAAGAAGGACTTTCATCCTGGTAACTTTGAGGTGATTTGGACCGGCGTTTAATATAGTTGCTTTACAACTACATAAATTGGTCCAGAAACAAGATTTGGATGATGCACTCGCATGGTGAGGCCACTTAAGCTGAAATTTGGTAAGGCTTGGTCATTCAGACATATAGAGATGCTGTAAAAATTTCATACCAATTAGACAAGCCAAAATGGTACTTGCTTCACAAACATCCCCACTGACCAGAAACTTAGGAAACATCCTAAGGGAAAATGGCTACATACAATGTGCCCAAAATTTGTGGAGGTAGGTTCTATGGGTGGGAGAAGGTCATGGAAAACTTTCAGCCCTAATGAAGCAACATAAAATATACTTGCTTCACAAACTGAAAATTTGAACAGAAACAAAGATTTGAAGTTGTGCTCATATGGATGCAAGGAATGAGCTCAAATTTGGTGTAGAGTCATGATTTGATGATATAGAGGCCATACAAAAATTTCAACTCATTTTCATATGCCTAGCTTGTACCTCCTTCACAAAGTTTCTTTCTAGACAGAAACTTTGGAAATTAGCTGAAAAATATTTACTAGGCAAATGAGTATGAAAATTTGCATGAGGCCATGATATGGACATGAAAATGTGTCCAAAAAGCTTGGGGGCAAATGGGAAAAGATAAATAGCACTTGCTTCACAAGGTGCCATTTAGGGCAGAATAGGAAAATGAATATTGAAGGATTATTTTTGAACATGGCAATGAAAAGTTTTGTCATATTTGAAGAAGATATGACCCAAACAATTTATGAGAATTATTTGGGAATTTTAGGAGTGATGGAAATATAGGTTGCTTCACAACCTAGGGGCAGGCAGGGTTATTCCTTTAATAGAAAAAGGAATATTCCCTAGAAAAATAATATTGGGGTTGGGCCAAGATGGAAATGGCAAGGGCTAGGGATAGATATGAGGATGACAAGCCACTCTTGAAAGAAAGAAGAGGTCATCTTCTTCCGTTTCCACACCACATAGCCACGGAAAAAGAAAACGCAGGCACAAATCTCAGAAAGACAAAAGAAAAAGAAAGGGCCAAAAATCAGGCTGTGACAAACCTTCCCCGCTTAAAGAAATCTCGTCCTCGAGATGGTTGCTCAGGGAACAAGTATGAATATACTGATTTAAGGAAACCGTTTCCAACTCGGGTATCCTTTTTCCTTTATTGATTGTTCGCACTAAATTTCATATGACTGTCTGTCTGGCTCGGGGTGGTTTGTTTTACTGTATCCATATGTCGACGGATCTTACCTCACATGTTCATGCTGATGCTGGCTCCAATTATTTTTATACCGGCTGACTCGGCTGAGTGTGACCGATTATTATGACTTAAATATATGTCCGTCTCACAAGTCCAAGAGTGATCTCTGATTGATGTGTCATCCAGCACCGGCAACCTTTCATGAAATTGTGAAAAAAAAATCCTAGTGGACACCCAACCATTTTCTCCTTGCATTGGGTTTCTCAACTAACTATGGGTCCTCCAGGTTAACATAGTGAGGTAGCTCATAACCGTTCTCTTGAAGGATTCTGACATCTTACAGGAGTTTCTGATTCATCTTGACTGGTTCAACTGTCATGAGTGTCAGATCTGTACCAACTATTTGCCTGTCGTGGCTAGCATAAATAGGTACGGCCTTATGTGATAGCATCCACAGAGTTGACTCACGGTGGAAGGCTTGGCCATATCTCTTAATTCTTCGTCTGACCATGGGTTCTGTAAGGGGAAATATTTTGAATGACGTGCCTTTATCATTATCTCCTGACCTGGTAACATTACTCCAATGGTAGGTTTATCGTCTCTCAAGTTTTAATGGTAGGTAAATGATCATCTGAACCCTTGTAAGAAATTGGCAAATAAATCAGTAGCCGCCAGAACGGCTTTACAACTCAGATCTGGGACATTACTAAAATAACTCAACCACGGCTCAAGACGGCCAAAAAACAGCTCAGGGCATGAGACCATGTTGATAAGAAGAAAGTGGCAGCTCCCTAAGATGGCCAAAAAGCAGCTCAAAGCATAGGGCCACTAGCACAAAAAGAAACTCAACAGTTGTACGAGACGGCCGAAAAGCAGCTCAGACTCATGACAATTGTTGAATAGAGAGAAATAAAGTCGGCATCCACCCTAAATGGCCAAAAACAGCTCAGAACACAAGCGTGGTGCCGTTACCGGAGAAAAGTAGACAAGGGCTCATCACGATCACATTCCAGGTTCACCGATACTTGTACAGAGCTCAGTGCTGTCGTCAAACTTGATAGTCCTTTGTCACACTGAGGTATATATCTGGCTTCCTTCACATATATATGAGAATCTAATTCCCAAGGCAAACTTGTTTTCTGATAGGTTCTTGCATATGACCAAACTGTTGCGGATCCGATTCTCGGGAAGCACTGCCATATGTTGTCAGTTCACCATTTAATATTTTGCACAAATGCCGTACTGAGGGAGATTGGATGGCTTATACTGGAAACCATCGAGAGCATCTTGCTGAGGAAGACTGCGTACCGTGCTTCAGAAGCTTCACCCCTTAAAGAATTGCTAGGGAAAACTTCGTACCTTATGCCGGAAGCTTTTGCGGTTGCTTACTGGAGAAGATAGAGTACCCTGCACGGGAAGTCATCCATATATCATACTGAGGAAGATAGAGGAATCTTGCAGTTGAAGCTTCTTTGGTAGCTTGCGAGGAATGACTGGATTGCTTACAGTAGAAGCTTCTCACTATGATATGCGGACCGATCACCACACATATATCACCTTAATATTTCTGTTGTTGATTATCACTGACTGATAATATACTATCGATCTTGCACGCAATTTATCTTCTTGCTGATTTGATCATTACCGCTATGAAGAGTGCATACTGAGGTAGACATGATTATTTGCACTGTTCTGAGGAGTGCATGCTGATGCAAATTTGATTATTAGCATGCAGATCAGGTTTTCTCCATTTCACTGCAGTCAGCTGAGACTTCCATTTTATTTATATGAGTTTCCAAATATTTGAATTCCTTGCTGATTCTTCGGGTCCGATGTCGGTTGACGAGCAACTTTAATAAGGGGAAAATAATGCCACACCGAAGGCCCAAAGAAAGAAGCAAAAGAAATGACTAAAATGAAAGCACACATGCATACTAATAAAATCAAGCAACATCACATATTACTGCTACTCACAAAAATAATATGCATGCATACCTAAGCACACAAATCTCGCGAAAACTTTGGTATTGCGGTCTAATATGTTGTGGCGGTGTGCACAAAAGTGAATCCACGTGTGGAATGAGTCGGCGTAACCAAGGTTATACCAAGTGCTGGCTGAACACCCGTTGCAACTGGATGACAGGGTAAGATAGAGGTGGAAAACTGGGTCTGCTGGCATTGCCCTTTTTCTGACGACAAAGATCAGTAAGGGTTGCCAAAGGGACGAGATGAAAGCAATGGTTCACGATAGAAACAAGTCTATCACCAAAATAATATGGGTGGATGGCGGAAAAATATCGAAGCGATACCTGAGCATAACTCCTGCAAATGGTGGCTGGAACACTTGGTACGAGGGCATCACTCTGCTGGGACAGAGGTGACGCCAAACACCGAGAAACGGGTATGTAAAGAGGGATGGTGCAGGTAGTGGGTTGAAACTGATACCACCTACACTCATAAGATAAACTGCTAACGACCAAATAATAATCTATATGCATGCTATGCGAAAAACAAATGCAGCAATCAAATGCAACAAATCAACCAAACTCTATACTACAACATTCTGACGTTCGCGCGGTCTAGGGTGTCCTGCAGCCAGACCTGCTCTGATACCATGCCCGTGGCACCCCGGCTCAGAGAAATCCGGAACGCCTCGTATTCCAGCCCAGAGATCGAGGAGAAGTCTTTTGGAATACGACACTGCTTAGCATAGAACAAATCAGCTCTTTATTATAATCTTGATGGGTACAAGGGGATTACATCAGCACGGCGACACTAAGCCTACCACGGTTACTCTATGCAAGCAACAGAACAACACGACACAGCGGAATGACTAGTGGCAGGGGAACAATGACGATGGTGGTGAACTCCACTAAGCATGGACTCTGGTGTAATGCCCCGGATGTAATACTTTCCCTTTTGGGTATATAATATATCTCCGGCTTCATCTATTTCCATTCCGGGTTCTTTGTCTTTTGGTTTTCGTCGTTTTGTTGTGTGAGTGTGTGGCATTCATTCATATCATGTAGACATGTGCATCGCATTGCATTTGTGTTGTCGGTTGCATCCGGTTCGTCGCGTTCCTTCCCGTTGTCCGTTTCGCGTTCCGGAGCTCCTCACGTGTCCGTGACGTCCCGTAGGCCTACTTTGGTGTTTGGGCGTGTAACGTTACCGGTGTACCGCGAGGTTGTTGTGTGTGTTGTTGTTTTGTTGTGTGCAACCCGCCTCTCAAATCTCGTCGTGTTTGGACTCCGTTGGCTATCCCGTCCGTTATTCGAGTGGGTCCAAAGTGCCTTCACTTCGTGTCCCAGAAACACCCCTACTGCAGTCTTCTACTCTCTTCTAGGCCCATCCTAACTTTCCCCGCGATCGGATCCGTCGGATCGCGATCGGAGGGCTCCTAGCACCCCTAAATCCCGCCTAACCCTAAAAATCTGCTATATATTAGGCCCCTAGGTCTAATTTGGGCATCCCTAGCCTCTTCTCCACTCCTCCCTCTAATTTTTCAGATCCATCCATCCCCTTCCTCTCCATCTGGCCCGTTCCCGAGGGAACCAGCCAGATCCGCCGCAGCCTCGATCGACCACCTCGATCCCGCCGAAGTCAACGCCGCCTCCCTCCCTTCGATCCAACTGCGCGCCGCACCGACCGATCCAGGCCAGCTGGCCCGATCGGCCTCGCCAGCCTCCCCTTCGACCGCATCGAGCCGGCCCGCTCCTTGGACCACATCGTCGCCGCAGCCGTTCGGGGCGAGGCCGCAACCCTCGCCCGAATCGATCCCGTCGTCCCTGGGCTTCCTCCTCTCGGGCGATCCAACCCTAGGCCTAGCAGGGGCCGATCTGCCCTCTGCCTCGCCAGCCACCCGGGTGGGCCGCTCCTCTCCCTCCGCCGCCGAGAAGCACCGGCCCGGTTCCCCTCCGCGGCCTAGATCCGCCTCCGCCTCCTCCTGCGCTCGCCTGCCAGGCCGACGCAGGTGGGCCAGCCGCCTCACCCGGCCCGCACCGCACCAGGCCACCGCGGGCCGCCGCTCGCCAGGCTCCGCCGCCCCAGCGCTGGGCCCAAGCCAGCAGGCCGCCGCCTTCCTCCGCAGGCCACCGCCGGCCCGTCACTCTGCCTCCAGCCGGGCCGCACCGGATCCGCCGGCCCGTCGTTTTTTTTTCAGATCAGATCTGAGGTTGTCTCCCCAATTCTCTAAGTCCCCTGTGATTTGTGTGCTGATGCTATATTCAAACTGCTAGATCTTTTTGTGTGTTGCTCCGATTCGCGCAAATAGCATGTCCAGACGTTCGTGGGATCGTGCTCTACGTTTTATCTCTTGTTGTCATGCATGTTAGAGATCATCTAGGTGCTTGTTTTGCTGTTGCAAGAGTGCATCGTGATATAAACTGCTGCTATGTGATGTTTTTATGCCATCTTTGCCATGTGATATCTTTTAGCTCGTTTGCCCGTTTGATGCAAATGACATGTCCACGTGTTCGTCTTGCCATGCTCTACATGTTGTATGTGCTAGGTTGCATGATAGATTTATTCTTGCCATGCTTATCATCGTTGCAAAGTGCCATGTGGCTGTGATGTTGTTTCACTTGTTATGAAATGCCATCTTATTGAGCTCGTTGCTATCGTTGTGTTTATCTCCATGAAGCATGCTTGTGTGTTTCGGAATCACCATCATGTGTACTTTGATGAGGTGCTTACCACTTGCCATGTTTAGTTTCGAGGTGACTTAAACATGCTCTTTTATGTGCCATGATGATATTGCTGTTTTAGGACTTAGTGGATTTTCACTAAGTCTGAAATCTGTAACGTTCCGATGCCATGTTCGTGTGATGTTCTAGGACAAAGCATGATAGTTTTGGAGTGTATCTTGATTGTTCCTTGTAGTATATATTGTTGGCTTTCCATTCATATCCTCACATGTCTATTTAAGTGGCTGTAGCATGTTTATCTTTTGCTCCAAAGTTTCAATAAAATTCTGCTGCCAGAATTTTATTGTCAAGTTCAATATGTCCAAGATCATTGCTATTGATCCGTGGCTCCGTTGGGGTGCACCTTTGGACTTAGTTGCTGCAGTATATGTCTAGTTTGTGTTCATGTCCTTTGCCATGATATTTGAGTGCTGTAGTTTAATTATTTTGTGCTCCGAAGTTGCTATGATGCTGTAATTTTCAGCTTTCGCTCATTTCTTGTTTCGGGCATAACTTTTAGCCCGTAACTCCGATTTCAGCGAATCTTACATGAAACTTGATTGATTTTATGTGTAGATTAATAATATCAGATTGTTAACATGTTTTGAGGTGTTTTGCTTGAGTGATATTTTACGTGCTCCGTGTGCATCTTTAGTGCATCCATCATGCATCCATCATTTTCGAGTGCGCATTGCATCTTGTTGATTTGTGCTTGGTGTGATTGTTTTGTTTAGAGCCGGGAGCAGAGTCCGAGTTCGAGTACGAGCACGAGCACGAGGTTTCCAACGAGGTTGAGCACGAGGACCCTTTTTACGATCCGAACGACTTCTCTTCAGGCAAGATGACCGAACCCCGATAACATTACTATCTTTGCCTATTGCTAGTAGTTCCGCTCTATAGTTTTGCCTCGATGCCCATGATCTTCTTGTCAGCCTCCTACTTGTAAACCATTGCCCTGTTTAACCAACCTACCTATGCAAACCCTTGCTTGGCTAAGTACGCTTCGCTCAGCCCTTCTTATAGCGTTGCTAGTTGCAGGTGAAGATCGAAGATGCTTGCTTCATTTTGAAGTTTGGTTGGGTTATATCACACTATATAATTGCTAAATGAAATCATCTATATATTAGCAAGGGTGGAAGGCTAAGCCTTTTGCTTGGTGATTTGTTCCACTCATGCCGTTAGGAACCGTATAAACCGGTGTTATGTTCCTTGATTATGCGTTCCTAACACGGTTGGGGTGTATGGGACCCCCTCGGTAAACCGCTAAGTGCTAAGTCTTTTCCAGCAAGTCCCAACATTGGTACTATTTGCCTAATAACAAACTAAACTTGCATAGGGAGTTATAAACCCTTCTTCTTAATCAACAAGCCCGGGCCAGTGCTCCACATGAGTGTTGGTCCGAAACGGGGAGTCTGCGGGGCCACCTCAAGGAAACTCGAGGTTTGGTAAAAACCTGTAGAATCGCCCATCCGGTCGTGTCCTGAGACTTAGATACGCGCGGCTACTATCAGGGTGTCGACACGCCAGGAGGATTTGCTGGATTAGCCTTACCTTAGTTCGGTTTAACTTGAGCACGGGATTCCGAGAATACTCGGGTCTTCCCACCTTGGAGTTGCGACTCCGCGGATCGTAGGCTTGTAATGGGTCAAGTTGGAACCCCCTGCAGGGTTTGAACTTTCGAAAGCCGTGCCCGCGGTTATGTGGCAGATGGGAGCTTGTTAATATCCGGTTGTAGATAACTTGACACAATGTTTCTAATACACTACCAGCGTGTGTTCCGTGACCGTCAATTTCCGAATAGGGATTCGGGAGTTGAACACGGAGGGGTTATGTTTGTTGAGCTTGTAGCTAGGATCACTTCGTGATCACTTTTTGACCGAGGCTTCTCTTCTCGCTCTCACTCACGTAAGCTAGTTGCTAGTTGCTGCTGCAGACACTTATTCTTTTCTTCAGCCTTATCCTCTCCCAAGGCTTAAATAGTCTTGTTACCCGGGAACGGGATTGCTGAGTCCTCTGTGGCTCACAGTTACTTCACCACACCAGATGCAGGTCCAGTTGTGAGCTATCCAGGTGATGGCACCGAGCTGGATTGGGAGTACGACGAGGAGCGTAGTCGGTACTATGTGCGCTATCCGGATGATCAGTAGTGGAGACTCCTACTAGGATTCGATCCGCCTGTGGTTTATTTATCTAAGTTTGGTATCTTGACATTTGGATTTTGCCCTTAGAGGGTTGTGATATTCTTAATGTATGATGATTGAGACATGTATTGTATTTGTGTGACGTGGCGAGTGTAAGCCAACTATTTATGTTTACAATCCCCTCTTTTACATGAGATGTGCAAGATTACCGAACTTGAGATCATTCTAGGATGGATTTATGCCTTTAAGTTGTGCCTCGACACGTAGGAGGTATAACTCCATCCTGGGCATTACAAGTTGGTATCAGAGCCTTCTCCGACCTAGGAGCCCCCACTGTTTGATCGAATCGTTGACGGTCGAGTCTAGGCACACACTGAAAACTTTTTGAGTCCTATATATTATATCGGAGAGTAGGATTTCTTGCTTCTCATCCCCTTTCTCTCTGGTGAGGACTCCTGACGACTACTCTTGTCTCTCCTATCTTCAAAAATTGCACCAATTTTTATTTTTTTTAGGAATCCCGCGAGTATTCTGGGATTGTTTCGAGGTTCTTGTGACAAGGATATCGTTCTCGATGCCTCCTGTTCCCGGGGAGTTGAGCTTCGGGGTATTGTTGTCACAAGCATATCGCGGCAGTACTAAATACTTAAGACGGCCGTCATCGAAAATCTCTCCTATACGGCCAGTGGCAAGATAACCCCGACATCACCCAGTACTGGGGAGGTAGTTCGGGAGTATTGCCATAGCTTGTTATAGTGGATGCTTTTCGAAGGTCCGAGGTACACAGTTTCCGAGAAAGACTAGTTATGTGTTGAAGGATGGATACACCTGGATGTAGGTTTAGAGTTGATTGCGCGGTGCTTCCCGTGTATCCCCAACACCTGATTGCATAACTGGAATCTTTCGGAAATTTATAGGTGGGTTTATCCAGTAGATCGTAGGCATTCTTCCAACGGATGCAGGTTAGTGAGTTCGGGGTTCTACATTGAGTGAAGGGGTTATATGACCGATGTTACTATCAGGAGTTGCATCTTAAAGGGTCCTTGGCTATGATGATCCGGGGATTGCAAAACCTTTTCGTAACGCATTCATATGCTTTCAGCACAAAGATGTTAGAACGAAACTCCTCTCTTGTGTTTGTTCCGTCTGTACCTTGTTGTTTTCTTATTTTATCCTTTTGTCCCATATGTGGCTTCTCGTGAAGATTGATGTTATCATTTAACTGAGAATATCATTCGTTCCTCTTGTTCGAATGATTTCATTCATTCTTATTGTTCGAATGATTATTGTGAAGACTTGTTGCAATTCATTCCAATGATTCAGCTTGTACCTTTTGTCAATCAATTGCTGATTCGTGGTCATCTCTTTCAGGATGGCTCCGAAAAGGGCTCCCAACGCTAACCCATAGGCGGAAGAGGTCCCAGAACATCCTCCTTCCCCTCCTCCTCCGTCTGAGGCTTGGAGAGCGATTATGCAGACTACAGCTCAGAACACTCAGTTGTTGATGCAGATGATGCAACAGATGCAAGCTAATCAAGCTAATCAGGGTGTTCCAGGCAATCAAGGCAACTTCTTCAACCAGCAGCACCATGCTACTCTCAACCAGTTCTTGGCCAACAATCCTAAAGCTTTCAGTTACTGTGTCGACCCTCTTGATGCTGAAGATTGGTTAACCGACATAAAGAAGCATTTTGAGTGCAGTAACGTGAAGGAAGATGATTATGTGAAGTTTGCAGCCTTCCAACTGAAAGATCAAGCAGCTGATTGGTGGCAGCAGTACAAAGACTCCAGGCCGGGTCAAGTGATCTCTTGGGAGAATTTCTGCAAGGATTTCCGTTCGCACCACATCCCTACAAGTGTCATCGAGGGTATGCGTGAGCAATTCCGCAACCTGAAGCAGGGCTCCATGACAGTCTATCAGTATAATGTCAAGTTCCAAAACCTCGCTCGTTATGCTAAGCAAGACATTCCTGATGCCAAGAGTAAAATCTACCAGTTCCGTGGAGGTCTCAAAGATGAACTTCAGCTTGCTCTCACCTTGTTCGAGCCCGATGAATTCGACAAGTTCTATAACATGGCTTTGAAACAAGAAGCAGCTCAGCTTAAGATGGAGGCTTCTAAGAAGAGAATTCGAGATGCCGTTCACTCTTCCTCATCGTCTCAGATGGTCTCGAAGCATCAGAAATTTTGGCTTCCTCCTCCTCCAGTGATTCGAGCTTCATACAACAACTCCAACAACTCCAACAACAAGAACTCTAGTGGACGTGGTTTCTCCCACCCATCCAACCCGAGCAACCAGTCGAAGAAGCAGTTTCAGTCTCAAGGCTCCAAGTCAAGTGGTTCTCATTTCCGTCCTCTCTCAGAAGTGACTTGCAACAAATGCACTCAGAAAGGTCACTATGCCAACAGATGTCCGAATCCGAAGCGTCTTCCACCTCCTCCACCTGTCGGTACCGCTATGGTCAAGCATGATCCAAAGGCAGCAAGGGTCAATCTGATGAATGCAGCAGAAGCAGAGAATTCTTCTGATGTCATTTTGGGTAACCTTCCAGTGAACTCTTTTCCAGCTAAAGTTTTGTTTGATTCGGGTGCTACATGCTCTTTCATGTCTCAACCATTTGCATCCAAGCACAATATTGCCACTTCAAATTTGCCTCAGAAGTTGCAAGTTGTTTCTCCGGGCAGGATTATGACTTCTAGTGTCTATGCTCCGGATGTTTCTATTCGCATGGGAGATTATCGTTTTCTGGCTAAACCGGTGGTTCTTGGTAATTCTGACATTGACCTCATCCTCGGAATGGATTGGCTTTCTCAGCATGATGCTCACATTGATTGTGCTCAAAAGGAAGTCAAGTTGACTCATTCTGATGAAGATGTGATTATCTTCGCCTCCAGGGATAACACTATCAGACTTTTCTCTCTCAATGATAAGGGCGAAATTAATGCCATATCTCAAATTCCGGTGGTGAACGAATATCAAGACGTCTTTCCTGAAGAACTTCCAGGCATGCCTCCACACCGTCAGGTGGAATTCGTTATTGAACTCGAGCCGGGTACTGAGCCAGCATGCCGGCGTCCGTACAAGCTCTCTCCGGACGAATTGAAGGAATTGAAGAAGCAACTTGATAAGCAGGAGAGTATGGGTCTCATCAGGCCTAGTACGTCTCCGTGGGGCTGTGGTGTCTTATTTGTCAAGAAGAAAGATGGCACGGAGCGTCTCTGTGTTGATTACCGGCCATTGAACAAGAAGACAATAAAGAACAAGTATCCGCTCCCCAACATCAACGAACTCTTCGAGCAGCTCAAAGGAGCTAAAGTGTTCTCTAAGCTTGACCTCCGGATGGGCTATCACCAAATTCGCATTCGCGAGGAAGACATTCCGAAGACGGCCTTCAGAACGAGCTACGGTTCATACGAGTATACCGTCATGTCCTTCGGTCTCGCCAATGCTCCTCCTACCTTTTCGAGGATGATGCATTACATCTTCAACCCCTATGCTGGCGAGTTTGTGCTTGTGTATCTGGATGATATTCTGGTGTTTTCCAAGAATGAAGAAGATCACGAAAAGCACTTACGTCTGGTTCTTGATCGACTCCGAGAGCATAAATTCTATGCCAAGTTCTCCAAGTGCGAGTTTTGGCTCGATAAGGTTTTGTACCTGGGCCACATCATCTCAGCTGACGGTATTGCGGTTAATCCCGAGAAAGTTGAAGCAATTGTCAACTGGGAAGCTCCTCAGAACGTCAAGCAGCTCCGCAGTTTTCTGGGTCTTGCCAGCTATTGCAGAAGGTTCGTTGAGAACTTCTCCAAGATTGCCAAGCCTCTTTCAAACTTGCTTCAGAAGAATGTCAAATACTTTTGGTCTCCAGAGTGTGAAGTGGCATTCAAAACTCTCAAAGAAAAGCTTGTCTCTGCTCCAGTTCTGACTCCTCCAGATGAATCCAAGCCCTATGAAGTTTTCTGTGATGCTTCTCTTCAAGGTCTTGGTGGTGTGCTTATGCAAGATAAGAGAATTGTGGCATACACTTCTCGTCAGCTCAAGCCAAGTGAGAAGAACTATCCCACACATGATCTCGAGCTAGCAGTTGTGGTACATGCTCTGATTACGTGGAGACATCTGTTGTTGGGAAGAAAGGTCGACATCTTCACGGATCACAAGAGCTTGAAGTACATATTCACACAGTCGCATCTGAACCTCCGTCAGACTCGTTGGGTTGAAATGATCCAAGAGTATGATCCCAGCATTCAATACACTAGTGGCAAGGCGAATGTGATTGCAGATGCTTTGAGCAGAAAGGCATATTGCAACAGCCTTCTTATCAAGCCGTGCTAGCCTGAGCTTTGTGAAGCATTTAGGAAACTCAACCTTCAAGTTGTTCCGCAGGGTTTTCTTGCAAATCTTCAAGTTGCTCCTTCATTGGAAGATCAAGTCCATGAGGCCCAACTCAGGGATACCATGGTGAAGAAGGTGAAACATGGTATTGCAAAGGGCACTCCAAAATACAAGTGCTTCCGTGTTGATGAGAGAGATACCTTGTTCTTCGAGGACAGACTCGTTGTTCCCAAAGGTGATCTCAGGAAGCTCATATTGGAAGAAGCTCATGATTCTCTCCTTTCCATTCATCCTGGCAGTTCCAAGATGTATCAAGATCTCAAGCAGTCTTACTGGTGGACACGCATGAAAAGGGAAATTGCCCAATTCGTGAATGAATGTGATGTATGCAGAAGAGTGAAAGCAGAACATCAACGTCCAGCCGGTCTTCTCCAACCTCTTCCTATTCCCGAGTGGAAGTTCGACCACATTGAAATGGACTTCGTTACTGGCTTTCCTAAATCCAAGCGAGGAAATGATGCTATCTTTGTGGTGATTGACAAGCTTACCAAAGTCGCTCACTTCCTGCCAGTCAAGGAATCAATCAATGCAGCTCAACTTGTAGAGCTGTACACTTCCAAATTGTGTCCCTACATGGCATTCCTCAAGTTATCTCCTCAGATCGTGGAAGCTTGTTCACGTCAAGGTTCTGGGACTCCTTTCAGTCCGCCATGGGCACTAAGATCAGGTTCAGCACTGCATTTCACCCTCAGACTAGTGGTCAAGTCGAGCGCGTGAATCAGATTCTAGAAGACATGCTCCGAGCCTGTGTCATCTCCTTTGGCATGAAATGGGAGGACTGCCTTCCATTTGCCGAGTTCTCTTACAACAACAGCTTTCAAGCAAGTGCAGGCAAAGCTCCGTTTGAAATCCTCTATGGCAAAAAGTGCCGTACCCCTCTCAACTGGTCTGAAACAGGCGAACGTCAACTTCTTGGCAATGACTTGATCTCAGAAGCCGAAGAAATGTGCAAAGTCATACGTGAGAATCTCAAGGCCGCTCAGTCGCGCCAGAAGAGCTACTATGACGGCAAACATCGTGATTTGGCATTCAACATTGCTGATAATGTCTATCTCCATGTGTCTCCAATGAAAGGCACCCAAAGATTCGGTATAAAAGGAAAGCTTGCTCCTAGATACGTCGGGCCTTTCAAGATTCTTGGCAAAAGAGGCGATCTAGCCTATCAACTTGAGCTCCCTCCAGACTTCGCCAATGTTCATGATGTCTTCCATGTGTCTCAACTTCGCAAATGCTTCAAGGCACCTGAGCGCATGATTCCATTTGAAGAGATTGATCTTCAACAAGACCTGTCCTACCGAGAGCATCCAGTTGCCATTCTCGACGAAACCGAACGCAAGACCCGCAACAAGTCCATTAAATTTCTGAAAGTCAAGTGGTCACATCACACCGACCGAGAAGCTACCTGGGAACAAGAAGATCATCTTCGTTCCGAGTACCCTTCCTTTTTCCAGTCCTAGATCTCGGGACGAGATCTTTTTGTAGTAGAGGAGAGTTTGTAATGCCCCGGATGTAATACTTTCCCTTTTGGGTATATAATATATCTCCGGCTTCATCTATTTCCATTCCGGGTTCTTTGCCTTTTGGGTTTTCGTCGTTTTGTTGTGTGAGTGTGTGGCATTCATTCATATCATGTAGACATGTGCATCGCATTGCATTCGTGTTGTCGGTTGCATCCGGTTCGTCGCGTTCCTTCCCGTTGTCCGTTTCGCGTTCCGGAGCTCCCTCACGTGTCCGTGACGTCCCGTAGGCCTACTTTGGTGTTTGGGCGTGTAACGTTACCGGTGTACCGCGAGGTTGTTGTGTGTGTTGTTGTTTTGTTGTGTGCAACACGCCTCTCAAATCTCGTCGCGTTTGGACTCCGTTGGCTATCCCATCCGTTATTCGTGTGGGTCCAAAGTGCCTTCACTTCGTGTCCCAGAAACACCCCTACTGCAGTCTTCTACCCTCTTCTAGGCCCATCCTAACTTTCCTCGCGATCGGATCCGTCGGATCGCGATCGGAGGGCTCCTAGCACCCCTAAATCCCCCCTAACCCTAAAAATCTGCTATATATTAGGCCCCTAGGTCTAATTTGGGCATCCCTAGCCTCTTCTCCACTCCTCCCTCTAATTTTTCAGATCCATCCATCCCCTTCCTCTCCATCTGGCCAGTTCCCGAGGGAACCAGCCAGATCCGCCGCAGCCTCGATCGACCACCTCGATCCCGCCGAAGTCAACGCCGCCTCCCTCCCTTCGATCCAACTGCGCGCCGCACCGACCGATCCAGGCCAGCTGGCCCGATCGGCCTCGCCAGCCTCCCCTTCGACCGCATCGAGCCGGCCCGCTCCTTGGACCACATCGTCGCCGCAGCCGTTCGGGGCGAGGCCGCAGCCCTCGCCCGAACCGATCCCGTCGTCCCTGGGCTTCCTCCTCTCGGGCGAGCCAACCCTAGGCCCAGCAGGGGCCGATCTGCCCTCTGCCTCGCCAGCCACCCGGGTGGGCCGCTCCTCTCCCTCCGCCGCCGAGAAGCATCGGCCCGGTTCCCCTCCGCGGCCCAGATCCGCCTCCGCCTCCTCCCGCGCTCGCCTGCCAGGCCGACGCAGGTGGGCCAGCCGCCTCACCCGGCCCGCACCGCACCAGGCCACCGCGGGCCGCCGCTCGCCAGGCTCCGCCGCCCCAGCGCTGGGCCCGAGCCAGCAGGCCGCCGCCTTCCTCCGCAGGCCACCGCCGGCCCGTCACTCTGCCTCCAGTCGGGCCGCACCGGATCCACCGGCCCATCGTTTTTTTTCCAGATCAGATCTGAGGTTGTCTCCCTAATTCTCTAAGTCCCCTGTGATTTGTGTGCTGATGCTATATTCAAACTGCTAGATCTTTTTGTGTGTTGCTCCGATTCGCGCAAATAGCATGTCCAGACGTTCGTGGGATCGTGCTCTACGTTTTATCTCTTGTTGTCATGCATGTTAGAGATCATCTAGGTGCTTGTTTTGCTGTTGCAAGAGTGCATCGTGATATAAACTGCTGCTATGTGATGTTTTTATGCCATCTTTGCCATGTGATATCTTTTAGCTCGTTTGACCGTTTGATGCAAATGACATGTCCACGTGTTCGTCTTGCCATGCTCTACATGTTGTATGTGCTAGGTTGCATGATAGATTTATTCTTGCCATGCTTATCATCGTTGCAAAGTGCCATGTGGCTGTGATGTTGTTTCACTTGTTATGAAATGCCATCTTATTGAGCTCGTTGCTATCGTTGTGTTTATCTCCATGAAGCATGCTTGTGTGTTTCGGAATCACCATCATGTGTACTTTGATGAGGTGCTTACCACTTGCCATGTTTAGTTTCGAGGTGACTTAAACATGCTCTTTTATGTGCCATGATGATATTGCTGTTTTAGGACTTAGTGGATTTTCACTAAGTCTGAAATCTGTAACGTTCCGATGCCATGTTCGTGTGATGTTCTAGGACAAAGCATGATAGATTTGGAGTGGATCTTGATTGTTCCTTGTAGTATATATTGTTGGCTTTCCATTCATATCCTCACATGTCTATTTAAGTGGCTGTAGCATGTTTATCTTTTGCTCCAAAGTTTCAATAAAATTCTGCTGCCAGAATTTTATTGTCAAGTTCAATATGTCCAAGATCATTGCTATTGATCTGTGGCTCCGTTGGGGTGCACCTTTGGACTTAGTTGCTGCAGTATATGTCTAGTTTGTGTTCATGTCCTTTTCCATGATATTTGAGTGCTGTAGTTTAATTATTTTGTACTCCGAAGTTGCTATGATGCTGTAATTTTCAGCTTTCGCTCATTTCTTGTTTCGGGCATAACTTTTAGCCCGTAACTCCGATTTCAGCGAATCTTACATGAAACTTGATTGATTTTCTGTGTAGATTAATAATATAAGATTGTTAACATGTTTTGAGGTGTTTTGCTTGAGTGATATTTTACGTGCTCCGTGTGCATCCTTAGTGCATTCATCATGCATCAATCATTTTCGAGTGCGCATTGCATCTTGTTGATTTGTGCTTGGTGTGATTGTTTTGTTTAGAGCCGGGAGCAGAGTCCGAGTTTGAGTACGAGCACGAGCACGAGATTTCCAACGAGGTTGAGCACGAGGACCCTTCTTACGATCCGAACGACTTCTCTTCAGGCAAGATGACCGAACCCCGATAACATTACTATCTTTGCCTATTGCTAGTAGTTCCGCTCTATAGTTTTGCCTCGATGCCCATGATCTTCTTGTCAGCCTCCTACTTGTAAACCATTGCCCTGTTTAACCAACCTACCTATGCAAACCCTTGCTTGGCTAAGTACGCTTCGCTCAGCCCTTCTTATAGCGTTGCTAGTTGCAGGTGAAGATCGAAGATGCTTGCTTCATGTTGAAGTTTGGTTGGGTTATATCACACTATATAATTGCTAAATGAAATCATCTATATATTGGCAAGGGTGGAAGGCTAAGCATTTTGCTTGGTGATTTGTTCCACTCATGCCATTAGGAACCGTATAAACCGGTGTTATGTTCCTTGATTATGCGTTCCTAACACGGTTGGGGTGTATGGGACCCCCTCGGTAAACCGCTAAGTGCTAAGTCTTTTCCAGCAAGTCCCAACATTGGTACTATTTGCCTAATAACAAACTAAACTTGCATAGGGAGTTATAAACCCTTTTTCTTAATCAACAACCCCGGGCCAGTGCTCCACATGAGTGTTGGTCCGAAACGGGGAGTCTGCGGGGCCACCTCAAGGAAACTCGAGGTTTGGTAAACACCTGTAGAACCGCCCATCCGGTCGTGTCCTGAGACTTAGATACGCGCGGCTACTATCAGGGTGTCGACACGCCGGGAGGATTTGCTGGATTAGCCTTACCTTAGATCGGTTTAACTTGAGCACGGGATTCCGAGAATACTCGGGTCTTCCCACCTTGGAGTTGCGACTCCGCGGATCGTGGGCTTGTAATGGGTCAAGTTGGAACACCCCTGCAGGGTTTGAACTTTCGAAAGCCGTGCCCGCGGTTATGTGGCAGATGGGAGCTTGTTAATATCCGGTTGTAGATAACTTGACAGAATGTTTCTAATACACTACGAGCGTGTGTTCCGTGACCGTCAATTTCTGAATAGGGATTCAGGAGTTGAACACGAAGGGGTTATGTTTGTTGAGCTTGTAGCTAGGATCACTTCGTGATCACTTTTTGACCGAGGCTTCTCTTCTCGCTCTCACTCACGTAAGCTAGTTGCTAGTTGCTGCTGCAGACACTTATTCTTTTCTTCAGCCTTATCCTCTCCCAAGGCTTAAATAGTCTTGTTACCGGGGAACGGGATTGCTGAGTCCTCTGTGGCTCACAGTTACTTCACCACACCAGATGCAGGTCCAGTTGTGAGCTATCCAGGTGATGGCACCGAGCTGGATTGGGAGTACGACGAGGAGCGTAGTCGGTACTATGTGCGCTATCCGGATGATCAGTAGTGGAGACTCCTACTAGGATTCGATCCGCCCGTGGTTTATTTATCTAAGTTTGGTATCTTGACATTTGGATTTTGCCCTTAGAGGGTTGTGATATTCTTAATGTATGATGATTGAGACATGTATTGTATTTGTGTGACGTGGCGAGTGTAAGCCAACTATTTATGTTTACAATCCCCTCTTTTACATGAGATGTGCAAAGATTACCGAACTTGAGATCATTCTAGGATGGATTTATGCCTTTAAGTCGTGCCTCGACACGTAGGAGGTATAACTCCATCCTGGGCATTACATCTGGATGGAACGCTTATCCTAGCTCACGAACATCAGAACAACACCAAACAAGCAAGCAATCCAGGCACGACCTGCAAACTGGCATGACATGCCAGGTGAGTACATTGAATGTACTTGCAAGCTCACAATAACCAGAAGCATTCAAGACAAAGAACAGCATGGCAATTACAGGTTAATCAGGAATTATCTTGAGATCATCAGGATAACATAGCATGAACAACATGAACATGATACAGCTAGACAATATGAGCATGGCATGAACATATAAATCTGACGATACTAGATTGCGACATGATGACACTATATGCACAATTTATTCTGTTCGGGTTACCTCGTAACCATCACATGCATCACTTACTAACCTCGGACATTCTACGATCATCTCAGGATCAAATCAAGATTGGTATAAACAACACCGTAGTGATCATCAAATGACCACAAGGAGCTTGATCTTTACCCATGATTCTCGCACAACATCACAAATATCCAACAACTCGGTATCCTTGATTCCTCGGTGATCATTCCGGCGATCACAACCATGACCAACACTTGGTCTCAAATGGTGATCTTTCCGGCGATCACAACCAAATTATCTCATCTTCGAACCGGGGTTGTTATTAAGCACATTATTATTATCACTGTTGACTCAAAGTGTGACCGACACGAACTGGGCCCTTATCCGCGGGCACGGCTATCAATAGATTAACACACACACTCTGCAGAGGTAGCGCACTGTACCAACACCACAGAACCCATGGCCTCGTACTCCCATTCGAGTGGACCAGCGGCGTTCCGACAAAACCGTCCTACTGCCATGACACTCTCTCGGCCACTCCGACTTACTCCCCACTGGGCTAGTCCTGGGTGGCCCCGTGTCTACCAAAGACACAACGACCACCGTCGTGGCCAAACATAAATGGTCCCAAACGGGGACCCGAGCTCAGAACAACAACAACAACAGGCACACAAGGTTATGTCTGCTTACCGGGCCAGGGTACCGCACGCCCATAGCCTTCCCGCGTTGGAGGCACCGGCGTGAGTCATGACAATAGACCCAGTTAGGACCTTCCCATAAAGGTAAGTGTGGTTGCACTGGTCAGCTCGATATGGTGGCACCATGACTCAGCCGACAGTTGTTCAAGTTCATTATTATCCGGTTAAACTTGAATGCAAATATGCCGAGTCATGATAAAATACTAGATGCAATTACAATGCATGAGCATGATACTAACATGAGCGTGGATGTGCAACCATAATCAACGAGCATAACAACAACACTTAATCATTTATTCAGATGAGCATGACATACTGACGAGCATGAATATTACGAATATAACTCTTTAGCAACACATCATGACCACTAGCATCAATAATAAATATCATGCAAGACATATTAACAATGCTACCATGCAAGCATTTAACCAACTGGATGCTAAGGAACATGTATGACACCGGTACACGAAACAGACGACAGTCATGCACCGAAGACCATCACCAACATCAACATGTACTAGTACTAAGCATAGCATATGACAGAAATACTAGCAACTATTACATGATAACCAGGTGCATAAAGACACAACATGAAAGAAAACACAAATTCATAAGCATCACCAAAACAACGATAATTGTATCAAAACAAGCAGACATTTATTAAATGTTCAAGTTGAAACCATAGCTACTGCATGCAATCATGCAAATGGTGGTTGTGGCTTGCTTGGGGTGAAAGAAATCACCGGGAAGAAGTGCGGAAAGCATGCAAAAAGATTCGCCGGAACCAATTCTCTCTCGGAGGGGCTGATTGACGGCAAGGGAAAAATGGTCATTTTCAGAATGTTGACTCATGGTTAAAATGATACCAACAGAACGGGCTCAACGAAACGAAGAAGTGGGATTTGGATTCACCTCGTTTGGAGTTACGGGTAAAAAGTTATGAGGTGATGAAGATGAGGGACTTTTCTGCAAAAATATCATCACAAACAAGTCCCTGAGTGGATAAGGCAGAAGTGGGTTTTGATAAAATACGCTTTCCAGAGATGAAAACGTACTTACGCCCAAAGAAGAAATGGAACACACTTTCGGTTAAGGGAAAGCGTACTCCGCGGAGTACGTCTCCACTTAACCACGTCAGCGGGTCGGCCCGGTCAACGCGCAGAGGCCGACAGGCGAGGCCCAGGGGCGGGGTCGTCGTCTTCCTTGCTCCCTCTCGTTCGCCCGCGCGGCCAGAGGGTAGAGCCGGCGCCGGCGGCCATTCGGGCGACTCCGGCCACCGTTCGCCGAGCTCCGACCACCGGCGTGTTCGGGGAAACAAGGCGCGCACGCCGGGGCAGAGCACGGGCGTCGAGGAGCCCTAGGGAAGGAGGAGACGGCGCTGTGGCGGAGGATGGCTTTAGGCATCGGTGAACTCATGGCTGCAGGCGAGGGTAGGAGGAGAGGGGCTATAGGGTGGCTTCCAAGAGGTGGTTCGAGGCTCTGGTGGAGAAGAGGAGGACGGAGGGGTGCTGGCTTGCCGGAATTTATCCGGAACCGAGCCGTGGCCATGGTGGCGATGGCGAGCACAAAGAGTTTCTCGAGCTCGTTTGAGAGGTTGGAGAGGGGTAGAGGAGGTGCAGGAGACGAGTGGTGAGGTCGAGGGGCCTCGGGTGAGCTTATATAGCCGAGGGCGGGAGGGGGTGAGCTGGCATCGCCGCAGACGCGTGTCCGGCGCCACGGACGCGTGCCCACGCTCGCGAGCTCGGAGGCAGGCGATGAGGGAGGCATAGTGGAGGTTGTCACGGGGAGGAGAAGGCCAAAGGAGCCGCAGGGAGGAAGAGAAGACGATCCCCGAGCTAAAACTGCCACTGCTCGTCCGTGGGCGTGCGGCGGCTTGCGTCGGTGAGGAAGCAAACGGAGGAGGAGAGGGGTCCAGGGAGGTTGCGACGATGAGGGGAACAAGGTAGACATGCCCGTGCTCGCTGAGACGCCGAGCAAAGGAGGGGCCCTAGCAAGAAGCCGTCCAGCTCGCGTCCATGGCATGCTAGAGAGGTGGTTACCGCGTGAGCTGGAGAGGAGAAGGTGCCAAAGGCTGGCAATCGTTGTCTAGTGGTAAGTTCTTCCATGGTAAGTCTCAACTACGGTGGTAGCTCGGTTAAAGGTGCTGTGGTTAAATGGTAACTAAGCTCTCAAGTTTACTGCATCAAACTTGGCAGAGCACTGCTGATTAACAGGAAATTGATTGGAAGAAAAGGAGTTGTCTGCTAGGTTTAGGGTAAGAAGGACTTTCATCCTGGTAACTTTGAGGTGATTTGGACCAGTGTTTAATATAGTTGCTTTATAACTACATAAATGGGTCCAGAAACAAGATTAGGATGATGCACTCCCATGGTGAGGCAACTTGAGCTGAAATTTGGCAAGGCCTGGTCATTTGGACATATAGAGATGCTGTAAAAATTTCATACCAATTGGACAAGCCAAAATGGTACTTGCTTCACAAACATCCCCACTGACCAGAAACTTAGGAAAAATCTTGAGGGAAAATGGCTAAATAAAATGTGCCCAAAATTTGTGGAAGTACGTTCTATGGGTAGGAGAAGGTCATGGAAAATGTTCAGTCCTAATGAAGCAACATAAAATATACTGGCTTCACAAACTGAAAATTTGAACATAAACAAAGATTGGAAGTTGTGCTCACATGGATGCAAGGAAAGAGCTCAAATTTGGTGTAGAGTCATGATTTGATTATATAGAGGTCATAAAAAAATTTCAACTCATTTTGATTTGCTTAGCTTGTACCTCCTTCACAATGTTTCTTTCAGGATAGAAACTTTGGAAATTAGCTGAAAAATATTTACTAGGCAAATGAGTATGAAAATTTGCATGAGGCCATGATATGGACATAAAAATGTGTCCAAAAAGCTTCGGGGGAAATGGGCAAAGATAAATAACACTTGCTTCACAAGGTGCCATTTAGGGCAGAATAGGAAAAGGAATATTGAAGGATTATTTTTGAACATGGCAATGAAAAGTTTTGCCATATTTGAAGAAGATATGACCCAAACAATTTATGAGAATTATTTGGGAATTTTAGGAGTGATGGAAATATAGGTTGCTTCACAACCTAGGGGCAGGCGAGGTTATTCCTTTAATAGAAAAATGAATATTCCCTAGAAAAATAATATTGGGGTTGGGCCAAGATGGAAATGGAAAGGGATAGGGATAGATATTAGGATGACAAGCCACTCTGGAAAGAAAGTAGAGGTCATCTTCTTCCGTTTCCAGACCACATAGCCACGGAAAAAGAAAAATCAGGCAAAAATCTCAGAAAGACAAAAGAAAAAGAAAGGGCCAAAAATCAGGCTGTGATAGGGGAACATGGACACTTCATTGCTGAATGTACTGCTATACTTTGTGATACTTGTTCTAAACCGGTGCATGCTACGGGGGAATGCCCGCTTTTGAGTGAACCATTACCGGGTGTGACCATATATGGCGTTTGTTGCGCTGAGCTGATGTTTTTAAATCACCCAGTGCCAGGGAATTACCTGATGTGCCTCAGAGTGCTACCACGGGGATAGTGAAAGTGACTAAGGGTGACTTGACGGATGCGCAGATCATGCACAGACTGAATGAGTTAGCTCCAGGTAATCATTAGTGGGAACTTAATTATGCTCGAGGATAATATGTATAAGGTTGGTGTGACGCCCCCGATTTGACCGTACACTAATCATGCACGCAAATGTGTACGACCAAGATCAAGGACTCACTGGAAGATATCACAACACAACTCTAGACACAAATTAAAATAATACAAGCTTTATATTACAAGCCAGGGGCCTCGAGGGCTCGAATACATAAGCTCGAATACAGAAGAGTCAGCGGAAGCAACAATATCTGAGTACAGACATAAGTTAAACAAGTTTGCCTTAAGAAGGCTAGCACAAAACATCAACGATCGAAAAGGCAAGGCCTCCTGCCTGGGACCTCCTAACTACTCATGGTCGTCAGCTGTCTCCACGTAGTAGTAGGCTCCGTCGGGGTAGTAGCAGTCGTCAAGTGTGGCGTCTGGCTCCTGGACTCCACCATCTGGTTGCATCAACCAGCAAGAAGAAAGAAGGGGGAAAAGGGGAAGCAAAGCAACCGTGAGTACTCATCCAAAGTACTCGCAAGCAAGGATCTACACTACATATGCATCGGTATCAATGAAAATGGGTAGTATATGTGGACTAAGCTGCAGAATGCCAGAATAAGAGGGGGAGAAGCTAGTCCTATCGAAGACTAGCATCTTCTGGAAACCACCATCTTGCAGCAAGAGGGGGAAGTAGAGTAGTATAACATAAGTCATATTTATGTTGTTGTTCCAACGCTCCGGGATCCTTTCTCGACTCCCGAAGCAACATATCCAAACAATGCCTCAACATCCAGTTCTAGTTGTAGCGATCGGGATACAACTCCAAGTGTCCGTTACCGTAGGACAGGCTATCGATAGATGTTTTCTTCCCTGTAGGGGTGCACCAACTTACCCAACACGCTTGCTTAACTCCGGCCGGACACACCATCAGGTCATGCCCGCCCTCGGCCAAACAATACGCCGCAACCCGACCTAGACTTAATAGAGAGGTCATGCACGCCGGACTAAACCCTATGCTCCCAGGGGTCATGGGCCAATCGCCCCGGGAACTCCTGCACGTTGCGTGGGCGGCCGGTGAGCAGACCTAGCAACCACCTTTAAAAAGGTAGGAGCCTAACCAGTCCAACCCGGCGCGCGCCGCTCAGTCGCAATGACGTCAGTTAAGCTTCGGCTGATGCATACGACGCAGAACGCCCATACTATGCCCACGTGATGGTTAGTGCTATCAGGCCAGAGGCCCCTTGGATCAAATATCCAAACCGTTTAGTGTCTTGGGAACGCGCGGTAACGAGCAGAGACTCACGAAAGATGTGACCCCATCGCCCCGTCTCGAGAACTTGCAGCAAGGGCGAGTGCCCGGCCACGCCTCGTATTATCTCGCGGGCACCTTCCAGGTCAACCCGACTACACATCACTCGCAATTAAGCTCGCGCGGGTACCCCTCTGGGTCGACCCGTCTTTAGTAACCAGGTTCAGTGTAAGGTCATAGTAACCATAGTAACTGTGTGTCTGACACCAAAGGAAAACCTGAGGAAATCACCCTCGATGGAATTCCACCTGATGTTTATCGTCAAGGTGAACGAAAGAGGAGTCACCCTCGAGGTCCACTCTTGAGGAGTTGCATGACAATGTCGTTATCGGGAGTGGAGAAAGAGGAATCACCCTCGATGACCACTACCGATGAACTAACCTACAAGGTAAACATCAGAAGTGCTGATGAGGTCTCACCCTCGGCACTCGATAGTAACCCAGTAGTGTCGAGCAACTAAGGGGAAAGTGATGTGCGGTGCCGGGTCCTGGTCTTCGATCCCGTTGATTGGGTCTTCTGATAATCCAGCGGGGCAGTCGGGACAAGGTAGGGGGGTCACTGGTGGATCTCTAACCAGCCTATACTAAGCAGTTTAGTATAAACATGTAAGGTATGAAAGCAGTATCAACAACAGGCTATGCATCAGAAATAGGATCATACAAAAAGCAGTAGCAATTCGAATGCAAGCATAAGAGAGAAGAGAATGGGCGATATCGGAATGATCAAAGGGGGTTGGCTTGCCTGGTTGCTCTGGCAAGAAGGAGGGGTCGTCAACACCGTAGTCGATCACCGGGGCATCTTCAGTCTCGGGGTCTACCGAAGAGAAGAGGGGGAAGAAACAATAAATACAAAGCATACAGATGCAATAAAAGCACGACAAGTTAACACGCAGTGCTAGGGTGCTCTAACGTGGTAGTACACGGTACCGACGAAGGGGGATATCACTCGGGAAAGTATCCCCGGTGTTTCGTGTTTTCGGTTAGATGAATCGGAGGGGGAAAGTTGCAGGTTCACTATGCTAGGGATGTGTGGCGAACGAACGGACAGCGTATTCGGATTCGTCTCGTCGTTCTGAGCAACTTTCATATACAAAACTTTTTCATCCGAGTTACAGATTATTTTCTATGATTTATCAAAGATTTAATGATTTCTGAAATCTTTGGATTTATTAGAATTTCGAAATTAAAACTGTAAATTTACTTTTGTCACCTAGTGTGTTGCCAGCCACAGTCAATGACATGTGGGGCTAGGTCAAAGTCAACAGTCCACTTAGCTGTTGACTGGGTCAACTAGTGAATAGTTCATATGGGTCCCATGTGTCATTGTCTATGTTTTAACTAGACATTAATTAAATTAGATTAGCTAGCAGTGGGGGCCACTGTCATTGGCTAGTAGTTAAACTAACTAGTAATTAATGCCTAAAATAATTTGCGCGGCCGGCCGGTGGTGGTTGTGCATACACACGCACACCACACTTGCTTGGACATGGCCACGTCCATGGACATTAGCAGCAACTAGTGGCTGTAGGACGAACAACAATGGCAAGCAGCAGTAGCTAGCAGCCTGGAGCATCGCTTAGGAGGAACATCAGCGATTAACTAGCAGGGGCAGCAGCAAAACAGTAGTGGCGTCAGCTAGCAGATAAACAACAGTAAGCCAGTAGGAGCAACAGAGTAGCAGCGGCGACAGTTTATCATAAGCAAGGAGTTGCGGCGCTAGCAACGACTGCAGAGCAGCCAGCGTGCGCGGGAGCAGGCCGGCGGGATGCGGCCAGAGGAGGCGCGGGGAGCATGACCACGCGCGCGGTGAGCGCGTGCGAGAGCGAGCACGGTGCAGCTACAGCGGGGCGGGCGAGCACGCGCGGAATCGGAGCTCCAGTGTGGCCATATGGACAAGCTCCGACCACGGCGAGCAACGGCGTACAGGGGCACGAATTGAGGCCGGGAAGAGGGGGCACCGGACGAGAGGCTCACCGCGAGCTTGATGGCGAGGTCGGGGAGGCCGGAGGTGGACCGGAGCAGTGGGAATCGACGACGAAAGCTGGCGATGTACGCGACGAAAACGACGACGATGGCGAGCGTACGGGTCGGCCCCGCTCGATTTGGTGCTCGGGATGGACGAACTGGACTATGGAGATTCTCCTAGACGTCTTCTTGTGGCGCGGGGAGCATGGTGGTCGCAGCCATGGCGACGGCAGCGGCAGTTCCGCGTGGGGAGAAGAGGGAGAGCAAGGGAAAGGGGGAAGTGGGGGGCTAGGGTTCTCCTGGCGGTCGCGGGGTTGGCCTTTATGCTCCAGAGGAGCCGGGGGATGGCCAGCACGCGGCATGGCGCGGCCATGGCCGGTGGATCCCTGCCACGATCCCCATCTATGAACAGAACGTAGGGGATGACCGTGGGGTGGGTTGGGCCTGCACTGTAGACTAAAGGCCCAACTACACAGTAAGTCTTTTCCCCTTATTTGCAAATTTAGTTATCTATTTTTTATTTAGCTGATGTTTTCCATTTTGTTCAGATAGCAAACGATTTTTGTTAGATGTCAAACTTGGCACATAAATACTAGATGTTATTCTTGGACTGCACAAAAAGTCTGTGGTCAATAGTGATTATCTAATTTTGTGTTTGAATTTAAATGGTTTCTTTTAGTGCTGCTGGACCACTTAAGTATTTTGCTAGGGAGTAATTGGTGAGTCAAATAATGTTGGTTTCTTCAAGAAAATTAGTTAGTGAATATTTTCAACCCGACGAACATTTTTAATTTTATGATATTAATAAATATTAATCTAACTTTATTTTAAGTTGAATTTGACTTGAATTTCTATCAAGTGGCCTATGGCTTAGCAAAAAGGTGATGACATGGCACCATTAGGGTGAGGTTCCTGTAGCATGACCCTAGGGGTGTTACAAGTCTCCTCCACTACAAGAAATCTCGTCCCGAGATTTAAGTGGGGAAGTAAAGATTAACTTCGGGAGAACTGACCCTTATAGGGTTAATTATCTGGTGAACAATTCAGGGAATGAGGCGGAAGTATCTCTCGAGTTGAAACTTAATAAAAATGTCGAGAGCAAGTAAAAAGGTACCACTAGAAGTTTCAATCGGGCAGGCAATCGTTCGATGCCTAAATAGAAGGTGAAAGGGGTTCAGAGCAACGAAATAACCATTGCGTTTGATACCATAGTAGATCATTTCTAGGAAGGTGGCTCGTGAATTACATACGAAGCCAGTGTGAGGAATAACTTTGGCAACAAGGGTGTACAGGAGAGTCAGGTTTCGATTCTATGGAACTGTGGGTTATGGGCCCACCATGAGGGTCGAAAGTAGAAAGGGCAATGATAGCAAGGCATGTCAGAGCATAGATTGTCAGTTATGTTGGAAACAATGTTGGTACCAAGGGCGAGGGACGAAGAGAACCATTTTCCTGCTCGTTGAAACGAGGCGGACCAAATAGGCAAAGTTCTCGTCCATCGATAGTAACCGGAATGTTATCAACACTAGTAACGGGGTCTTATTGATAGAGTTGTACACCAATGTGTTTACATAAGCAGAAAATTGTTACTGCTTAGATTATATGTAGATAAAAGAAAGGTTAAACAAACAAATGGAAAGGAAAATGTGTTTAAACACAATGAATAGGAGTATACCATTCCCAAGCTTAAGCAGGGCATGATATACGTGTCAGGAGATCAAAGTCATGACCATATAGATAAAAGGGATAAGAAGAAATATGATAGGTACCCACACAACGGTGTTGGGTAGTTGATCAAGAAACATTTAGCCTTGCACTTACAATGTTCTTGTGGATCTTCGGAGTACCACCTACATGCTTCGAGATAGCACCGACATGGTCATTGGGTAAAGATCAGACTTTGGATATACCAGGATAGGTACTGAAGTGTGTTCGTGGAGAACATCCACAATTAAGTATTGAACGAAATGCACCCGGAAATACATACCAGTAGCAAGATCGATGTCTGCATGGAGGTTTAATAACCAGAAGGGTTGGAATGAAACTATTGACCATTCGCTTCAAAGCATTCGATTTGCTAGAAGTTTTGGATTTGCATGCCATACTTCAATTGTTGGGTTTCCGGTTAGAAACAACACGAGGACTAAGGAATGAGCGGATATGGCAAGAAGTATCACCTGTATAAAGAATTCTTAAGAGGTGGTGAAATTCTCACGACATTCTTGATATGAAAGATGGTAGTACTCCAAGGTAGAGCATATCATAAGTCGGATAACCAAGAACAAGTTTGTGTTGGAGGGAATGCCAGAATATACAAATCATCGAGGGAAAAGGATGGTATTTCCCATCATGAATTCGATTCACAACTTGGAAGAAGGGAAATCATTGTTGATGATGATCACGACACATTTGTCGAGAGATTTCATTAGGATGTAATCGGTCGGCGATGACAACAAGTCAAATGAATGATGGAACGAAAGGTTGTTGAAACCACTAGTACATTACAAACTTGAATTCAAGCTAGTTGTTCAAGGTGAATGATATGCCGAGGAAGATCGGCGTAAGCTTAGCTCATTACCGAAATTGTGCTCCATGAAGAAGGACCAGGTAGCACAGTTTAAAAAGATGCACGATAATGATATAGCCGATCAGGCTAGATACGACTTGAAGAATTAATAAACTCATAAGCAATGGAGATTACTTAGAGTTATTGAATCGGAGTGCGGAATTGATTCACTTATCGATGTCCTTGAGTGTATAACAACTCAGAACCCGGGGAAAATTGGAATCGGTGAGAAGTAATACTTGAAGAAGAGCTCATAAGAAGTAATATGGTTCTGTGAAATTATCGAGATACCACGAGGTAATACTCGAAGGTAGATTATAATAGAGGTTGGACAGGTGCATTGACCTGTAGAGGACAAGTGGTTTAACTTGTCCGAGATATGGTATTTAAAGGAGAGCATGGTCGGAACCATGATTGCAAAAGGCCAGATCCCAGATATAAGATGCACTTATATCAAGGGGATAATTAATTTAAGAGAAGCTTTAAGGATAAAATCTACATCATGTCCATGGGCATGAACAGAAAGCTCAAGGTTGACTCCCACTTCTTCAATGCATAAGCTTTCATTCATTGCTCTATTAAAAATGAATTGATTGCGAAGACTTGCCTAGTGAATTACCAGAGGAGTATGAACCTTGGAAAACTTTCGGGTTCGCACAGATTAAGGAAGGGATAAGTTCAACCCATCGGGGCATCTTAGGCACATACTACAGAAACTTGAGGAGCAATTTATACAAGCTCGAAAGCAGAGCATGGATGAGAAAGCAGATGATATATTTTACCCAAGGCATTATATATCATGGCAGTGCTCACAAGGTATTTGAATATGAAGGCCGCTGTCGGATAAAATCCAACAAAGGATCCAGTGGTCTACAAGGGATCTGATGTGAGCATTGGTACTCAACCAGAAGAAGAAAGAATACATGGGGATCAGATTATAGAAACAACCGATTAATTCAAGCTCGGATGCAAAGGAATTACGATTTGCAAACCAAGGGATCAGAAGCAAAAGCTCTGATAAAGGATGCATAAGTTGAATAGATTTAGGGGTAGAATCGACGATAAACAGATTGGTCGAGAACCAGCTCATATTCGGAATGACGTCTGAGCTGGAAGAACGAATTCTAGTTTGACTGATGATTGCAAGTATTTGCAACCTATTGAATCAATAAGATCATAAAGTCAATCACAAAGGATTTTAATGAATATTGTTGTACATATGGAATTAACCATAATGCAAGCAGGTAAAACTTTCCAGAGCAATAGGTTGCTGAGGATTTTGGAAGATTGAATAGTGTTTCAAAGACCTTTGTGAAACGCATGAACAACTTGGGATGAACGAATCCCCGATAAGTGTGAGGAATTATTGGTAGGGGTATTTAGGCGGAAAAGAGCTGCAAGGTAGTCAGAAAAAGGATTCTCGAAAGTCGGAGAATACTTTCGGGTATCTTGTAATAACAAGAACAACTAGGGATGGAAGTATGAACGGCGAGGGTACGCAGTTATCCATAAGGGATTTATCGGCGATATGGAATTGTAATGGCGAAGGGCACAAGGGTCTCGGAAAAACATCGAATATTACCTCTAGAATCTTCTAATGAAATGGGCGACCATCTTGACTGAAGGGACTCTTCGGGAGGAAGTATTTTCGGTAACCTAAAGTTAGATTTTAGCAAAATCATTTAACCCGAATAGAAGAGAGGACAGAATCCCAGAGTATAGACGAGGAGTAAAAGATCCTAATACCACCCAATGGCGACGTGGGCCCGTAAGCTACACAGGCATGTTAGTAAAGCAGTTTTTCAAAGACTAGACTCAACTTCGGCCAAGGAGTTGGAAAGGGGGTTCCTACAGGCAGTCGGCTCTGATACCAACTTGTGACGCCCCCGATTTGACCGTACACTAATCATGCACGCAAATGTGTACGACCAAGATCAAGGACTCACTGGAAGATATCACAACACAACTCTAGACACAAATTAAAATAATACAAGCTTTATATTACAAGCCAGGGGCCTCGAGGGCTCGAATACATAAGCTCGAATACAGAAGAGTCAGCGGAAGCAACAATATCTGAGTACAGACATAAGTTAAACAAGTTTGCCTTAAGAAGGCTAGCACAAAACATCAACGATCGAAAAGGCAAGGCCTCCTGCCTGGGACCTCCTAACTACTCATGGTCGTCAGCTGTCTCCACGTAGTAGTAGGCTCCGTCGGGGTAGTAGCAGTCGTCAAGTGTGGCGTCTGGCTCCTGGACTCCACCATCTGGTTGCATCAACCAGCAAGAAGAAAGAAGGGGGAAAAGGGGAAGCAAAGCAACCGTGAGTACTCATCCAAAGTACTCGCAAGCAAGGATCTACACTACATATGCATCGGTATCAATGAAAATGGGTAGTATATGTGGACTAAGCTGCAGAATGCCAGAATAAGAGGGGGAGAAGCTAGTCCTATCGAAGACTAGCATCTTCTGGAAACCACCATCTTGCAGCAAGAGGGGGAAGTAGAGTAGTATAACATAAGTCATATTTATGTTGTTGTTCCAACGCTCCGGGATCCTTTCTCGACTCCCGAAGCAACATATCCAAACAATGCCTCAACATCCAGTTCTAGTTGTAGTGATCGGGATACAACTCCAAGTGTCCGTTACCGTAGGACAGGCTATCGATAGATGTTTTCTTCCCTGCAGGGGTGCACCAACTTACCCAACACGCTTGCTTAACTCCGGCCGGACACACCATCAGGTCATGCCCGCCCTCGGCCAAACAATACGCCGCAACCCGACCTAGACTTAATAGAGAGGTCATGCACGCCGGACTAAACCCTATGCTCCCAGGGGTCATGGGCCAATCGCCCCGGGAACTCCTGCATGTTGCGTGGGCGGCTGGTGAGCAGACCTAGCAACCACCTTTAAAAAGGTAGGAGCCTAACCAGTCCAACCCGGCGCGCGCCGCTCAGTCGCAATGACGTCAGTTAAGCTTCGGCTGATGCATACGACGCAGAGCGCCCATACTATGCCCACGTGATGGTTAGTGCTATCAGGCCAGAGGCCCCTTGGATCAAATATCCAAACCGTTTAGTGTCTTGGGAACGCGCGGTAACGAGCAGAGACTCACGAAAGATGTGACCCCATCGCCCCGTCTCGAGAACTTGCGGCAAGGGCGAGTGCCCGGCCACGCCTCGTATTATCTCGCGGGCACCTTCCAGGTCAACCCGACTACACATCACTCGCAATTAAGCTCGCGCGGGTACCCCTCTGGGTCGACCCGTCTTTAGTAACCAGGTTCAGTGTAAGGTCATAGTAACCATAGTAACTGTGTGTCTGACACCAAAGGAAAACCTGAGGAAATCACCCTCGATGGAATTCCACCTGATGTTTATCGTCGAGGTGAACGAAAGAGGAGTCACCCTCGAGGTCCACTCTTGAGGAGTTGCATGACAATGTCGTTATCGGGAGTGGAGAAAGAGGAATCACCCTCGATGACCACTACCGATGAACTAACCTACAAGGTAAACATCAGAAGTGCTGATGAGATCTTACCCTCGGCACTCGATAGTAACCCAGTAGTGTCGAGCAACTAAGGGGAAAGTGATGTGCGGTGCCGGGTCCTGGTCTTCGATCCCGTTGATCGGGTCTTCTGATAATCCAGCGGGGCAGTCGGGACAAGGTAGGGGGGTCACTGGTGGATCTCTAACCAGCCTATACTAAGCAGTTTAGTATAAACATGTTAGGTATGAAAGCAGTATCAACAACAGGCTATGCATCAGAAATAGGATCATACAAAAAGCAGTAGCAATTCTAATGCAAGCATAAGAGAGAAGAGAATGGGCGATATCGGAATGATCAAAGGGGGTTGGCTTGCCTGGTTGCTCTGGCAAGAAGGAGGGGTCATCAACACCGTAGTCGATCACCGGGGCATCTTCGGTCTCGGGGTCTACCGGAGAGAAGAGGGGGAAGAAACAATAAATACAAAGCATACAGATGCAATAAAAGCACGACAAGTTAACACGCAGTGCTAGGGTGCTCTAACGCGGTAGTACACGGTACCGACGAAGGGGGATATCACTCGGGAAAGTATCCCCGGTGTTTCGTGTTTTCGGTTAGATGAATCGGAGGGGGAAAGTTGCAGGTTCACTATGCTAGGGATGTGTGGCGAACGAACGGACAGCGTATTCGAATTCGTCTCGTCGTTCTGAGCAACTTTCATATACAAAACTTTTTCATCCGAGTTACAGATTATTTTCTATGATTTATCAAAAATTTAATGATTTCTGAAATCTTTGGATTTATTAGAATTTCGAAATTAAAACTGTAAATTTACTTTTGTCACCTAGTGTGTTGCCAGCCACAGTCAATGACATGTGGGGCTAGGTCAAAGTCAACAGTCCACTTAGCTGTTGACTGGGTCAACTAGTGAATAGTTCATATGGGTCCCATGTGTCATTGTCTATGTTTTAACTAGACATTAATTAAATTAGATTAGCTAGCAGTGGGGGCCACTGTCATTGGCTAGTAGTTAAACTAACTAGTAATTAATGCCTAAAATAATTTGCGCGGCCGGCCGGTGGTGGTTGTGCATACACACGCACACCACACTTGCTTGGACATGGCCACGTCCATGGACATTAGCAGCAACTAGTGGCTGTAGGACGAACAACAATGGCAAGCAGCAGTAGCTAGCAGCCTGGAGCATCGCTTAGGAGGAACATCAACGATTAACTAGCAGGGGCAGCAGCAAAACAGTAGTGGCGTCAGCTAGCAGATAAACAACAGTAAGCCAGTAGGAGCAACAGAGTAGCAGCGGCGACAGTTTATCATAAGCAAGGAGTTGCGGCGCTAGCAACGACTGCAGAGCAGCCAGCGTGCGCGGGAGCAGGCCGGCGGGACGCGGCCAGAGGAGGCGCGGGGAGCATGACCACGAGCGCGGTGAGCGCGTGCGAGAGCGAGCACGGTGCAGCTACAGCGGGGCGGGCGAGCACGCGCGGAATCAGAGCTCCAGTGTGGCCATATGGACAAGCTCCGACCACGGCGAGCAACGGCGTACAGGGGCACGAATTGAGGCCGCGAAGAGGGGGCACCGGACGAGAGGCTCACCGCGAGCTTGATGGCGAGGTCGGGGAGGCCGGAGGTGGACCGGAGCAGTGGGAATCGACGACGAAAGCTGGCGATGTACGCGACGAAAACGACGACGATGGCGAGCGTACGGGTCGGCCCCGCTCGATTTGGTGCTCGGGATGGACGAAGTGGACTGTGGAGATTCTCCTAGACGTCTTCTTGTGGCGCGGGGAGCATGGTGGTCGCAGCCATGGCGACGGCAGCGGCGGTTCCGCGTGGGGAGAAGAGGGAGAGCAAGGGAAAGGGGGAAGTGGGGGGCTAGGGTTCTCCTGGCGGTCGCGGGGTTGGCCTTTATGCTCCAGAGGAGCCGGGGGATGGCCGGCACGCGGCATGGCGCGGCCATGGCCGGTGGATCCCTGCTACGATCCCCATCTATGAACAGAACGTAGGGGATGACCGTGGGGTGGGTTGGGCCTGCACTGTAGACTAAAGGCCCAACTACACAGTAAGTCTTTTCCCCTTATTTGCAAATTTAGTTATCTATTTTTTATTTAGCTGATGTTTTCCATTTTGTTCAGATAGCAAACGATTTTTGTTAGATGTCAAACTTGGCACATAAATACTAGATGTTATTCTTGGACTGCACAAAAAGTCTGCGGTCAATAGTGATTATCTAATTTTGTGTTTGAATTTAAATGGTTTCTTTTAGTGCTGCTGGACCACTTAAGTATTTTGCTAGGGAGTAATTGGTGAGTCAAATGATGTTGGTTTCTTCAAGAAAATTAGTTAGTGAATATTTTCAACCCGACGAACATTTTTAATTTTGTGATATTAATAAATATTAATCTAACTTTATTTTAAGTTGAATTTGACTTGAATTTCTATCAAGTGGCCTATGGCTTAGCAAAAAGGTGATGACATGGCACCATTAGGGTGAGGTTCCTGTAGCATGACCCTAGGGGTGTTACAGTTGGCTTCCCTTCGACTGAGGACTTGGAGAGGCTTCTGAGTTTTGGGTTGTGCAAAGTTCCAGGCACTCAGTGTATCCTGGAGTTTCATGAGTGGAAGAAGGTCGAGCCGAAGGGTAGACCTCTCACTCAGATTTGGCTGCGTTTTTCGGGGGCACCTTCTAAGCCGTTGAATGATGTCCGAGTGGCGGCTAGCCTGGGGACACTGGTGGGGAAAACTGAGAAAGTTGATATGGCCTTTACCCGGGCTAACGGAGTAGCCAGACTGCTTGTCAGCATTCTTGATATTGCGTTTGTGCCAGATATGGTTAACTGGACTCATAGAGGCATGATTTATGACCTTGAGATCGAGTTCGAGGACACCGAGCTTTTCTCTGAGACCTTGCCTACGGATGATGTTCACATGCTTGATAAGGATGATGGCTGGGGTAATAAGGAGGAGCGAGAGAGTGAACGTGGGCATGATGCGTCTAACATTCCGGGTTCTGGTGTGCCTGTATCAGGGAAGCAGACTTCTACATCGACGACTGTACCCATGAACACACTGCGATATCGGTCGTTCGGGCCTACCTCTACTCCTCCTCAATTATGGAGCGATCGAGTGGAGCGTGATGATTTGTTTGAGCACTCGCTCCCTCCACTGGATCTTGCTGGTGTATCTTTGGATGATGAGGGTACTGCGATTTCACCTGCGAGGAGTCTCGCGAGGTATGTTTGCGGAGGTGGCTGTACCACGGGCAGGCGGTGCGGTCGACACGGGAGGGGGGGTGCGGGCAGGAGGCCTTCACCCCTGACTCCTCTCTAGCGCACTCGGCCTCTGTGGATGGTCGAGGTAGGGAGTGCGGGCAGGAGGCCCCCGCTCCTGCCTCCCCTGTGGTGTGCTTGGCGCCGGCAGCCGGCTTGGGAGAGGGACGCGGGCAGGTGGCCCATGATCCTGTCTCTCTTTTGGCGCGCTCGGCGTCGGCTGCAGGTCCGGAAGGGGGGCGCTGGCAGGTGGCCTCCGCCCCTATTTCTCCACCCCCGGCGGTCTCAGCAGTGGCGGTGGTCGTGGCGGCGGTTTCATCTCGGGTGGCGAGCCCGTTAATGGTCACGCCTAGTTCGGTCGGTGGGGCCAAGTCGGGAGAGGGGCGCGGGCAGGCGGCCAAAGATCCCACCTCTCCCTTGGAAGTTGTGGCTGGTGGGGATCCTGTGGTGTCCCAGGGATCTGGACACCTACCGCGGGAGATTTCGACGTCTCTCGGTGCCTTCTCAGCTGCTCCAGTTCTGCGAGCTCTGTTGGAGGGTGGGTAGGCGGCCCCACCTCTAACGGAGCCACTCGAGAGGAGATCGTTGCTTTTTGCGGGATTCCGAATCCTGTCTCTCAAGGACGACGAATGAGCTGTCGACTTCAGGACCAGCCGGATGTTGATGACATGCACATACAGTGCGCTATGCGGGCGACCAAACTTCGTGGCGTTGAGGTCACCCGTGGTATGTCAGTCAACACGTCAAATTCTATTCTTTATTTTTCCAATGATGAGATTGTTCACAACGCAAATCAATTAGGGGTTTCACTAGGTAGGAATTGTTGTGAAATCACTAAATCAGTAAATGATCTTTTAGATCTCGAAGCTAAGAGCGCTCTGGAAATGATTCGTAATTTAGCAGCTGTTAAACCCATGAACGATTCTGACATTGATGCGCTGGGAGTCAGGGTTCTTGATAACTTCTGTGCGGATCTTGCCCCGTCACTGATGGAGCCAGAGGAGGATGAGGGACTCACCTCCCCTAGGGGCTTGATCATTTAGACTCTCCTGTAGTTAAGTCCACAGAGCCCGGTTGTGAGTACCGGATGGAGGACCGAAATAAGTCTAAGCGGAAGTGGAAACGGAAAGTTTATCCAGCTTCCGCAGTGCAAAGAAGTGCTAGGATTGGTACATCCAAAAATTTCTATGATGAAATATGAGAGGCATTTTTTGGAATAGCAGAGGTCTTAAAGACTTGGCTAAAAGAAGGTTTCTTGCGGATGCATCTATTGAGCACCAATTGGATTTTATCGCACTCTCTGAAACTGGAAGGGACAAATTTACCCCCCCTAGTTTCTTAGTACTCTTTCGGGGGATGCCGATTTTGAGTGGCATTGCTTACCTCCAAGAGGAAGGTCTGGTGGGATCTTACTTGGGGTTAAATGTGAGTCATTGGAAGTTCAGAGTGTGGTAATGGGAGATTTTGCAGTAAAATTCCGAGTCCGATCAAAGGCCGACGGGTTTAATTGGGCGTTGGTGGCAGTGTATGGTGACGTGCAGCCAGAGCATAAACCTGATTTATTGGCAGATCTAGTCCGTATTTGCGGTAGTGAGCAACTCCCAACACTCGTTGGGGGTTATTTTAACATTATTCGAAGGAGGGAGGAAAAGAATAATGATAACTTTGACGGTAGATGGTCGTCCATGTTCAAAACCATTATCGAAAGCCTGGATCTTAGAGAGATAGAGCTTTCTGGTAGGGAATTCACTTGGGCTAATACGTTGCCAAATCCGATGTTTGAGAAGTTGGACCGTGTCCTCGCTAGCGTCGAATGGGAGCAGAAGTTTCCCCTGGTTATAGTCCAAGCATTATCGCGCGCAATCTCGGATCACACTCCTTTGCTATTTGACTCGGGTGAGGCCACCCATGTGGGGAATAAGAACTCTTTTTCTTTCGAATTAGCGTGGTTTGAAAGAGAAGGGTTCCTAGATCTGGTAGCAAGAGAATGGGCTAAAGATTCAGGAGGGAGATTTCCTGTTGAACGGTGGCAGAATAAGATTAGGCATTTACAAATATTTCTTTGTGGATGGGCTAAGCATATGCATGGGATTTATAAGGCTGAAAAGGAAAGGCTTCTTGTCCTTATTCAATCCCTGGATTTAAAAGCTGAGTCCACCATTTTGGATACCAGAGAGCTGGAGACTAAAGTAGGGGCGGAATTAAGACTGAAAGGACTCCTACGCGAGGAAGAATTGAAGTGGGCCTTGCATGCTAAGGTTCGCAAAATATTTAAAGGGGATGACAATACTCAATTCTTTCATATGATTGCAAATGGCAAACATCGAAAGAAGCAAATATTTCAGCTTGAGCAGGAGGAGGGGACAATTGTAGGTCAGGAAAACCTAAAAGCTTATATAACAGAGTACTATAAGCACCTATTTAGGCCCTCGGAGGATAACTTTGTTTCCTTAGATGAGTCCATGGTTGAGGATGTCTCTCAACTTGCAGTTGAGGAGAATGATATTTTGACAACACCATTTACGGAGAAAGAGGTGTTTGAGGCAATTTCACAAATGAAGAACAATAAGGCTCCATGGCCGGATGGTTTTCCGGCGGAGTTTTATTCAAAATGTTGGCACATTATCAAAGGAGATTTACTTCCGGTGTTCCATGATTTTTTTCTCTGGACAGCTTCAGTTGTTTCAATTGAATTTTGGAATGATAACTTTACTGCCTAAGAAGACTGAGGCCGTTCGCATTGAGCAGTTCAGGCCTATTTGTCTTTTGAATGTAAGTTTCAATTTTTTTTACCAAGGTCGGGACCAATAGATTCACGCAAATTGCACACTCTGTCGTGCATCCGTCCCAAACTGCTTTCATACCGGATAGAAACATCCTACAAGGGGTGGTTGTCCTACATGAAACGCTCCATGAAATTCACACGAAAAAACTATATGGGGTTGTTTTCAAAGTGGATTTTGAGAAGGCGTACGATAAGGTAAAATGGCCTTTCCTTCAGCAAGCTTTGCGTATGAAAGATTTTGATCAAACCTGGAGACATTAGGTAGAATATTTCATGCAAAAAGGGAGTGTTAGGATTAAAGTAAACGATGACATAGGCTACTACTTCCAAATACACAAGGGTCTGAGGCAAGGAGACCCCATGTCACGTATTCTTTTCAACATAGTGGTTGATATGTTGACTATCCTAATAGGAAGGGCTAAGGATGCGGGTCAGGTAGGTGGCCTCATTCCGCACTTAGTTGACGGCGGTGTATCCATTTTACAGTACGCTGATGATATTATCATCTTTATGGAGCATGACCTGGCTAAAGCACGAAACATGAAGCTCGTGTTATGCCTATTTGAACAATTGATGGGGTTAAAAATAAACTTCCATAAGAGCGAATTGTTTTGCTTTTGAAGAGCTCAGGATGACCAAGAGGCATACAAACAATTTTTCGGGTGTGAGTTGGGGAGTGTGCCCTTCACATACTTAGGTATACCGATCCATCACCGTAAGCTATCCAATAGTGAATGGTAGTGCATTGAGGATCGATTTGGAAAGAAACTCAGCTGCTGGAAGGTCAAGCTGATGTCATATGGAGGATGATTAATTCTCATTAATTTGGTCCTCACGAGTTTGCCTATGTTTCTTCTATCATTTTTTAGGTACCGGTTGGAGTTCGGAAAAGGCTAGATTTCTATTGATCACGGTTCTTCTGGCAGAGTGACGATCTAAAATGAAAGTACAGACTTGCTAAATGGGACATCATTTGTAGGCCAAAAGACCAAGGGGGTCTAGGTATTGAAAATCTGGAGGTGAAGAATAGATGTCTGCTTAGCAAGTGGATGTTTAAGTTTTCGGTTGAGATGGAGGCCACTTGGGCTCAGTTATTGCATAACAAATACCTCCACTCAAAAACCTTATCCCAGGTGATGGTGAGACCGACTGATTCGCCTTTCTAGAAAGGATTGATAAGAGTTAAATCACTCTTTTTCAACAGGACTAGGTTTATAGTAGGAACATGCTCCACTACGAGGTTCTGGCAGGAAACATGGCTCGGGGAGACGCCCCTCGCTCTCCAATATTCTTCTTTGTATAGCATTGTACAACGTAGAAATGCGTACGTTGCAACAGTATTGCAGTCCACTCCAGTCAATATTAAATTTTGGAGGACGCTAGTGGGAAACCATTGGGAAGCGTGGCTTCATCTGGTGAGAAGATTGATGAATGTTCAACTGTCCCAACAACCCGGTCGTTTATGCTGGAAACTCACTAAGAATGGAGAGTTTTCGGTAAAATACATGTATTTGGATGTTATCAACTCTAGCGCGATTCCTCAGTCTAAGCCTGTTTGGAAAGTCAAAGTACCTTTGAAAATCAAAGTGTTTATGTGGTTTGTTCATAAACAAGTTATTTTAACAAAGGACAATTTGGTGAACTGCAATTGGACAGGCTCTACAACATGCAACTTTTGTGACCAACATGTATCTATCAAACACCTCTTTCTGGATTGTCCTCTGGCAAAAAATTTGTGGCGGTCGATTCACATAGCTTTCAACATTGCTCCTCCGAATTCCATTAACGCTTTATTGGGGACGTGGTTAGATGGGATTGATGTCGACACAGCGAGACACGTTTGTGTCGGAGTATGAGCTTTATTATGGGCAGTCTGGAACTGCAGAAATGACTTGGTCTTTAATAGAACAATGAACATTCACTTTTTGCAGGTTATCTTCCGGGCCGCTGCGTTGATCCGTATGTGGTCGCTACTCACTCCGACGGAGTCCAGGGAGCGTTTGGTTACCGGGTCTACTCGATGGGAGATGGTAGCTCAGGCTATCTTCAACCGGTTCGGATAGCGGTCATGTAATATTATAGGCAACTAATGTTCCTATCTCTGTTTGCCGGCCGGCTGAGGCTGCTCTTTTTTCGGCTCTTGATGAACGTTTTGTTTGCTTCCTTGCTTGAGACAGGAAGACTTGTACCATACCTTTTTTTGCCTTTATTAATAATCATGTCCGTATGCATCGTTCTGATGCAAAGGCTGGGGAACCCCCCTTTTCGAAAAAAACATAACATACTCTGGTTATTACCAACCCTAACCATCTGACCTAGCTACTTCTCCGAAAAATTTATCAAGAGTTTTTCTTTTTTCTAAAAACGGTTTTGAGCTTTCAAAAACCCTTGAATTGTGAAGTAACTAGTTTTTATGTTTCTCAAAAATTCCCAATAAATTTGTATAAGCATGAAAAATGAGCCAGAGCCCTCGGCGTCCTGGTGATCACACCACTGGCATGCAGAGAGCGCGCTCTGCACGCGAGCGCGCCACTAACCCGACGGCTTCGTCGCGTCCCGCCATCCTCGGTTCGCCATCACACCTAGGAGTCCACGCGCACCCCTTCACGAACCCCCTCGACGCCCTACGACCACGCACCACTAGGCTCGTCGGAAGACGCGGTTCAAGTCATCTATGACGCCCCGTAGTTGTCCTCTTCCTCCACTGTCAGATTCAGGGCTCCGCAAAACCCTACTAGGTTGGAACTCTGGGGTGCGTGCGAAGATCTCAACATCGCCTATCTATCTACTCGCCATCTCACGAACTAGCGCGACGAACAGGAATGTAAAAGAGACACGAGACAGTTTATCCTGGTTCAAGCCACCTAGCGGTGAGTGGCCCAACTCGAGCAGTATTATAGATTAGCCTCGAGATGGGCTGTGGATGAACTAGTACAATGGGCGAATGACCTCCCGAGGTGAGGTGTTTTTTTGGTGGTGGAGGAGAGGGTCTGAATCATCCGTCGTCCTACCGATCCGTCTGTCTCTCAACCTCTCCCCCCTCCGTCCCTTTGTTGGGTGGTGGATATCCTACTTATATAGTGGCCTTGGTCCTCTTCCCCAAAATGTTTGGCGGGAAGGGATCCCACAACGGCCAATTTTGAAGGGGGGCAGCTAGTACATCTTATGCTGAATAATGGTGGTCTTCGCCTGCAAAGCCTCTGATCCTGAAGCCATGGTGGGCTCGGTGATGACCTCCGTCCATCCGTCCTGGCGGTCTTGGTCTTGTTGCACTGGAATGGAAACCATTGGCGGATTCCTCGGGACTCTGCGTCTAAGCCCGCCTCCTTAGCATCAAAGAGGAAACTGATGTACTGCGCCCGCGGGCACCCACGTGGCCTTGGTCGTCATGGCTTGCGTCATGCAAACTTCACGAGGTAGGGGTTGCGTAGAGTTCTCCACTCCTCGGGAGCCAGTCAGACGAGGCTGCCCCTTTCGGAGGTCTTGGTGTTGTCCACCCCGCGAGGCTTGGCCCCTCGCGAGGGCCTTGAGTGTCAATGTTGAAGATGGGCCGTACCAGACCTGGAAAGGAGCCACATCACGGACCGCAGGCAGGCAAGTCTGGGTACCCTAGTTCCTAGAAGACTTGGCTTCGAGGCGAAGCCAGATGGCAAGGGCGAAGCACCGCGGGCCCCAATCGCGTGCGGTCCTGGTCGACACGTGGCGCCTGGATTGGACGTGGGCGTCTCCACTCCCCATGTCGCCTCGACAACCGTTCGACTTGACCAGGGGCGGAGCCAGGATTTTGGTATTGGGGGGGGGGGCAAGTCAAATTATGAAGACCAAAAAGATAACTATAATTATACCATAATATGCGACATGGATACAGTTGTATGAGTTTAAACCTATCACTACCATTGCCATTAAGATGACAAAAGGTTAATAATTTCATTGGAAGAGAACTTACCTATTAATTTTTCAACGCATATGATCATGCAATGCCGAAGAAAGTATCCCATTTGGCGCTTCCTAGCTGATATGGTCCCTCAGATATATAAAAATATCAAGATTCATCTTGCTTGTCCAGTGCCACCTCCCTATTTGATATGTTTTTGCTTGTTCTCCAACAATAACCTTGTCCGGCATATCCTGATTGTTAGTGTCGATTGGATCAGGATTTGTCACTTGCACACCAGCCTCTTTAATAATTTTACTAGGTTGAGAATTTGAAGCAACCAGCTTAAAAATGAATTAATCTTAATGGCTTTTTGCTCCTTATAGCTGCTGAATTGCAATCTCGCAATTAGCTATATTGGATGAGTTCGACATAGCAAAAAAGTGCATCACAAATAATAACTAATGCAAGATAATTTGCATCACGATCATGATAATTTTTAGGACACGTACAAGATAGAAATTCTTCATAGAATTGTAGCATCCCAAATCACACAACCAAAACAAACAAACAACAAAAATCTAATGTATAAGTTCAACAATGATGCAAGCTGAGGAATTAGGGATTTAGATTAGTAGATGCATGGTGTGATGTACTCATGTGTCAAACCTTGGGTTATTGGCTACGTCCCGCTGGTTGGATCCGGATAATTTGACAATTGAAGAGGGTTGCGTCGCAGCGTCGCCGTATGAATAGGATCGACAGAACCAGGGCAGGGAGAGCGAGCAGAGGCGGCCGGGCGTGCGAGGGCAAGAAACATCGGGGACTAATTTAGCGTACTAACCAACGTATGGGCTAATCAAATGTTTTTTTTTGAGAAAAGGCTAATCACACGTGAGAACGCCAGGAGACTAGAGCCAATCGGCCAATCTGCCCACTAGTGGGCTTCACATGGGCATTTTACTTTTCGTCTAAAATTAGCGTTCACATAGGGGGGGGGG
>LR738712.1:622272119-622360970 GCA_902687465.1 Secale cereale | reverse complement strand
CCGTGGGAGTGGTGCGCCATTACTAGTTCAACTAGTAATGGCGCACCACTCCCACGGTGCGCCATTACTAGTTTTGAAAAAAATAAAAAAAATTGAAAAACAAATTACTAGTGGTGCATCGTGGATGTGGTGCGCCATTAGTAAGTTTAACTACTAATGGCGCACCACTCCCACGGTGCGCCATTAGTAGTTTTGAAAAAAAATGAAAAAAAAATAAAAACAAAATATGAAAAAAAAATTACTAGTGGCGCACCGTGGATGTGGTGCACCATTAGTAGTTTAACTACTGATGGCGCACTATCCATTGGTGCGCCATTAGTAGTTTTGAAAAAAAAAATGAAAAAATTGTTACTAATGGCGCACCGTTGATGTGGTGCGCCATTAGTATTTGGACACTAATGGAGCACCAACACATGGTGCGCCATTAGTATATACTAATGGCGCACCGCATGTCTGGTGCGCCATTAGTAACAATTCCATCTATAGCCCTTTTCCTAGTAGTGCCCGGCCCTCGAGCGAGGCTCGGCCGCCGCTGGTATGTCAGGTCGCGATGCCGTGGTCAGGTCCAGGGGGTGAGGGCACGAGAGCCAGCAGGAGCTCCTCAGACACGATGCTCAGGAGTACCCCCTTTAGCGTGCAAGCTGGTTGCCTCGGGGATGGGGGGGTGGCATGCGGGGCCACTCCTAGTTCAACTCAGGGGTCCCTGTGAATCAATCTAGAAAAGAAGTTATAGCACGCGACATCGCTTGCCCTACTGTCATTGAACTTTTTGCAGGAACGCGAAGGTGCTGAGGACCTGGCGAGGTGACGTGCGCGAGGCTAGTCGTGAGCAAGAGCTCAGTCTCTCAGATTTTTTGGCACTGCAGGGACAGACCCGAGCACATGCACCGTGCCGATGGTCTCTTGGAATGAGTAGTGGCATGTAAGCAGCGAGCGGGGGCTACTAGGGGTGCCGGGGCACTGGTGGTAACCACGAGATAACTCAGGCAAGTTTAAGGCAAGTTCTGATAGATGCATAAACGATGCATGCCGTAGGGACGGACCCACACGGTCTGGGGATGATGCTGGCCGAGGGGCGCCCCTAACTGAATTCAAACACAAAGACGAGACATGTCTCAGGGACGGACCCACGCGGCTTGGGGATGATGCAGCCTGAGTGGCGCCCCCAAATGAACAAAAGTGGGAAATGTCACATGGCACCGTTATTGGAGAAGTGTTGGAGTAGCTGAAGACGCTTGCTGCAGATGTTGTTCCTCATGCGTCACCTGGCCCCGGCATCTCGTGAGGCTGCTGAGGCTCCGGGAGCTCGCGAAGGACCAGTGCCCCCTTTGCCAGGATCTCCTGATGCCTGGCCCCGTGAGCCGCCAGGTTGCCCCGCTTGTGGCTCCGGTGCAGGGTAGCTTGGTTTGGCAGGCCAAAAGACATGCGAACATAGCTGTGAGGAGGGCCTTCGCACCGGCTCACCTAGGACGGCTAGTAGAGCTCCTGAGATGCGACTCTGTTGAGCCCTCGGATGTTGACGCAGACGCGCAGCCTGCAGCCCGAGCCTGGGACAGCAGCTGCAATTGGTGGTGTGGGGCGGCGCTCGCCTCACATTGCTCTTGGTACCTGCAAGTCTTCGATGAGGCGATGAACTCTTGAGCACTCGGCGCCTCGCACCTCGTTCCCTCCTCGTAGAACATGCGCTGAAGCACGCCTCCAAATGGTGCCCGAGCGCCTCCCTCGTGGCGTTCGCTAGGTCAGAGGCCCTCCAGAGGAGAGCCTCTGAGCCCAACTGCTTCCTATGCGAGGCAGGAAGGCGCCCCGTTCACAGGCGCACATCCTGAGGCACGGGCGTCGGATGTTGCTTCCTCGTGAGACTTTAGGGCGAGCAACTGCTTCTTCTTCTTCTTCGGGACGGCTTTAGGAGGGTAAGAAAAGCCCTCGGTGTCGGGGTTCTCCACTGCCGCAGCTTGGTAGGTGCGTTCGAGAGCGCACACCACATCCTTCTCTTCGCAGGCAACCATGATGATGCTGCCACTTCCCGGCATCTTGAGGATATTGTAGCCGTGGTGGGTCACTGCCATGAAGTTGGCCAAGGCTGGGTAGCCAAGGATGGCGTTGTATGGGAGCTTGATGTGGGCGACGTCGAAGTCGATGAGCTCTGTGCGGTAGTTCTTGCAGTCGCTGAAGGTGACAGGAAGGCGAATCCGTCCTATTGGTGTTGTCGAGCCGTCGGTCACTCCGAAAAAAGGACTGGTGGGTTGGAGCTGGTCGTATGGCACCTGGAGCGCGTCAAAAGTTTCGACAGAGAGGACGTTGAGCCCTGCTCTGCCGTCTATGAGGTTCTTGGTGACGAGCACATTGTTGATGGTAGGTAAGCAGAGCAGAGGACGGGTGCCGGCCGCAGCCGCGCACTTGAGCTGGTCAGCGGAGTTGAAGGCAGCCTCGTTCGCCGCGCTCGAGGCGGTTTCGAAGCATCCGTTGATACGTCCAAAATGTATCTATAATTTCTGCTTGCTCCATGCCTCTTTTGTGTGATATTGCTATGATATTTATGCACTTCCATACACTTTTGATCATATTTGGACTAACCTATTAACTCAGTGCACCCCAGTGCCAGTTTCTGTTTTCTGCTGTTTTTGTATTTCAGGTTTTCCCATTACTTAAATTGCCAGAAAAATTCCGGGAAAAATATATAAAAAATCAGCGCTCCAGAAGCTTCCACGCGCCAGAAGTGGGGCCAGAGGGGAGCCATGGGCAGCCCAGGCGGCCTGCCCACGCGGCCCCCCTCCTGGCCGCGCCGGGGGGCGCCTGGGCCCCCCTCTCCGCCTCTGGTGCCCCCCTTTGGCATATATTTAGCACGCGTCCCGAAACCCTCGAGGACGGAACCCTTTTTCGCGATCTCATCTCTGTTCCGCCGCCGCCGCGCTTCCAAGATCGGGAGCACCAGGAGAACTCTTCCCGGCACCCTGCCGGAGGGGAGAACCACCACCGCGAGCTTCTCCACCACCATGGATGCCTCCCGGATGAGTTGTGAGTAGTCCCCCTTGGAACATGGGTCCATGACCAGTAGCTATGTGATGTTCTCCTCCCCTCTTTGTTCTTCACCGATTAGACCTCGTGAGCTGCCCTACATGATCGAGGCACATATGTAATCTTTATGCTGTTGCTATGCTGAGTTTGCTGGGATCCGATGGATTATGAGATTATGTTCAGATTGTGTGTGAGTAATATATTTGATTCACCTCTTTTATATTTATGTTCTTGAGTAATTCTTGCATGTTCTCCGTTGCTATTTATTGCTTTGGCCGAGTACTAGGTAGTAACTCCAAAAGGGAACATTATGCTTGATTGTGGGTTCATGCCCCTCGATGACTAGCTTGAGTGACAGAAACATGAGTCTAGGGGATGTGCTGTTTCCACAAGGGGGTAAACAATGGTGCTTGTACTTGCGGGTGCAAGGATTGTTTACTTTACGCAAAGTTCTTTTAATGCAGTTGTCTGTTGCTTTGAGTTTACACTATGGGTGGGACTCGCAACTTAATACCAGCGAGATGTTCTGGATAGATATCTCAAGGTGGATGATTAGTAGTAGATGCAGATGGATTTTGGTCTACTTGCCTTGGCGTACCGCCCATGCTTTTGAGCCTCTACTTGCCTTGGTGGATGATTAGTAGTTAGCATTGGTTTGCGCACATAATCCTGTCAATTGCCCAGCTGTAATTCGTTTACCTCGCTTAGCTGTTTTATCGTCTTTTGGGAGAGAGACATCACTAGTGAACATCATGGGACCCCGGTCCATATTACCATCACTGATCACACCCGTTATTTACTTCCTGTTCTTATTTACTAGTTGCATTCATATCTATCACTATTATCTCTTGCGTTTGATCCTTTGTAAACGACAAGGCCGGAGGGATTGACAACTTCTCTGTACTCGTTGGGAGCAAAGTTATTTGTATCTGTGTGCAGGTCTTGTCAAGCAAAAGTCTCTGGCGCTATTGACACCTTCTTGTTGACCCTCGGAGTCTCACGGGATTCGATCCTTGGTATCTTTGCCAAGGGAAATTTTGCCGCTACGCTACATCTCAACCTTCCACTTGGGGTAACCAACGAGGGGCGAGAAGCCATCAAGCAAAGTTTTCTGGCGCCGTTGCCGGGGACTCCACTCTTCAAGATAGGGGAGTTGCACGCTATCTTTTATCTTTGCTTTTTAGTCTTGTTAGTTTACCTTTCAGTTTTTGCTTTAGTGTCTTCTATCAAAAATCACAAAAATAGTTATCTTGCTTGTTGCTGCTATGGGTTCCACCGAGAACACCAAGTTGTGTGACTTCACTAGTCATAACAACAATGACTTTATCTGCACGCCTATTACTACACCTGCCACCTCAACACCTTCTTATGAAATTAAACCTGCTTTACTGAACCTAGTTATGAAAGATCAATTCTCCGGTGCTGGAGATGATGCTGCTTTACACTTAAATAATTTTGTTGAACTCTGTGATATGCAAAAGTACCGACAAATAGATGGTGATATTGTTAAGCTTAAGCTTTTTCCTTTCTCCTTGAGAGGAGGAGCTAAAATTTGGTTTCAATCCTTGCCTAGGAATAGCATAGATTCTTGGGACAAGTGCAAGGATGCCTTTATTGGGAAATACTACCCCCTGCTAAAATTATCCAACTAAGGAGAAACATAATGAATTTTAAACAATTGGATAATGAACACGTTGCCCAAGCTTGGGAACGCATGAAATCTCTTGTCAAGAACTGTCCTACTCATGGTTTGACTACTTGGATGGTTATCCAAACTTTTTATGCAGGCTTGAACTTTACCTCGCGGAACTTGTTAGATTCGGCCGCGGGAGGAACCTTTATGTCAACTACACTTGGTGCTGCCACGAAGCTTCTCGATGAGATGATGACCAATTATTCCCAATGGCACACCGAACGCGCTCCTACAGGTAGGAAGGTAAACTCTGTCGAGGAGATTTCCTCCCTAAATGAAAAAGTTGACTTGATCATGTCTCTACTTTCCAAGCAATCTTCTATTGATCCTCGTGATGTTCCTTTAAATTCTTTGATTGCTCAAGATGAAGTAGATGTGAACTTTATCTCTAGAAACAATATCAATAACAATGCTTATAGGAGTAATTTTGGTAGCAACCCTAGACCGTTCCCCTCTAATTCCTATGGGAACAACAATGCTTATCCTAACACCAGGAACTCCACCCAAAGAGATAGAGACATGCCTAGTTATGAGAAACTTCTAGAAATAGAGAAGGCCACTAAGAACTACATGCACACCCAATATGAACAAAACAAGACCTTCTCGAGGCAATTAGATGAGCATACTGCTATCTTGCAAGACATTGGTAGACAACTGGAGAGCCTAAATATTGAGATTTCTAACCTCCAGACTAGGCTCACCATCACTGAGATCCAAGTTTCCAATATGTCCCACACACAAGCCACTTTGATAAACCAAATGGCAGCTAAACCCGAAGTGTTTGCACCCTTGAAGGAGGAAGAAGATAGAATTAAGAGCCTTCCTACCCATCACACTGTTGCTACTATCCAAGTTGTTGAGGATATCCAAACTCTTAGCACCCAATGCACTCCTGGTCCCATTGGACCTATTAATGGTGATGCTATGACCTCAACCGTAGAAACTCCTATGACCATAGAAGCTACCAAACAAGTGAGCCTAAAGGACACCACTACCACTTTACTTGATAGTAGTGACCTTGATTTTGATAATTGCACCCTTTCTGAAGTTATTAATTTCCTTCACAAGATGTCTAGAGATCCCCACACTAGCACACTTAATCTTGCCTTCACGGAGCATATCACTAATGCTCTCACCAAAGCTAGGGAGGAGAAACTTACGGTAGAAGCCTCCATACCTAGAAAGCTAGAAGATGGTTGGGATCCTATGATTAAAATTAAGTTGAATAACTTCTCTTGCTATGCTTTATGTGATGTTGGAGCTAGTACCTCCGTTATGCCCAAAAGAATATATGATATGCTTAAATTGAAACCTTTTGATTCTTGTTCTTTTGGTGTTCGTCTTGTTGATTCTTCCATAAAGAAACCTTTGGGGAGGATCGACGATGTTCTTATCATTGTCAATGACAATTATGTTCTCGTTGATTTTACTATTATGGATATTGAATGTGAACCTTCTTTTCCAATTATTTTGGGACGTCCTTTTCTTCGCACCGTTGGTGCTATCATTGACATGAAAGAAGGGAATATAAAATTCCAATTCCCTCTCAAGAAAGGAATGGAACACTTCCCTAGAAAGAAGATTAAGTTACCTTTTGAGTCCGTTATACGGGCTAGCTATTCTTTTACTCTTGATAAAACTTGATCCTCTCTTTTTGCATTATGCCTAGCTTAAAGGCATAAAAGAAAGCGCTTTCGGGAGGCAGCCCACAATGAATAAAGTTTTATTTTGCTTTTGTTGTGTCTTGATGTTTGTTACTACAGTAGCATCATCATTGTATCTTTTCTTTTCAGCTTTGTGCCAAGTTTAGCCTCTGATTGCAAGAAAGTTCAAAAGTTGTGACGTGCTGTCCAGGAAACAGATTCTGTCCTTGGACAGAAAAATTCGTATAAAATCACCAGATCATCTTTTTTGTCTGAATTTTGTCGACAGCGTGCTCTATACAATTGGCTTTCGGGCGTCTGTTCTGAGTTTTTTGATTTGAGTTGCAGAAGTGCCCCGAAAAAATTATTTACTACCTGTTGGTCTGTTTTTCACAGATTCTGTCCTGTTTTGCCTTTTCTTCGTTTTGCAAACCTTGAGCTTGCTTTTTCTTTGCAAAAACCTTTTGGCAATCTTGAGAAACAGTAGGTCTTCAAAATTATCCTTATTTCCAGCAAGGAAAAATTATTTTATTATGGGTACTAACCTCGCTAATCAGATTATGATGAGTTATGTATGAAGGGAGTTTTCAAGTGTGCGAGGGAAGATGATAAAAAGATTCAGGAGGGTCAAATGCTCAAGCTTGGGGATGCCCCCGTGCACCCTCAAGAAATATTAAAGAAGACTCAAGCGTCTAAGCTTGGGGATGCCCCCGTGCATCCCCTTCTCCATCAACAATTATCTGTTCGTCTTTCGTTCCACTATACTTTAATCACTTCATGCGTTATTTGCTATGCTTGGAGCGTCTTTCTTTTAGTTTCCTTTTTAGTTTTCTTTAGCTTTGCTTGCTGTTCATAACGAGTTAGAACCCAGCTTTCTTTGTGTGGGAGAGAAACACGTTCCACTCCAACTTAGAACACAACATAGGATTTTCATGCTTATCTCTGCTGTGTGTGTTCTTTGTCTTTCCATAGCTACTGTCATGTTTAGCTCTTAGTTTTCATGCTTTTCTTTTTAAAGAGCTTTTGTTTAGTTGGTTGTTGAACTCTCTTGACTTTTCATGTTTATCTTGTTAAGAGAGTTTGTCTGTTGCACTGAGTTGTGTGTCTTAAACTTAAAGTAGGTAATTGAGGTTGCTATTTAATTTTAGTAGTAACTTGCAATAGTTTTGAGGTATTGCCATGAGTAATGTCTGAACTTTTGGTGTCAAGAGCTTTAGCCTATTAGTGATCGATGTCGTATTTTGGGCAATCCGTGTTTATTTTCCAAAACCTACAAAATAGTTGATAACTTTAGCTACTAAATGGATCACTAATCTTTGGAGGGATCGAATATTAGAGTACACTCACGTACCATGGGTCGAGGATGCGCAAGGGTAACCAAACCCCCATACACACCTCCTCGGGGTACTTGTCTCTTTGTGAACCTCCTAATTAGATTGAGAGTTACCGATAATAAGTGCATGAGTTCTGCGGACTAATGTGAGTATTCGAAGGTTGACACTTCCACCTATCCATATTTTTCTAGCCTCTTCGGTACCGTGCATTGCACTTTCTCACCTCGAGAGTTGGCGCATACTTCGCCGGTGCATCCAAATCCTTGGCACGATATGCTCTGTCATCATAAGCCTCATTATATCCTTCCTCAAAACAGCCACCATACCTACCTATTAAGGCATTTCCATAGCCTTTCCGAGATACATTGCCATGCAACATCCATCCTCTCATGACTTGATCTTCATGTCATACATGATTTTTGCTTGATCGATGAGCCGCATGCTAGTTGGGCCTTGCCCTAATCATTGCTACATGATGCGCTAGTATCATTGCATATCCTGCTACACTGGCAGAGGCATACATTTGCATACATCATGATAGTTTCATTTTCTTTATGTTGAGTACTTTTGTAAAGTGTGAAAGATCTTCTATACTTCTTGTAATACATAGAGTGTTGCCCCTAAAGTGAGGAAAAGATCCCAAAGAGGACAAATCAAAAGATCCCAAAGAAGACAAAATAAAAAGATCCCAAAGAGGACAAATGAGAGATAGATAGAAAGAGCCATTGAGGCCACAAAAAAAATAAAAAAAATTGAAAAAAAAAGAGAAAAAGAAATAAAAAGAGAGAAGGGGGCACACTACTATTTCTTTTGAGAGATCCACACTCGTACTCCATCTTATACCTTGTATTCCATAGAGATTATCATTTATGCATATAGCTATGTGGGGACCTTTACACTATAGAACTTGGCTTGTATATTCCAATGATGAGCCTCCTCAAAAGAGCTCTAGGTCTTCTTGAGCAAGCAAGTTGGATGCACCCCCACTAGTTCCATTGGAGAGCTTACCTTAGCTCATATGTGCATCCGTTGCATGGCAATCCCTACTCCTCACATCATATCTATCATTTGGCTTTCTCTCGCCGATGATTGTCCTCATTGATGTGAGCCTTTCACACCTTTTTTGTCTTCCCCCTCTATCATTTTTCTCTCTTTGCCATCCTAAGTGTCGACTTTCTTGCTTACGCTCATCCATTGCATGAGTGCTCAAAATATCGAAAGGGAGTGGATCATTTTGACTTGTACCTGGCTGACGGTCTGGGGATGAGTCAAGATAAGATTCCAAAGAAGAGCAAGTGTGAAACTTTAGTAGATTAAGTTCTCAACAATACAAAAACTATGTTTTACTCTCTCATATATCCCTATCCCCTTTCTTGCACGCAAACACCATTTGGAGACATTCGAGTCACGGACAGCGAGAGCTCTTGCACCTTTATGTTCTTATGTTACTTGTTATAATGCTAATATAGACTCTTGCTTGTTATGACTTGAATTGGATTACATGCATTGATTACTTTACTTAAAAGTTCTTATATGGTTGATAGCATGTCACCACAGAAATTATGCTTGTTATCATTTACCTACTCGAGGATGAGCAGGAATTAAGCTTGGGGATGTTGATACGTCCAAAACGTATCTATAATTTATGCTTGCTCCATGCCTCTTTTGTGTGATATTGCTATGATATTTATGCACTTCCATACACTTTTGATCATATTTGGACTAACCTATTAACTCAGTGCACCCCAGTGTCAGTTTCTGTTTTCTGCTGTTTTTGTATTTCAGGTTTTCCCATTACTTAAATTGCCAGAAAAATTCCGGGAAAAATATATAAAAAATCAGCGCTCCAGAAGCTTCCACGCGCCAGAAGTGGGGCCAGAGGGGAGCCAGGGGCAGGCCAGGCGGCCTGCCCACGCGGCCCCCCTCCTGGCCGCGCCGGGGGGGGGCGCCTGGGCCCCCCTCTCCGCCTCTGGTATCCCCCTTTGGCATATATTTAGCACGCGTCCCGAAACCCTTGAGGACGGAACCCTTTTTCGCGATCATCTCTGTTCCGCCGCCGCCGCGCTTCCAAGATCGGGAGCACCAGGAGAACTCTTCCCGGCACCCTGCCGGAGGGGAGAACAACCGCCGGGAGCTTCTCCACCACCATGGACGCCTCCCGGATGAGTTGTGAGTAGTCCCCCTTGGACCATGGGTCCATGACCAGTAGCTATGTGATGTTCTCCTCCCCTCTTTGTTCTTCACCGATTAGACCTCGTGAGCTGCCCTACATGATCGAGCCACATATGTAATCTTTATGCTGTTGCTATGCTGAGTTTGCTGGGATCCGATGGATTATGAGATTATGTTCAGATTGTGTGTGAGTAATGTATTTGATTCACCTCTTTTATATTTATGTTCTTGAGTAATTCTTGCATGTTCTCCGTTGCTATTTATTGCTTTGGCCGAGTAGTAGGTAGTAACTCCAAGAGGGAACGTTATGCTTGATTGTGGGTTCATGCCCCTCGATGACTAGCTTGAGTGACAGAAACATGAGTCTAGGGGATGTGAGGTTGCCACAAGGGGGAAAACAACGGTGCTTGTACTTGCGGGTGCAAGGATTGTTTACTTTACGCAAAGTTCTTTTAATGCAGTTGTCTGTTGCTTTGAGTTTACACTATGGGTGGGACTCGCAACTTAATACCAACGAGATGTTCTGGATAGATATCTCAAGGTGGATGATTAGTAGTAGATGCAGATGGATTTCGGTCTACTTGCCTTGGCGTACCGCCCATGCTTTTGAGCCTCTACCTTTCTTACAACATAGTTAGCATTGGTTTGCGCACATAATCCTGTCAATTGCCGATCTATAATTCGTTTACCTCGCTTAGCTGTTTTATCGTCTTTTGGGAGAGAGACATCATTAGTGAACATCATGGGTCCCCGGTCCATATTACCATCACTGATCACACCCGTTATTTACTTCCTGTTCTTATTTACTAGTTGCAGTCGTATCTATCACTATTATCTCTTGCGTTTGATCCTTTGTAAACGACAAGGCCGGAGGGATTGACAACCTCTCTGTACTCGTTGGGAGCAAAGTTATTTGTATCTGTGTGCAGGTCCTGTCAAGCAAAAGTCTCTGGCGCTATTGACACCTTCTTGTCGACCCTCGGAGTCTCACGGGATTCGATCCTTGGTATCTTTGCCAAGGGAAAATTTGCCGCTACACTACATCTCAACCTTCCACTTGGGGTAACCAACGAGGGGCGAGAAGCCATCATCCGTCACGTATGGCCCTGAGTTCCTGGAAGACGTTGGTGTTGTGGCTGTGCACATTGTGGAAGGCGCAGAATGGGCGGCTACCCTTAGAGGAATCGGGGTAATCACACCCGCGTTTCGTCTCAGGCTTAGCCGCGAGTACTGCTGGTCCTTTGCACTTGGCCTCCTTGGTCTTGGCCTTCTTGTCTTCTGGATCAGCCTCGAGAAGCTCGACGAGCGAGAGGTGAGCCTTTTCTGCCTTTGCGCACTTGATCGCGAGGTTGAACTTCTCCAGAGCTGAGCACACGTCCTCCTGAATTGCGAGTTCCTCCTTCATCTTGACGCCTCGGACACCATCAGTGAACGCCGAGATGATGGCTTCATCAGATAACTTTGGGATCTTGATGCAGACGTTGGTAAAACGCTTCATGTACGTGTGCAGGGTCTCTCCTGGCTGCTACTTGACGCGCCGTAGGTGGCCCACCACTGGAGACAGTCGCGAGTACTTTCGAAGTTGGAGGTGAAGCATTCGCGCAGCTCACCCCAGGAGGAGATCGACTCCTTCGGGAAGTTCAGGAGCCACGAATGAGCGCCGTCTTTGAGAGCCATGGGAAACCAGTTGGCCATGACCTTCTCGTCGCCAATGGCCGCCTTGATGCTCAGCTCGTAGAGCTGCAGGAATTCTGTTGGGTCGGGTGTTCCATCATAACGTGGGGGTAGATCCGGCTTGAGCCAGCCGGACCAGATGACACGATAGAGCTCCGGGGTGAACGCCTTGCAGCTCGCCGTGCTGACTGGTGCTTGTTGCTGAGGTGGAGCCTGGCTCGGATGTTCTTGCGCTGCTGCATGGGGAGGCGCGCGACCTTGACAAGGAGGAGCATGAAGCGCGCGCGCCTCGCCTTGTGGCCGCTGCTGTTGGGGAACATAGCAGAATTCAAAAAAATTCGTACGCTTCACCAAGATCAATCTAAGGAGTCATCTAGCAACGAGCATAAAGGAGTGCATCTACATACCCTTTGCAGATCGCGTGCGGAAGCGTTCGAAGGAACGTGGATGAAGTAGTCGTACTCTTCGTGATCCTCGTCACCGATGATCCCAGCGCCTAACGGACGGCACCTCCGCGTTCAACACACGTACGGTACAACGATGTCTCCTCCTTCTTGATCCAGCAAGGGCGGAGGAGAGGTTGTCGGAGATCTAGCAGCACGACGGCGTGGTGGTGGATGCAACAGGAAAAACTACAGGGCTTCGCCGGCGCCCTGCGAGAGGAGTTGGAGGTGTGACGGGAGGGGGGAGAGGCGCCAGAGGCTTGGGGTGCGGCTGCCCTCTCCCCCCCACTATATATAGGGGCCAGGGGGGGCGCCGGCCCTAGGAGATCCAATCTCCTAGGGGGGCGGCGGCCAGAGGGGGGAAACTTGCCCCCAAGGCATAGGGCCCCCCCCTCCCCCTAGGGTTTCAACCCTAGGCGCATGGAGGGGGGGCATGTGGTGCGCTAGCCCACCAGGGGCTGGCCCCCTTCCCCTTACGGCCTACGGGGCCCTCAGGGAAAGGTGGCCCCACCCGGTGGACCCCCGGGACCCCTCCGGTGGTCCCGGGACACTCCCGGTGACCCCCGAAATTCACCCGATGGCCAAAACTGGACTTCCTATATATCATTCTTTACCTCCGAACCATTTCGAAACTCCTCGTGACGTCCGGGATCTCATCCGGGACTCCGAACAACATTCGGGTTTCCACGTGCATGTATCTCTACAACCCTAGCGTCACCAAACCTTAAGTGTGTAGACCCTACGGGTTCGGGAGACACGCAGACATGACCGAGACGACTCTCCGGTCAATAACCAACAGCGGGATCTGGATACCCATGTTGGTTCCCACGTGTTCCTCGATGATCTCATCGGATGAACCACTGTGTCTAGGATTCACTCAATCTCGTATGTTATTCCCTTTGTCTATCGGTACGGTACTTGCCCGAGATTCGATCGTCGGTATACCCGATACCTTGTTCAATCTCGTCATGGGAAGTCTCTTTACTCGTTCCGTAATCCATCATCCCGTGACTAACTCCTTAGTCACTTTGAGCTCATTATGATGATGTCTTACCGAGAGGGCCCAGAGGTATCTCTCCGTCATACGGAGTGACAATATCCCTGTCTCGGTTCGTACCAACTCAACAGACACTTTCGGAGATACCCGTTGCGTACCTTTATAGCCACCTAGTTACGTTGTGACGTTTGGCACACCCAAAGTATTCCTACGGTATCCGGGAGTTGCATAACTTCATGGTCTAAGGAATAAATACTTGACATTAGAAAAGCTTATGCATTATAAACTATACGATCTCGTGCTAGGCTCAGGATTGGGTCTTGTCCATCACATCATTCTCCTAATGATGTGATCCCGTTATCAATGACATCCAATGTCCATGGTCAGGAAACCATGAACATCTGTTGATCAACGAGCTAGTAACTAGAGGCTTACCAGGGACACGTTGTCGTCTATGTATTCACACATGTATCGCTGTTTCCGTACAATACAATTCAAGCATGAATAACAGACAATTATCATGAACAAGGAAATATAATAATAATACTTTTATTATTGCCTCTAGGGCATATTTCCAACAGTCTCCCACTTGCACTAGAGTCAATAATCTAGTTACATTGTGATGAATCGAACACCCATAGAGTTCTGGTGTTGATCATGTTTTGCCCGTGGAAGAGGTTTAGTCAACGGGTCTGCGACATTCAGATCCGTATGCACTTTACAAATATCTATGTCTCCATCTTGAACATAATTCCGGATGGAGTTGAAACGGCGCTTGATGTGCTTGGTCTTCTTGTGAAACCTGGGCTCCTTGGTAATGACAATAGCTCCAGTGTTGTCACAGAAGAGAGTCATCGGGCTTGACGCGCTTGGAATGGCTCCTAGGTCGGTGATGAACTCCTTCATCCAGACTCCTTCTTGCACTGCTTCGCAAGCAGCTATGTACTCCGCTTCACATGTAGAATGCGCCACGACGCTCTGCTTGCAACTACACCAGCTGACTGCTCCACCATTCAAAATATACACGTATCCGGTTTGTGACTTAGTGTCGGGGAAACTGACCGCCCACGAACACCTATGGGACCGGAGCCCCTTCTACGTTGCGGTAAGGGAGCGGAGGGAGCACGGAGAGCAGATCGAGGAGCACACGCGGGCAGTTTAGCCAGGTTCGGGCCGCGCGGACGCGTAAAACCCTACTCCTGCCTTTAGTTGTATTGAGTTCTTGAGCTCGGGAGCTTGAAGATCTACAATACTGGCTACACCGAGCGTAGGAGTGATCGAATTTCTGGGATCGAACCCCCTCTACGTTGTGCATGGGCCTCCATTTATAGCTCAAAGGGGTCACCGACAGGTGTCAACGTAGAGGAGGGTAAAAGTGTAAAATCGGTGGTAGTTGCAACAGTGCGCGAACAGTGTATGTACAGTGGATGTACAGTGGTTCATACCTAACCCTGACGGTGGGGGACAAGGGCATTGAATGCCCATCGCTGTCACCCCAAAAGCGTCCGCTCGGGCGTCTCCGTTCGCCACGATGGTGGCCTCGCCACCGCGGCTCGCCACCGTGTCCCTTAGGCTGCACAGCCATCCGCCACGTGCCCCTGGAAGGGCCCCAGGGCGACGCGTGGGCAGATGAGCTGGAGCACAGGCACATAGTGTAAGCCTTCCCCGGCAAGCACTTGCCGGGGTCGCTATCTTGCCGGGCCCGGGAGCTTGTCGCTCCCCTGGGTCTTGCCGGGGCGCACGATGCGCCACGTTATATCTTCTGAAGTGTTATTCTTTGGTCTTCCTGGCAAGCTCCTTTTGCCAGGGTCTTGTGAGAATAAAGTGGTCCTGTGCTTAGAGCAGCCTTCCCGGCAAGCTCCTCTTGCCGGGGCCTTGATCTCCTGACAAGTATACTTTGTTCTTGAATGGCTTCAAAAGGGGCGAGAGTGTGCTTTTGGCGGGCGCGTGGTGAGCCAGACCACGGGACGCTGGTACTGCCCGTGCACAAGTCGGGATACTAAGGTACCCCTACTTCAGTACACCGACAGGAGCCCCCGGGCCTGGGCCACACACGGTGCCGAGCGCTGTTGGGCCAGGCCCAAAACAGTGCACGGGCACACGTGGCCCACGGCGCGCCGTTTCCCACTCCGCATCTGCCGCATCTCTCCCTATCGGCACGCGTTGATTGCGGCGTCGTGGGAGAGATCGTGGCCTGCATCTTTAATGAAAAATGCGAAACGTCCCCCACTTCCCCCTTAAAAGCAGAGGAAGCAGGGGCAGTTTCCCTCCATTGCCTTCATTGCGCCTTGAATCTCTAGAAACCCCCGCCGCTCTCTGCCTCCGCAAGGGTCGACAGAGAGCCGAGCTCCACCCTCTCCTCCGCCGTCTCCAACATCATCGGCGCCGTCGACCTCCCCGCCGTCCCCGCCATGGCCCCGAAGAGCGACAAGGCGAAGAGTGACCAGGCGAAGAAGGAGAAGTCAGAAAAGGCGGCGAAGCTAGCAGCCATGCGGAGAAGGATGGTGGTCTTCCCGCCGAGGCTCGGCGCGAGGGAGCTGCGGGACAAGTACTACTTGTTCTGGGCGAGGGAGACGAAGGCTCATCCTCGCACCCGAGTCCTCCCCGCCGTAGCCGTCGACATGTTCCCGGGAGGTTACTACTACTTCGCTTCATTCTTCCATTGCGGTCTCTGTCCTCCGTATTCGGAATTTTTCTGCGACGTGATGAACACATATGGACTCCACCTCTTAGATTTTACCCCAAACGCCGTCCTCACTTTGGCCGTTTTCGCACATCTGTGCGAAAACTATGTCGGGGTCCACCCAAACGTAGCTCTCTTCCGCCACTTCTTCACGCCTAGAGTAGAATCTGGATCCCCACTCTCTGGCGGTATCTCCTGAATCTTCAGGCTCGGCAAGAAGGAGGCGTACTTGATTGGGGAGCTACGCGGCAAGTGGGAAGAGTGGAGAGCTGACTGGTGCTGGGTCTTGGAAGATGCACCTGAGCAGTTTACCTCGCCGCGCCATACTGCAATAGTGCGCGGCAAGGATTGGAGCGACTTGGCCCCGGAGGACGACAAGCTGCAGATTGCCCTCACTAGGATCCTTCGTCTCCGGGCCGCCAACCTGACTGTAGGAGAAGTTGGAGCTGATTTCCTCCGCCGCCGCATTGCCCCTCTGCAGGAAAGGAAGAGACCTGCTTGGGAGTTTGGCAACGCGGCAGACCGCATGAGGCTGCGCCCCGGGCTGAACTATAACTTCACCGTCTTGGAACTGAAGGGGATGGTCCGGGAGCTGTTCAAACATGACCCCAGGCACAAGGAGTGGTTCACCCCGTCCCTGGGAGTAGTCCCGTTGTGCAACAATACTGCCCTTAGTGCCATCCGCGCGGTGATGCCTGAGTGCGATTCCCATGGGGTTGTCCCCACCTGGCTGGTGCCTTCAGAGGAGACCGTGCAGGCCTTCTTCGACAACCTGGTTGAAAAGCCACGCAATGCCGAGGAGAAGAAGGGGCTCACCCGGGAGACCACCGAGCGAGATGTGGCATACATTGCCTCCAGAATGGAGGAGGCCGCTGCAGCTGCGGCTGCAGGTGAATTTGGGTACACTGTGGACGAAGCAGAGGCAGCGGACGCAGTGAGCCAGGCCGAGGAGGAGGAAATCCTCAAGCTGCTGAAGATTGCGCCCGAGGAGTTCGCCGGGGAGCCTGTCAGGATGAGCGAGGCTGCCGGGTAGGGCACTGAGTCCAGTGAGCCCACTGAGGAAGACGCCGAATCGGGTGATTCCGACGAAGACTCCGGCGGGTCTCTGAACCTTGACGACGACACCTCCTCATCCTCGGAGAACTCTCCGCCACCATCGAGTCCTCCGCCACAACAGAAGAAGCACGTCCGCAAGGCCGCTGAGACGACGAGGCCACAGGCGCCCCGACAACAGCCGAAGCGTCGTGCGACGCGCGCCACCACGATGAGCAAGGTCGTCAAGGAGGCACCCCGAGCCCAAGCGACAAGCGGAGGGGGATCTTCCCGGAGTGGCTCTGGTGCTCCTTCTGCCCCTCGGTCTTCAGCGACGACCGGCGCGGGGTCTTCACAACCCGCAGCTCCGGAGCCCGCCAAGCGCCCGAGGGAGTCTTCTCCTCCAGCTCCTCGCGCCGGAGCACGTGAGGCGCAGTTCGACTTCTCCGCCCTCAGCTCCGATGAAGAGGAGGAAGAGTAAGTGTCGTGGAAATAACACGGCAGATGTCCGGTTTAGCGGACTTGATGATGGAACCATCGCACGGGTTAGCTTGAAAGGATTCATGGCACACAAAGGACACAAAGGATTTATACTAGTTCGGCCCCTTCAAGAAGGTAAAAGCCTACGTCTAGTTGGTTTGGTATTGCTTGGGCGTCGGTTTACAGGGAGCGGATTCACTTTGCCTGTGTCTCGACGGGTTGATTGTTGCTTGTCACTGAACCGTCCAGGCCGTCCCTTTATATAGAGGCAACGCCTGGTCCGGTTTACAGAGTCCCGAGGCCGGCTCATAATCGTGTCCGCCTCGGTCTCTGTCTTTTCTTTCTTATCTCTCAAGTTACATCCCTTGGCGGTTTACAAACCATACTTCTATACATGGGCCTTGAAATCTCATGGGCCGTAGTCTCTACTAAAGTATTAAAACCAAGTATAATATAACTAAGCCGGTTTACAATAGCCGGTTTATACCTACTAACCATATCCCCGACATTAGGCCACAGAATGATTTGAACTTGTTCACATCAGTCTTCTTTGTCTTCATCTTTTATAAACCGGCTCTGACGTCATCTTCCAGATCATTAAAGTCTGACAATGACATCATCTCCGCATTTAACGCCGTGAGCTGTACTGTAGCGTATTTTAAGGGTTATCCCGAAGATCGAGGCGTCACGGGATCTTTATCTGATTTTCTGTCTCCTCGATTCTCGCACTGTTCGTTTCAGATCTGACTCCTGGCTATAAATACTGCCAACCCCCCATTCATTACCTCCTTCTCACTTCGTCCTCTTCCTGCGTCTTCTTCCTCCGTCGCCGCCCGAGCTTAATCTGCTGCCGACGACCGCCGGATCTCTAGTCCTCGCCCGGCCGCTGCATCAACCTGAGCTTCGACCAGATCAATCTCCGCCGTCGACCCTTGCTGTCCCAGGTATGTTCATCTTCCTTATTGTTGATCTGCGTCCGCCAGCGCTTCCCCTTGTTCTTCCGCCATTAGGGCTTCCAACGAAGCTTCGCCTCTTCGTAGATATGTTCCTCATAGAGAATTTGTGACCTTTAGGCCCTAGTCAACAGACCTTCCGCTTAGTATTAACTTAGATCTCATCGTCTATACATAATGCTGTAGATTTATCCGTTCCGCCATTAGAACTCTCAGCAAAGCTTCGTCTTGTTCATTCTTTGAGCCCGTGACTCGTAGCAATTTTTCTTTTCAATCTTCTCCATTTTCACCCCGCTGTAGATGTATCAAATCTTCATTGCTCCTGTCTGGCATATAAATCCATCCTTTTAGTATAGAGTCTGTGTAGCTTTTCTTGCATACCCTTAGATTAGTTTCTTTTTCCTCAGCATATTCAGATCTTTCCCCCTTAGCAATCTTTCGGAAACCTATTTTTCTCCTCGGTAGATTCACTAAGTATGTTCCGGTTTAAGTTGATATGCTCTGCTCTTGAAAAACTCTGTAAACTGACGCAACGGTTGAACTGTTACTCTTCAACTGCCATAAACCGGAAATGATATAACTTGTTTTATGATTGCCGGTTTAACCATGCCAACTAGTCCTCAGTTTAAACCGTTGCGTAATTTTCATAGGTAGATCCCGGATCATTGTACTTTCATAATCCGTTTCTGTATTTTATCTTCTTTAGCACTTTGTTCAATGGCTAAGCAGTATGTCTCCTGCGATTGGGTCCGTTCCGTCGTGACTGAGGATGACTTAATCAGGCTGTCTAAAATCGGCACATTAGGCCCTCAATCTGAGTTAAAATGGCGTGCTCCGGGTAATGAATGCCCTCCTGCTCCTAGATCCGGGGAAGTCATCGTGTTTCTGGACCACATCTCTAGAGGCTTCTCTCCCCCCGGTTCAAGATTTTTCCGGGATGTTCTTGCCACCTTCCAGCTGCACCCACAGGATATCGGACCAAATTCTGTTTCAAACATTTGCGATTTCCAAGTATTTTCTGAAGTGTATCTGCAAGAAGAACCTTCAGCTGATTTATTCCGGGATTTCTTTCATGCAAACCGGCGCACTGAATTTACCAGCGGACCTCACCAAGAACTTGGTGGGATCAGTATTCAGAAGAGGAGGGATGTAGTCTTTCCTCACGCCGCTTTACATACTCATCCCAAGGATTGGAACAAGTCCTGGTTTTATTGTGTAGACACTTCTCCTGAAGGTGAAAATCCTTTGCCGGGCTATCGCGAAACTCGTATCCCGGCGAATCACCCCTTGCCACAACGGCTTAGCGCTGCTGAACGGACCCGATTCTCATCACAGCTCTCCAAGCTGAGAGCTTTTATGGAAAATGGTCTGATCGGCACTGATTTCCTTCGCTGCTGGCTATCCTGGAGCATCCTTCCCTTAAGCCGGCGCCCTAAGCTAATGTGCAAATACTCTGGTAAACCGGATGATCCTCAGAGGTTTACTAAGGATAAGCTTTCTGAATCGGAGGTAGTGGAGTCAGCCAAGAAGATTGTCAATCCTTCCTTAACAGATTGCGCTAAAGTTGGCTTGGCCCCGTACTTTAAGAAGAATAAGCTGCCTGAAGTAAGTTTTTCTTTGGCCTGTACTTTGTAAACCGTCCTCTTTGAACCGTTTTTCAATTGCTCTTGCCTTTTCAATTAGGCTGATGACCCCTTCTGGAGGAGAAAGCCTCAGGAAAAAACTGTAAAGCAGGCTCGCCGGAAAACCCCTGCAAACAAAAAGAGGAAAGCAGCCGTCGATGCCGGTTCTCCTTCTGAGGATGATGATCCGGACTCCGAGGTACGCTTTACTCCGGTTTAAATTCTCGCCTTCATATACTTGTAATCATATCTAATGATACCTTTTCACAGGAACTGCCTGAAGGTGATAACCCGGTTGAGATTGAGGTAACTCTCATTTCTTCTGATTCAGAACCTCTTCCTCAAAAAATCCGTCGGACCGTCAGAAAATATCAATTTTCTCATCCTTATGCTAAGTTAGACCCTAACTTTACTTTGAAGAAGCAACAGCACGAAGCCTTTCGCCGGACCACTCGCCACAGTGGCTTGGCGGTGGAATCATCTGGGATCTCCTTGACTCCGGTTCGAAAGCGCCGTGCTGAGGTGATACTCTCTCCGACTCCTCTTCATCCCAAGGCCGGACTTATCCGAAAACCCCTTAAACCTTCTGATCCTGACTATCAGGAAACTCCGCTGTCTTCTTCCGGCGAATCGACCGCTACACAGCTTCCTCCTTTGAAGACCGTTCCGGGGTAACTCTCTTCACCTCTTCCGGGTTATGACACCCCTCTTTTTTTTATAATGCTAACTTATTTTGCATGTTTTACAGCAAACCGAAACCCAGCAAAAAGCCCAAAGCGAATAAGCCTGTTGCAGATCCTTCTGCTGATGAACCAGTGATTGATCCGTCCACAGTTGTTCCTCCAGAAGGTACTCCTGCAGCTCCGGTTGAAGAACCTGTTCTTGAAACTCCTCTTCCAGAAAACGTCCAAGATCTACCAAGTCCGGCCCGGGTTAATTCTCCACAAGTTAACCCGGCATCTCCTGATCCGGCTCAAGTTGAGGTTACTCCCCCCAATGCACCCACTTCTCCTGACGTCGTGGTTACTGGTGCCGCTTATGTTACTCCAGCTGAGCCCACCGTTTTAGCAAAGCATACAGCTAAAACGGAAAAAATAGCTTAAGAAAAAGGGAAATGGAGTACTGATATATCCAGTCTTTCCAGTATGAGCGCTCAAGATATTTATTCCGGATATTTGAACCGGCTCCACAGTAGTCGGGATTATGAAGCCAGCTTGGTGAACCTGATGAGAGAAAAATATGAAGTAAGTTTCCTCTTCTGACTTTGCTTTTTTGACGCATCTTCGTCTCATAACAGCCCCCAAGTTCCGGTTTAGCTGCTTTACTGAAGGTGATCCGGAACTTTGTAGTATGAACTGTTGATCCATACATTAGCCCCCAAGTATCAAGTAGATAACTTGGTTATGTAGTTGATACTTGTAATTTCAAATTGTCTTTGGTGCATTGCTTCAACTGCCATTAGCCCCCAAGTGTCAAGTAGACAACTTGGTTGTGTGCTTGGGACTAGTATTTTCAAATTGTCTTTGCTGTATTACTTCAACTGCCATTAGCCCCCAAGTGTCAAGTAGACAACTTGGTTGTGTGCTTGAGACTTGTAATTTCTAATCTTGCTTTGAACTTTGTCTGCAGGCTGAGCTGAACCGGAATGCTCTGGAGATCAATGAACTTCGAAGTCGGCTTACGGAGACTGAGTCAGCCGCTTCAAAGGCTAAGACAGAACTTCAAGTGAGCTTAAAGACTGCTGAAGACTTGAAGAAGTACTTTGACGAGGAGCGGACTACTTTTGAAGTCCAGAAAAAAGATCTTGAGAAACGTGTTCAGGATGCCGAAGGAGCACTTAATCCGGTTACTGAAGAATTAACCGGGTTAAAGCGCCAAATTGACTTGATGACCTCTGCTATTTTTGGTAAGTATAATTTGAATTCCTGTCCTTATCTTTGTAACCTGTGACTTGCACCGGTTTAACTTTCATTGTTGTATGTAGGACACCGTGTCTCCCATCTTGGGGACGACTTATGGAAGAAACTCAAGGCCTGTTATACCTTGGTCGAACAGTTGTACTCCGGATCGCAAAGGATTATCAGCGCCACTTCATTTGGTAAACCGGCTCCTTCAACTATCCAAGATACTTTGAATAGCTTGTCCATTCTACCGGCTCGTCTTGAAGAAGTTAAGAAATCAGCCGCTCGAGGAGGTGCTCTTCTGGCTCTTACAAGGGCTAAAGCTTGGGTTCCGGACCTTGATCCGGCGGAGGTGTTAACCGGATTTCCTGATACCAAGGAGGACGGTTCAACCTTCAACGAAAAAGATCTTTATGCCCTGACAAAGGAGATGCGTCCCCTCGCCAGCAAGCTTCCAGTGGAATCTGACTTGTCGCGATATCATCCATCATACAACCTGCAGAACGAGCGGGTGGAGCGACCGGTTTACGATATTGTAAACTTAAACCCGCCGGTTCGTCCTCACACCTTTGCTCCTGATATTGATCCTGTTGAGCTTATCAACGATGAAGTATATTTCCATGCCTTGGCAAAGATTGATTGGCGTGCACCGGACTTCCAACCGCTTCACGAGGATGAAGACGTTCCGGATCAAGACGGTGGCCAGCCATCTCAGCAAGGAGAAGCACAGTCTTGAATGTTATTGCTGTAACCATGATTGTTATTCCGTCAAACAATGCTTCCAACTATTTGGCTTTTTATGCCTTGTAATAGGTTTAGCTGAGACTTAATGTGCTGTGATCCGACATTTTGTCTTTATGAAGTATTCGTCCGTTGACCTGTTGTCTGATGCGGGTACCTTGTTCTGTTCATAAAAATATCGAAAAACATGTCCTAGTGGCTTACCACTGGACGGATTAACTTGTTCTCTTAAAACATCTAATAAGCATATCTTAAAAATAACTGTTATACCTAAAATGTATGTTGCCAATATACTTTAAACCGGTCAGGATGTTAAAGTCACCTTAATCGGTCTTCATCAATCTTAATAAACACTTGAAACTCTTCGGTCCATCTTGTCGATAAATCTGGCTCATCTTGTTTCAGAAAATTATAACTTGTGCCTGATACGCCATCCGGGTTTTAATAAACACCGGGCTTGATCACAACTGGGCCGGGTTAATAAACTCCGGTCATTGTTTTGTCTCATACTGGTGACTTATAGTCAAAACCAGGCCAGTCTAAAAAGCACCGGTCATTATAACTGATCATGTACTGCCAATCTGTTGACTCATCATGAAGGTCGATCCGGGTTATGATGAACGTCGGTTTAATGCTCGCTGGTGTTCATGACCCAGACTTATAACTTTATAGATAGGTGGTCAACTTTAGGAGCTGTTCCACTCGGTTTAAAAGGTTATAGAACACAAAAAACACCAAGAAACACACAATTTTTGTAAATCAGACCATGTAATCGAGGCTTTTTCAAAGAGCTGCCAGGCTCAAAGCAAGGTTCAGCCAATCAATGGGACGTGGGCAAACCTACTGTCCCAAGGGGCCTAGCCAATCACTGAACGTGAGCGTATCAACTGTTCAGAGGGCCGGTAAAACCGTAAACAAAGCCAATCAATGGGACGTGGGCAAACCGACTGTCCCAAGGGGCCTAGCCAATCACTGAACGTGAGCGTATCAACTGTTCAGAGGGCCGATAAAACCGTAAACAAAGCCAATCAATGGGACGTGGGCAAACCTGACTGTCCCAAGGGGCTTAGCCAATCACTGAACGTGAGCGTATCAACTGTTCAGAGGGCCGATAGAATCGTAAACAAAGCCAATCAATGGGACATGGGCAAACCTGACTGTCCCAAGGGGCTGAGCCATCCCTGAACGTGAGCGTATAAACTGTTCAGAGGGTCCAAGGAATCGTAAACACAAACCAAGCCAATCAATGGGACGTGGGCAAACCGACTGTCCCAAGGGGCCTCTGAGGTTCCTCCTGGATCTGTGGGTTTTGCTTTTTTACGGGGCTTTTCTCTTCTTGAACCGGATATAATCTCCTGTTCCCGAGAGTTCTACCGCTCCTTCACATACCCTGCACAGATTAGTTTCTAAACCGGCCAACATTGAAATATGATATTTAATAACAAACTAATATGGTTATTTGTCACAAGATTCGTGTATATGGAGAAAGGGCTGAGCCCCCGGTTTACCGAGGGTGCCGGTTTATTCATTATTCATAATATATACATAGGATACATTGGAGCACATAGCTCAAGTGTAGTATGGCCGTAAATGGGCGATGTTCCACGGCCTCTTCGTCTCCTCTTCTGATGTCCGTGAATCCTTGTGTTCTCGAATGTCCACCAAGTAATATGAACCGTTGTGTAAACTCTTGCTGACCACAAAGGGCCCTTCCCATGGCGGGGATAGCTTGTGCATATCTGTTTGATCTTGGATAAGCCGAAGTACCAAGTCACCCTCCTGGAATGTCCTGGTTCTAATCCGGCTGCTATGATATCTGCGCAGATCTTGCTGATAAATCGCCGACCGTGCTGCAGCTATATCACGCTCTTCATCCAACCGATCTAAACCGTCTTGTCTTGACTCCCCATTAGCAGCTTCCACATAGGCCGCTACCCTTGGTGAATCATGGCATATGTCACTTGGAAGAACTGCTTCTGCGCCGTAAACCATGAAGAAAGGTGTATAACCTGTAGACCGGTTTGGTGTAGTGTTAATACTCCAAAGGACAGACGGTAACTCTTCAACCCAACAACCTGGGGTTCTCTGCAAAGGTGTCATAAGCCGGGGTTTGATTCCTCGTAAAATCTCCTGATTTGCCCTTTCTGCCTGACCATTGGATTGGGGGTGAGCCACAGATGATACGTCCAAACGAATATGCTCTCGTTGACAGAATTCTTCCATCTCACCCTGAGATAAATTGGTGCCATTATCTGTGATGATGCTGTGTGGAAAACCAAACCGGAATATTACTTTTTTGATGAATTTGACCGCTGTTGCCGCATCACATTTGCTTATAGGCTCCGCTTCAACCCACTTCGTAAACTTGTCTACTGCTACCAGCAGATGAGTTTTCTGATCTTGGGATCTCTTGAAAGGACCAACCATGTCAAGCCCCCAAGTTGCAAAAGGCCAAGTTATTGGTATCATCCGGAGTTCCTGTGCCGGAACAAGGGCACGTCTTGAGAACTTCTGACAAGCGTCACACTTTCGGACCAGGTCCGCCGCATCTGCATGCGCGGTTAACCAATAAAAGCCATGTCGGAATGCTTTAGCCACTAAAGATTTTGATCCGGCATGATGACCACAATCCCCTTCATGAATCTCTCTTAGAATCTCACAACCTTCCTCAGCTGAAACACATCGTTGAAATACTCCAGAAGTGCTACGATGGTGCAGCTCTCCGTTGGCAATTGTCATAGACTTGGAACGCCGGATTATCTGCCGTGCTTCCTCTTCGTCCTCTGGTAACTCTCCTCGGCTTAAGTACGCCAAATAGGGTAACGTCCAATCCGGAATAATATGGAGTGCTGCAACTAATTGTGCCTCCGGGTCCGGAATAGCTATGTCGTTCTCCGAAGGTACTTGAACCGAAGGACTGTGCAATTCATCCAAAAAGGTGTTTGGTGGTACCGGTTTACGTTGCGACCCTAGCCGGCTTAATGCGTCGGCCGCTTCGTTCCTCCGCCGGTCTATATGATCCACCTGATACCCCTTGAAGTATCCTGCGACCGCTTCAACCTCTCGCCGATAAGCCGCCATGAGGGGATCCCTTGAATCCCACTTGCCCGAAACTTGTTGTGCCACTAAGTCTGAATCGCCCAGGCACTTAACCCGGCTCAAATTCATCTCCTTTGCCAATCGCAAACCATGAAGCAATGCTTCATATTCTGCTGCATTATTAGTACAAGGAAATAATGACCGGAGGACATAACAAAATTTATCACCTCTGGGGGAAGTTAAGACAACTCCAGCCCCCGAGCCCTCCAACTGCTTTGAACCGTCGAAGTGAATCGTCCAATAAGTAAGATCTGGCTTCTCCTCAGGAGTCTGCAATTCTGTCCAGTCATTGATGAAGTCGACCAATGCCTGAGATTTTATAGCAGTACGTGGTACATACTTCAACTCATGCGGACTGAGCTCAATAGCCCACTTGGCTACCCTGCCTGTAGCTTCCCTGTTCTGGATTATGTCTCCAAACAGAGCTGAACTAACCACAGTTATTGGATGCCCTTGGAAATAATGCTTCAGTTTCCGGTTTGCCATGAACACCCCATATACCAACTTCTGCCAATGAGGGTACCTTTGCTTAGACTCGATGAGTACTTCACTCACATAATAAACCGGGCGTTGAACCGGATGTTCCTTCCCTGCTTCCTTGCGCTCAACCACAATTGCAACGCTGACTGCCCGTGTATTCGCAGCAACATATAACAGCAAGGGCTCCTTATCAATGGGAGCAGCTAAAACCGGCGGTTTTGCTAGTTGCTGTTTCAGATTCTCAAACGCTGTATTTGCCTCATCACTCCAAATGAACCGGTCCGTTTTCTTCAACATTTGATAAAGTGGGATCGCCTTTTCTCCCAAGCGACTGATAAACCGGCTTAGCGCCGTGATCCGGCCTGCTATGCGCTGAACATCATTGATGCAAACCGGCTTTGTCAAAGATGTGATGGCCTTGATTTTCTCCGGGTTGGCTTCTATTCCCCTGTTCGAGACCAAGAATCCCAGAAGCTTACCAGCCGGAACACCAAAAGCACATTTCTCCGGATTAAGCATCATCCTGTAAGCTCGAAGATTATCAAAGGTTTCTTTGAGGTCCTCTATCATTGTGCTTTCCTCTTTTGATTTGACCACAATGTCATCCACATAAGCATGCACGTTCCTTCCTACCTGTCCTTTCAAACAATTCTGAACGCAACGCTGATAAGTTGCCTATGCACACTTGAGCCCAAAGGGCATAGATACATAGCAAAAAGCACCAAAAGGAGTTATGAAAGCTGTCTTCTCTTGGTCTTCGACTGCCATCTTGATCTGGTGATACCCTGAATATGCATCCAGAAAACTCAGCCGCTCACACCCTGCTGTGGCATCTATAATCTGATCAATGTGAGGTAGAGCAAAAGGATCCGTTGGGCAAGCTTTATTGAGGTCTGTGTAGTCCACACACATCCTCCACTTCCCATTCTTCTTTAGAACCAGCACCGGATTAGCCAACCATTCCGGATGAAAAACTTCCACTATGAACCCTGCTGCCAAAAGTCTGGCCACTTCTTCTCCTATAGCCTTGCGCCTCTCTTCATTAAAGCGGCGCAGATACTGTTTTACCGGTTTAAACCTCGGGTCGATATTTAACTTGTGCTCAGCGAGTTCCCTCGGTATACCTGGCATGTCAGAAGGTTTCCATGCAAAGATATCCCGGTTCTCACGGATGAACTCGATGAGCGCGCTTTCCTATTTGGGATCAAGGTTAGCACTGATGGTGAACTGTTTAGATGAGTCCCCGGGCACAAAATCAACTTGCTTAGTCTCTTCCGCTGACTTGAACTTCAATGCCGGATCATGCTCGGTAGTTGGTTTCTTCAGCGGAGTCATATCTGCCGGATCAACATTATCTTTATAAAATTTTAACTCTTCCGTGGCACATACGGCTTCTGCATAAGCTGCATCACCTTCCTCGCATTCCACCGCTATCTTTCGACTGCCATGAACCGTGATCGTGCCCTTATGACCCGGCATCTTAAGCTGCAAGTAAACATAACATGGCCTAGCCATAAATTTAGCATAAACCGTCCTTCCAAACAGAGCATGATACGGACTTTTAATTTTGACAACTTCAAAAGTGACCATCTCTGATCTGGAATCATACTCATCTCCAAAGGTAACTTCTAAGTCAATCTTACCAACCGGATAAGCTGACTTACCTGGGACCACCCCGTGAAACACCGTGTTTGATGTTCTTAACTTTTTATCTGTCAGACCCATACGACGGAAGGTCTCGTAATATAGTATATTGATACTGCTACCCCCGTCCATGAGGACTTTAGTAAACTTGTATCCTCCCACCTGAGGTGCTACCACCAAGGCTAAATGTCCTGGATTATCTACCCGTAACGGGTGGTCCTCTCTGCTCCATACAATGGGCTGCTCTGACCATCGGAGAAATTGTGGCGTCGCCGGTTCTACTGCATTAACAGTCCGCCTTAAAACCTTCTGGTCTCTCTTACACAAACTCGTGGTGAAAACATGATATTGACCGCTGCTCAACTCCTTCGGATTACTCTGGTATCCGGATTGCTGCTGTTGTTGCGGACGCTGTTGCTGCTGGCTTCCTTGATTATAACTCCCTTGGCCCTGCTGCTGATTATTCTGACTGTTGTAACCACCTTGATGATGCGATTGATTTCCCTGACCATGATAACCACCTTGATGATGCGATTGATTTCCCTGACCATTGTAACCACCTTGATTATTTTGGCCGCCTGGCCGGGGTTGATAACCGCCGTTATTGCCCCTATATCCTGATCCGGAGTTGTTCCCCTGATAACCCGAACCATAAAACCCGGGCCCCGAACCGCCGTTCGGGGGTCGGCTAGGAGGATTAAAACGGCCATTCCCTGCTTTCATAAAGGGTGTGCACTCTCTTATAGTATGCCTTGCAATCCTCCCTCTTCCGCTATGTTTTAGACAGGGTTGATCCAAATCCTGCTCCCAACCCGGGTTTCCTCCGCCAGTTTGGAGAGTGGAACCCTGCGGATTAACCTGAAGACCGCCTTGAACCTATGTATTAGCAACAAAATCGGAACTATTTTATTCCTTCCGTTTACCCAAAAGGCTTGAAGTAACCGGATTAACCGGTGCCGGTTTACCAGACTTGCTGGCCTTCCCCGTTTTATCTCCTTCTGCTTCCGGATACTTGGTATTATCGGAGTCTCCGTATTTCACCAGGGCACTCATTAAAGTCCCCATGTCATTGCAGTCCCGTTTAAGCCGTCCGAGTTTTAACTTTAAAGATTCAAACCGGCAATTGTTTTCCAACGTCACTATTGCCGTACTAGGATTGATACCATTCGAAGAGTGTAAGATCTCCGCCACTCTGCGTACCCAAGCTGCTGTAGACTCCTGCTCTCCTTGCACACATGCTGCTAAATCTATCACCGATATCGGTTGCTTGCATGTATCCTTGAAGTTTTTGATGAACTGACTGCGCAGCTCCCCCCATGACCCGATAGAATTCGGGGGTAGCGCCTTTAGCCAGGTCCGGGCCGTGCCCTCAAGCATCATAGTGAAATATTTGGCACAAGCCGATTCATCCACATCCAGCATCTCCATGGCCATCTCATAACTCTCCACCCAAGCTTCCGGTGGTAAATCGGCTGTGTAATTAGGTACCTTGCGAGGTCCTTTGAAATCCTTGGGCAACTTAACACTTCGTAGGGCGGGGACAAGACATTGTATCCCAAAACCGCTCGCTGTAGCTCCTGTCCCTGTAATGGCTGTGTGAACCGGCGTCGACTGACGAATTTCCTCTCTGGCCTCCGATCTAGGCCGGTTTAGGTCCGGGGCTGGCATCTCCGCCCTTGCCGGATTATCCTGCCTGTGCTGATGTCTCCTGCGCTCACTGCTAGACACTTCTGGCTCCTCCCAATGTCTAGAATAACTTCGGTTGGGACGTGGTGTTGAATGTAACCTTTCCCTGCTATGAGAGTACGCTTGCTGATGTATTAACGCAGTATTAAGCAGCTTCTAGGCCCTGCGCGCCTCTATCGCCACCGGAGACGTTTCCTCCACGGGTAAAGCGGCCAACCGCGCTGCCGCTGCAGCAATGTTATCCAAAGGGTTTGAATAGTGTCCTGGAGGGATAGGAACATAAGGCGCCGTAGTAACCCGACGCTCCTGCTCTACGGCGGGCTGTTGAACCGGCTCATCCCGAGCCGGGGGTGTTCTCCGGTTTACGACCGGATTATTACTGGCCCCAGCCCCAGGTGTCATGAACAAATTCGCGGATTCGTAACCCGGCGGTAGGCGGGATCGATACTTTCGCCCCCTTACTCCTTCCACAGAAGCCTGCTCCATCCTTAAATGAAAGGCTTGCTCATCCAACTCTGCTTGCCTTATGGCTATCATCTCTCCTTCCGCCTTTAAATCCTCCTTTAACTGATCGATCCGACCTTTCAACTGAAGAAGCTCTGCATCATGATGCGCCTTGTCTGCCGGAGCTACGACCTCCACCGCTTTAGCTGCGAACTCCTCGATCAAGGTGGATAGAACTTCCGTAAGGGAGGGATTTGAACCGCTTCCCCCTGCACCGGCTTCTGCTGTTGTTCCGTTCACCGGGGGTTGTGGACCGGCCATGGAGACCGCCACCCGGTTTGGCGGGTCAAAGGGGTCCGGAATACTGTTTCCATCGGACTCGCCCTCAGACCGGCCGTCCCGCAACTGATACAGAGATTCAGTTTCCCCGGATGAAGATTCTTCATCTGAGTAGACGACTGTTGCACCATCAGATTCCGATCCGTCCTCGGCTCGGCCTCCGTGAATTGCTCCAACGAACACATGCTTCATGGCAGGCTGAATCTGGGCCGATCTCGCACGCTGAGCCGGCTCGACGATGTTGGGGAGGGTGTCCGGCTCAGGTCCCGGTTCACCAATTTTGCCGATGAAGACTTGGATGCTGCCGAAGGGGACCCGGTACCCGTATTCGATCGAATCGGCCTCCGGTCCCCAACCCGCGTCGTCGATGTAGATCCGGCCACGACGACTCTTGGTCATCCGGCCAACTGCGTAACCCTTTAACCCTTCGAAGCCGCCTTTCAAGAACTCGAAACCATCGTGCGCAGGCCCCACGGTGGGCGCCAACTGTCGTGGAAATAACACGTCAGATGTCTGGTTTAGCGGACTTGATGATGGAACCATCGCACGGGTTAGCTTGAAAGGATTCATGGCACACAAAGGACACAAAGGATTTATACTAGTTCGGCCCCTTCAAGAAGGTAAAAGCCTACGTCTAGTTGGTTTGGTATTGCTTGGGCGTCGGTTTACAGGGAGCGGATTCGCTTTGCCTGTGTCTCGACGGGTTGATTGTTGCTTATCCCTGAACCGTCCAGGCCGTCCCTTTATATAGAGGCAACACCTGGTCCGGTTTACAGAGTCCCGAGGCCGGCTCATAATCGTGTCCGCCTCGGTCTCTGTCTTTTCTTTCTTATCTCTCAAGTTACATCCCTTGGCGGTTTACAAACCATACTTCTATACATGGGCCTTGAAATCTCATGGGCCGTAGTCTCTACTAAAGTATTAAAACCAAGTATAATATAACTAAGCCGGTTTACAATAGCCGGTTTATACCTACTAACCATATCCCCGACAGTAAGTACTTGCAGCTTTAATTTCCTTTTATTTTTGTTGCTTTGTCTTGATCTCTTTTTCGTCTAACTCTGATCTTTTTTGGCTTCCAGGACCTTGACCCAGAGGATGGCGAAGAGGGCCAAGATCCATGTGGTTGATCTAGAGGGCGACGAGCCCGTCGCAGCGGCAGGTGACGCGCCAGCGACAGGCTTGCCGGACCAGCCTGCTGCTCCGGAGAGCAGCCCCCAGCGCAGCCCCCAGCGTAAGTCTGGTATTCATTTTTCTGCTTGACGGGCGCGCTTGAGGTCGTTATCCTTATTGATGTCTGGTTGTCTTGTGCAGAAGTGGAGCCGCAGCCGCAGGAGCATCAGGAGGTCGCCCCCGACGAGCCGCTTGTTCCACCCTTCCCGCCAAGGATGAGCTCCTCGGCAGGGGACAGCGCTCCGCCAAGGACGGGTACTCCGCCAAGGGCGAGTAGCCCGCCAAGGGCGAGCACCCCGACAGGGTGAACTCCCCGCCAAGGGAAGGCGCCAGCGGCCCTCCGCCGGCGGGGGCTTCTTCTCCGCCGCCAAGGGAGAACTCCCCGGCGAGGGACCCCGTTGTTGAAGAGGCCCGCGAAGGTAACCCTTGTAATTTCTTCTTCTTGGATTCATCTTTTTTGGATATTTGCTTGATGATTTTTCTTTTCTTTTTCTTCTGCTAGATCCGCCCGCCCCGGAGCCGATGGAGACGGAGACCACCGCCGAGGAAGATGTGAGCGGCAACGCTGGCGACGCCACCAATGAAGGTATGGCTGGTGCTGACGAGCCAGCCGCCAAGGAGACCGCCCCGACCGCTGACGCCGCAGCCGGGGAGGGGACCGGCGACCACACTGCTGGCCTGGAGGCCGCAGGAGCGTCGGACGCTGCACCGGCCGCCGACCCCTCCGCCCCTGCGGCTGGGTCGGGTGTCTATCTGGAGGCCGCCAACGGGGTCTTTATCCAAGTCCCGTGGGCGTCCTCATCAAGGGCACCCGCGGAGGGGGAGACCTTCAACGGAGAAGTTCTCGCCTCCGCCGGGCTGAAGGTTGTCGATGCACCCGGCAGCAGCAACGAGCCCGAAGAGGAGCAACTCCTACGCCGGCTTCTGGCCTTGTACCGGGCCAGGCAGGCTAAGTTGGACTCCCGGGAGGCCCTGGCTGCCAAGGCTGGTGCTGATCTGGAGAAGCGTGCCGCGGAGCTCCGTGCCGCCAACCAGGCGGCCCTCCGGAACTTGGCGGAGGAGCGTGAAGGGCTTGCCGGAGCACACCAGGCGTTCCTCCTCGAGAAGGCCGAGGTGGAGGAGCAGCAGCGTCTGGCCGCCGAGGAGCTGTCTCGGCAGGAAGGAGAGCTCAACCAGCGGAAGGTCGACCTCGATAGCCACGAGGACGACCTCACCGCTCGTGAGCAGGCCATTGGCGGGGCTTTGCAGGAGGCGAGGGATGCCGCAGCTGCCGCAGAGACCGCCAAGAGGGATCTGGAGGCCAGGGTGGCGCAGATGGAGCTGAACTTGAAGGCGAGTGAGGACAGGGTCGCTGCGCTCAACGCGGCACGGGAGAAAGACGCCCACACCAACTCAGAGCTGCAAATACGCCTCTCCGAGAAGGGCAAAGAGCTCAACGACGCCAAGGACTCCATCGCTGACTTGGAGCTGAAGGTTTCCACCCTCACCGACTCGCTTGACGCCGCCCGGGACCGCGAGACGAAGCTGAAGGACGATCTCCGTACTGAGAGGGCCTTGCTGGAAAGCGCCGCCGTCTCGCAAAACCACTTCCAGCGGACGGTGGAGCAGTGGACCGAGGAGCTCGTCGCCTCCGCCGCCAACATCGACAGGGAGATGGTGGCGTTGAGGGCGGAGCACCTCGCGTACTCCCCCGACGAGAGCCTCCCCCACAGCGCCAAGCTGAGCCTGTTTTTCAGAGGGGTGGCGCCGGCGCTTGCGCAGCTACGGGAGAAGATCCCCGCGCAGCTGGCTGACGAGGCACGCCGGCTTTGCATGGGTACTATGGAGCGGGTGTTGTCGAAGATTGTCTACCGCAACCCCAGGATCAACCTTGTCAATGTCCTCCGGACCCTGCCGCCCGAAGCCGACCAGGAGGCGTTGAAGGCACAAGTCGCCCATATCGTAGCCAAGGCGGGCAAGATCCAGAGGGTCGATGGAGACCGTAGAGACTAGGCTTCCTTCTTCCCGCTTTCCTTGCCGCTGTCGATTAAGTCATGGGTAGTAGTTGGTTAGAACAGCGGCAAGTTATCTCTGTAATATATACTTTTATTTTGGGTAATCAATGCAGTGTTATCTCCCTTGCTTTAGTCCTTTCACTTTGTATGCTTTTCACCCTACGCTTTTTAGGGAACTTGCCGGCAAAGGAACCCTTGCCGCGAGCGCTGAGTACGGGACTCTTAGCAGCCTGCTAGCAATGCCCTTGTCGGCAAGAAACCTTGCCGTAGCTAGTCGCAACACACTTAGATTGTTGAGCGAACTCGAAAACGAAATAAGGGCGCAACACTTGTCGCAGCTCACTTAAGGCGTTGAGCGTGCTCGAAACAAAGTAAGGGTGCAGCTAGCCACGGGTAGGTTCCTCCGCGCACATGTTTTCCATACAAAGTGTGATTGTTAAAGGAAGACAACTAAGAAATTTTAAAAATTTGAATTGCTCAAACTCTGGTAACTTAGCTTTCGTGGATTGTTTGCTTCCCGGCAAGGCTTCCCTTTCTTGAACAGCACTTGGTCCATACCTCTATCTCCTTCCCCCCGGCAAACTTGTGCGCGAGGAATACTTCTTCTGTTTTGAGAGAGAAAAGAGAAGAGGAGGAAACCCTAGTGTAGGGCCTTGCGGCTTGTTACTGCTTACCGGGGATGTGTGCTGCACAAGGTGTCAGATAATACATGCAAGTAAAAAGAAAGGCATGAAATGACAAATGGTGCGAAGCACAAAAGTTTTACTGATGCACGGGGTCTGCGCCCGGCTTTGTACAAAGGTTTACATGCAACAGCGGCAAGACTTGTACAAAAGGTGGTTGCCGGAACGGATCACGGCAACCGAGCCTTACGGGTGAAACTTGCGAAGATGCTCTATGTTCCAGGAGTTGCTCACCGGTAAGCCTTCTTCGGTCTCAAGGCGGACAGCGCCGGGCCTTGTGACTTGTCTCACCAGATAAGGGCCTTCCCACTTTGGCGTCAACTTGTTGGAGCCCTTGGCGGACTGAACGCGCCGAAGAACAAGGTTGCCTTCCTCGAGACTCCTGGCCTTGACCTTGCGGCTATGATAGCGACGCAAGGCTTGCTGGTATCGAGCAGCTCGTACAACAGCCTGGAGACGGTCCTCCTCGAGGAGCAATGCATCATCTTGCCGCAGTTGCTCTTGCTCGAGCTCATCATAAGCGAGCACTTGAGGAGACCCGTATACGAGTTCCGTGGGGAGAACTGCCTCTGCTCCATAGACAAGAGCAAAGGGTGTCTGTCCGGTGGCTCGATTTGGTGTCGTCCTGATTGACCAAACAGCCGCCGACAACTCCTCTATCCAGTTTCTTCCGCACTTGTGCAGCCTGTCGAAGGTTCTTGTCTTGAGTCCGCGCAGCACTTCAGCATTTGCCCTCTCTGCTTGACCATTGCTCCTCGGGTGAGCAACAGAAGCAAAGCAGACCTTGGCGCCAAGGTCTTGGACGTACTGCATGAAGGTGCGGCTTGTGAACTGTGTGCCGTTGTCGGTGATGATCCTGTTAGGAATCCCGAAACGGCAAACTATTGACCTGAAGAACCCGACTACTGACTGTGCTGTCACCTTTCTCACTGGTTCCACTTCTGGCCACTTTGTGAACTTGTCGATTGTAACGTACAAGTACTCAAAGCCCCCGACTGCGCGGGGAAAGGGGCCGAGGATGTCGAGCCCCCAGACCGAGAAGGGCCAGGATAAAGGGATCGTCTGGAGAGCTTGAGCTGGTTGATGTATTTGCTTGGCATGGAACTGGCACGCTTCACACTTGGTTACTTGTGCAGTTGCATCTTGGAGGGCTTCTGGCCAAAAGAAACCTTGCCGGAACGCCTTCCCGGCAAGCGCTCTTGCGCCAATGTGGTGGCCACATATGCCTCCATGTATCTCTGCCAACAGCTTCTGTCCATCTTCCCGGGAAATGCACTTCAACCTGACACCGTTAAGTCTTCTTCTGTACAGTTCATTGTCGACGAACTGGTACATACTTGACTTTCTAGTTATTCTTTCTATCTCTTCTAGTTCTTCGGGAAGTTCTCCAGTTTGAAGAAAACGGACTATTTGCTGTGCCCATGCTGGAGCCTGGGGCTCAACAACAAGGACTAAAGGCATCAGTGCTGCTGCGGGAACCTCAGCTTCTACGGCATGAACCTGCGGCTCTACCGGAGCTGAGGCTTCCCCGGCAAGCCTGCCGGGGCAAGGCTTGTCGGGAACGCCTGCTTCAACTGTACAGACCCTTGGGTCCGCAGGAGCAGACTGTTCCTCAGCATCTTGGTTGTTGATCTTGGGGACCTTGGCAGCGGCTTCGGGAAGATCCGCCGGCAAGTAGTCGCCGGAGACCAACTTCCTCTTCTTGCTTTGCCCTACTGATGGTGTGACAGATGGCTGAGTTAGCTTGAGTACGAAGACCCCTGGTTCCACAGGTAACTTCATTGCAGCACACTTTGAGAGGCCATCTGCGACATCGTTCTGAGCTCTAGGGACATGCTCCATCTGCAGGCCTTCAAAGTGTTCTTCAAGCTTCCTCACTTCATCGACATAAGCTTCCATCAAGGGACTCTGGTAACTCTTGTTTACTTGTCGGACCACCAATTGTGAATCTCCCCGCACAATCAACTTCTTTATCCCAAGTTCGGCCGCGATTCTGAGACCGGCGAGCAAACCTTCATACTCAGCAGAATTGTTCGTCGCTTGCTCCTTGGGAAAGTGCATCTGAACAACGTACTTGAGGTGCTCCCCGGTGGGTGCTATGATGAACACGCCAGCACCGGCGCCTTGCAGCGGGAAAGCACCATCGAAGTACATTATTCACTCTTTGCTTGCTTCTTGGACGGGGACACTTGTCTCTGGAACTTCTTCATCTGGTGTCGGGGTCCATTCCGCTATGAACTCTGCCAAAGCTCTGCTCTGTATAGTTGAGGTACTCTCAAACTTGAGACCAAAGCTCGACAGCTCTAATGCCCACTCGACGATCTTGCCTGTTGCTTCTGGGTTCTGCAATATCCTCTTCAACGGAAAGCGAGTGACCACCGTTATCTCGTGCGCTTGGAAGTAATGGCGCAGCTTCCTTGAGGCCATGAGGAGGCCGAAAAGCAACTTCTGCACCCCAGAGTACCTCGATCTAGCCCCCTGCAAGAGGGAACTTACAAAATACACTGGGCGCTGTACCATCTTCTTTCGCACTTCTCCCTGTTCCTGCGCAGACTTGTCCTTGTCGGGGCCAGAGCTTGTCGGGGAAGCCCCCTGCTTGTCGCTGGATGCGCTTGCCGGGGATGTGGGTTCCTCATCCGCCTCCCTCTCCGCTACTAACGCAGCACTAACCACTTGATTGGTTGCTGCTAGGTACAGCAGCAACTTCTCTTGTGGCCTAGGTGCGACAAGTATTGGAGTGGAGGACAGGTATCCTTTCAAGTCTTGCAGCGCCGCCTCCGCTTCCGGAGTCCATTTCATAGGACCTGCCTTTTTCAAGATTTTGAAGAAAGGTAGGGCGCGTTCTGCAGACTTTGAAATGAACCTACTGAGGGCAGCCACACAACCAGCAAGTCTCCTTACGTCCTTGACGTGCTTCGGGGCTTCAATCTGCTCAATGGCTTTTATCTTGTCGGGATTGGCTTCAATCCCCCTCTGGGACACGAAGAACCCGAGAAGCTTGCCGGAGGGGACTCCGAAGACGCACTTCTCGGGGTTCAGCTTGAGTTGTATCTTGCGCAGATTCTCAAAGGTTTCTTCTAGGTCTTGAATTAGGGTATCCTTGCTCTTGCTCTTGACCACTATATCATCCATGTAGGCTTCTACATTTCTGTGTATCTGTGGCTCAAAAGCAGTGTGGACCACCCTTGCAAATGTCGAGCCCGCATTCTTCAATCCAAAGGGCATGCGTATGAAGCAATATGTGCCACATGGAGTAATGAATGCAGTCTTCTCTTCATCTTCCTCAGCCATGAATATCTGGTGGTATCCTGAGTATGCATCGAGAAATAAAAGCAACTCACATCCAGCCGTGGAGTCGACAATCTGGTCGATGCGCGGCAAGGGAAAAGGATCCTTGGGACAAGCTTTATTCACATCAGTGAAGTCTATACAAAGTCTCCATTTCCCATTAGCCTTCCGCACGACAACTGGATTGGCCAACCATGTAGGATGGAGTACGCCTCTAACTAGGCCTGCTGCTTCCAACTTCTTTATCTCCTCGGCAATGAACTCTTGGCGCTCCACAGCTTTCTTCCTGACCTTCTGCTTGACGGGCCGCGCGTGAGGACAAACAGCAAGCTTGTGCTCAATTACCTTCCTGGGAACGCCGGGGATGTCAGATGGTTGCCATGCGAACACGTCGACATTCGCCCGTAGGAAGGCAACGAGCGCGCTTTCCTATTTGGGGTCGAGTGTAGCACTGATGGTGAAGGTACCACCAGTGCCGTCCTCCTTGGCGGACACCTTCTTGGTTGCCGGTGGAGCTGCCATTCCTTTCTTGCACTTGCCGGTGGAGCTCGATGGTGCGTCCTCGACGGCCGCGCAGCACTCCGAAGAGGTGCGTTTGCCGGAGTGGGCTCCAGAGCTCTTGCCGGACTTGGTCTTGGTCTTCCCCCCGGGGAGCTTCAGCGGCAAGTGCCTTGCTGTCTGCCGCGGCTGCTGCATCCCGGTAGATCTTGTCGGCGCAGATAAGCGCATCCTTCTTGTCGCCGGGGACAAAGATGATGCTTATCGGCCCCGGCATCTTGAGCATGTTGTACGCGTAGTGGGAAGCTGCCATGAACTTGGCGAGCGCAGGACGGCCAAGTATCCCATTGTATGGCAATGGGATATCGGCAACGTCGAACGTGATCCTCTCAGTCCTGAAGTTGAGCTCTCCGCCAAAGGTCACCGGCAGCGTAATCTTCCCCTTCGGCTTGCTCCTTCCCGGGTTGATCCCTTGGAACGACCCGGTTTCCTCGAGCTCGCTGTCGGGAATCTGCAGTTTCTTGATCACAGCGGAGGAGATCAAGTTGAGGCCGGCCCCGCCGTCAACCAACATCTTGGTGACCTTGATGTTGCGGATAGCTGGTGAAACCAACATCGGCAAACACCCGACCGCCGTTGTGCGGTCAGGGTGGTCCTCAAGGACAAAGATGATGGGCGTGCCGGACTATTTCAGCAGCCTGCGTGACTCGACGGGTGGCTCAGCTGCATTCACTTCCCGCACCCATTGCTTGAGTTGGCAGTGGGAAGTGTGCAGAGAGGCACCTCCGTCGACACACAGAACCTCTGTGGCCTTCTGGAACTCCTGCTCGATGTTGTCTCCTTCATCCATGTCCTCGTCATCGTCTTCGTCCTCATCCTTGTCGCGGCCCCGGGGAGGTCTGTCACCTTGCCGCTGCTTGGCCTTGCCGCGGCGTCCTCCCCGGCCATTGAACGGCCGCTTCTTGCTGGGCTCTCCGCCGCCTCCTTGGGCCTTCTCCTTGTCGCGACGCTCGTATTCAGCCTTCTGCTGCTCTACGAGGTACTCTACCCTCTTGCAGTTCTGGAGATCGCGGCCCTTGGTGCGGTGGATCTTGCAGTACTGCTTGTCGGAGCCGTCCTGCTTGTCGGCTGCCGCTACAGGGGCGGGCTCCTTGCCGGAGCCTCCAGCCTGTGTCTTCTTGGCGGGAGCCTCCTTGCCGGACTGCTCGACAACCAGCACTTCCTTGTTCTTCTTCTTTCTATTGTTCCGCCGCCGGTTTTTCTTTGCCGGGGCGGCATCCTCGCTATCTGTTCCTCCTGCTCCAGTATCCTCTCTGGGGAGTCTCCTCCCCTCTTCAGCGCGGGCACACTTGTCAGCCAGAGCGTAAAGCTCGCTGATGTCCCGGATTTTGGTCATCGCCATCTCCTCCCTCATCCGGCGGTTACGCACGTTCTGGTGGAACGCGCTGATAACCGCGGCAGGGTGGACATCGGGGATGTTGTGCTGAACGCGGCTGAACCTTTGGATATACTTTCGCAGGGACTCTCCCTCCTTCTGGGAAAGGATGTGGAGATCGCTCTCCTGGCCGTGGGGTTTGTGGCCGCCCGTGAAGGCGCCAACAAACTGGTGGCACAAATCCGCCCAAGAAGATATGGAGTTCTCCGGCAAGTGCATGAGCCAGGATCTGACATTGGGCTTGAGCACGAGCGGGAAGTAGTTTGCTAAGATCTTCTCGTCGCGTCCCCCGGCAGCCTGCACCGCAATGGTGTAGATGCTGAGGAACTCCGAGGGGTGTGTCTTGCTGTCGTACTTCTCGGGTACGTTGGGCTTGAAGTTCTTCATGCTGGTCCACTGGACTTGCCGCAGCTCTCGGGTGAACGCAGGACAACCTGCCGCGTACGGCAAGTCGCCTGGTTCACCGGGCGCGTACATGTCGACAGCAGTCCCAGTGCGCTGATCGGATTGTCTTCGAGCTTCTCTTCGACGCTCCATGCGGGTTCGAGCGTCCTCTTGTCGCCTGTCGTCGAGGACTTGGCGCTGATCGCGGCGAGCCCGCGGATCCGATGACGCTGTAGAGTCGTCGTCGACGTTGATCCGGCGGGGTGGCGATTTCTGCTTCCGTGGCGGGGAGTGCACGGTAGTTGCACCCCCGGCGGTCTTGTCTCCATCAGCCTTCGTTTGGTCGACTTGCCGCGGCCGCGATGTTGCCGGCTGCTGCTGTGTGTCGTTGTTGGCGAAGGCGATGAGGCTCTGGATCGTCGCCCTCCAGTCTTCGGCCTTGTCTGCCGTTGGAGGGAAGTCGAGGAGCAGTTGGGCTCTAGCAAGAGCTTCTGCTGGAGAGGAGGGAAGCGGCGGCGAACGGTGCGAGGAGCGAGATATGCTCGGACTTCTAACAGGGTTAGAAGGAGCAAGGTCTCGCCCCGGCGACCGCGCCTTGCTCGTACCAGCGCGCTGGCCTTGAGCATCACGCGACCCACCGGCTTGTCCACGTCCCAGCAAGCGTATGGTACCTCCGGTACCACGTCGCTGCTGGTCTGGCGCCTCCTGAGAGGGACGTGGTGCATGTACGGACGCCGAGGTCTTGGAGTACGCCCGGTCGTCCGTCTTGTCCTTGGACTTGGTGGCGCCGTGAGTTTCCCCACCGGGGTCCACCCTTCCGCCAGCGTCTCCTCCACCAACCGTCGGTTCTGGTGGTGGTGGGATCGACGCAGACGGGCCTCCGACCTCCGAAGCCTTCTTCTTCGGAGGCATGTTAACGTAGTCGATGAGGTCGATGAAGCTGGAAAAGTTGCCGAAGATTGGCGCCCGCGTGAGCGCCGGATCAGGTTCGCACAACCTCGACGCACCCTACCTGGCGCGCCAAAGATGTCGGGGAAACTGACCGCCCACGAACACCTATGGGACCGGAGCCCCTTCTACGTTGCGGTAAGGGAGTGGAGGGAGCACGGAGAGCTGATCGAGGAGCGCACGCGGGCAGTTTACCCAGGTTTGGGCCGCGCGGACGCGTAAAACCCTACTCCTGCCTTTAGTTGTATTGAGTTCTTGAGCTCGGGAGCTTGAAGATCTACAGTACTGGCTACACCGAGCGTAGGAGTGATCGATTTTCTGGGATCGAACCCCCTCTACGTTGTGCATGGGCCTCCATTTATAGCTCAAAGGGGTCACCGACAGGTGTCAACGTAGAGGAGGGTAAAAGTGTAAAATCGGTGGTAGTTGCAACAGTGCGCGAACAGTGTATGTATAGTGGATGTACAGTGGTTCATACCTAACCCTGATGGTGGGGGACAAGGGCATTGAATGCCCATCGCCGTCACCCCAAAAGCGTCCGCCCGGGCGTCTCCGTTCGCCACGATGGTGGCCTCGTCACCGCGACTCGCCACCGTGTCCCTTAGGCTGCACAGCCATCCGCCACGTGCCCCTGGAAGGGCCCCAGGGCGACGCGTGGGCAGATGAGCTGGAGCACAGGCACACAGTGTAAGCCTTCCCCGGCAAGCACTTGCCGGGGTCGCTATCTTGCCGGGCCCGGGAGCTTGTCGCTCCCCCGGGTCTTGCCGGGGCGCACGATGCGCCACGTTATATCTTCTGAAGTGTTATTCTTTGGTCTTCCTGGCAAGCTCCTCTTGCCAGGGTCTTGTGAGAATAAAGTGGTCTTGTGCTTAGAGCAGCCTTCCCGGCAAGCTCCTCTTGCCGGGGCCTTGATCTCCTGACAAGTATACTTTGTTCTTGAATGGCTTCAAAAGGGGCAAGAGTGTGCTTTTGGCGGGCGCGTGGTGAGCCAGACCACGGGACGCTGCTACTGCCCGTGCACAAGTCGGGATACTAAGGTACCCCTACTTCAGTACACCGACACTTAGAGTCATCCAGATATGTGTCGAAGCTAGCATCGACGTAACCCTTTACGACGAGCTCTTCGTCACCTCCATAAACGAGAAACATATCCTTAGTCCTCTTCAGGTACTTTAGGATGTTCTTGACCGATGTCGAGTGTTCCATACCGGGATCACTTTGGTACCTCCCTACCAAACTTATGGCAAGGTTCACATCTGGTCTGGTACACAGCATGGCATACATGATAGAACCGATGGCCGAGGCATAGGGAATGACACTCATCTTTTCTCTATCTTCTGCCGTGGTCGGGGACTGAGCCTTGCTCAATCTCATACCTTGCAAAACAGGCAAGAACCCCTTCTTGGACTGATCCATATTGAACTTCTTCAATATCTTGTCAAGGTATGTGCTTTTTGAAAGACCAATGAGGCGTCTTGATCTATCTCTATAGATTTTGATGCCTAATATGTAAGCAGCTTCTCCAAGGTCCTTCATTGAAAAACTCTTATTCAAGTAGGCATTTGTGCTCTCCAAGAATTCTATATCATTTCCCATCAGCAATATGTCATCCACATATAATATGAGAAATGCTACAGAGCTCCCACTCACTTTCTTGTAGATACAGGCTTCTCCCCAAGTCTGTATAAAGCCAAATGCTTTGATCACATCATTAAAGCGAATATTCCAACTCCGAGATGCTTGCACCAGCCCGTAGATCGAGCGCCGGAGCTTGCATACCTTGTTAGCATTGTCTGGATCGACAAAACCTTCCGGCTGCATCATATATAGTTCTTCCTTGAGGAAACCATTAAGGAATGTCGTTTTAATGTCCATTTGCCATATCTCATAATCATAGAATGCGGCAATTGCTAACATGATTCGAACTGACTTCAGCATCGCTACGGGAGAGAAAGTCTCGTCGTAGTCAATCCCTTGAACTTGTCGATAACCCTTAGCGACAAGCCGAGCCTTATAGATGGTCACGTTACCATCCGCGTCTGTCTTCTTCTTAAATATCCATTTATTTTCTATGGCATGCCTATCATCGGGCAAGTCCACCAAAGTCCATACTTTATTTTCATACATGGATGCTATCTCGGATTTCATGGCTCCAAGCCATTTTTTGGAATCCGGGCCCGCCATCGCTTCTTCATAGTTCGAAGGTTCACCGTTGTCTACCAACATGATTTCCATGACAGGGTTGCCGTACCACTCTGGTGCGGAACGTGTACTTGTGGACCTTCGAAGTTCGGTAGTAACTTGATCTGTTTCTTCATGATCATCATCATTAACTTCCTCCCTTGTTGGTGCAGGCACCTCAGGAACAATTTCCTGCGCTGCGCTACTTTCTGGTTCGGGAGGGGTGACTGTCACCTCGTCAAGTTCTACTTTCCTCCCACTCACTTCTTTCGAGAGAAACTCTTTCTCCAGAAAGGATCCATTCTTGGCAACAAAGACCTTGCCTTCGGATCTGTGGTAGAAGGTGTACCCAATCGTTTCCTTTGGGTACCCTATGAAGACGCATTTTTCCGATTTGGGTTCGAGCTTTTCAGGTTGAAGTTTCTTGACATAAGCATCGCAACCCCAAACTTTTAGAAACGACAGCTTAGGTTTCTTGCCAAACCAAAGTTCATACGGTGTCGTCTCAACGGATTTCGACAGGGCCCTATTTAAAGTGAATGCGGCAGTCTCTAAAGCATAACCCCAAAAAGATAGCGGTAAGTCGGTGAGAGACATCATAGATCACACCATGTCCAACAGGGTACGATTTGGATGTTCGGACACACCGTTACGCTGAGGTGTTCCGGGCGGTGTCAATTGTGAAACAATTCCACAGTTCCTAAGGTGCGTGCCAAATTCATGACTTAAATATTCACCCCCACGATCCGATCGCAAGAACTTAATTTTTTTGTCACGTTGATTTTCAACCTCATTCTGAAATTCCTTGAACTTTTCAAAATTCTCAGACTTGTGCTTCATCAAGTAGATATACCCATATCTACTCAAGTCATCTGTGAGGGTGAGAACATAACGATAGCCTCCGCGAGCCTCAACACTCATTGGACCGCACACATCGGTATGTATGATTTCCAATAAGTTGGTTGCTCGCTCCATTGTTCCAGAGAACAGAGTCTTGTTCATCTTGCCCAAAAGGCATGGTTCGCACGTGTCAAATGATTCATAATCAAGAGACTCCAGAAGTCCATCTGCATGAAGCTTCTTTATATGTTTGACACCAATATGACCAAGGCGGCAATGCCACAAGTATGTGGGACTATCATTGTCAACTTTACATCTTTTGGCATTCACACTATGAATATGTGTATCATCATGATCGAGATTCATCAAAAATAAACCATTGACCAGCGGGGCATGACCATAAAATATATCTCTCAAATAAATAGAACAACCATTATTCTCGGATTTAAATGAGTAACCATCTCGCATCAAACGAGATCCAGATACAATGTTCATGATCAAAGCTGGTACCAAATAACAATTATTAAGGTTTAACACTAATCCCGAGGGTAGATGTAGAGGCAGCGTGCCGACGGCGATCACATCGACCTTGGAACCATTCCCGACGTGCATCGTCACCTCGTCCTTCGCCAGTCTCCGCTTATTCCGCAGCTCCTGCTTTGAGTTACAAATATGAGCAACTACACCGGTATCAAATACCCAGGAGCTACTACGAGTGCTGGTAAGGTACACATCAATAACATGTATATCATATATACCTTTGACGTTGCCGGCCTTCTTGTCTGCTAAGTATTTGGGGCAGTTCCGCTTCCAGTGACACGTTCCCTTGCAATAAAAGCACTCAGTCTCAGGCTTGGGGTCCATACTTTGGCTTCTTCCCCGCAACTGGCTTACCGGGCGCGGCAACTCCCTTGCCGTCCTTCTTGAAGTTCTTCTTACCCTTGCCCTTCTTGAACTTAGTGGTTTTATTGCCCATCAACACTTGATGCTCTTTCTTGATCTCCACCTCCGCTGATTTCAGCATTGAATACACCTCGGGAATGGACTTCTCCATCCCTTGCATATTGAAGTTCAACACGAAGCTCTTGTAGCTAGGTGGGAGCGACTGGAGGATTCTGTCAACGACCGCTTCGTCTGGGAGATTCATTCCCAACTGAGACAAGCGGTTGTGCAACCCAGAAATCTTGAGTATGTGCTCACTGATAGAACTGTTTTCCTTCATCTCACAGCTGTAGAATGCGTTGGAGACATCATATCTCTCAACTCGGGCATGAGCCTAGAAAACCATTTTCAGCTCTTGGAACATCTCATATGCCCCGTGGTGCTCAAAACGCTTTTGGAGCCCCGATTCTAAGCTGTAGAGCATGCCGCACTGAACCAGGGAGTAATCATCACAACGCGACTGCCAAGCGTTCATAACATCTTGGTTTGCCGGGGCGGGAGCGTCACCTAGCGGTGCTTCTAGGACATAAGTTTTCTTGGCAGCTATGAGGATGATCCTCAGGTTACGGACCCAGTCCGTATAGTTGCTACCATCGTCTTTCAGCTTGGATTTCTCTAGGAACGCGTTGAAGTTGAGGGTGACATGAGCGCGGGCCATTTGATCTACAAGACATATTGTAAAGAATTTAGACTAAGTTCATGATAATTAAGTTCATCTAATCAAATTTTAATGAACTCCCACTCAGATTGACATCTCTCTAGTCATCTAAGTGATACATGATCCGTATCGACTAGCCCGTGTCCGATCATCACGTGAGACGGACTAGTCATCAACGGTGAACATCTTCATGTTGATCGTATCTTCTATACGACTCATGTTCGACCTTTCGGTCTTCCGTGTTCCGAGGCCATGTCTGTACATGCTAGGCTCGTCAAGTGAACCCTAAGTGTATTGCGTGTGTAAATCTGGCTTACACCCGTCGTATGCGAACGTTAGAGCCTATCACACCCGATCATCACGTGGTGCTTCGGAACAACGATCCTTAGCAACGGTGCACAATTAGGGGGGACACAATTCTTGAAATTTTTAGTGAGAGATCATCTTATTTACTACCGTCGTTCTAAGTAAACAAGATGCATAAACATGATAAACATCACATGCAATCAAATAAAGTGACATGATATGGCCAATATCATCTTGCTCCTTCGATCTCCATCTTCGGGGCACCATGATCATCTTTGTCACCGGCACGACACCATGATCTCCGTCATCATGATCTCCATCATCGTGTCTTCATGAAGTCGTCATGCCAAACATTACTTCTACCACTATGGCTAACGTTTAGCAATGAAGTAAAGTAATTACATGGCGTTATTCAGTGACACGCAGGTCATACAATAATTAAGACAACTCCTATGGCTCCTGCCGGTTGTCATTTTCATCGACATGCAAGTCGTGATTCCCTATTACAAGAACATGATCAATCGCATACATCACATATATCATTCATCACATCTTCTTGGCCATACCATATCACATAGCACATGCTGCAAGAACAAGTTAGACGACCTCTAATTGTTGTTGCAAGTTTTTTACCTGGCTTCTATAGGTTTTCTAGCAAGAAAGTTTCTTACCTACGCCAAAACCACAACGTGATTTGTCATTTTCTATTTACCCTTCATAAGGACCCTGTTCATCGAATCCGATCCAACTAAAGTGGGAGAGACAGACACCCGCCAGCCACCTTATGCAAGTAGTGCATGTCTGTCGGTGGAACCAGTCTCATGTAAGCGTACGTATAAGGTCGGTCCGGGCCGCTTCATCCCACGATGCCGCCGAATCAAGATTGTACTAGTAACGGCAAGAAAATTGAGCAAACTCAACGCCCACAACTTGTTTGTGTTCTACTCGTGCAAGATGTTACGCAAAGACCTAGCTCAGATGCCACTGTTGGGGAACGTAGAAGAATTCAAAAAAATTCCTACGCTTCACCAACATCAATCTAAGGAGTCATCTAGCAACGAGCATAAAGGAGTGCATCTACATACACTTTGCAGATCGCGTGCGGAAGCGTTCGAAGGAACGTGGATGAAGTAGTCGTACTCTTCGTGATCCTCGTCACCGATGATCCCAGCGCCGAACGGATGGCACCTCCGCGTTCAACACACGTACGGTACAGCGACGTCTCCTCCTTCTTGATCCAGCAAGGGCGGAGGAGACGTTGTCAGAGTTCCAGCAGCACGACGGCGTGGTGGTGGATGCAACAGGAAAAACTGCAGGGCTTCGCCGGCGCCCTGCGAGAGGAGTTGGAGGTGTGACGGGAGGGGGGAGAGGCACCAGAGGCTTGGTGTGCAGCTGCCCTCTCCCCCCCACTATATATAGGGGCCAGGGGGCGCCGGCCCTAGCTCCTAGGGTGGCGGCGGCCAGAGGGGGGAAACTTGCCCCCAAGGCATAGGGGGCGCCCCCTCCCCCTAGGGTTTCAACCCTAGGCGCATGGAGGGGGGCCCATGTGGTGCGCCAAACCACCAGGGGCTGGCCCCTTCCCCTTGCAGCCTACGGGGCCCTCCGGGATAGGTGGCCCCACCCGGTGGACCCCCGGGACCCCTCCGGTGGTCCCGGGACACTCCCGGTGACCCCCGGAATTCACCCGATGGCCGAAACTGGACTTCCTATATATCATTCTTTACCTCCGAACCATTCCGGAACTCCTCGTGACGTCCGGGATCACATCCGAGACTCCGAACAACATTCGGGTTTCCACGTGCATGTATCTCTACAACCCTAGCATCACCGAACCTTAAGTGTGTAGACCCTACGGGTTCGGGAGACACGCAGACATGACCGAGACGACTCTCCGGTCAATAACCAACAGCGGGATCTGGATACCCATGTTGGTTCCCACGTGTTCCTCGATGATCTCATCGGATGAACCACTGTGTCTAGGATTCACTCAATCCCGTATGTTATTCCCTTTGTCTATCGGTACGGTACTTGCCCGAGATTCGATCGTCGGTATACCCGATACCTTGTTCAATCTCGTCATGGCAAGTCTCTTTACTCGTTCCGTAATCCATCATCCCGTGAATAACTCCTTAGTCACTTTGAGCTCATTATGATGATGTCTTACCGAGAGGGCCCAGAGGTACCTCTCCATCATACGGAGTGACAATATCCCAGTCTCGGTTCGTACCAACTCAACAGACACTTTCGGAGATACCCGTTGCGTACCTTTATAGCCACCCAGTTACGTTGTGACGTTTGGCACACCCAAAGTATTCCTACGGTATCCGGGAGTTGCACAACCTCATGGTCTAAGGAATAAATACTTAACATTAGAAGAGCTTATGCATTACGAACTATACAATCTCGTGCTATGCTCAGGATTGGGTCTTGTCCATCACATCATTCTCCTAATGATGTGATCCCGTTATCAATGACATCCAATGTCCATGGTTAGGAAACCATGACCATCTGTTGACCAACGAGCTAGTAACTAGAGGCTTACAAGGGACACGTTGTGGTCTATGTATTCACACATGTATCGCTGTTTCCGTACAATACAATTCAAGCATGAATAACAGACAATTATCATGAACAAGGAAATATAATAATAATACTTTTAATATTGCCTCTAGGGCATATTTCCAACAGGTGCACCACTTGACAACTTTCTTCATCTCGCGCGGTTGGTCACGCTGAGGGGCCTCGTGCCTTGGCTCGGCGAAGACGTCTCTCCGGAGCGGTGGGGGAGGTGCGCCGTGGGCCTCGTCGCCGGCCTGAGGTTGTGGAAGAGGCAGCGAACGGCGCGATGCTGGAGCTTCTCCCACGGTGCTTACGAGCTCGGTGATACGGTCCAGCCATTCTTCCTAGAGGTCGTTGCCGGGCGGTAGCACAGGAGCTCACGCACCATGAGTAGCGCGGCCTGCGAGTTCGCCGGGCCGCGACGGGCGTGGGAGGACGAACCGACCGCCGGAGTCAGCGGGGTTGCAGTGCGGCCGTCACGCCACACAGAGAGCGGGAACGACGAATCTTGATGCTCGTGGGCAGCAGGGCTGGTGGCAGCGTTTGCCACCGGTGATGGAGAGCGACGGGGGATGCCTGCTACCTCTTGTGCTTGCGTTGTATTCCCTCGAACAGGAAATGCAGATGCATCACAGTAGCGTAAGTATTTCCCGCAGTTTTTGAGAACCAAGGTATCAATACAGTAGGAGACCACGCGCGAGTCCCTCACACCTACACAAACAAATAAGAACTTTGCAGCCAACGCGATAAGGGGTTGTCAATCCCTTTACGGTCACTTGCGAAAGTGAGATGTAATAGAGATGATAGTTTATATTTTTGGTATTTTTGGTTTAATAAAACAGCAAATAAAAGCGGTAAAGTAAAGTAGATGTAGATTGATATGTTGAGAATAAACCCGGGTGCCATAGTTTTCTCTAGTGGCTTCTCTCATGATAGTGATATTCTACGACGGGTAAACAAATTACTGTCGAGCAATTGATAGAAAAGCGAATAAGTATGAGACTAACTAGGCATGATCATTGTATATAAGCATGACGTCCGAGACAAGTAGACCGACTCCTGCCTGCATCTACTACTATTACTCCACACATCGACCGCTATCAATCATGCATCTAGTGTATTGAGTTCATAAGAACAGAGTAATGCCTTAAGCAAGATGACATGATGTAGAGGGATCATCTCAAGCAATATGATAGAAACCCCATCCTTTTATCGTCAATGGCAACAATACAATACGTGCCTTGCTGCCCCTACTGTCACTGGGAAAGGACACCGCAAGATTGAACCCAAAGCCAAGCACTTCTCCCATTGCAAGAACTATAGATCTAGTAGGCCAAACCAAACCAATAATTCGAAGAGACTTGCAAGGATATTATGAGCACACATAAAAAGTTCAGAGAAGAACCAAATATATTTCGTAGATAACCTTGATCATAAACTCACAATTCATCGGATCTCGACAAACACACCGCAAAAAGAGATTACATCGAATAGATCTCCTCGAAGACCGAGGAGAACTTTGTATTGAGATCTAGAGAGAGAGGAGAAGCCATCTAGATACTAACTATGGACCCGAAGGTCTGAGGTAAACTACTCACAACTCATGGTGAGGGCGATGATGATGATGAAGAAGGACTCCGTGATGGATCCCCCTCCGGTGGAGCTCCGGAACAGGCTCCAAGATGGGATCTCCACGGGAACAGAAGGTACGGTGGTGGAATTAGGGTTTTCTCTCTGTTCACGAGTTTCTGGGGTACGTGGACTTATATAGGAAGAAGGAGGGCACCGGGGGCCACTTGAGGAGGCCTCGTGGCAGGGGGCGCGCCCTGGGAAGGGGGGCGTGCCCCCCACCCTCGAGGGCAGCTCCTCGATCCTCTGACGTGGTTCTCAAGCTTCCTGTGCGTGATTTTCTCCAAAAATATCTCTCGTGAAGGTTTCATTCCGTTTGGACTCCGTTTGATATTCTTTTTCTGCAAAACCTTGTAATAGGCAAAAAAACAACAATCAGGACTAGGCCTTTGGGTTAGTAGGTTAGTCCCAAAATGATATTAAAGTGAATGATAAAGCCCATTAAACATCCAAGACTTCATAGTGTATTGAGTTCATAAGAACAGAGTAACGCCTTAAGCAAGATGACATGATGTAGATGGATAAACTCAAGCAATATGATATAAATCCCCATCTTCTTATCCTCGATGGCAACAATACAATACGTACCTTGCTGCCCCTACTGTCACTGGGAAAGGACACCGCAAGATTGAACCCAAAGCCAAGCACTTCTCCCATTGCAAGAATTATAGATCTAGTAGGCCAAACCAAACCAATAATTCGAAGAGACTTGCAAGGATATTATGAGCACACATAAAAAGTTCAGAGAAGAACCAAATATCTTTCGTAGATAACCTTGATCATAAACTCACAATTCATCGGATCTCGACAAACACACCGCAAAAAGAGATTACATCTAATAGATCTCCTCGAAGACCGAGGAGAACTTTGTATTGAGATCCAGAGAGAGAGAAGAAGCCATCTAGATACTAACTATGGACCCGAAGGTCTGAGGTAAACTACTCACAACTCATGGTGAGGGCGATGCTGATGATGAAGAAGGACTCCGTGATGGACCCCCTTCGGTGGAGCTCCGGAACAGGCTCCAAGATGGGATCTCCACGGGAACAGAAGGTACGGTGGTGGAATTAGGGTTTTCTCTCTGTTCACGGAGTTTCTGGGTACGTGGACTTATATAGGAAGAAAGAGGGCACCGGGGGCCACTTGAGGAGGCCTAGAGGCAGGGGGCGCGCCTTGGGAAGGGGGCGTGCCCCCCACCCTCGAGGGCAGCTCCTCGATCCTCTGACATGGTTATCAAGCTTCCTGTGCGTGATTTTCTCCAAAAATATCTCTCGCGAAGGTTTCATTCCGTTTGATATTCTTTTTCTGCAAAACCCAGAAATTGGCAAAAAACAACAATCTGAACTAGGCCTTTGGGTTAGTAGGTTAGTCCCAAAAATGATATAAATGTGAATGATAAAGCACATTAAACATCCAAGACTTCATAAATAATAGCATGGAACAATCAAAAATTATACATACGTTGGAGACGTATCAAGCATCCCCAAGCTTAATTCCTGCTCGTCCTCGAGTAGGTAAATGATAAAGAAAGAATTTTTTATGTGGAATGCTAACCAATATTGTTTTTCAATGTAATTCTCTTAATTGTGGCATGAATTTTCAAATCTGAAAGATTCAAGATAAAAATCTATATTGACATAAGAAATAATAATACTTCAAGCAATACTAACAAAGCAATCATGTCTTCTCAAAATACTATGGCTAAAGAAAGTTATCCCTACAAAATATATAGTGTTGACTACGCTCCCTCGTTATCACACAAAAATATTCATATCATGCACAACCCCGATTTCAGCCAAGCATTTGTTTTCATACTCTATCTTTTCAAACCTTTCAACTTTCACGCAATACATGAGCGTGAGCCATGGATATAGCACTATGGGTGGAATAGAGGTTGTTGTGGAGAAGACAAAAAGGAGGGAGATAGTCTCACATCGACTAGGCGTATCAACGGGCTATGGAGATTCCCATCAATAGATATCAATGTGAGTGAGTAGGGATTGCCATGCAATGGATGCACTAGAGCTAAATATGAATGAAAGCTCAACAAAAGAAACTAGTGGGTGTGCATCCAACTCGCTTGCTCACGAAGACCTAGGGTATTTGAGGAAGCCCATCGTTGGAATATACAAGCCAAGTTCTATAATGAAAATTCCCACTAGCATATGAAAATGACTAAGCATGAGACTCTCTACAATGAAGAACATGGTGCTACTTTGAAGCACAAGTGTGGAAAAAGAAACTAGCAATTGTCCCTTTTTCTTTTCTTTTTCTTTTCTTTTTTTGGGCCTTTCTTTTTTTCTTTTTTCTTTGGCCTTTCTTTTATTTTTATTTTTTTCCGGAGGGGCTTTATAGATTCAGCCTGTCCTCCCATGGGACAATGCTGTAATAATAATGATCATCACACTTTCATTACAACTCGATATTACAACTCGATACTACAACATCAAAGTACGACTCTATATGAATTCCTCCGGCGGTGTACCGGTATGTGCAATGAAACAAGAGTGACATGTATAAAAATTGTGCATGGTGGCCTTGCCACAAATACGCTGTCAACTACATGATCATGCAATGGAAATATGACAATATGATGCGTGCCATATGAACGGAACGGTGGAAAGTTGCATGGTAATATATCTTGGAACGGCTATGGAAATGCCATGATAGGTAGGTATGGTGGCTGTTTTGAGGAACAATATTGTGGCTGTTTTGAGGAAGGATATATAGTGGGTTTATGGCACTGGCGAAAGTTGCGCGGTAAAAGAGAGGCTAGCAATGGTGGAAGGGTGAGAGTGCGTATAATCCATGGACTCAACATTAGTCATAAGAACTCATATACTTATTGAAAAATCTACGAGTCATCAAAACAAAGCAATCAACGCATTCTCCTAGGGGGGAGGTTGGTAGGAGTTAACCATCGCGCGCGCCCGACCTCCACACAAAGGTTGGCACTCTACAAATACCTCATGCTCTAACTTAGTCACACAACGGTTCACCATACGTGCATGCTACGGGAATCACTAACCTTAACACAAGTATTTCTCAATTTCATAATAACTCCACTAGCATGACTCTAATATCACTATCCTCATATCTCAAAACAATTATCTAGCATCCAACATCTCATTCTATTCAATGCACTTGGTGCGATTTTTTTACTACATTGACATTGGATGTCTATCATGTGAAGACTAGTTTCTTTAGCCTAAACACATTACCATGCTGTTTTAATAGACTCTCAAATAGATATAAGTGAAGCATGAGAGTTCAACAATTTCTACAAAATATTATCATCACCGTGCTCTAAAAGATACAAGTGAAGCACTAGAGCAAAAACTATTAAACTCAAAAGATATAAGTGAAGCACATATAGCGTTCTAACAATTCCTAGGCCATGTTTAACTCTCTCAAATAGGTGTGTCCAGCAAGGATGATTGTGGCAAACTAACAAGCAAAGACTCAAATTATACAAGACGCTCCAAGCAAAACACATAACATGTTGCGAATAAAAATATAGCTCCAAGTATAGTTACCGATGGATGAAGACGAAAGAGGGGATGCCTTTCCGGGGCATCCCCAAGCTTAGTCCTTTGCTACTACTTGTTCCATAGTCCATCAAAGCAATACTCAAAACTTGAAAACTTCACAATACAAAACTTAGACAAAACTTCTCGTGAGCTCCGTTAGTATAAGAAAGCAAACCACTACTTAAAGGTGCAGCAATGAATTCATTCTTTGTTTATATTGGTGTTAAACCTAATGTATTCCAACTTCTCTATGGTTCATATCCTCCAATACTACTCATAGATGCTTCAGAATAAGCAAACAACACACGAAAAACAGAACAGTCTGTAGTAATATGCAGGTTTCGCCTACTTATGGAACTCCAAAAAATTCAAAATAAATTGGTAAATTTGTGGAATTTATCTACCAATCATCTTCAAAAAGAATCAACTAAAAAGCACGCTCCAGTAAAATCTGAAGACTACTTTAGCCAGCACTAACGATTCTGTTTTTCACAGCAAGATCATATAAACTTCACACAAGTCTTCCCAAAGGTTCTACTTGGCACAAACACTAAACAAAACATGAAAACACATCTAATAAGAGGCTAGATGCAATATTTATTCCCTAACAGCAACAAAAACAAAAAATATAAAGTTGGGTTGCCTCCCAACAAGCGCTATCGTTTTACGCCCCTAGCCAGGCACGATTTTAGTGATGCTCTCATGAAAGACAAGACTTGAAGCACAAAAATAGCATCATATAGCAGGTGAAAATCACATCTAAGTCTAACATACTTCCTATGAATAAGCATTTTATAAGCAAACAAATTATCAAGGCAAGCAAGATCGAGCATATGCAAGGAAGAAGAAAATTTCTACAACCATATTTTCCTCTCTCATAATAGTTGCATGTAGGATCATAAGAAAATTCAACAATATAGCTAACACATAACATATTCTCAACACGATCCACATGCATACGAATTTGACACTCTTCCAAAATAGTGGGATCAACATTAACTAAAGTCATGACCTCTCCAAACCCACTTTTATCAAAAAAATCATAAGATTGAACATTCTCCAAATATGTGGGATCTAAAGTTGACAATCTTCCAAACCCACTTTCAATATTATTGCAAACATTATTATCAATCTCATATTCATCATGGGGCTTAAATAAACTTTCAACATCATAAGAAGAATGACCCCAATCATGATCATTGCAATCATGCTTTTCATCGAAGGAACTATCAAGTATGGGTGCAATTGCAACGATCTCATGTTTAACATAAGGAACTATAGCAAATTCATCTTCATAAATATTGGCATCATGGACACAAGGATAGCAAGCATCACGTTCATCAAGGGATATTTCAATCAAATCATCGGAATCAAAATTATCTATAGATTCATGCATATCATTATTTTCTTTCAAAGCAGCGGTCATTCTTTCAATAAATTCTTTGACATAGTCATTATGAGCATAGTTTTCAAAGCAATATTTAAGTATGTCAAAATTTTCACATTCGTAGAGAGTAATATCATACTTTTCGATCAAAGCAGCAACTTCATAAGCACCCTTAAAAGCAAAACATTATTCAATTTGTTCGATATCGTAGTAACTATAAACACCCTTTGCATAAGAGGATACGATTTCATTATCATTAAACTCACATAGGTAGGGCAGATGTTTTTTAGGGTTCTTAGAGCAACAAGTAAAATCACAAATTTCACAAAGATTCCAAGCATAACACAACAATCTGTTTATTTGATCCCATAAGAGTCTCCCTTTTTCAGACAAACGGTGACTCACAAAATGAGCATGCTCATCTAAAGATTTCCCATCAACTAGGCTAGTCGGGGTTTCCGCACGAGATCATAGGAATCGAAGATGATCCAAGTAGAACACTTTAAGGTGATCCATAACAATAGATTTTTAGCAAGCAAAGATGCAAGCACATAGAAGGCACATGGAGACACAAGCAAACAAGAAGCAAGCGAACGATAAACACACGACAGAAGAAGGGCAAATAAAACGGCAAGGGTGAAGTGGGGGAGAGGAAAACGAGAGGCAAAAATGTAATGGGAAGGATAAGGGTTTGTGATAGGTACTTGGTATATGACTTTTGCGTAAGTCTCCCCGGCAACGGCGCCAGAAATTCTTCTTGCTACCTCTTGAGCTTGCGTTGTATTCCCTCGAAGAGGAAAGGGAGATGCAGCACAGTAGCGTAAGTATTTCCATCAGTTTTGAGAACCAAGGTATCAATCCAGTAGGAGACCACGCGTGAGTCCCTCGCACCTACACAAACAAATAAGAACTTCCCAGCCAACGCGATAAGGGGTTGTCAATCCCTTTACGGTCACTTACGAAAGTGAGATCTAATAGAGATGATAGTTTATATTTTTGGTATTTTTGGTTTAATAAAATAGCAAATAAAAGCGGTAAAGTAAAGTAGATGTAGATTGATATGTTGAGAATAGACCCGGGGGCCATAGTTTTCTCTAGTGGCTTCTCTCATGATAGCGATATTCTACAGCGGGTAAACAAATTACTGTCGAGCAATTGATAGAAGAGCGAATAATTATGAGACTATCTAGGCGTGATCATTGTATATAGGCATCACGTCCGATACAACTAGACCGACTCCTGCCTGCATCTACTACTATTACTCCACACATCGACCGCTATCCAGCATGCAGCTAGTGTATTGAGTTCATAAGAACAGAGTAACGCCTTAAGCAAGATGACATAATGTAGAGGGATAAACTAAAGCAATATGATATAAACCCCATCTTTCTATCCTCGATGGCAACAATACAATACGTGCCTTGCTGCCCCTACTGTCACTAGGAAAGGCCACCGCAAGATTGAACCCAAAGCCAAGCACTTCTCCCATTGCAAGAACTATAGATCTAGTAGGCCAAACCAAACCAATAATTTGAAGAGACTTGCAAGGATATTATGAGCACACATAAAAAGTTCAGAGAAGAACCAAATATCTTTCGTAGATAACCTTGATCATAAACTCACAATTCATCAGATCTCGACAAACACACAGCAAAAAGAGATTACATCAAATAGATCTCCTCGAAGACCGAGGAGAACTTTATATTCAGATCCCGAGAGAGAGAGAGAGAGAGAGAGAAGAATCCATCTAGATACTAGCTATGTACCCGAAGGTCTGAGGTAAACTACTCACAACTCATGGTGAGGGCGATGATGATGATGAAGAAGGACTCCGTGATGGATCCCCCTCCGGTGGAGCTCCGGAACAGGCTCCAAGATGGGATCTCCACGGGAACAGAAGTACGGCGGTGGAATTAGGGTTTTCTCTCTATTCACGGAGTTTCTGGGGTACGTGGACTTATATAGGAAGAAGGAGGGCACCGGGGACCACTTGAGGAGGCGTCGAGGCAGGGGGCGTGCCCTGGGAAGGGGGGCACGCCCCCCACCCTCGAGGGCAGCTCCTCGATCCTCTGACGTGGTTCTCAAGCTTCCTGTGAGTGATTTTCTCCAAAAATATCTCTCGTGAAGGTTTCATTCCGTTTGGACTCCGTTTGATATTCTTTTTCTACAAAACCCTGTAATAGGCAAAAAAACAGCAATCTGGACTGGGCCTTTGGGTTAGTAGGTTAGTCCCAAAAATGATATAAAAGTGAATGATAAAGCCCATTAAACATCCAAGACTTCATAAATAATAGCATGGAACAATCAAAAATTATAGATACGTTGGAGATGTATCAATGCCATCGCTGGGGGGTGTCGTCTGGGCCACGCGAGCGGTGATAGCGGCCCGATGCTTGGCACGGACGCGGCGGGCGTCAGCCATGGGGCGGTGAAACAACGATGTACCGAATAGACGAAGAGGTGCTTCGATGCACCCCTACCTGGCGTGCCAAATGTCGGATTCGGGGCTCGGCAAAACCCCACTAGGTTCGAACTCTAGGATACGTGCGAAGATCTCAACCTCGCCTATCTATCTACTCGTCGTCTCATGAACTAGCGCGACAAACAGGAATGTAAAAGAGATACGAGGCAGTTTATCCTGGTTCAAGCCACTTAGCGGTGACTGGCCCTACTCCATCAGTATGCTGGATTAGCCTCGAGATGGGCTGTGGATGAACTAGTACAATGGGTGAACGACCTCCGGCTGTGAGGTGTTCTTGCTTGGTGGTGGAGGAGAGGGTCAGAATCATCCGTCGTTCGACCGATCCGTCCGTCTCTCAACCTCTCCCCCCTCTGCCCCTTTGTTGGGTGGTGACTATCCTACTTATATAGTGGCATTGGTCCTCTTCCCCGAAATGTTTGGCGGGAAGGGATCCCGGAACGGCCAATTTTGAAGGGGGGCAGCTAGTACATCTTATCCTGACTAAAGGCGGTCTTCGCCTGCAAAGCCTCTGATCATGACGCCATGGTGGGCTCGGTGATGACCTCCGTCCTTTCGTCCCAGCGGTCTTGGTCTTGTTGCATTGGAATGGAAACCTTTGGTAGATTCCTCAGGACCCTGCGTCTGAGCCCGCCTCCTTAGCACCAAAGAGGAAACTACTGTACTGCACCCGTGGGCGCCCGCCTGGCCTTGGTTGTCATGGCTTGCGTCATGCAAACCTCGCGAGGTGGTGGTTGCATAGAGTTCTCTGCTCCTCAGGAGCCAGCGAAACGAGGCTGCCCCTTCCGGAGGCCTTGGTGTCGTCCGCCCCGCGAGGCTTGGCCCCTCGCATGGGTCTCGAGTGTCAATACTGTAGATGGGCTATACCAGGCCTAGAAAGGAGCCACGTCGCGGGCCACAGGCAGGCAAGTCTGGGTCCCCAGGTTCCCAGGACGCCGACATCCACAGTCTGGACTGTTGGATTTTTGTTAGTAGGATTTTGGCCCAAAACCCAACTAAAATAAGAAATTCTCATGGCCCATTCATGCATGGTTGTGTCTGGTGTGAGTGGGATCAATGCTTATTCCCATACTGCGAGTGTGTGAGAGTTGCACTATCTTATAAGATGAACTCTTCTAGCACTTGTAAGAGCATGAGAAGAGGAGACCTATACACGCGCTCCTCCTCCTCCTCGCCTCGCCATGCCATGCATCATTATGACGTGTCGCGTCGGGTTTCGGCAATGAGCCAAGCCGAGGACAAAGCTATGCATGTTGTCTATATTTTTGTCACCTGGGAAAATTAATGAGTCATTAATTAATATATAACGGACGCGTTAATTACTGAATCGTTTTCTATTCTTTTGGATCACGACTTGGACGTGGGGTTTACTCCCACGACCAACCCGGCCGGCATTAGATATATAGACAGGCGTCTACCCTAGCCACCACCACAACATATGGTTTCACACTGTTCCAGAACATTGCGCCGCCACGCAAGTCTTCTCCATCCCTCCTTCCGGCGTACCGCGAAAAGGGACAGAGGCCTCAGAACCTCGCCTCTGGTGGTCCTGTATGGGAGACGGATGATCAGGATTTTGGGGACCGCACTCACGTAGCTGCTAGCAGCGACGACTTTGCTGACGACGATTTCTTCCCCAATCCCAGCAACTTCTTCATCAACGACATGGCCGACAACATCAACGCCAACGGTTCTGGTCCCACCGCACTACATGTGATTTTGTCCAGTTTGTTTATATTGTGCCAGAATTTCTATTCCTAGTTTGTGGCTTGTATACAATATGTTCATGTAATGTACTAATCCGCATGATTAGTTTAATATTTGTTATAGCCGTCACAAATTATTTACTGTTTGTTCAGATTAAATCTTGTAGTAATTTTCTCATATATTCAACAATCCAAAAACCTGATTATATGCAATTTACTTCGAGTGGTTTTGCCGCGCATTTGAAGCTGCCTACCTTTAAGGGGGTGCAATGTGAGAGGTGGCGCACGAGAGCAATTCAGTAGTTTTAGACCATGTACTGCTATGACGCCACTAAGGGTGAGTGAGTCTTGGATAGAGGGGTCCTCATGTGGTTGGATAACTCGTGATGGGCCGGACTAGTGGGCCATGAAGATCATTGCTGAAGATCATCTCTTGTATCCGGATAGGACTCATGTATACATATAATGGCAAGTTTTAGGTTCGGGTGTAATCTTTCCTTCCTCTGCAAGATGGTCATGTACAAACCGTATTGCCCTCCGGTACATATATAAACTGGAGGGTTCAGTCCGTAGAGGCTAAGGTAGAAGAGAAACAACATCCTCATAGGCTAGACTCTAGGGTTTAGCCATTACGATCTCGAGGTAGATCAACTCTTGTAATAATACTTATCCAGATTAATATAGCGGGAAGTAGGGTATTACCTCGATCTTGAGGGCCTGAACCTGGGTAAACATGGCTTCATCACAATCAATGGAAACATGGAGCACTCTCTCCGTACGGAGGAGGACACTGCGGCCTTAGCAGCCGAAGTCTGAAACATCCTATTCAAGCCGGACAGCCTATCGGTCGTTAAGACCGCGGACACAGCTAAGCGTGTCCGACATACACCTCTGTGCGGCAGCTCGGATGAACCTGAGCTAGATTAGCAGTTACGCTCCCACTGACTGGCCCATAAGGTGGTAGCATACGTGCCTCGTGCACACAATTATGCCCTTAAAAATTCCTTGGGCGGCGCTGGGGGCACACTGCAGACAAATGGTCCATAGTTCGGCTCGACCCTATTCGGACTTTAAAATTATCCTTCAAGGTTCATTAAACGAACCGGTTTTGTTTACGGCCACACTGGACTTCTTTTCTTTTCCAGGTTTTTTCTTTCTTTTTTACAGACGGCCATCACACTCCCCGCCGCAAGGACACATTACAAAGGAGAAAACGGCGTAGATGTGCAGCAGGGACCCGCGCTAAGGTTTCTTTTTAGATTAAGAACATGTGTAAACCTTTTTCTCTTCTCTGTTTTATACCTTTCTAGCATGTAAAATATCCAAGGAAGTTATTGGCATTATCCGTAAACATACGTCTTGCCGTACTATAACGGGGTATTATAGAAACAGCTCGGTTTATATTATATTTAGAGTTTTATTCTCTCACCACCAGTTTTCTCTCCCCACGTCAGATTGCCACATGTGCCTTGACAACAGGGTCCATTACCAGGGGATGTACCCAGCCCGGTATATGTCGAAAAGCCCGAACACCTATAGGGAGTGTTCGGCGTCCTGGATATTTGCTTTATATACATCAGTTCTGAATCATGTCTTGGGTCAATAGTTGGGTTGCCCGGCTCCTGTGCTTACCCCTACATTCCCGATTGTTCGTCTAGGGTGTAAAGGGGAAACTATTGCGATTGTACTTCGGGCTCGTCCGATCAAGTACCTCAGTAGAGAAAGCCAAAAACTGACTGTCATGATATGCGAGAACCTGGTCCGCGATCCATTGACTAAGTGTTATACTACGATAGATGGAGATCTACCCGGTGTTATATGAAGGGTTGGTTTTTGCCCAGCCGTGTACAAATGGATACCTTAATTTAGAAATACCATATACGCACCAGGGGCTAGTACCTAGCCCCACTTGACAAACTCCTATGGCTAAGTGAAAGCAATAACGCCGCATAGTCTGATTGCCTGGTTTGCTCCGCATACACCTCCTACACGGACCAAGACGTTGGATAAAGTGTATCTATGCATATGACCGAACACCCTAGTACTATTGACACGGGGGTAGAAGCCTACAACTGGAAACTTTCAGAGTTAAATAAACAGCCGCACATGATGTAAAAGTCGCTGACATTATAATAGCGCAAAAGTTATATACATCGGTTCATAAGCTCAAATATTTACAACCGGATACAATTACTCAAAGATAATATCTTTTGAGCACTGGCCTTCTACAAGGCGGGCGCCTTCTATGACGTCCTCGAAGTACCTCTCCGGCTTGCGGTGCTCCTTGCCTTCGGGCGGGACAGCAGTAGTTATATTCCGCGCTTTCATCTTCGTCCAGTGCACTTTTACACGGGCGAAGGCCATCCGAGCACCCTCTATGCAGGCCAAACGCTTCAACGCATCAACCCGCAGACTTGCTTCGATGAGCCGCTTCACCAATCCGAAGTAGCTACGTGTGACTGGCTCAGCGGGCCATAGCTGGACTATCAAGTCCTTCATGGCTGAACCCGCCATATTGTGCAGCTCAACTAGCTGCTTCATCTAGTCGTTGAGGGGCATCGTGTGTTTTGGCGCATAGAACTGCGACCAGAACAGCTTCTCCGTGTCGTTTCCCGCCTGGGCTCGGAAGTATTAGGCGGCGTCAGCACTGCTCCTCGGAAGATCAGCAAACACGCTTAGAGAACTCCATAACTATGTCAGCCCAAGGTACTTACGCCCACCGAAGATGCTCTGTAAGAGAAAAGTCTTACCAGATGCTATCTCCCGCGCCTGCTTGATTTCTTCACAGGCGCAGTGCGACTCGCTTCACGCATCCTGGGCAGCCTTAACTGCCACAGTAAGCTCAGATGCTTGTTCCGAAGCCTTCAACTCCAACGCCTCGCATTTGCGAATAGCATCATTGAGTTCATCCTCGTCTTCGGACACCTGAGCCACGTGTTGTTGGCACGCGGCCTTTTCGGCCTCTAGATCGGCAACCGCTTTGTCAGCGATTGCCTTGCTCGCCTCGGCCTCCTTCTTGGCCTTCGCGAGTTTGCCCTTGAGGGCCTCGAGCTCCGTGGCGCCCACTGTTTAATACAGAATATCATAAAGAGTTTATACTCATACTCAATTAATTAGTCTTCTTGACATCTCAATTTTTCAAATCTGCATACCTTGCATTTCATCTAAACGCTGGTTAACGTGGTCGAGGTCCGCGTTTGTAATGCCCCGGATGTAATACTTTCCTTTTGGGCATATAATATATCTCCGACTTCATCTATTCCATTTCGGGTTCTTTGTCTTTCGGGTTTTCGTCGTTTTGTGGTGTGCGTGTGTGGCATTCATTCATATCATATAGTCATGTGCATCGCATTGCATTTGTGTTGTCGGTTGCATCCGGTTCCACGCGTTCCTTCCCGTTGTCCGTTTCGCGTTCCGGAGCTCCCTCACGTGTCAGTGGCGTCCCGTAGGCCTACTTTGGTGTTTGGCCGTGTAACGTTACCGGTTTGGCGTGAGACTTGTCGTGTGTTGTTGTTTTGTTGTGCGTAACCCGCATGTCAAATCTCATCGCGTTTCGAGTCCGTTTGCTACCCCAACAGTTATTCTCGTGGGCTCAAAGTGCCTCCACTTTGTGGCCCAAGACACCCCCTCCAACAGCCCACTAAACCACTCCTAGCCACTTCTATCATCTAGGCCATCCAAATCTGATCCGGTGGCCAAAAACCGCACTCCATTTGGGCAACCCTAGCTCCTTGTGCCTATATATTTGTCCACTCCCCCAAATTTGTGCCCCAAAACAAGGAAACCCTAGCTCCCCTAGCCACTTCTCTTCCACCTCCAGCCACCTCGCCGGAGTTTCGCCGGAATCCCGCCGGAGTTCGCCGGATTTCTGCTACCTCGCCGGAATTCCTCCTCACCACCTCACCACCACCTCCCCTCAAGCCGCCGGCCTCCTCTCCACTGCGCCACCACTCCCCCATCGCCCCAGATCCGGCCGAGCCAGCTCCCTCCGCTTCGATCGAAGCAACCACCGCCGCCAGTTCTCTGGATCGAGGGAACCTCGTCCCGATCCAGAGAGAACGCCCCGTTGACCGAGCGCCAGGACCCTCCTCGATCGAAGCCTCCCCGCTCCCGGCCCGGTCGCCACTCTGCGAGGCCGCTCCTCCGCAGCCGCTGGGCCTCGCCTCCTTCGCCGCACCGCCAGGCCGGCTCCCGCGTCGGGCCTTCCCCGCCGGGCCTCCCCTGGGCCCTTCGACCGCGCCACCGAAGCCGTCCAGCCGCCAGGCTCCCCAGCAGCCGCTGGGCTCGCCTCGCCTCCAGGCTCCGCGCTGGGCCGCCGCGTCGCCCAGGCCCAGCCGGGCCGGCCTACTCCCACCGCCCGGCCGATTCACTCCGCCTCCAGGCCTCCCTTCGGCCTCCTCGGTCCGGAGCCCACACCACCGCGGGCCGAAGCCGCCTCCACTGTGGGCCCTCCCCGCTCCCAGTCGGGCCGCCAGATCCGCCCGAGGCCCGTCATTTTTTTCAGATCTGAGGTTGATTCAAAAATCCCTAAGTCCCTGTTTGTTTATCTGTCTGATGCAATATTAGATCTGTGATAACTTTTAGTGTGGTGATCCGTTTTGCGCAAATGAGGTGTCCAGACGTTCGTGGTGACTAGCACTACGATTCTTTCCATTGTGCCATGCATGTTAGAGATCATCTAGGTGCTTGTTTTTCTGTTGCAAGAGTGCATCCCGATATAACTGCTGCTATGTGTTGTTTTTATGCCATCTTTGCATAATGATATCTTTTAGCTCGTTTGTCCGAATGATGCAAATGACATGTCCACGTGTTCGTCTTGCCATGCTCTACATGTTGCTTGTGTTAGGTTGCATGATAGATTTATTCTTGCCATGTATATCTTCGTTGCAAAGTGCCATGTGGCTGTGATGTTGTTTCACTTGTTATGAAATGCCATCTTGTTGAGCTCATTGCTATCGTTGTGTTTTTCTCCATGATGCATGCTTGTATGTTTCGGAATCACCATCATGTGTACTTTGATGTGGTGCTTACCACTTGCCATGATGAAACTGCTGTTTTAACACTTAGTGGATTTTCACTAAGTTTGTAATCTGTTGTTCTCCAATGCCATGTTTGCTTGCTGCTCTAGGACAAACCATGATAGTTTTTGGGTGGATCTTGATGGTTCCTTGTAGTAGATATTGTTGGCTATCCATTCATGTTCTCACATGTTTATTTAAGTGGCTGTAGCATGTTTAACTTTTGCTCCAAAGTTTCAATAAAATTCTGCTGTCAGAATTTTGTTGTCAAGTTCAATATGTCCAAGCTTGTTGCTATTGATCCGTGGCTCCTTTGGGGGTGCACCTTTGGACTTATTTGCTGTAGGATATGTCTAGTTTATGTTCATGCTCTTTGCCATGGTGTTTGAGTGCTGTAGCTTATTTATTTAGTGCTCCGAAGTTGCTATGTTGCTATAATTTTCAGCTTTCGCATGTTTCTTGTTTCGGGCATAACTTTTAGCCCGTAGCTCCGATTTCAGCGAGTCTTATATGAAACTTGATTGATTTTCTGTGTAGATTCATAATATCATATTGTTATCATGTTTTGAGGTGATTTGCTTGAGTGCTATTTTCCGTGCTCCGTGTGCTCTCTTAGTGCATCCGTCATGCATCCATCATTTTGGTGTGCGCATTGCATCTTGTTGATTTGTGCCTTGTGTGATTGTATTGTTTAGAGCCGGAAGCTGAGACCGAGTACGAGTACGATCACGAGGTTTCCAACGAGGTTGAGAACGAGGACCCTTCTTACGATCCGAACGACTTCTCTTCAGGCAAGATGACCGAACCCCGATAACATTACTATCTTTGCCTATTGCTAGTAGTTCCGCTCTATAGTTTTGCCTCGATGCCCATGTCTTTCATGCCAGCCTCCTACTTGTAACCATGTCCATGTCTAACCACCCTACCTATGCAAACCGTTGCTTGGCTAAGTACGCTTCGCTCAGCCCTTCTTATAGCATTGCTAGTTGCAGGTGAAGATTGAAGATGCTTGCTTCATGTTGAAGTTTTGTTGGGTTATATCACACTATATAAATGCTTAAAATGAAATCATCTATATATTGGCAAGGGTGGAAGGCTAAGCCTTTTGCTTGGTGATTTGTTCCACTCATGCCGTTAGGAACCGTTTAAACCGGTGTTATGTTCCTTGATTATGCGTTCCTAACACGGTTGGGGTGTATGGGACCCCCTCGATAAACCGCTAAGTGCTAAGTCTTTTCCAGCAAGTCCCAACATTGGTACTATTTGCCTAATAACTAAATAAACTTGCATAGGGAGTAATTAACCCTCTTTCTTAATTCAACAACCCCGGGCCAGTGCTCCACATGAGTGTTGGTCCGAAACGGGGAGTCTGCGGGGCCACCTCGAGGGAACTCAAGGTCTGGTAAAAACCTGTAGAATCGCCCATCCGGTCGCGGCCTGAGACTAGATACGCGCGGCTATTGTCAGGGTGTCGGCACGCCGGGAGGATTTGCTGGATTAGCCTTACCTTAGTTCGGAGTATCTTGAGCACGGGATTCCGAGAATACTCGGGTCTTCCCACTTTGGAGTTGCGACTCCGCGGATCGTGGGCTTGTAATGGGCCAAGTTGGAACACCCCTGCAGGGTTATGAACTTTCGAAAGCCGTGCCCGTGGTTATGTGGCAGATGGGAGCTTGTTAATATCCGGTTGTAGATAACTTGACACGATGTTTCAATACACTACCAGCGTGTGTACCGTGACTGTCAATTTCCGAATAGGGATTCGGGAGTTGAACACGGTGGGGTTATGTTTGTTGAGCTTTAGCTAGGATCACTTCGTGATCACCTCTCGACCGAGGCCTTCTCTTCTCGCACTCTCTCACGTAAGCTAGTGCTAGTTGCTGCTGCAGACACTTATTCTTTTCTTCAGCCTTATCCTCTCCCAAGGCTTAAATAGTCTTGTTACCCGGGAACGGGATTGCTGAGTCCTCTGTGGCTCACAGTTACTTCACCACACCAGATGCAGGTCCGACGGTGAGCTATCCAGGTGATGGCACTGAGCTAGACTGGGAGTATGACGAGGAGCGTAGTCGATACTATGTTCGTTATCCTGATGATCAGTACTGGAGACTTCTACTAGGATTCGATCTGACCTGTGGATTTAATTTATGTTTGGTATCTTGTCATTTGGATTTTACCCTTAGAGGGTTGTGATGTTTTAGTGTATAATGATTGAGACATGTATTGTATTTGTGTGACGTGGCGAGTGTAAGCCAACTATTTTATGTTTTCCATCCCCATCTTTTACATGAGTTGTGCAAAGATACCAGACTTGCGATCATTCCAGCATGGGGTTATGTCTCTAAGTCGTGCCTCGACACGTAGGAGATATAGTCCCATCCTGGGCATTACAGCGTTGGCCAACAAAAGCTTTCGATTTAGTTCGGCAACTTCTGCATCTCGTGCAGTTGCTGCAACTAGTGAAGCATGTTCAAATACAAAAGCATAAAAATTCATCTCTATAATATGTTATACTATGGACACTTTGTCCGATTCTGTTCAGAATCACACAAAGCATCAAGGGCTACTGGCTATATATGTGCATATAAAACAAGTAAAGTTCCATAAAGACCATTACATTGCTTACCTCAAAGCCTATTAGCAGGCTATTGAAGGCTTCATTCAGTCCGTCTTTGACGGACTGAAACTTCTTCATCACCGCACCCATCACGGTGCGGTGCTCCTCCATGACGTAAGCACTCTATAGTGCTCCCTCCGGAGGGTCCGGCGCCTCCGGACTAACCCCGGGAGCCGTCGTACCCTTCCCTGCCTTGGGGGTCTAGTCTTCGAACCCCGGAGCCACGGTAGGCTCCGGATCAGTATTCGGCGGGGCCCCGGATTGTTTGGGTCCCCCGTCTTTGGTCTCCATGGGGATTGTTTCCCCATGGTCAATGACAGCCGAGGTGTTACCCTCGGTCGCCCTATCACTTTCCCCACCCCCATCTCCTGGAGTGGAAGACACACAATGGGAGGACACTTTGGTGTCCCCGTGGGCCACGGACGATGGAGCTCGGACCAGTGGGTGACTCTCCGTCTCTCTAGGCGCTAGAGAGTTCCCCTCCGATAAGGAGGCGTCGGGATGTACTCGGGGAGGGCTATAGGTCAGCAGGTGAGAAATACTTAGAAACCATTAAAATGCTAAATAAACAAGGTGCATCAATTAATATATTCGAACAAACTTACATTTCGGTTGGGGGCTTCACCCTAGGCTTCACCACAAAGCTATGTTCGGACGATGAGTCCGAACGAACGGGGAGGTTCAGCCTCCTCCGGGGTGCGGCCTTGCTTGCATCAGCAGCGGCCGCCCTCTTCTTCCCCTTGCCTTGCGCAGGTGACTCTTCTTCCCCCTACCTTGCGCAGGGGACTCTTCTTCTTCATCATCCTCCTCCTCTTTGGAGGAGAGGATGTTGATCTCCTCGGACTTCACGCCCACAGGGCGGGGGCCGCACTCGGCCTCCTTGCCCTTCTTCTTGGACTTCTTGTCTGGCGCCCTGTACGGCGCCGGGACCAGCATCGCCGTCAATTGAGGCATCTCTGGGTCTTCTGGCAAAGGCGCCATACACTTAATCCGGACTGCCTTCTTCGTCGAACCATGTATATCACGCAAAAACTCCAATTCCTTTTATTATTAAAATAAGAAGGGGATATATGTTCGGCATAATTTTTTGATTACCTCTTGTGTGGTAAATGCAGCGTTGTAGCCTGCGTCCTCCGTTTCCTTTGGCCACTCCTTCTGGCTCTTGAAGAGATGCTTCCAGATCTCTTTGTGCGTAAAGCCGAAGAGATGCTTCAGGGGCCGGTCTCCAGCCGGATCGAAGTCCCATAGGGAGGAGCCCCGATGTTGACAGGGAAGAACGAGTCGGGCCAGCATTACCTGAACCACGGGTGTGAGTTGGTAGCCCTTGGAGATCATGCCGGACACACGGCCTTGGAGTGCCATCACCTCAGTCTGAGACCCCCAGTTCGGACCCTTATCGGTCCAAGAGGTTAGCCTCTCCGGGGGTCTAGATCTGAAGGCAGGCGCCGCCGCCCATTTGGCGTTGCGGGTCTCAGTGATGTAGAACCATTCCCGCTGCCAAACCTTGTTCATCTCCTCAAACGACCCCATTGGCCAGGTTGTATTTGGGAGCTTTCTTATCACATCACCCCCGCACTCCACGTGTTGCCCGTCCACCACCTTCGGATTCACGTTGAAGGTCTTGAGCCATAGGCCGAAGTGTGGGGGAACATGGAGGAAAGCTTCACACACCACTATGAAAGCGGAGATGTGAAGAATCAAATTCGGGGCTAGATCATAGAAATCTAGCCCGTTGAAAAACAGCAAACCCCGTACAAAGGGGTGAAGAGGAAATCCCAGCCCCCTAACGAAGTGCGAGAGGAACACGACTCTCTGGCCCGCCTCCGGGACAGGAACAACCTGGTCCTTGGCGGGGACTCGGTGCGTGATACGTCCAAAACGTATCTATAATTTCTGCTTGCTCCATGCCTCTTTTGGGTGATATTGCTATGATATTTATACACTTCCATATACTTTTGATCATATTTGGACTAACCTATTAACTCAGTGCACCCCAGTGCCAGTTTTTGTTTTTGGCTGTTTTTGTATTTCAGGTTTTCCCATTACGAGAACTGCGAGAAAAATACCGGAAAAAGTATATAAAAAATCAGCGTTCCAGAAGCTACCAGGCACCCGAAGCACAGCCGGAGGGGGACCACCAGGGCCCCAGGCGCCATGGTGGCGCCCACCCCCCCCTGGGCCGCGCCGGGGGGGCGCCTGGGCCCCCCGAGCCTCGTCTGATGCCCCCCTTTGGCATATATTTATACCGTCTCCCGAAACCCTCGAGACGGGAACTCTTTTTCGCGATCTCATCTCTGTTCTGCCGCCGTCGCCGCTTCCAAGATCGGGAGCACCAGGAGAACTCTTCCCGGCACCCTGCTGGAGGGGAGGATCACCACCGGGAGCCTCTCCACCACCATGGACGCCTCCCGGATGAGTTGTGAGTAGTCTCCCTTGGACCATGGGTCCATGACCAGTAGCTATGTGATGTTCTCCTCCCGTTCTTGTGCTTCACTAATTAGTCCTCGTCAGCTGCCCTACATGATCGAGGCACATATGTAATCCTTATGCTGTTGCTATGATGAGTTTGCTGGGATCCGATGGATTATGAGATTATGTTCAGATTGTGTTTGAGTAATATATTTGATTTACCTCTTTTATATTTATGTTCGTAAGTAATTCTTGCATGTTCTCCGTTGTTATTTATTGCTTTGGCCAAGTAGTAGGTAGTGACTCCAAGAGGGAACGTTATGCTTGATTGTGGGTTCATGCCCCTCGATGACTAGCTTGAGTGACAGAAACATGTGTCTAGGGGATGTGATGTTGCCACAAGGGGGAAAACAACGGTGCTTGTGCCCGCGGGTGCAAGGATTGTTTACTTTACGCAAAGTTCTTTTAATGCAGTTGTCTGTTGCTTTGAGTTTACACTATGGGTGGGACTCGCAACTTAATACCAGCGAGATGTTCTGGATAGATATCTCAAGGTGGATGATTAGTAGTAGATGCAGATGGATTTCGGTCTACTTACCTCGGCGTACCGCCCATGCTTTGAACCTCTACCTTTCTTGCAACTTAGTCAGCATTGGTTTGCGCACATGGTCCTGTCAATTGCCTAGCTGTAATTCGTTTACCTCACATAGCTGTTTTATCGTCCTTTGGGAGAGAGACATCACTAGTGAACATCATGGGACTCCGGTCCATATTACCATCATTGATCACATCCGCTATTTACTTTCCGCTTTTATTTACTATTGCAATTATATCTATCACTACTATCACTTGCGTTTGATCCTTTGTAAACTACAAGGCCGGAGAGATTGACAACCTCTCTGTACTCGTTGGGAGCAAAGTTATTTGTATCTGTGTGCAGGTCCACGTTGATTGCTAATATATCTGGCGCCGTTAGCAGTTGACACCTTCTTGTTGAAACTGGGAGTCTCAGGGAAATCGATCCTTGGTATTGCCAAGGGAAAACTTCCGCTACACTGCATCTCACACCTTCCACTTGGGGTAACCAACGAGGGGCGAGAAGCCATCAAGCAAAGTTTTCTGGAGCCGTTGCCGGGGACTCCACTCTTCAGGATAGGGGAGTTGCACGCTATCTTTTACCTTTGCTTTTAGTCTTGTTAGTTTACCTTTCAGTTTTTGCTTTAGTATCTTTTATAGAAAATCACAAAAATAGTTATCTTGCTTGCTTGCTACTATGGGTTCCACCGAGAACACCAAGTTGTGTGACTTCACTAGTCACAACAACGATGACTTTATCTGCACACCCATCACTACACCTGCTACTTCAGCACCTTCATATGAAATTAAACCTGCTTTACTGAACTTAGTCATGAAAGATCAATTCTCCGGTGCTGGAGATGATGCTGCTTTACACTTAAACAATTTTGTTGAACTTTGTGATATGCAAAAGTACCGAGAAATAGATGGTAATATTGTTAAGCTTAAGCTTTTTCCTTTCTCCTTGAGAGGATGAGCTAAAATTTGGTTTCAATCTTTGCCTAGAAATAGCATAGATTCATGGGACAAGTGCAAAGATGCTTCTATTGGAAAGTACTATCCACCTGCTAAAATTATCCAACTAAGGAGTAACATAATGAATTTTAAACAATTGGATAATGAACACGTTGCCCAAGCTTGGGAACGTATGAAATCTCTTATCAAGAACTGCCCTACTCATGGTCTGACTACTTGGATGGTTATCCAAACTTTTTATGCAGGCTTGAACTTTACCTCGCGGAACTTGTTAGATTCGGCCGCGGGAGGAACTTTTATGTCAACTACACTTGGTGCTGCCACGAAACTTCTCGATGAGATGATGACCAACTATTCCCAATGGCACACCGAATGCGCTCCAACAGGTAGGAAGGTAAACTCTGTCGACGAGATTTCCTCCCTAAATGAAAAAGTTGACTTGATCATGTCTCTACTTTCGAAGCAATCTTCTGTTGATCCTCGTGATGTTCCTTTTAATTCTTTGATTGCTCAAGAACAAGTAGATGTGAACTTTATCTCTAGAAACAATTTTAATAACAATGCTTATAGGAGTAATTTTGGTAGCAATCCTAGACCGTTCCCCTCTAATTCTTATGGGAACAACAATGCTTATCCTAGCACCAAGAACTCCACTACTGAACTAGAGATTATGCTTAAAGATTTCATCACTACTCAAAATGCCTTTAATAATAGTGTAGGAGAAAAACTAAACAAACTAGATGATCTCTCTTTGAAGGTACACAATTTATCCAATGAGGTTGAATTGCTTAAAATTAAAACTTCTCCTCTTGAGGAGAGGAAGGTCACTCCTATGAATGCTATTCAAGTGTAAATTAATGAAAACATTAGGATGATGGCTAAACTTAAAGAGAGATGGGCTAGAGAAAGGGAGGAAGAAGATAGAATTAAGAGCCTTCCTACCCACCACACTGTTGCTACTATCCAAGTTGTTGAGGATATTCAAACTCTTAGCACCCAATGCACTCCTGGTCCCATTGGACCTATTAATGGTGATGATATGACTATAGAAACTACCAAACAAGTGAACCTAAAGGACACCACTACCACCTTACTTGATGGTAGTGACCTTGATTTTGACAATTGCACTCTTACCGAAGTTATTGATTTCCTTCACAAGATGTCTAGAGATCCCCGCACTAGCACGCTTAATCTTGCCTTCACAGAGCATATCACTAATGCTCTTATCAAAGCTAGGGAGGAGAAATTTAGAGTAGAAGCCTCCATACCTAGAAAGCTAGAAGATGGTTGGGATCCTATGATAAAAATTAAGTTGAATAACTTCTCTTACTATGCTTTATGTGATGTTGGTGCTAGTACCTCTGTTATGCCCAAAAGACTATATGATATGCTTAAACTGAAACCTTTTGATTCTTGTTCTTTTGGTGTTCGTCTTGTTGATTCTTCCATAAAGAAAACTTTGGGGAGGATCGACGATATTCTTATCATTGTCAATGACAACTATGTTCCCGTTGATTTTACTATTATGGATATTGAATGTGAACCTTCTTGTCCAATTATTTTGGGACGTCCTTTTCTACGCACCGTTGGTGCTATCATTGACATGAAAGAGGGGAATATAAAATTCCAGTTTCCTCTCAAGAAAGGGATGGAACACTTCCCTCGAAAGAAGATTAAGTTACCTTTTGAGTCCGTTGTACGGGCTAGCTATTCTTTTACTCTTGATAAAACTTGATCTCTATGCATTATGCCTAGCTTAAAGGCATAAAAGAAAGCGCTTTAGGGAGGCAGCCCACATGAATAAATTTTATTTTGTTTTTGTTGTGTCTTGATGTTGTTACTACAGTAGCATCATCATTGTATCTTTGCTTTTCAATTTTGTGCCAAGTATAGCCTCTGATTGCAAGAAAGTTCAAAAGTTGTGACGTGCTGTCCAGGAAACAGATTCTGTCCTTGGATAGAAAAATTCGTATAAAATCACCAGATCATCTTTTTGGTCTGAATTTTTTCGACAGCGTGCTCTATACAATTGTCTTTCGTGCGTCTGTTCTGAGTTTTTTGATTAGAGTTGAGAAGTACCCCAAAAAAATCATTTACTACCTGTTGTTCTGTTTTTCACAGATTCTGTCCTGTTTTGCCTTTCCTTCATTTTGCAAACCTTGAGCTTGCAATTTCTTTGCGAAAACCTTTTGGCAATCTTGAGAAACAGTAGACCTTCAAGAATATCTTTATTTCCATCAAGGAACAATTATTTTATTAAGGGTACTAACCTCGCTAACCAGATTATGATGAGTTATGTATGAAGGGAGTTTTCAAGTGTGTGAGGGAAGATGATAAAAAGATTCAGGCGTGTCAAACGCTCAAGCTTGGGGATGCCCCCATGCACCCCCAAGAAATATTCAAGGAGACTCAAGCATCTAAGCTTGGGGATGCCCCCGTGCATCCCCTTCTCCATCAACATTATCAGTTTGTCTTTCGTTCCACTATATTTTAATCACTTCATGTGTTATGTGCTATGCTTGGAGCGTCTTGCTTTTAGTTTTCCTTTTTTAGTTTTCCTTAGCTTTTCATAACGAGTCGGAACTCAGCTTTCTTTATGTGGGAGAAAAACACGCTCCACTTCTACCTAGAACATAACATAGAATTTTCATGTCTATCCTTGCTGTGTGTGTTCTTTGTCTTTTAATAGCTACTATCATGCTTAGCTCTTCACTTTCATGCTTATCTTTTTAAAGAGCTTTCGTTTAGTTGGTCGCTTGAACTCTCTTTAGTTATCATGCTTATCTTATTAAGAGAGTTTGCTTCCGTTGCATTGGTTGATATGTCTATGATAAAGATGCTACGTGCATAATGGCGCTTAGTAGTTCATGTTTTCTTATGGTTAGTCTCAAATAGCTGGGGGGTTCCCAATGTGTTATTGGAGTACCAACATGATTTGTTTGCCTATGATGTGGTATGGTTTAGTAATATCTTCCTTCAAGAATTTATTTTGATTGACTTGGCGTATGCTCACGCATATTTAAGACTATAAAGAAAGTCTGTCAAGCCTTGATGATCTTTTGTTTCTGAGTAGCGATATAACTACCATGCCTGATTCAATGTTGCTTTGTCGCTCTGCATGATTATGACCGTCATTGCTCTCTTAGTTGGTCGCTCCCAGTCTTTTGCTAACCTTCGCCTGTACTAAGCGGACTGACTGCTTGTGCATCCACATTCCTTTATTCCAGTTATGCCATATGAGTCCACCATACCTTCCTACATGGTATTTACCTGCCATTCCTAACGGAGACTTGCATGTACCATCTTGAAATCATTCAAAGAAAATGCATTCCTATTTTGTGCCGCTGTTGTAAGTTCATGAGGAAGTAGTAGTTAATTCATGATCTTTTTAAGATGGACAAGCTTCACCCCGGGATTGCATGTATAATGTGCAAACCCATAATACGAGAAGGAACTGGCATTGAGTGTGCCCGGTTCAAAAAGATAATATAACAAACAAACCCTCCTTCACGCTTTGTTCATGAGAAATCAGAAATTTTGGCAGTGATAAACAAAGGAGATTAAGAGGATGTGATCGTCCTCATTCGGGAGCCGTTCCTCGAAACTTGTCCATCTCAAGAAGTGATTGAGTTGTCTGCTAGCATTCGTTGACGAAACATGCATAATCTAAAAAAATAATTATTACCTCTGTTTTAAAACCAAGAGCTCTGGTACATGATTTGTCTTTGTTTCCGACTACGGGTTTTCAACCTTGCCAACAAAAGCCACGGTTCGAGAGTCTCCACCTTCTTTTAAAGCACCAACTACTGAGAGCATGATTGTCATTCTGAGTGTAATGTGCAATGTCCCAAAGTAGCATTGTCTTTCGCATGATTGTGATATCGTTTATTTTGAAATAATTGTATCTAGTCATCACTTAAACCTTGGAGGTGCCCCTGCATTTATGGTTTGCTTCACTAAAGGGGGCAAGCTAGATATAACTCTATCATATTTGCACACCATGCTCATTGCAAATCTATTTGATGTTTCAGTATCATATTGTAAAACTTTCAGTTCTTTGTGATTTTCTCATGAGGCAACTTAATTACTATAGATTCATTGTCTCAGTAAGCTTTTGTCATGTGACTATGAAAAAGTCCTATATGGTTAATAGCATGTCACCACAGAAATTATTCTTGTTATCATTTACCTACTCGAGGACGAGCAGGAATTAAGCTTGGGGATGTTGATACGTCCAAAACGTATCTATAATTTCTGCTTGCTCCATGCCTCTTTTGGGTGATATTGCTAGGATATTTATACACTTCCATACACTTTTGATCATATTTGGACTAACCTATTAACTCAGTGCACCCCAGTGCCAGTTTTTGTTTTCGGCTGTTTTTGTATTTCAGGTTTTCCCATTAAGAGAACTGCCAGAAAAATACCGGAAAAATTATATAAAAAATCAGCGTTCCAGAAGCTACCAGGCACCCGAAGCACAGCCGGAGGGGGACCACCAGGGCCCCAGGCGCCCTGGTGGCGCGCCCTCCCCTGGGCCGCGCCGAGGGGGCGCCTGGGCCCCCCGAGCCTCGTCTGATGCCCCCCTTTGCCATATATTTATACCGTCTCCCGAAACCCTCGAGACGGGAACTCTTTTTCACGATCTCATCTCTGTTCCGTCGCCGCCGCCGCTTCCAAGATCGGGAGCACCAGGAGAACTCTTCCCGGCACCCTGCCGGAGGGGAGGATCACCACCGGGAGCCTCTCCACCACCATGGATGCCTCCCGGATGAGTTGTGAGTAGTCTCCCTTGGACCATGGGACCATGACCAGTAGCTATGTGATGTTCTCCTCCCGTTCTTGTGCTTCACTAATTAGTCCTCGTGAGCTGCCCTACATGATCGAGGCACATATGTAATCCTTATGTTGTTGCTATGATGAGTTTGCTGGGATCCGATGGATTATGAGATTATGTTCAGATTGTGTTTGAGTAATATATTTGATTTACCTCTTTTATATTTATGTTCGTAAGTAATTCTTGCATGTTCTCTGTTGTTATTTATTGCTTTGGCCAAGTAGTAGGTAGTGACTCCAAGAGGGAACGTTATGCTTGATTGTGGGTTCATGCCCCTCGATAACTTGTTTGAGTGACAGAAACATGAGTCTAGGGGATGTTAGTTGCCACAAGGGGGAAAACAACGGTGCTTGTGCCCGCGGGTGCAAGGATTGTTTACTTTACGCAAAGTTCTTTTAATGCAGTTGTCTGTTGCTTTGAGTTTACACTATGGGTGGGACTCGCAACTTAATACCAGCGAGATGTTCTGGATAGATATCTCAAGGTGGATGATTAGTAGTAGATGCAGATGGATTTCGGTCTACTTACCTCGGCGTACCGCCCATGCTTTGAACCTCTACCTTTCTTGCAACTTAGTCAGCATTGGTTTGCGCACATGGTCCTGTCAATTTCCCAGCTGTAATTCGTTTACCTCACATAGCTGTTTTATCATCTTTTGGGAGAGAGACATCACTAGTGAACATCATGGGACTCTGGTCCATATTACCATCATTGATCACATCCGCTATTTACTTTCCGCTTTTATTTACTATTGCAATTATATCTATCACTACTATCACTTGCGTTTGATCCTTTGTAAACTACAAGGCCGGAGAGATTGACAACCTCTCTGTATTCGTTGGGAGCAAAGTTATTTGTATCTGTGTGCAGGTCCACGTTGATTGCTAATATATCTGGCGCCGTTAGCAGTTGACACCTTCTTGTTGAAACTGGGAGTCTCAGGGAAATCGATCCTTGGTATTGCCAAGGGAAAACTTCCTCTACACTGCATCTCACACCTTCCACTTGGGGTAACCAACGAGGGGCGAGAAGCCATCAGTGCGCAATCTTGACAGCGAGATATCCAGCAATCCGGAGATCCTCCACGCCTTTCTCAATAACCGTGGAGGCCTCCCACTTGCCCTTGGCGCCGGATCCGGCGATTGCCGGGGAAGGAAGTGGTGATTGTGGAACGGAGAACTGCGGGCGCAAGATATGAGGATGCCGGGGCTAGGAGATTGGAGAGCTCAGGCTTGAGGAAGGCGTGGGGTTGACGGAAGGGACTGATGTCAACGCTACGAATAGAGAACATCCCCCACTTTAGACACAGACCTCGCCGGTTCCCAAAGCAGTCGTGCGTAATGCGCGGTATGGATGCTCACGTCACATTAATAAGTGTCGGTGTACAAAAAGGGGGGTACACTTTTTGTACCCCTATGACTGTGCACAGGCAGTCTGAGCCATGGGCACCGCCGCACCAAGCAAGGCCCGGAAGGTAAGCCGGGGTAAGACTGAAGCCCAAAGCCAAGACCACAAAGAGCAAAGGGATGAAGCATGTTCCCCCGGCAAGATACTTGCCGGGAGCCAGTTTCAGTAGCCCAGGCAAGACCCTTGCGCGGCAACTCCCCGGCAAGACCCTTGCCGCGGCAACTCGCCCCACGCCTACAGAGCGGATCACCCTTGAGACCACTGCCCCCATGGGGCTAGGATTCAGGAGACATCCCCGTGGTGGCATGCAGATCTTTGTGAAGACATTCAAGATCAAGTACGCACTAAGAAGACGACGACCCTTGGCGGGATCCCAGCCAAGGAAGACCACAAGACCTCCGGCAAGCGCCTTGCCGGGGATGGCAGCAGGCGCCGCGGCAAGACCCTTGCCGGGGCCCCGACAAGGCCCATGCCGAGGACATCCGCGGGGCCACCATCAGGCCCGCGACGACTAAACTTCCACCGCCTTATGCAGCTGCCGACCCAACCAGCTGGGCAGTCACCTGCGTGGCGGCATGCAGATCTTCGTGAAGACCCACCATTGCACCACCTCAGTTGCTTGCCTGCCTACATGGCATCTCAGGCATCGCTGGCCACGGCGCGTCTCGACACAAGAAGGGGCGGCGACGGATGAGACAGATCTCTCCCCCGTCCCCGATAAAGCAAGGACACCTAAGCAAGACGCATTAAATGCGCCTTGTCATGTAATGCGAGGGATAAACTCGCATCACTGTACCCTTTCCACCTCATGTGTGCCACTGTGGCGACCCCTTTTTCTATAAAAGGAGACCCGAGGCGACCAGGAGGAGGATTCGGCTTTTCGGAGCTCCTGACGCCCCATAGCTAGCTGAAGAACACAAACATACAATCCACCAAAGCAGGAGTAGGGTTTTACGCATCCTCGCGGCCCGAACCTGGATAAACGAACCGTGTGCTATTTGTTTGATCCGCTCTTCTCTCGACCCCGTGCCCCACAACCGTAGTAGGGATTCTTGTGATCCCATAGGTGTCGTTCCCAATACACCGACATCTTTGGCGCGCCAGGTAGGGGGCCGCATTTGTGAGAATCGGCTTTAGCAGTTAGTTCGATGCTTCTTCATCATCATGGCGCCCAAGAAGAAGACGGCGATGGCGGTTGGCCAATCGGAAGCCGGACAGCCCGTCCCGACGCGGGCGAGCAGCGGACCGGTCGCGGGAAGGACCCGGGGCGCTGGTCGCGAACACCAACACCGTCCCAGCAGCCGGAGTTTGGGAGGTGGCGATGTTTGTGCGCCTGGTAACGGGCCACACACCGCAAAATCCAAGGACGGAGCCAGGCCCTCCGCAGGTGGCGCGGGGCCTTCCAGGATCGCTGCCACATCACCCGAAGGCGACGCAAGGGCCTCCAGGACTCCCACGCCGGCACCGACAGCGCGCTCCTCCCAAGCAGCGCGCGATGAACGGCGTCATCACACCGAAGATCCCGGGCGTCGCCGCGGGAATAGCCCCGAGCACCACTCCCGAGACGTAGAAGACCTGCCCGCCTGCCGAAACGCTGGTGAAAACGGCATGCGACCGCGGGATCATGATGGAGCTCCTCCTGACATGGTCGGGGGTCGAAGCACGTCGCGGTCCGTGCAGGTTTCGCTACCGCTAACCCCAGTAGAAGCCCTGGCGCCCGCGCAGTTGCTCCTCGACTTTCCTCCCGTTACGGGGAAACAAAACGAATGGAGAGCCACCATCCGAAGCCTTGTCGCGGTCGCCAACAGGGATGAACCAAGTCTAGCGAGGCCCATGGGTTGGCGCTTCGATGGGGTCCCACGCACCGGCGGCGGGAGGACCGGTAGCACCGTGGCCACGGTGCATTCGCCTCCTCCTCGCCCTGTACCTCGTGTGTCGACTCGTCGAGATGTCACGGGTGACGAAATCTCCATAGCGTCATCCGACCCACAGACCCACGGCGACCAGCGTCAAGTTCTTCAGGAGCGAGCTCATGAAGACGCTCGAACCACCATCGAGCGCCGGCGCGGAGCGCGCCACCAGTCAGACAGGCAAGCAGGGCCTGCTGTGAACCGCCCAGCACCAGAGAGCCCTGGAGGTCTACCTACGAGGTAGGTTGTCCGGCTTTTACCCGTGAGTTGCGGCAGTTCCAGTGGCCCACTCACCGCACCTTCAAGCCTGACGTTGGCGAGAAGTACAACGGCAAGACCCACCCGTCGGAGTTCCTCAGCATCTACACCATCGCGATGCAAGATGCCGGAGCCCGCGATGATAAGGTGCTTGCGAATTACTTCCCATTGGCTCTTAAACCCAACGCCATGTCGTGGTTGATGCACTTGGTTGATGCACTTGCCGGTAGACTCTATTTCTTCCTGGTCAGATTTGTGCCATGAGTTTGTTGGCGCCTTTACTGGAGGTCACCAAGCCCATGGCCAAGCAAGTGACCTGCACGTCATACCCCAGAAGGAAGGCGAGAGTCTGTGCAAGTATATACAGAGGTTCAGCCGGGTACAGTACAATATTCCTGATGTTCACCCTGCCGCCATCATCAGCGCGTTCCATCAGAACCTGCGTAACAGCAAGATGCATGAAGAACTGGTGATGACCAAGGTGAAAGATGTGGTGGAACTCTATGTTCTTGCTGACAGATGTGGCCGGGCTGAAGAGGGAAGGAAGTACCCCGGCGAAGATGCCGGCGCGGAAACCGACTCTTCAGATGAGGATACTGCCGCCCCGGCGAAGAAGGGCCGGCACCGCAACAGGAAGCGCAAAGGTAAAGCTGTGCTTGCCGTCGAGGGATCTGATGACACCGGCTCCACCAAGAAAACCAAGGCGGATGACCCCGGCAAGTAAATTGTCGGGTGTGTCGCCTGCCGGGCCTTGGCGGCTGCCGAGAAGCCAGGAAACTCCGGCAAGCGATACTGCAAGATCCATCGCACCAAAGGCCATGATCTCCAGGACTGCCGACAGGTTTTGCTCCTTGCTGAGAAGCAGATGGCTGAATATGAGAGGCGGGACAAGGAGAAGGGCCAGGACGGTGCTGAGGGGTCCGGCAAGAAACGCGACGGCCAAGCAGGCCGCCGCGAGAAGGATAAACAACAGGAGAGGCCCGCCCGGGGCCGTGACAGAAAGCCAGAAGACGACGATCACGAAGAGGATGACGAGTCCGGTGACCAAGAGTTTTAGAAAGCCATGGAGGCCATGTGCGTCGATGGCGCCGCCTCGCTGCATACTTCTCACTGCCAACTTAAACAGTGGGCGCGTGAGATTACAGCGGCGGAGCCGTCGTCTAGTGCCCAAAAGCCGCTGAAATGGTCCAGCATGCCTATCATTTTTTACACTGAGGATCACCCTGATCGCACTACTGCGGTCGGGTGCTTGCCATTGTTGGTTTCACCGACAATACGCAACCTCAAGGTGGCAAAGATGCTAGTCGATGGCGGGGCCGGTCTGAACTTACTCTCGCCCACCGTGATCGAGAAGCTGCAGATTCCTGACGGAGACCTCGAAGAGACGGGCACGTTTCAGGGGGTCAGCCCGGGGAGAAGTCAACCAAAGGGGAAGGTCACGCTGCCCGTGACTTTTGGAAGTGATCTGAACTACAGGACAGAAAGGATCGTGTTCGATGTCGCCAAGATCCCCTTTCCCTACAACGGCATCCTTGGCCGCCTAGCGCTGGCCAAGTTCATGGCGGCGTCACACTACGCCTACAACACCCTGAAGATGCCAGGACCTGTGACGATCATCACCATCCCCTCCGATAAGAAAGATGCACTGATTTGCGCTAATCAACTATACCAACAAGCAGTTGCAGCAGCTGCTGCCACTAGGGCACTTGCTCCTGCTACTGGGGCTCCCCGGAAGAAGAAGACCGGTGAGACCTCGGACACCCACTCCGGCAAGCGCACCTCTTCGGAGTGTAGTGCTCCCCTCGAGGACGTGCCAGAGAGCTCCACCGGCGGAAACAAGAAGTCCAGGGCCACACCGCCGGGAACCAAGAAGGTTTCTGTCAAGGAGGACGGCACGGGAGGGGCTTTCACCATAGGCTCCACCCTTGACGGCAAATAGGAAGACGCGCTCGTCACCTTCCTGCGGGCAAATGTCGATGTGTTTGCGTGCCAAGCATCCGACATCCCCGGCGTTCCCAGGGAGGTGATTGAGCACCACCTTGCTGTCGGTCCTCATGCGCGGCCCGTCAAGCAGAAGGTCAGGAAGCAAGCTTTGGAACGACAAGAGTTCATCACACAGGAGATCCGGAAACTGGAAGCAGCGGGTTTGGTAAGAGGAGTGCTCCATCCAACGTTGTTGGCCAATCCAGTGGTAGTGCGCAAGGCGAATGGGAAGTGGAGGCTGTGTATTGATTACACAGACATCAATAAGGCTTGTCCCAAGGACCCCTTCCCGTTGCCGCGCATCGACCAGATTGTTGACTCCACGGCTGGGTGTGACATGTTATCATTTCTCGATGCCTACTCCGGCTACCACCAGATCTTCATGACAAGAGAAGACGAAGAGAAGACAGCATTCATCACCCCATGTGGTACGTATTATTTCGTACGAATGCCTTTCGGGATGAAGAGTGCTGGCTCGACGTTTGCAAGGGCAGTCCAGATTGGTTTTGAATCCTAGCTCCATAGAAATATGGAGGCTTATATGGATGATATAGTGGTCAAAACCGAGAACAGGGCAACCCTCATACCGGATCTACAAGAGACGTTTGTAAACCTACGCAAGATCAATCGCAAGCTGAACCTTGAGAAGTGCATCTTCGGCGTCCCGTCCGGCAAGCTTCTCGGGTTCTTTGTGTCACAGCGTGGGATAGAGGCCAATCCGGATAAGATCAAAGCTATAGAACAGCTTGAAGCACCCAAACGGGTCAAGGATGTGTGTCGGCTTGCTGGCTGCGTTGCCACCATGAGCAGATTCATTTCCAAGTCTGCCGAGCGCGCCCTCCCCTTTTTTAAGATTTTGAAAAAGGCGGGCCCAATGGAGTTGACGCCAGAAGCCGAAGCAGCATTGCAATATTTGAAGAGGTACCTTTCCTCCACCCCAGTACTAGTTGCACCTAGACCACAAGAACCGTTGCTGCTATACCTGGCGGCAACGAACCAGGTGGTCAGCGCCGCACTAGTGGTGCAGAGAGAAATTGATGACAAGGTAATAGCAGTGACAGAGCCTGATGTCGTTGGTGCAGAGACGACACGGCCGGTTGGAGTGCCGCCAAGGAAGAAAATGATGCAGCACCCGGTCTACTTTGTTAGCTCCCTCTTGCAGGGGGCTAGATCAAGGTACTCCGGTGTGCAGAAATTGCTCTTCGGCCTTCTTATGGCCTCGAGGAAGCTGCGTCACTACTTCCAGGCGCACGAGATCACTGTCGTCACTCGCCTCCCTCTGTAACGGATATTGCACAATCCAGATGCAACGGGAAGAATTGTATAGTGGGCACTGGAGCTGTCCAGCTTTGGCCTCAAGTTTGAAAGTACCTCGACGATTCAAAGCCGAGTCCTGGCGGAGTTCGTTGCAGAATGGACCGTGACGCCTGATGAAGAAGCCCAGGAGACTGCTCTCCCCGGCAAAGAGGCAAGTTGCGACTGGATCATGTACTTTGATGGAGCTTTCTCCTTACAGGGTGCCGGGGCTGGCGTACTGTTTGTCGCGCCCACCGGAGAGCACCTCAAGTACGTGGTCCAGATGCACTTCCCCAGGGGCTGCTTGCTGGTCTTAGGATCGCGGCAGACCTCGGAATTAAGAAACTCATTGTCAGGGGCGATTCGCAGCTTGTCGTCAAACAAGTCAACAAAGATTACCAGAGCCCGTTGATAAAGGCCTACGTCGATGAAGTGAGAAAGCTGGAAGAGCGCTTTGATGTTATACAGGCGGAGCACGTTCCCCGAGCAGAGAACGACATCGCCGATTACCTGTCAAAGCGCGCTGCCCTCAAGTTACCTGTGGAACCAGGTACCTTTGTGCTTCAGCTTTCTCAGCCATCCGTTGATCCATCAACAGAGCAAAACAAGAGGAGGAAATCAGGGCCCGGCAAGTACATTCCCACCGAGCTCCCCGGAGCCGCCGGCAAGGATGTTGCCGGGGACACTGAGCCCGCCACGGGATGGCTAGCTCCGGCGGAGCATCGAGCTCTTGCCATTGTGACAGCCGCTCCTATAGCGGAGGAAATGCCTTTAGTCCTCGCCGTCGAGCCTCAGGCTCTAGCGTGGGCATAGCATACCGTCCGATTCCTCCAAACTGGGGAACTTCCTGAGGAGCAGGAAGAAGCGGAAAAAGTAGCTCGTCGGTCTGCTATGTACCAGTTCGTCGATGACGTCCTATACAGAAAGAGATCGAACGGTGTGAAATTGAAGTGTATCCCTCGAGAGGAAGGACTGGGGCTGTTGGCAGAGATACATGGAGGCATATGTGGATCCCACATAGGGTCAAGAGCCCTTGCCGGCAAGGCATTTTGGCAAGGCTTCTTCTAGCCCACTGCCCTCCAGGATGCGACGACACTAGTCACCAGGTGTGAAGTGTGTCAGTTCCATTCAAAGAAACTTCATCAACCAGCTCAAGCCCTTCAATCCATTCCTCTCTCCTGGCCCTTCTCGGTCTGGGGGCTCGACATACTGGGCCCTTTCCCCTGCGCTATCGGGGGCTTTGAGTACTTGTACATTGCAATCGACAAGTTCAGAAAGTGGCCAGAGGTGGAGGCAGTGAGGAAGGTCACAACTCAGTCAGCCGTCAAGTTTTTCAAGGGACTAGTGTGCCGTTTTGGTGTACCCAACAGGGTCATCACCGACAACGGCACACAGTTCACAAGCCGCACCTTCATGCAATATACCCAAGACCTCGGCAGCAAGGTCTGTTTCGCTTCCGTTGCTCACCCATGAAGCAATGGTCGAGATGAGAGGGCAAACGCTGAAGTACTGTGAGGCTTAAGGAAAAAGACCTTTGACAGGCTGCACAAGAGTGGAAGGCGCTGGATTGATGAGTTCCCGACGGTTCTTTGGTCGATCAGAACGACGCCAAATCGAGGCACCGGCCAGACACCCTTTGCCCTAGTATACGGGGCAGAAGCAGTTCTCCCCACTGAACCCATATACGGGTCACCTCGAGTGCTTTCTTATGATGAGCTTGAGCAAGAGCAACTGCGGCAAGATGACGCAACGGTCCTTGAGGAAGATAAGTTCTTCATCCCCTATCATGCATCCCATTATGGACTGAGGTATGTGAAACCTCGTTTTTTTCCTTAAAACTACTGTGCTCCCCTAACTCTAGGCCCTGGGGCTCGTTCCTGGAACCAAGTTGGGTCGTAGTCGCAGCAGCGAAGAGGTAAAACGAGGAGCCTAAACCCACTTCATCCCTGCCTCGCCAAAGGCGTGAGAAAGGTCGAGCGAAGTAGGGAGATGGCAAGGCCTGTTGCCGGGCGAGAAAATGTTTATCTTAGAGATATCAAGGATTTATTCCTTGTTGTGGGTTTCACCCACAAGAAAATGACCCGGCAAACATCCCTTTTTCATTAAAAACATTCCACTCAGGTACAGTCCATAGGGAATGAAAAACATGAACAAGGGGATTACAAGTTTCAAATTTAACAGATGCCCGAAGGCTTACAAGCTAAAAAGAGATAAGATGCCCATAATCCCTTTCTTGTCCCTCTCCTCAGGAGGCAGGTCAAGGAGGCAAGAAGGGCAAAAGGAGTGCCTAGGCGAGCTACGGGTGGCAGAAGACACCGAGAGAACATCTCGGTGGCCGCCCAAAGGCTGGATGGTGATGACGGCGCCGGAAGCAGAGCTCGAAAACAAGGCGGCAGGACGTCAGTACGCATAGAGGGCGTTGGTGCCCGCGTACTCCGACATGACGACCTTGCCGTCTGCCCTCTTCCTCTTCCGCAGCACCCCCAATGCCAGCCGCCCAAGGGGACGGCCCCGAGAAGTTCAAGGAGCCGGCGACACGGATGATGGGGTCGCCGGTGCCACCAGGAGCGGCGCCTGACACCTAGTCGGACCCGTCATCATGCCGCCTACCGCCCTCATCGTCGCTGCCACTCTCCTCCTCATCACTCTCGCTCGAGGAGGAATCTTCGTCATCATAAGAGCTCACCACGCAGCACCTGGCACGAGTCCCGAGTGCCCGAAGACCTTGAACGGAAAGAAGGCCACCCTCCATCAACTTAAAATGGAGAGTGAGCCCATCCGTCAAGCTGTGGATACGAGCAAACGTCTTCCATCCCCGACGAAGATACATCACATGAGGAGGAGGGAAGTCGACGCGGACCCGCGTGCCACTGATCCCGCAGCCCCTCATATGCAGCCGCAATGACTCCGGCGGATCTAGCTCCATCTCCCACGCAAATGGAGTCGGGAGACGAAGGCGACGGTGCGGCGGCCGGCACAACCTGACGAAGAACTCGCAAGGGTCATCCCCAACATGGCCCTCCGTTGGAGGAGGAGCCGCTGGCGGGGGCGAGCCACCCTGTCCTCCTCTTCCCCGAGCGCCTCGGCCTCGCCCACGGCCTCGCCCCCTCCCCCTTCCCCTCGCGGCCGGCTCTGCCACCGCAGGTGTCGGGGATATACCCCGCGGTATGAACCGGCCGGAAATATAACCCGGACGGACTTGGCAGTTTACTTAAGACGGTTTACACTTGACAATTTATTGGTAACCCGGCAGGTGGATCATGGATGACAAGGCCCAAGGCCCAGAAGGCCGGTTCATATATGGTGGGCCGGTTTATAAAGAAAGCACATGGGATATTCTCCTACAAAGGAAGCAAGACTAGGACTCCTTATAATAAAGCAATCCTAATCCTACTAGGACTCTACATGTAACCCGCCCCTTCAACATATATAAGGAGGGGCAGGGCTCCCCAAAGAAGGAGGAGAAGTTTAGACAAGTTTCTAGGGTTAGACACAAAGAGCCGGTTTACCGGCAACACCACGAGGATCATAATGAGATCTAGCCTCAAACAGCACGTAGGGTTATTACCGGATGATGTTTCCCGGGGCCCGAAGCTGTCTAAATCCATGTCTTACATCGCGTCTCTCGATTCCGCTCAACCCCTCTCAAGCTACTACATAGATGCGCGGCCTCACGACTAAGTCCGCAAAACCGAACATCTGACGTGTTAATTCCATGACAGTTGGCGCCCACCGTGGGGCTCGCGCACGGTGGTGTTGAGTTCTTGGAGGGATCTCTCCCAGGGATCGAGCAGCTCGCGATCATCCGGTGAAGAAGAGTCATCGGTGCAAGTTTAAGTTTGAGAGGATCCTTCACGATGGCTGCATATGTTGGTCCGCCGAAAGTTGCAGACGTTTCTGTAAGAGTCGCCGAGTTGTTGCTTATGATTAAAATCAAAGATGCAGACATGCGCATTGGTTACATCGCATTAAGCATCAACCTGGTGTTTTCAAGTACTAGTACGCCACTAGAAGACAAGGAGAGTATGTTTGGAATTAGTACATCATTGCTACAAGGAAGCTACGAGGAGATTAATTCCAGAATTAAAAAAAAGTTGCCAAGTTGGTCTGGGCTACAGCTACGCGGAAACCACCGTTCACCCGCCTGGCAGCTCGCCTTCTCCGGCCTCGTCTCGCTGAGCCGCCTCGCCGGGGCAATTCCATCGCCACGAGCCAGCCTCACTGTCGTTCTTGCCGTAGCCGGCCTCCTCAAGCAGCTGCCTCCAGGTCATGACTGTAAGGCACAGATCGGCCGCCCCCTGAAATTGCTGGGGTACTTTCCGCTCCAACCCGCCAATCTCAACCACACCTCAAGCCGCCGACCACCACGAACCGCCCGAGCTCCTCCGGATTCCGTTTTTGCCTTCGTGGCCTCGAGCGGCCCCTGGTTCATCTTCGTTGAGCCGCCTTTGAAAATTCCTGGCTGGGTCAACTCTACTCCGAGCTGCCGCCGCTTGTTTTCTATCGCCGGGTCGACCCCGGCCCGTTTCCACTGCGGTTGAGCCGCCCTGTCCGAGTGGTCTCCGCCCCGAGTCCGAGTGGCCTCCGCCCTGATCCGCTCTGACTCGGCCTCGCTCTGGTCTGTCGTCGCCTCCAAAAACCGCCGTTCTGGCCGGCCTCACCTCCAAGTGCCTGCACCGCCACGGCCACGTCAAGTCAGCCATGCCGGAAGCGGCCCTCTGCCCCAAGTGGTCGCAGCCTTGAGCCGGCCATGTCTCCGTCTCGTGCGTCTTCGCCGTTTCCCAAGCTGCAGCCGCGACCGGGTCATCACTGGCGTGACCTGCCGCCGCCAGCTAGCTCATCACGCTGGCTCTACATGTGCCTGCCGGCCTGCCACCTCGCATCGCCTCCGAGTTACCTTCGGTCTTCGCGGCGCCGTTTTCCGAGCCGCCGCGTGGCCACAACCCTGTCCCGCCGGCCCCGACCGTCGTCTCTGTAGGCCTTGCTTTTGACCCGCTGCACCGATGAGGATGAGCCAAAGCTCCGAGTTGGTCTTCCCAGCAAATCTGTCATTCTCCATGTCTGAATCCAGCTCTGCCTCCACTTATGAGCCGGCCCATTGGGTCAAGTCGCAGAATCGCCTCTGTTGTTTCCTCCGCAGACGAAAAGCAATTCATTTACCAAGTACCACTGCCAGCTCCATCCAAAGCTTGTCAAAAGAGATGGCTGTCCTCGTGACACGGCGGTCTGCGGTTGAACCATCTATGCAATGTTGAACGGATCATTTATCGTCAGAGCAAATCAGGTGATATCTAATCTATATATTTTATCAGCACATATTAATTCATCCGACAACAATTACTCTCGCATGTAATATTTTTTACACAGGGCGACTATTAAGAGCGGCAGCCGGATCATCGTCAGGGTATGTTGTGGCTTCATGAGCATGCGTGTTGTGATCCGGTTTACATCAATGCGCCGGCCGGCTCGTCTGCCCGCGCCCACGCGCGCTGGCCTCCAACACCACGACCGACTCCCTCGCCAATGGACGAGCGCACGCCGCCGTTTTTACGGTCCGGTCCACATTAACACGACGTTGTCCGCGCCTACGATTAACTCACCCGCACGTGCCGGCATACAATGCCGCTGCCGACTCATCTGCTGTCCGGGCGGATCAGGTGATATCTTTCCTATTTATTTTTAAAACATATTAATTCATCCGAGCAAAAATTCCTCGCCCTACTGTATTTTATATGCAAAAAAAATTTCATTATAAAATGGTATTATACCACGGAGGTGGAGGCACGCCAAACATTGTTCGACACAAGTGATCGTCGTGATTCCACGGATTCAAGCGCCGGTTTACAACGCCTTGGCCGTCTCTCACGACCGCGCCGGTTTACAATGCCGTGGCCATCTTTCGCGACCACACCGGTTTGCAACGCCGTGGCCGTCTCTCACGACTACGCCGCCTCACAACGAGGAAGGCAACTAGCCCGTCGGCGCCGGCCGACCCATCTGCTATTCGAGAAAATCAGGTGTTATCCCTCCTATATATTTTATCATTTTATTTCCCCTGAGCACCATTACACTACCCTATTGGTGTTTTCTATATACAGGTAAAATCATTGTTATACTGCGGATATAAAACACGCACTGGCAACGTTCTACTATGGTGTTTTCATCTGTGTCACATTACTTGATAAAACGGACGGCAGGTTCACACATCCGCACCGGTTTATGTGACGCCCGGGTAGTTAAGCTACAGTAACCACACGCTAATGATGCCACGTCACCACTGTTACTGTTGATAATCTCTCGTTAATCCAAATACTGTTCAAATTCAAATTCAAATTAAAGTCAAAATTTAAATTTGTCAAACATGAAAACAAAAATGTTCCATGTGTGGCAAATATTCTCTGGGTTTTTGTCGTGTTGAAACCACATTATTAATAAATAAATTAAATACACTATGATATTTAAAACAGCAGCTTGAACGTTTAAGTAAATACCTTTTCTAATTAATAAAATGTTGAACTGTTTATTTTAGCTATAAAGTTAAATGTGGTTGTGGGCTAATTATTAAAACTAATTTATAAACTAGTTGTGTGTTTTATAAAACAAAGTTTAAAAGAGTCTAAAAACAAAACAGAAAAGAATAAGTTAAAACAAAAACAAAAAAATAAAAAGAAACAAAAACCCCCGGCCCAACTGGGCCTTGGCCCAGCCAACGGGCCCAGCCAGGCCGGCCCATTACCTGGCCTATATGGCCACCCACCCCGCAACCCTAACCCAACTACTCCCTCCCCCGATCCCCACTTTCCCCCTCCCGTCCGGATCGGGATCGACCCCGCCGCCGCCTGCTCCCGACGCCGCTCGACGCCGTCGCCC
>LR738712.1:622251666-622263622 GCA_902687465.1 Secale cereale | reverse complement strand
TTCCCCTATCTCTCTAGCGCCGCCCCGTGCCAGCAGCTCTGCCCCCCCGTCGCCCGCCGAACCTAGCGCCGCCGGCCGCCGCGCGCAGCGCCGCCCCGCCCGCGCGTCCGCGTGCCTCCGCCCTCGCCTCACCGGGGCTCCGCTCCGGCGGAGCCCAGCCTCAGCCGCGCCCCTCAGCTCCCCGCTCGCCGCCGCGCCTCGCCCGCGCGCGGCCTCGCCGCTGCCGTATGCCCCTCCCCCCTTCGCCGGCGCCGCGCTCCTCCAGCACCGCCGCGCGCCCCGGCGCCCATACGGCCGCCCCCTCCCGCGACCCCTTGCGCCCTGCCGTCGGTGCCCCGGCCGCCTCGTCCCGCCGTGCGGGCGAGCGAGCGCTCGGGCGCCCACGCCCAACACCGCACGCCCGTTAACCCGGGCGCCCAGAACCGCTAAGGGCCCTCTGGCCCAATGACATGTGGGCCCCGTCCCCAGAACGTTTAAAAAAAAAGAAAATAATAAAAATAAAATAAGAATAATAATAATAATATTAAAATAGATAGATAAATATAAATAATTAATAATATTAATTAATTAATTAATTAGATAATTAATCTAATTAATCCTGTTTTAATTAACCAAATGGATAATTAAATAAATTAACTAATGTTTTAATTAAACTAATGACTATTTAACTTAATGATATACTGTTAAGTTAAACTAATTAATTGTGATTAACTTAATTAACTTTAATTAATTAAATTAATTAACCCTAATTAATACTGTGTCACTGACAGGTGGGACCCACCTGTCAGGTTGACCAGTCAACTCCTGCTGCCGTCAGCATGACATCATGCTGATTTCATAAATGCATTTTCAATTTAAATTAATTAATATTAAATTCCAGAAATGAATAAAAACTTAATAAAATCATATCTTTTAAACCGTAACTCGGATGAAAATACTTTATACATGAAAGTTGCTCAGAACGACGAGACGAATCCGAAGACGCGATCCGTTCGTCCGCCACACATCTCTAGCATACCGAACCCGCAACTTTTCCCCCTCCGTTTCATCTGCCCGAAAATGCCTAACACCGGGAATACTTTCCCGGATGTTATTCCTCTTCGTCTGTATCACCGAGCACTGCGTTAGGTCACACGTAGCACCGCGTATTCCCATGTTATGCTTTGTGATGCTATTGTTTGCTCTGTTATTTATTTGTTTCCCCTTCGTTGCTTATTTTCGGTAGACGCCGATATTGTGATAGACCCCGAGACAATTGCTGCTTCGGTGTTCGACTACGGCTACGCTTCCGAAGATTCCTTTCGTCTGCAGAGCTTCCAGGCAAGCCCCCCCCCCCCTTTGATCACCAGATATCACCTATCCTTCTCTCTACTGCTTGCATTAGAGTAGTGTAGCATGTTACTGCTTTCGATACTCCTATTCTACTGCATAGCCTGTCATTGTTGCTACCACTGTTGATACCTTACCTGCAATCCTAATGTTTAGTATAGGATGCTAGTACTCCATCAGTGGCCTTACACTCTTGTCCGTCTGCCCTGCTATTCTATCGGGCCGTGATCACTTGGGTGTGATCACGGGTATATACCATATACATACTTTACATACACTTGATGATGATTCGGAGATGGGGGCTGGAGGGGCAGGTGGTTCCACACAGGTAGTGGTGGGCCTGGGTTCCCGACAGTCCCCTATTGGTTACTTTGTGGCGGAGCGACAGGGCAGGTTGCGACTACCTAGGAGACAGGTGGGCCTGGCCCTGGTCGTTGTCCGCGGTTATTTCATAATAACACGTTTACGGGATCTTGGTATTTGATCTGAGTCTGGCCATTTGGTCTATACGCACTAACCAGCTACGTGGGAATAGTTATGGGTACTCGACGTCGTGGTATCAGCCGAAGCCTTCTTGACGTCAGCGGTTTAGCGGCGCGCGCCGGATTGGACTGGAAGCCTGCTCTGGTATTAGGAGAGGCTAGGTCTGCTTACCGGCCGCCCTCGCAACGTGCAGGTGTGCATTGGGCGATGGGCCCAGACCCCTGTGTGCTTAGGACTTAGACCGACGTGCTGACCTCTCTGCTGTGCTTAGGTAGGGCTGCGACGTGTTGATCTTCCGAGGCCGGGCATGACCCTGGAAAGTGTGTCCGGCCAAATGGGATCGAGCGTGCTGGGATATGTGGTGCACCCCTGCAGGGAAGTTAATCTATTCGAATAGCCGTGTCCCTCGGTAAAAGGACGACCCGGAGTTGTACTCGGACCTCATGACAACTAGAACTGGATACTTAATAAAACACACCCAGACAAGTTCCAGATATAACTCGGTGGTTGCTCTCTCACAGGGTGATGTGCGGGAGGATCGCCGGGTAGGGTTATGCCTTACGATGTCACTTGGTGAACTCTTCTGCTACTCAAGACGGAGGCTGCCAGGAGCTTTGATAGTTGTTACTATTCCATCTACTCCCATCCACTGCTGCAAGATGGAGGCTGCGAGAAGCGAGGAAGCTTGTTACTTACCATCTACTCTCTTCTACTGCTGCAAGATGGAGGTTACCAGAAGCGTAGTCTTCGTTTGGATTAGCTATCCCCCTCTTATTCCCGCTTGCTGCAGTTCAGTCCACCGATATTACCCATATCATTGATACCGTTGCATATGTAGTGTAGATCCTTGCTTGCGAGTACTTTGGATGAGTACTCACGGTTGCTTTTCTCCCCCTTTTCCCCTCTTGTTCCTTCTTCTCGGATGATGCAACCAGATTGATGGAGTCCAGGTCCCAGAAGATCCCGAGGATGTTTCTACGTGGAGTTCGGCTTCGAGGAGTAGTTAGGAGGTCCCAGGCAGGAGGCCTTGCCTTTTCGATCGTTGTTACTTTTGTGCTAGCCTTCTTAAGGCATACTTGTTTAACTTAAGTCTGTACTCAGATATTGTTGCTTCCGCTGACTCTTGAGTTTTCGAGCTTTTGTATTCGAGCCCTCGAGGCCCCTGGCTTGTAATATAAAGCTTGTATTATTTTAATTTGTGTCTAGAGTTGTGTTGTGATATCTTCCAGTGAGTCCTTGATCTTGGCCGTACACATTTGCGTGCATGATTAGTGTACGGACAAATCGGGGGCGTCACAGTTTACAACACGGAGGACAACCTGCTCATCTCCGCCAGTTTACAACCCCACGGCCGGTTTATCTGTTTGAGCCGCCTCTGATACTGCGGTCGTTTTGCTGTCCACCCTGCTGTCCGGTCTATTCAACATACCGGGTTGACTAACAGACCCCGATGAGGATCATTAGGTCCAAATACATCAGGTGATATCTATCTAAATCTATTTTCTTGGTATATATCATTTTCATCAAGAAAACAGATGCTTTGATCTATCTATGTTGATGTGCAGGACAATTACTTATTAAGGGACCAAAGAAGGTTTGCCGCACAGCGCAACTCCCACATAGATACCCTGCCTCTACGGTTACTTGGGGGCTTCCTGTTCAAACATAGGTCGTATTCGAACCAAAGAGAACATAGCCAAACTCACTGAAGGGCTTCCTGTTCAAACATAGGTCGTATTCGAACCAAAGAGAACATAGCCAAACTCACCGAAGGGCTTCCTGTTCAAACATAGGTCGTATTCGAACCAAAGAGAACATAGCCAAACTCACTGAAGGGCTTCCTGTTCAAACATAGGTCGTATTCGAACCAAAGAGAACATAGCCAAACTCACCGAAGGGCTTCCTGTTCAAACATAGGTTGTATTCGAACCAAAGAGAACATAGTCATCCCGCTCAAACATAGGTCGTATTCGAACCAAAGAGAGCATAGTCATCCTGCTCAAACATAGGTCGTATTCGAACCAAAGAGAGCATAGTCATCCTGCTCAAACATAGGTCGTATTCGAACCAAAGAGAGCATAGCCATTCTGTTCAAACATAGGTCGTATTCGAACCAAAAAGAACATGGCAATGGCTAGTAGGGGGCAGGATCGTATCCGAATCCTAGCTTAGCCCCTATGGTCCGGTTTGTATGGTCGTATTCGAACCATAAGCTCAATGGATCGTATTCGAATCCATTGCTTGACTAAATTTTCAAGGCCAGTAGGGGGCAGGATCGTATCCGAATCCTAGCTTAGCCCCTATGGTCCGTTTTACTGATCGTATTCGAATCAGACATTTGATTTGGAGCCTGGCAGCTCGCAAAAAGCCTCGACTACATGGTGTTATTTACAAACTTGTATTTTTCGTATTTGTGTTTTATGGTTCTTTGATCCGGAGTGGGACAACTCCAAAGTTGACCACATATCTTCAAAGTCTGGATGCAGGGCTCCAGCATTATTTAAACCGGTTTATCTTCTAAACCCGGAATAATTGGGTATGCCCCAACGGAGCCAAGGGCTTCCTCAGAAACAACAATGTTCGCCAGATTAAAGATATCAAGCATACTTAATCACAGACCGGATTATATTATTCAAATCTTTAATAGCCAACATGGCTGGATTTTATTATGGTTATCAATAACCAGTATTATGATTAAGGTTTTCAAAGTCGCTTTTAAGCGCAATGGATATTATTTCATTGATGGAAGTGCTTTATTCAACAAAGGAATAGTCCTGAGTTGCTGCAGGCTTACAACCCGGCACTTGGGGGCTACATTATTCAAATTGAGTTTACATCAAATACACAAGTCTCATGTCGCTGCAAGCATACACCATGACACTTGGGGGCTAATGCAAAGTCATTTTTTGTTCACTTTATTGAAGACCCGACTCATCATATTATAATGAGCCGGCCCTTGGGGGCTACCAATCGCTCCTGTCAACAATTCAAGGTACACAAGTATTAATCCATTATATTGAAGGGTCCACTGCTCAGTTGGTAAAGCACAAAGCTCTTAACCTTGTGGACGTAGGTTCAAACCCTATGATGGAAGTTACATTATATAATGTTATTTTCAATGATTATATCTACAAAGTCCCTGTTCATTATTTCATAATGACCCGGCACTTGGGGGCTGCATATTACTGTTCAAAGTTTACACGATCATATTTTCAAAAGTCCCTGCTCATTGTTACATAATAACCCGGCACTTGGGGGCTACATATGTTGAATATTCAGTTTTGACTAGTGACTGAGATGAATAATCTGGATTTCTTCAAGATTGCAACCATTATATTCAAACAAGTCTTAAGATATCACTATGTTCTCTTCTTAAGACTTGGGGGCTACAGGTAATACGGATATAAAGGAGGAACATCTTCAAAATCCCAGTTTTGGGTAAGTCCGAAAGATTAATCATAACCCGGTGTTGGCAACAATCATAACCCGGCATTTATAAACAGTTATGACCCGGAATTATTAATTTTTATAACCCGACAATGGTGGTAGTCATAAACCGGCAAGTTCCACATTTCCAAATCGGTTGGATATAAATTGAATATTTGAAGTTCCATATTTTTGTCAAGTCAGAGCATTGAAGGCCGAGTCAAATGGATTCTTTATTTGCAATATTTTTTCTACAAGCAAGTTGATTATGAAGCGGGTCTGTTGACCCGGATTTTCTAGAAGAAGGAAAGGAAAAGGACTTAAGGATGGTCAGATGCCGGTTTACAAGAAATTATTAACCCAGAGCACAACATGTCAGATTCGTTCTTGTGTTTATTTTGCAGCATAAGTTTACCATGGATAAATCGAAGCTAAACTTGGGGGCTAATGTCGGGGATATACCCCGCGGTATGAACCGACGGAAATATAACCCGGCCGGACTTGGCAGTTTACTTAAGATGGTTTACACTTGACAATTTATTGGTAACCCGGCAGGTGGATCATGGATGACAAGGCCCAAGGCCCAGAAGGCCGGTTCATGTATGGTAGGCCGGTTTATAAAGAAAGCACATGGGATATTCTCCTACAAAGGAAGCAAGACTAGGACTCCTTATAATAAAGCAATCCTAATCCTACTAGGACTCTACATGTAACCCGCCCCTTCAACATATATAAGGAGGGGCAGGGCTCCCCAAAGAAGGAGGAGAAGTTTAGACAAGTTTCTAGGGTTAGACACAAAGAGCCGGTTTACCGGCAACACCACGAGGATCATAATGAGATCTAGCCTCAAACAGCACGTAGGGTTATTACCGGATGATGTTTCCCGGGGCCCGAAGCTGTCTAAATCCGTGTCTTACATCGCGTCTCTCGATTCCGCTCAACCCCTCTCAAGCTACTAAATAGATGTGCGGCCTCACTGCTAGGCTTCTCGCCCCTCGTTGGTTACCCCAAGTGGAAGGTGTGAGATGTAGTGTTGCGGAAGTTTTTCCCTTGGCAAAGATACCAAGGATCGAATCCCCAGAGACTCCTAGGTTCAACTAGAAGGTGTCAACTGCTACGACGCCAGATATTAGCAATCAACGTGGACCTGCACACAGATACAAATAACTTTGCTCCCAACGAGTACAGAGAGGTTGTCAATCCCTCCGGCCTTGTAGTTCACAAAGGATTAAACGCAAGTGATAGTAGTGATAGATATAATTGCAATGGTAAATAATAGCGAAAAGTAAATAGCGGATGTGATCAATGATGGTAATATGGACCGGAGTCTCATGATGTTCACTAGTGATGTCTCTCTCCCAAAAGACGATAAAACAGCTATGTGAGGTAAACGAATTACAGCTGGGCAATTGACAGGACCATGTGCGCAAACCAATGTTGATTACATTGCAAGAAAGGTTGAGGTTCAAAGCATGGGCGGTACGCCAAAGTAAGTAGACCGAAATCTATCAATATCTACTACTAATCATCCACCTTGAGATATCTATCCAGAACATCTCGCTGGTATTAAGTTGCGAGTCCCACCCATAGTGTAAACTCAATGCAACAGACAACTGCATTAAAAGAACTTTGCGTAAAGTAAACAATCCTTGCACCCGCGGGCACAAGCACCGTTGTTTTCCCCCTTGTGGCAACAACACATCCCCTAGACTCATGTTTCAGTCACTCAAACTAGTCATCGAGGGGCATGAACCCACAATCAAGCATAACGTTCCCTCTTGGAGTCACTACCTATTACTTGGCCAAAGCAATAAATAACAACGGAGAACATGCAAGAATTACTTACGAACATAAATATAAAAGAGGAAGATCAAATATATTACTCAAGCACAATCTGAACATAATCTCATAATCCATCGGATCCCAGCAAACTCATCATAGCAACAGCATAAGGATTACATATGTGCCTCGATCATGTAGGGCAGCTCACGAGGACTAATTAGTCATGGACTCATGGTCCAAGGGAGACTACTCACAACTCATCCGGGAGGCGTCCATGGTGGTGGAGAAGCTCCCGGTGGTGATCCTCCCCTCCGGCAGGGTGCCGGGAAGAGTTCTCCTGGTGCTCCCGATCTTGGAAGCGGCGGCGGCAGCGGAACAGAGATGAGATCGTGAAAAAAGTTCCTCCCTCGAGGGTTTCGGGAGACGCTTTAAATATATGCCAAAGGGGGGCATCGGAGGAGCCTCGGGGGGCCCAGGCGCCCCCCCGGCGCGGCCCAGGGTGGGCGCCGCCAGGGCGCCTGGAGCCCTGGTGGCCCCCTCCCCTCCGGCTGTCCTTCGGGCGCACGGTAGTTTCTGGAACGCTGATTTTTTATATAATTTTTCTGGATTTTTCCTGGCAGTTCTCGTAATGTGAAAACCTGAAATACAAAAACAGCCGAAAACAGAAACTGGCACTGGGGTGCACTGAGTTAATAGGTTAGTCCAAATATGATCAAAAGTGTATGGAAGTTTATAAATATCATAGCAATATCACCCAAAAGAGGCATGGAGCAAGCAGAAATTATAGATGCGTTTTGGACGTATCAACATCCCCAAGCTTAATTCCTGCTCGTCCTCGAGTAGGTAAATGATAACAAGAATAATTTCTGTGGTGACATGCTATTAACCATATAGGACTTTTTCATAGTCATATGACAAAAGCTTACTGAGACAATGAATCTATAGTAATTAAGTTGCCTCATGAGAAAATCACAAAGGACTGAAAGTTTTACAATATGATACTGAAACATCAAATAGATTTGCAATGAACATGATGTGCAAATATGAGAAAGTGATATCTAGCTTGCCCCCTTTAGTGAAGCAAAACATAAATGCAGGGGCACCTCCAAGGTTTAAGTGATGACTAGATACAATGATTTCAGAATAAACGATATCACAATCATGCAAAAGACAATGCTACTTTGGGACAATGCACATTACACTCAGAATGACAATCATGCTCTCAGTAGTTGGTGCTTTTAAAAGAAGGTGGAGACTCTCGAACCGTGGCTTTTGTTGGCAAGGTTGAAAACCCGTAGTCGAAAACAAAGACAAAACATGTACCAGAGCTCTTGGTTTTAAAACAGAGGTAATAATTTATTTTAGATCATGCATGTTTCGTCAACGAATGCTAGCAGACAACTCAATCACTTTTCTAGATGGACAAGTTTCGAGGAACGGCTCCCGAATGAGGACGATCACATCCTCTTAATCTCCTTTGTTTATCACTGCCAAAGTTTTCTGATTTCTCATGAACAAAGCGTGAAGGAGGGTTTGTTTGTTATATTATCTTTTTGAGTCGGGCGCACTCAATGCCAGTTCCTTCTCGTATTATGGGTTTGCACATTATACATGCAATCCCGGGGTGAAGCTTGTCCAACTTAAAAAGGTCATGAATTAAACACTACTTCCTCATGAACTTACAACAGAGGCACAAAATAAGAATGCTTTTTCTTTGAATAATTTCGAGATGGCACATGCAAGTCTCCGTTAGGAATGGCAGGTAAATACCATGTAGGAAGGTATGGTGGACTCATATGGCATAACTGGATTAAAGGATGTGGATGCACAAGCAGGCAGTCCGCTTAGTACAGGCGAAGGTTAGCAAAAGACTGGGAGCGACCAACTAAGAGAGCAATGACGGTCATAATCATGCAGAGCGACAAAGCAACATTGAATCAGGCATGGTAGTTATATCGCTACTTAGAAACAAAAGATCATCAAGGCTTGACAGACTTTCTTTACAGTCTTAAATATGCGTGAGCATACGCCAAGTCTATCAAAATAAATTCTCGAAGGAAGATATTACTAAAACATACCACATCATAGGCAAACAAATCATGTTGGTATTCCAATAACACATTGGGAACCCCCTAGTTATTTGAGACTAACCATAAGAAACATGAACTACTAAGCGCCATCATGCACGCAGCATCTTTATCATAGACATATCAACCAATGCAACGGAAGCAAACTCTCTTAATAAGGTGAGCATGGTAATTAAAGAGAGTTCAAGCAACCAACTAAACAAAAGCTCTTTGAAAAGATAAGCATGAAAGCTAAGAGCTGAACATGATAGTAGCTATTAAAAGACAAAGAACACACACAGCAAGGATAGACATGAAAATTCTATGTTATGTTCGAGGTAGAAGTGGAGTGTGTTTCTCTCCCACATAAAGAAAGCTGAGTTCCGACTCGTTATGAAAAACTAAAGAAAACTAAAAGCAAGACGCTCCAAGCATAGCACATAACACATGAAGTGATTCAAATATAGTGGAACGAAAGACGAACTGATAATGTTGATGGAGAAGGGGATGCACGGGGGCATCCCCAAGCTTAGACGCTTGAGCCTCCTTGAATATTTCTTGGGGGTGCATGGGGGCATCCCCAAGCTTGAGCGCTTGACACTCCTGAATCTTTTTATCATCTTCCCTCGCACACTTGAAAACTCCCTTCATACATAACTCATCATAATCTGATTAGCGAGGTTAGTACCCATAATAAAATAATTATACCATGCTGGAAATAAAGATATTCTTGAAGGTCTATTGTTTCTCAAGATTGCCAAAAGGTTTTTGCAAAGAAAAAGCAAGCTCTTGGTTTGCAAAATGAAGGAAAGGCAAAACAGGACAGAATCTGTGAAAAACAGAACAGCAGGTAGTAATTGATTTGTTCGTCTGCAACTCTAATCAAAAAACTCAGAACAGACGCACGAAAGACAATTATATAGAGCACGCTGTCGAAAAAATTCAGACCAAAAAGATGATCTGGTGATTTTATACGAATTTTTCTATCCAAGGACAGAATCTGTTTCCCGGACAGCACCTCACAACTTTTGAACTTTCTAGCAATCAGAGGCTACACTTGGCACAAAATTGAAAAGTAAAGATACAATGATGATGCTACTGTAGTAACAACATCAAGACACAACAAAAGCAAAATAAATTTATTCATGTGGGCTGCCTCCCAAAAGCGCTTTCTTTTATGCCTTTAAGCTAGGCATAATGCATATAGATCAAGTTTTATCAAGAGTAAATAATAGCTAGCCCGTACAACGGACTCAAAAGGTAACTTGATCTTCTTTCGAGGGAAGTGTTCCATCCCTTTGATGGAAATCTAGAACTTCTGATTCCCTCAAAGCACCAAATCCTAACATGTTTAGCTAAACAGAAAGGACTACTAACAGGAAAGCAAAATAAATTTTTTTCGTAATTTTTGATAAAGGATACTAAAGCAAAAACTGAAAGGTAAACTAACAAGACTAAAAGCAAAGGTAAAAGATAGCATGCAACTCCCCTATCTTGAAGAGTGGAGTCCCCGGCAACGGCGCCAGAAAAACTCTTGCTAGGCTTCTCGCCCCTCGTTGGTTACCCCAAGTGGAAGGTGTGAGATGTAGTGTTGCGGAAATTTTTCCCTTGGCAAAGATACCAAGGATCGAATCCCCACAGACTCCTAGGTTCAACAAGAAGGTGTCAACTGCTACGGCGCCAGATATTAGCAATCAACGTGGACCTGCACACAGATACAAATAACTTTGCTCCCAAGGAGTACAGAGAGGTTGTCAATCCCTCCGGCCTTGTAGTTCACAAAGGATTAAACGCAAGTGATAGTAGTGATAGATATAATTGCAATAGTAAATAATAGCGAAAAGTAAATAGCGGATGTGATCAATGATGGTAATATGGACCGGAGTCTCATGATGTTCACTAGTGATGTCTCTCTCCCAAAAGACGATAAAACAACTATGTGAGGTAAACGAATTACAGCTGGGCAATTGACAGGACCATGTGCGCAAACCAATGATGATTACATTGCAAGAAAGGTTGAGGTTCAAAGCATGGGCGGTACGCCAAAGTAAGTAGACCGAAATCCATCAATATCTACTACTAATCATCCACCTTGAGATATCTATCCAGAACATCTCGCTGGTATTAAGTTGTGAGTCCCACCCATAGTGTAAACTCAATGCAACAGACAACTGCATTAAAAGAACTTTGCGTAAAGTAAACAATCCTTGCACCCGCGGGCACAAGCACCGTTGTTTTCCCCCTTGTGGCAACAGCACATCCCCTAGACTCATGTTTCTGTCACTCAAACTAGTCATCGAGGGGCATGAACCCACAATCAAGCATAACGTTCCCTCTTGGAGTCACTACCTATTACTTGGCCAAAGCAATAAATAACAACGGAGAACATGCAAGAATTACTTACGAACATAAATATAAAAGAGGTAGATCAAATATATTATTCAAGCACAATCTGAACATAATATCATAATCCACCGGATCCCAGCAAACTCATCATAGCAACAGCATAAGGATTACATATGTGCCTCGATCATGTAGGGCAGCTCACGAGGACTAATTAGTGAAGCACAAGAACGGGAGGAGAGCATCACATAGCTACTGGTCATGGACTCATGGTCCAAGGGAGACTACTCACAACTCATCCGGGAGGCGTCCATGGTGGTGGAGAAGCTCCCGGTGGTGATCCTCTCCTCCGGCAGGGTGCCGGGAAGAGTTCTCCTGGTGCTCCCGATCTTGGAAGCGGCGGCGGCGGCGGAACAGAGATGAGATCGCGAAAAAAGTTCCTCCCTCGAGGGTTTCGGGAGACGCTTTAAATATATGCCAAAGGGGGGCATCGGAGGAGCCTCGGGGGGCCCAGGCGCCCCCCCCCC
>LR738712.1:621986311-622251656 GCA_902687465.1 Secale cereale | reverse complement strand
CCCCCCCCCCGGCTGTCCTTCGTGCGCACGGTAGTTTCTGGAACGCTGATTTTTTATATAATTTTTCTGGATTTTTCCTGGCAGTTCTCGTAATGTGAAAACCTGAAATACAAAAACAGCCGAAAACAGAAACTGGTACTGGGGTGCACTGAGTTAATAGGTTAGTCCAAATATGATCAAAAGTGTATGGAAGTGTATAAATATCATAGCAATATCACCCGAAAGAGGCATTGAGCAAGCAGAAATTATAGATACGTTTTGGACGTATCACTCACGACTAAGTCCGCAAAACCGGACATCTGACGTGTTAATTCCACGACAGCGGGCGCAGGAGAAGGAGGGACGTGTTGTCGAGCGGCGACCCTCGCCGCCACTGTTGAAGGGCCGGGATTTCCTCTCTCCCTGACAAATGGGAGAGAGGAGCAGAAGCTGAAGGAGGAAGAAGATGGAAGAATGCGGGGCGCCGTCCCTCCCCTCCCGCTCTTTATGAAGGAACGGGGATGGGGCTCGACCGCCCCGCTCGGCCAGTCAAGAAACGGAAGGCGCGAGCCAGGACCGACCCGCCGCCCCAACCAGCGACGGCCCAGTTTCCCGCCTCCATCGTTGCCACCCCAAGCACATGGGAGACACATGGCAGACGTGCAGAACTGAGGGGACGGGTGAGGCGACCTCTCCCCACCCCGTGATCGTGGGGAGTGGACGCCTTGAGGACCGCGCCCCGGCCCCATTCAGTAAATGGGTCGCGCCTCCACGCCTCCCCCTGTTTATGGGCAAGGAGCGAAGCCGCCTCTTTACTACGACGTGACGCATGCCTGTGGGAACCGACCCCACGCATGCCGCCCACGTCACGCACGCCCCTCCACACCGCACCACGCATGCGGATCATGGAAGGCGTAGAGCGCGGAAAATCTTAGCACGGTAAAAACCGTCCCGCCTGCCCGCGCACCGTTCTGGGCCTAGCCCAACAACGCGTCGCGCTTATGTGTGGCCCAGGCCCGGGGGATCTTGTCGGTGTACAAAAAGGGGGGTACACTTTTTGTACCCCTATGACTATGCACGGGCAGTCTGAGCTACGGGCACTTCCGCACCAAGCAAGGCCAGGAAGGTAAGCCGGGGTAAGACTGAAGCCCAAAGCCAAGACCACAAAGAGCAAAGGGACGAAGCATGTTCCCCCGGGAAGATCCTTGCCGGGAGCCAATTTCAGTAGCACCGGCAAGACCCTTGCTGCGGCAACTTCCTGGCAAGACCCTTGCCGTGGCAACTCGCCCCACGCCTACGGAGCATATCACCCTTGAGTCCACTGCCCCCATGGGGCAAGGATTCGGGAGACATCCCCGTGGTGGCATGCAGATCTTTGTGAAGACCTTCAAGATCAGGTATGCACTAAGAAGACGACGACCCTTGGCGGGATCCCAGCCAAGGAAGACCACAAGACCTCCGGCAAGCGCCCTGCCGGGGATGGCAGCAGGCGCCACGGCAAGACCCTTGCCGGGGCCCCGGCAAGGCCCTTGCCGAGGACATCCGCGGGGCCACCATCAGGCCCGCAACAACTAAACTTCCACCGCCTTATGCAGCTGCCGACCCAACCAGCTGGGCAAGCACCTGCGTGGCGGCATGCAGATCTTCGTGAAGACCCACCATTGCGCCACCTCAGTTGCTTGCCTACCTACATGCCATCTCAGGCATCACAGGCCAGGGCGCGTGTCGACACAAGAAGGGGCGGCGACGGACGAGACATATCTATCCCCCGTCCTCGATAAAGCAAGGACACCTAAGCAAGACGCATTAAATGCGCCTTGTCATGTAATGTGAGGGATAAACTCGCATCACTGTACCATTTCCACCTCCTGTGTGCCACTGTGGCGACCCATTTTTCTATAAAAGGAGGCCCGAGGCGACCAGGAGGAGGATTCGGCTTTTTGGAGCTCCTGACGCCCCATAGCTAGCTAAAGAACACAAACATATGATACGTCCAAAACGTATCTATAATTTCTGCTTGCTCCATGCCTCTTTTGGGTGATATTGCTATGATATTTATACACTTCCATACACTTTTGATCATATTTGGACTAACCTATTAACTCAGTGCACCCCAGTGCCAGTTTCTGTTTTCGGCTGTTTTTGTATTTCAGGTTTTCCCATTACGACAACTGCCAGAAAAATACCGGAAAAATTATATAAAAAATCAGCGTTCCAGAAGCTACCAGGCGCCCGAAGCACAGCCGGAGGGGGACCACCAGGGCCCCTGGCGCCCTGGTGGCGCCCCCCCCCCTGGGCCGCGCCGGGGGGGCGCCTGGGCCCCCAAGCCTCGTCTGATGCCCCCCTTTGGCATATATTTATACCGTCTCCCGAAACCCTCGAGACGGGAACTCTTTTTTGCGATCTCATCTCTGTTCCGCCGCCGCCGCTTCCAAGATCAGGAGCACCAGGAGAACTCTTCTCGGCACCCTGCCGGAGGGGAGGATCACCACCGGGAGCTTCTCCACCACCATGGACGCCTCCCGGATGAGTTGTGAGTAGTCTCCCTTGGACCATGGGTCCATGACCAGTAGCTATGTGATGTTCTCCTCCCGTTCTTGTGCTTCACTAATTAGTCCTCGTGAGCTGCCCTACATGATCGAGGCACATATGTAATCCTTATGCTGTTGCTATGATGAGTTTGCTGGGATCCGATGGATTATGAGATTATGTTCAGATTGTGTTTGAGTAATATATTTGATTCACCTCTTTTATATTTATGTTCGTAAGTAATTCTTGCATGTTCTCCGTTGTTATTTATTGCTTTGGTCAAGTAGTAGGTAGTGACTCCAAGAGGGAACGTTATGCTTGATTGTGGGTTCATGCCCCTCGATGACTAGCTTGAGTGACAGAAACATGAGTCTAGGGGATGTGCTGTTGCCACAAGGGGGAAAACAACGGTGCTTGTGCCCGCGGGTGCAAGGATTGTTTACTTTACGCAAAGTTCTTTTAATGTAGTTGTCTGTTGCTTTGAGTTTACACTATGGGTGGGACTCACAACTTAATACCAGCGAGATGTTCTGGATAGATATCTCAAGGTGGATGATTAGTAGTAGATGCAGATGGATTTCGGTCTACTTACCTCGGCGTACCGCCCATGCTTTGAACCTCTACCTTTCTTGCAACTTAGTCAGCATTGGTTTGCGCACTTGGTCCTGTCAATTGCCCAGCTGTAATTCATTTACCTCACATAGCTGTTTTATCGTCTTTTGGGAGAGAGACATCACTAGTGAACATCATGGGACTCCGGTCCATATTACCATCATTGATCACATCCGCTATTTACTTTCCGCTTTTATTTACTATTGCAATTATATCTATCACTACTATCACTTGCATTTGATCCTTTGTAAACTGCTTGGCCAGAGAGATTGACAACCTCTCTGTACTCGATGGGGGCAAAGTTATTTGTATCTGTGTGCAGGTCCACGTTGATTGCTAATATATCTGGCGCCGTTAGCAGTTGACACCTTCTTGTTTAAACTGGGAGTCTCGGGGAAATCGATCCTTGGTATTGCCAAGGGAAAACTTCCGCTACACTGCATCTCACACCTTCCACTTGGGGTAACCAACGAGGGGCGAGAAGCCATCAAGCAAAGTTTTCTGGCGCCGTTGCCGGGGACTCCACTCTTCAGGATAGGGGAGTTGCACGCTATCTTTTACCTTTGCTTTTAGTCTTGTTAGTTTACCTTTCATTTTTTGCTTTAGTATCTTTTATAGAAAATCACAAAAATAGTTATCTTGCTTGCTTGCTACTATGGGTTCCACCGAGACTTCACTAGTCACAACAACGATGACTTTATCTGCACACCCATCACTACACCTGCCACTTCAGCACCTTCATATGAAACTAAACCTGCTTTACTGAACTTAGTCATGAAAGATCAATTCTCCGGTGGTGGAGATGATGCTGCTTTACACTTAAACAATTTTGTTGAACTTTGTGATATGCAAAAGTACCCAGAAATAGATGGTAATATTGTTAAGCTTAAGCTTTTTCCTTTCTCCTTGAGAGGAGGAGCTAAAATTTGGTTTCAGTCTTTGCCTAGAAATAGCATAGATTCATGGGACAAGTGCAAAGATGCTTTTATTGGAAAGTACTATCCACCTGCTAAAATTATCCAACTAAGGAGTAACATAATGAATTTTAAACAATTGGATAATGAACACGTTGCCCAAGCTTGGGAATGTATGAAATCTCTTATCAAGAACTGCCCTACTCATGGTCTGACTACTTGGATGGTTATCCAAACTTTTTATGCAGGCTTGAACTTTACCTCGCGGAACTTGTTAGATTCGGCCGAGGGAGGAAATTTTATGTCAACTACACTTGGTGCTGCCACGAAACTTCTCGATGAGATGATGACCAACTATTCCCAATGGCACACCGAACGCGCTCCAACAGGTAGGAAGGTAAACTCTGTCGAGGAGATTTCCTCCCTAAATGAAAAAGTTGACTTGATCATGTCTCTACTTTCGAAGCAATCTTCTGTTGATCCTCGTGATGTTCCTTTAAATTCTTTGATTGCTCAAGAACAAGTAGATGTGAACTTTATCTCTAGAAACAATTTTAATAACAATGCTTATAGGAGTAATTTTGGTAGCAATCCTAGACCGTTCCCCTCTAATTCTTATGGGAACAACAATGCTTATCCTAGCACCAAGAACTCCACTACTGAACTAGAGATTATGCTTAAAGATTTCATCACTACTCAAAAAGCCTTTAATAATAGTGTAGGAGAAAAACTAAACAAACTAGATGATCTCTCTTTGAAGGTAGACAATTTAGCCAATGAGGTTGAATTGCTTAAAATTAAAACTTCTCCTCTTGAGGAGAGGAAGGTCACTCCTATGAATGCTATTCAAGTGCAAATTAATGAAAACATTAGGATGATGGCTAAACTTAAAGAGAGATGGGCTAGAGAAAGGGAGGAAGAAGATAGAATTAAGAGCCTTCCTACCCACCACACTGTTGCTACTATCCAAGTTGTTGAGGATATTCAAACTCTTAGCACCCAATGCACTCCTGGTCCCATTGGACCTATTAATGGTGATGCTATGACTATAGAAACTACCAAACAAGTGAACCTAAAGGACACCACTACCACCTTACTTGATGGTAGGGACCTTGATTTTGACAATTGCACTCTTACCGAAGTTATTGATTTCCTTCACAAGATGTCTAGAGATCCCCGCACTAGCACGCTTAATCTTGCCTTCACAGAGCATATCACTAATGCTCTTATCAAAGCTAGGGAGGAGAAACTTAGAGTAGAAGCCTCCATACCTAGAAAGCTAGAAGATGGTTGGGATCCTATGATAAAAATTAAGTTGAATAACTTCTCTTACTATGCATTATGTGATGTTGGTGCTAGTACCTCTGTTATGCCCAAAAGAATATATGATATGCTTAAACTAAAACCTTTTGATTCTTGCTCTTTTGGTGTTCGTCTCATTTATTCTTCCATAAAGAAACCTTTGGGGAGGATCGACGATGTTCTTATCATTGTCAATGACAACTATGTTCCCGTTGATTTTACTATTATGGATATTGAATGTGAACCTTCTTGTCCAATTATTTTGGGACGTCCTTTTCTACGCACCGTTGGTGCTATCATTGACATGAAAGAGGGGAATATAAAATTCCAGTTTCCTCTCAAGAAAGGGATGGAACACTTCCCTCGAAAGAAGATTAAGTTACCTTTTGAGTCCGTTGTACGGGCTAGCTATTCTTTTACTCTTGATAAAACTTGATCTCTTTGCATTATGCCTAGCTTAAAGGCATAAAAGAAAGCGCTTTTGGGAGGCAGCCCACATGAATAAATTTTATTTTGTTTTTGTTGTGTCTTGATGTTGTTACTACAGTAGCATCATCATTGTATCTTTGCTTTTCAATTTTGTGCCAAGTATAGCCTCTGATTGCAAGAAAGTTCAAAAGTTGTGACGTGCTGTCCAGGAAACAGATTCTGTCCTTGGATAGAAAAATTCATATAAAATCACCAGATCATCTTTTTGGTCTGAATTGTTTCGACAGCGTGCTCTATACAATTGTCTTTCGTGCGTCTGTTTTGAGTTTTTTTATTAGAGTTGCAGAAGTACCCCGAAAAAAGCATTTACTACCTGCTTTTCTGTTTTTCACAGATTCTGTCCTGTTTTGCCTTTCCTTCATTTTGCAAACCTAGAGCTTTTTTTTTATTTGCAAAAACCTTTTGGCAATCTTGAGAAACAGTAGACATTCAAGAATATCTTTATTTCCAGCAAGGAACAATTATTTTATTAAGGGTACTAACCTCGCTAATCAGATTATGATGAGTTATGTATGAAGGGAGTTTTCAAGTGTGCGAGGGAAGATGATAAAAAGATTCAGGAGTGTCAAACGCTCAAGCTTGGGGATGCCCCCATGCACCCTCAAGAAATATTCAAGGAGACTCAAGCGTCTAAGCTTGGGGATGCCCCCGTGCATCCCCTTCTCCATCAACATTATCAGTTCGTCTTTCGTTCAACTATATTTTAATCACTTCATGTGTTATGTGCTATGCTTGGAGCGTCTTGCTTTTAGTTTTCCTTTTTTTAGTTTTCCTTAGCTTTTCATAACGAGTCGGAACTCAGCTTTCTTTATGTGGGAGAGAAACACTCTCCATTTCTACCTAGAACATAACATAGAATTTTCATGTCTATCCTTGATGTGTGTGTTCTTTGTCTTTTAATAGCTACTATCATGCTTAGCTCTTAACTTTCATGCTTATCTTTTTAAAGAGCTTTCGTTTAGTTGGTTGCTTGAACTCTCTTTAGTTATCATGATTATCTTATTAAGAGAGTTTGCTTCCGTTGCATTGGTTGATATGTCTATGATAAAGATGCTACGTGCATAATGACGCTTAGTAGTTCATGTTTTCTTATGGTTAGTCTCAAATAGCTGGGGGGTTCCCAATGTGTTATTGGAGTACCAACATGATTTGTTTGCCTATGATGTGGTATGGTTTAGTAATATCTTCCTTCAAGAATTTATTTTGATTGACTTGGCGTATGCTCACGCATATTTAAGACTGTAAAGAAAGTCTGTCAAGCCTTGATGATCTTTTGTTTCTGAGTAGCGATATGACTACCATGCCTGATTCAATGTTGCTTTGTCGCTCTGCATGATTATGACCGTCATTTCTCTCTTAGTTGGTCGCTCCCAGTCTTTTGCTAACCTTCGCCTGTACTAAGCGGACTGACTGCTTGTGCATCCACATTCCTTTATACCAGTTATGCCATATGAGTCCACCATACCTTCCTACATGGTATTTACCTGCCATTCCTAACGGAGACTTGCATGTACCATCTCGAAATTATTCAAAGAAAAGCATTCCTACTTTCTGCCTCTGTTGTAAGTTCATGAGGAAGTAGTAGTTTATTCATGATCTTTTTAAGTTGGACAAGCTTCACCCCGGGATTGCATGTATAATGTGCAAACCCATAATACGAGAAGGAACTGGCATTGAGTGCGCCCGGCTCAAAAAGATAATATAACAAACAAACCCTCCTTCACGCTTTGTTCATGAGAAATCAGAAAACTTTGGCAGTGATAAACAAAGGAGATTATGAGGATGTGATCGTCCTCATTCGGGAGCCGTTCCTCGAAACTTGTCCATCTCAAGAAGTGATTGAGTTGTCTGCTAGCATTCGTTGACGAAACATGCATAATCTAAAATAATAATTATTACCTCTATTTTAAAACCAAGAGCTCTGGTACATGTTTTGTCTTTGTTTCCGACTACGGGTTTTCAACCTTGCCAACAAAAGCCACGGTTCGAGAGTCTCCACCTTCTTTTAAAGCACCAACTACTGAGAGCATAATTGTCATTCTGAGTGTAATGTGCATTGTCCCAAAGTAGCATTGTCTTTTGCATGATTGTGATATCGTTTATTTTGAGATCATTGTATCTAGTCATCACTTAGGCTGACCATAGTGGGAGTAACATAGCTAGTAACATCACACATCCCAACACAGTTTTGCTTATGTGGCATGTAATTAATGAGGAGAGAAGTGCTTGTGGTAACTAGCTATGTTACTGTAACATCACACATACCAATGCAAATTGAGTCTATAGACTAATAAACGAACTCTTGCATGACACCACATATATGTTTCTACCCACTATGGAGGTAGTAACATAGTCTAGTAATACGTGTATGTTACTAGTGTAAGTTACTCCCCACTATGACTAGTCTTAAACCTTGGAGGTGCCCCTGCATTTATGTTTTGTCTCACTAAAGGGGGCAAGCTAGATATAACTTTATCATATTTGCACACCATGCTCATTGCAAATCTATTTGATGTTTCAGTATCATATTGTAAAACTTTCAGTTCTTTGTGATTTTCTCATGAGGCAACTTAATTACTATAGATTCATTGTCTCAGTAAGCTTTTGTCATGTGACTATGAAAAAGTCCTATATGGTTAATAGCATGTCACCACAGAAATTATTCTTGTTATCATTTACCTACTCGAGGACGAGCAGGAATTAAGCTTGGGGATGTTGATACGTCCAAAACGTATCTATAATTTCTGCTTGCTCCATGCCTCTTTTGGGTGATATTGCTATGATATTTATACACTTCCATACACTTTTGATCATATTTGGACTAACCTATTAACTTGGTGCACCCCAGTGCCAGTTTCTGTTTTCGGCTGTTTTTGTATTTCAGGTTTTCCCATTACGAGAACTGCCAGAAAAATACCAGAAAAATTATATAAAAAATCAGCGTTCTAGAAGCTACCAGGCACCCGAAGCACAGCCGGAGGGGGACCACCAGGGCCCCAGGCGCCCTGGTGGCGCCCCCCCCCCCTGGGCCGCGCCGGGGGGGCGCCTGGGGCCCCCGAGCCTCGTCTGATGCCCCCCTTTGGCATATATTTATACCGTCTCCCGAAACCCTCGAGACGGGAACTCTTTTTCGCGATCTCATCTCTGTTCCGCCGCCGCCGCCGCTTCCAAGATCGGGAGCACCAGGAGAACTCTTCCCGGCACCCTGCCGGAGGGGAGGATCACCACCGGGAGCCTCTCCACCACCATGGACGCCTCCCGGATGAGTTGTGAGTAGTCTCCCTTGGACCATGCGTCCATGACCAGTAGCTATGTGATGTTCTCCTCCCGTTCTTGTGCTTCACTAATTAGTCCTCGTGAGCTGCCCTACATGATCGAGGCACATATGTAATCCTTATGCTGTTGCTATGATGAGTTTGCTGGGATCCGATGGATTATGAGATTATGTTCAGATTGTGTTTGAGTAATATATTTGATTCACCTCTTTTATATTTATGTTCGTAAGTAATTCTTGATTGTTCTCCGTTGTTATTTATTGCTTTGGCCAAGTAGTAGGTAGTGACTCCAAGAGGGAACGTTATGCTTGATTGTGGGTTCATGCCCCTCGATGACTAGCTTGAGTGACAGAAACATGAGTCTAGGGGATGTGCTGTTGCCACAAGGGGGAAAACAACGGTGCTTGTGCCCGCGGGTGCAAGGATTGTTTACTTTACGCAAAGTTCTTTTAATGCAGTTGTATGTTGCTTTGAGTTTACACTATGGGTGGAACTCGCAACTTAATACCAGCGAGATGTTTTGGATAGATATCTCAAGGTGGATGATTAGTAGTAGATGTAGATGGATTTCGGTCTACTTACCTCGGCGTACCGCCCATGCTTTGAACCTCTACCTTTCTTGCAACTTAGTCAGCATTGGTTTGCGCACTTGGTCCTGTCAATTGCCCAGCTGTAATTCGTTTACCTCACATAGCTGTTTTATCGTCTTTTGGGAGAGAGACATCACTAGTGAACATCATGGGACTCCGGTCCATATTACCATCATTGATCACATCCGCTATTTACTTTCTGCTTTTATTTACTATTGCAATTATATCTATCACTACTATCACTTGCGTTTGATCCTTTGTAAACTGCAAGGCCGAAGAGATTGACAACCTCTCTGTACACGTTGGGAGCAAAGTTATTTGTATCTGTGTGCAGGTCCACGTTGATTGCTAATATATCTGGCGCCGTTAGCAGTTGACACCTTCTTGTTGAAACTGGGAGTCTCAGGGAAGTCAATCCTTGGTATTGCCAAGGGAAAACTTCCGCTACACTGCATCTCACACCTTCCACTTGGGGTAACCAACGAGGGGCGAGAAGCCATGAACATACAATCCACCAAAGTAGGAGTAGGATTTTACGCATCCTCGCGGCCCGAACCTGGATAAACGAACCGTGTGCTATCTGTTTGATCCGCTCTTCTCTCGACCCCGCGCCTCGCAACCGTAGTAGGGATTCTTGTGATCCAATAGGTGTCGTTCCCAATACACCGACATAAGGATCCCCTAATAAGCAGACACGATCTCTGTATTGATAAGATGTGCTGGGTGGGTGTGGGAGTCCTGGATTGAGGGGTCCTCGGGTGGCCGGATAACTCGTGGTGGGCCGGACTGGTGGTCCCTGAAGATCATTGTTGAAGATCATCTCTCGTATCCGGATAGGACTCCTGTATTCTTATAATGGCATGTTTTAGGTTGCTGTAATCTTTCCTTCCTCTGCAAGATGGTTATGTACAAACCCTAGGCCCCTCCGGTACATATATAAACTGGAGGGTTTAGTCCGTAGAGGCTAGAGAATCATAATATCCTCATAGGCAAGACTCTAGTGTTTAGCCATTATGATCTCGAGGTAGATCAACTCTTGTAATCATATTCACCCAGATTAATATAGTAGGAAGTAGGGTACTACCTCGGTCGAGAGGGCCTGAACTTGGGTAAACATCATGTCCCCAGTCTCCTGTTACCATCGATCCTCACACGCATAGTTCGGGACCCCCTATCCGAGATCCGTTGGTTTTGACACCGACATAGGTGCTTTCACTGAGAGTTCCACTATGTCGTCGACCGAAGGACTGATGGATTGCTTCGTCAACCATGACAACACCACCGAGTGAACTCACCCCGGCCAGCTTTTTGTGTCCGACGGCTTCATGCTCCGTGCCAACACAGAAGGCCACCTCGAGCAGTTTGAGAGCTATGCCCCTAGCCGCCAGGTCAGGTTTGGAAGCTTGAACTACATTGCTGATATCCGCGGAGACTTGATCTTCTACGGATTCGAGCCCACGGTGACCTCTCCCTGGCACCACAATGAACATGACCTAACTCTGTCATCGAAGCAGGAAATAGCACATGTAACAGTTCTGGCCCTAGATCCGGAACAAATCGCGTCACCCGAGGACGGGAAGCTCAACCCCGTCGACGAAGCAGCAAACTCAACGGCGCTGGAGCCGCACACGGACCCAACTCTGAGCGGAGTCTGTGTTACTGGAACTCCAGACTCGTCTCCGGTCGTAGGTTCCGAACCATGCGCATCTGCGCCCTTCAAGTTCGATCAGGCATCTATCGCTGAATTCAGCACTGCAGATATCTTCCGGCACTCACCCTTTGGCGATGTGCTAAACTCGTTGAAATCTCTCTCCTTAGTCGGGGACGCACAACCGAATTATATTTGTTTCGAACTAGAGGCTGATGATGGAGAATTTTGCTCCCCACCCACCACCCACTTGGTAGCCATGGTCAAAGACCTAACCGATCTACTTGACTACGCTTCCGAAGACTTCGAAGGGATGGACCTTGAAGCCGAAGCAGATCTAGACCAAAACCGGACCGTAACCGGGCGATGGACAGCTACGTCTTCATACGACTTGTATATGGTGGATACACCTAAGGAGAAGGAGGGCGACAGCGAAAACGATCACGCAAAGGACAAGCCTGTCGATGAACCTCCCAAACATCGGCATACAAAGCGCCGAACTAAACTCCGTAAAGGGTAAGATAGCAACATTGTCACTAACAACAGTGACAGTCCGAAGCAAGACGAAGACCCCGCAGACCCAGCGATGGAGCAGGACGAGCGAGAGGACGGGAAACATAGTCCGAAACCGCTGTCCGATGACAGCGATGCCGAAGACAGTAATTATGAACCTGTCTCCGAAGAGGAGGTTAGCCTGGGCGACGACGAATACATTGTCCCAGAAGAACCCTTAGAACAAAAGCACTTCCATCGGAGGCTTATCGCCACCGCAAGGAGCCTGAAAAAGCAACAGAGACGGCTTCGAGCCACACAGGACACGCTCAATGATAGATGGAACGAAGTGCTAGACGCTATGCAAAAACATGGCTACAATCGCCAAACCAAAGGCTATCCTAAGCGTAAAGTGCTGCCCAAATTCAACGACGAGGCCACTGCACCTATACCGCCAAAGAATAACACCGCCGATAAGCCGGACCGACCACCTCATGGACGGGACAGAGTGGCTAGCAATGGCTTGCACAAGCCCGCACCCCCACCACGTAAAGGAAAGGAGGATGCGGCTCAGGCCTGGAAACACAATCTGCACGAGGACCTGAACAAAAAGACTGGCCAGACCAGATCCATCTACGAATCCAGGGACCGTGCTCCCGCACGGGATGACGGCTATCAAGACAATCAAGTGGGTCATATACCAGTTCGAGGTCAATACCGAACATCACAACCATCGGACATACGCCATGACATAGTAAAATACAGGGGCGCCGCACACCCTATGTGCTTCACAGATGAGGTGCTGGATCACGACTTTACAGAAGGGTTTAAACTAGTAAATATTGAGGCGTATGATGGAACGACGGATCCTGCCGTCTGGATAGAAGACTTCATTCTTCACATCCACATGGCTCGTGGAGATGATATCCACGCCATTAAATACATACCCCTCAAGCTGAAAGGACCAACTCGGCACTGGTTAAACAGCCTCCCAGAGAACTCCATTGGAAGTTGGGAAGAACTCGAGGATGCTTTTCGGGCTAATTTTCAAGGGACTTATGTCTGGCCCCCGGATGCTGACGATCTAAGTCACATCATCCAACAACCTGGGGAGTCAGCGCGCAAGCTTTGGAATCGGTTTCTCACTAAGAAAAACCAAATCGTCGACTGTCCGGACGCCGAAGCCTTAGCAGCCTTCAAACACACTGTCTGGGACGAATGGCTAGCTAGACACCTTGGCCAGGAAAAGCCGAGGACAATGGCAGCCCTAACTACACTCATGACCCGCTTTTGCATGGGCGAGGACAGCTAAAGTCAGGGACAACAACGGGAAGCCACGACGTAATAAAAATAAACGTCGAAATAATGCTCGAAGCCCTGATGATACAGCGGTAAATGCTGGATTCAGCAGCTCCAGACCCGCTCAACGGAAGAAGCCATTCAAAGGCAACAAAGATGCTCCGTCTAACCTGGACAAAATATTAGATAGGCCCTGCCAGATCCATGGCACCCTAGAAAAACTTGCAAACCATACCAACCGTAATTGTTGGGTCTTCAAGCAGGCCGGCAAGCTCAATGCCGAACACAAGGGAAAGGGACCTCAGAGCGAAGACGAGGATGAACCTCGCCAGCCGAACACAGGGGGACAGAAGAAATTTCCAGCGGAGATCAAAACAGTGAACATGATCTATGCATCTCATATCCCAAAGAGGGAGCGCAAGCGCGCACTCCGAGATGTCTACGCCGTCGAGCTTGTTGCCCCCAAATTTAACCCATGGTCGGCCTGTCCAATCACTTTTGATCGTAGGGATCATCCGACTAGTATCCATCATGGGGGTTCGGCTGCCCTAGTGCTCGACCCAATAATCGATGGATACCATCTCACTTGAGTCCTTATGGACAGTGGCAGCAGTCTTATTCTAATATATCAGGACACTATCCGCAAGATGGGGATCGACCTGTCAAGAATCTAGCCAAGCAGCACGACCTTTAAAGGAGTGATACCGGGCGTGGAAGCCCACTGCTCGGGTTCTTTAACATTGGAGTTCATATTCGGCTCTCCCGATAACTTACAAAGTGAAGAGCTAATCTTCAACATAGCTCCATTCCGAAGTGGCTATCACACACTACTTGGAAGAACCGCCTTCCCCGCTTTAATGCAGTCCCGCATTATGCTTATCTAAAGCTTAAAATGCCTGGACCACGTGGCATCATTACGGTCAATGTAAATATGGAGCGCTCTCTCCGTACGGAGGAGGACACTGCGGCCTTAGCAGCCGAAGTCCAAAATGGCCTATTCAAGCCGGACAACCTATCGGTCGTTAAAACCGCGGACACAACTAAACGTGTCCGGCACACGCCTCAGTGCAGAAGCTTAGATGAACCTGAGCTAGATTAGTAGTTACGCCTCCGTCAACTGCCCCATAAGGTCATAGCACACATGCCCCGTGTACATAAGTATGCCCTCAAAATCCCTTGGGCGGCGCTGGGGGCACACTGCATACACACAGTCTATAGTTCGGCTCGACCCTATTCAAACTCTAAAAATTATCTTTCAAGGTTCACTAAAGGAACCGATTCTGTTTATGGCCACATTGGATCTCTTTTCTTTTCCAGCCTTTTTCTTTTCTCTCTTCTTGTTTACAGATGGCCATCACACTGCCCCCTTCAAGGACACATCACAGAGAAGGAAACGGCGCAGACGTGCAGCAGGGACCCGCGCTAAGGTTTCTTTTTAGATTAAGACCCTATGTAAACCTTTTTTCTCTTTTTGTTTTATACTTTTCTGGCATGTAAAATGTCCAAGAAAGTTACCGGCATTATCTGTAAGCTTACAGCTCGCCGTACTATAAAGGGATATTATAGAGACAGCTTGGTTCATATTATATTTGGAGTTTTATTCTCTCACCACCTATGTTCTCTTCCAATGTCAGATTGCCACACGTGCCTTGTCAACAGGGTCCATTACCAGGGGCTGTATTCAACCCGGTATATGTTGAAAAGTCCGAACACCTATAAGGAGTGTTCGGCATCCTGGATGTTTGCCCTATATGCATCAGTTCCGAATCATGTCTTGGGTCAATAGTTTGGTTGCCCGGCTCCTGTGCTTACCCCTACATTCTCGATTGTTCGGCTAGGGTGTAATGGGAGAACTACTGTGATTGTACTTCTGGCTCGTCCGGTCAAGTACCTCAGTAGAGAAAGCCGAAAACTGACTGTCATGATATGTGAGAACCTGGTCCGCAATCCGGTGACTTAGTGAGATACTATGATCGATGGAGATCTACCTCGTGTTACGAAGGGTTGGTTTTTTCGCCCAGCCGCGTGCAAATGGATACCTTAATTCGTAAATATCATATCCGCACTAGGGGCTAGTACCTTGTCCCACTTGGCAAACTCGTATGGCTAAGTGAAAGCAATAACGCCGCATAGTCTGATTGCCTGGTTCGCTCTGCATACACCTCCTACACGGATCATGACGTTGGATAAAGAGTGTATACGCATATGACCGAACACCCCAGTACTATGTACATGGGGGCTGAAGCCGACGACTGGAAACTTTCATATTCACATAAACAGTCACACAGGAGGTAAAAGTCGCTCACATTATAATAGCGCAAAAGTTATATACATTGGCTCATAAGCTCAAGTCTTTACAACCGGATACAATTACTCAAAGATAACATCCTTTGAGCACTGGCCTTCTACAAGGCGGGCGCCTTCTATGATGTCCTCGAAGTATTTCTCCGACTTGCGGTGCTCCTTGCCTCCGGGCGGGCCAGTGGTAGCTATATCATGCGCCTTCATCTTCGCCCAGTGCACTTTTACATGAGCAAAGGCCATCCGAGCACCCACTATGCAGGCCGAACGCTGCAACGCATCGACCCGTGGACTCAGTTCGACGAGCCGCTTCACCAATCTAAAGCACTACTCGGGATTGGATCAGCGGGCCATAGCAGGACTATCAAGTCCTTCATGGCCGAACCCGCCATATTGTGCAGCTCGACCAGTTGTTTCATCTGGTCATTGAGGGGCACCGGATGCTTTGGCGCATAAAACTGCGACCAAAACAGTTTCTCTGTGTCGTTCCCCTCCTGGGCTCAGAAGTATTGGGCGGCATCGGCACTGCTCTTCGGAAGATCAGCAAACACGCCTGGAGAACTCCATAACCATGTCAGCCCAAGATACTTCCTCCCTCTGAAGATGCTCTGTAAGAGAAAGGTCTTACCAAATGATATCTGCCGCGCCTGCTTGGTTTCTTCACGGGCACTACGCGACTCGCTTCGCGCATCCTGGGCAAGCTTAACTACCGCATTCAGCTCGGATGCTTGTTCTGAAGACTTCAACTCCAACGCCTCGCAATTGCGAATAGCATCTTTGAGTTCGTCCTCAACTTCGGATACCCAAGCAACGTGTTGTTGGCACGCGGCCTTTTCGGCCTCTAGTTCGGAAACCGCTTTGTCAGCGATTGCCCTGCTCGCCTCGGCCTCCTCCTTGGCCTTCGCGAGCTCGCCCTTGAGGGCCTCGAGCTCAGTGGCGCCAACTGTGTAATACAAAATATCATAAAGAGTTTATACTCATACCCAATTACTTAGTATTCTTGACATCTTAATTTTTTAAATAGGCATACCTTGTGTTTCATATAAATGCTGGTTGACGCGGTCGAGGTCCGCGTTGGCCAACAAAAGCTTCCGATTTAGTTCGGCAACCTCTGCATCTCGTGCACTTGCCGTAACTAGTGAAGCATGTTCAAATAAGAGAAGCATAACAGTTCAGCTCTATAGCATGCTATACTATGGATACTTCGTCCGATTCTGTTCAGAATCACACAATGCATCAGGGGCTATTGGCTATATATATGCATATAAAACAAATAAAAGTTGCATAAAGAACATTACATTGCTTACCTCAAAGCCTATTAATAGGTTGTTAAAGGCTTCATTCAGTCCGCCTTTAACGGACTGAATCTTCTTCATCACCGCACCCATAATGGTGCAGTTCTCCTCCATGATGGAAGCACTCTATAGTGCTCCCTCTAGAGGGTCCGGCGCCTCTGGATTGACCCCGGGCGCAGTCGTATCCTCCCCCGCCTTCAGGGTCTGGTCTTCGGACCCCGGAGCCGCACTAGGCTCCGGATCAGTATTCGGCAGGGCCCCGGACTGTCTGGGACCCCCGTCTTCGGTCTCCATGGGGATTGTTTCCCCATGGTCAGCGGCAGCCGAGGCGTTACCCTCGGTCGCCCTGTCACTTGCCCCTCCCCCATCTCCTTGAGCGGAAGACACCCGCTGGGAGGACACTTCGGTGTCCCCGTCGATCACGGGCGACGGAGCTCGGACCAGTGGGTCACCCTCCGTCTCTCCAGACACTAGAGAGTTCCCCTCCGATAAGGAGGCGTCGGGGTGTGCTCGGGAAGGGTTGTAGGTCAGCAGGTGAGAAATACTAAGTAAGCATCAAAATGCTAAACAAACAAGGTGCAACAATTAATATATCCAGACAAACTTACATTTCGATCGGGGGTTTCTCCCTGGGCTTCACCACAAAGCTATGTTCGGACGAAGAGTTCGAATGAGCAGAAAGGATCAGCCTCCTCCGGGGTGCGACCGTGCCCGCATCAGCGGCAACCGCCCTTTTTGCCCCCTGCCTCGCGCAGGGGGCTCTTCTTCTTCTTCTTCTTCTTCTTCTTCTTCTTCTTCTTCTTCTTCTTCTTCTTCGTCATCCTCCTCCTCTTCGGAGGAGAGGATGTTGATCTTGTCAGACTTCCCGTCCATAGGGTGGGGGCCACCCTCGGCCTCCTTGCTCTTCTTCTTAGACTTCTTGACTGACGCCTTGTACGGCACCGTGACCAGCATCGCCGTAAGACGAGGCGAATCTAGGTCTTCTGGCCAAGGCGCCAGACACTTAATCCGGATTGCCTTCTTCATCCAGCCCTGTATATCACGCAAAAACTCCTATTCCTATTATCATTAAATAAGAAGGGGATATATGTTCGGCAAAATTCTTAATTACCTCTTGTGCGGTGAAGGCAGTACTATGGCCCGCGTCCTCGGTTTCCTACGGCCACTCTTTCTGGTTGTTAAAGAGATGCTTCCAGATCTCTTTGCACGTGAAGCCGAAGAGATGCTTCAGGGGCCGGTCTCCTGCCGAATCGAACTCCCATAGGGAGGAATCCCGGCTTTGGCTAGGAAGGACAAGCCGAGCCAGCATTACCTGGACCAAGGTCGAGAGCTGATAGCCCTTGGAAATCACGCCGGACACACGACCCTGGATTGCCGTCACCTCAACCTAAGACCCCCAGTCCAGACTCTTATCCGTCTAGGAGGTCAACCTCTCTGGGGGTCCAGATCTGAAAGCAGGTTCCGCCGCCCATTTGGCGTCATGGGGTTCAGTGATATAGAACCACTCCTGCTGCCATACCTGGTTCGTCTCCACAAACGATCCTTTTGGCCAAGTGGCATTCGGGAGCTTGCTTATCATAGCGCCTCCTCACTCCGTGTATTGCCCATCCACCACCTTCGGCTTCACATTGAAGGTTTCGAGCCATAGGCTGAAGTGTGGGGGAACGTGTAGGAAAGCTTCACACACCACTTTAAAAGCAGAGATGTGAAGAATTGAATTCGGGGCTAGATCGTGGAAATCTAGCCCATAGAAAAACAGCAAACCCCGAATAAAGGGGTGGAGCGGAAACCATAGCCCCCTAACAAAGTGCGAGAGAAACACGACTCTCTCACCCGCCTCTGGGACGGGAACCACCTGGTCCTTGGTGGGGACTCGATGCGCAATGCCAGCAGCGAGATAGCCCGCACTCCGAAGATCCTCCACGGTTTTCTCAGTAACCGTAGAGGCCTCCCACTTGCCCCTAGCGCCGGATCCAGTCATTTCTGGGGAAGGAAGCAGTGGATGAGGAACAAAGAACAACGGGTGCAAGAGATGAGGGTGCTGGGGCTAGGTAGATTGGATAACTCGAGCTTGAGGGAAGTGTGGGGCTGATGAAAGGGACTGGTATCCTTTTATAACGCTGTGAATACAAATGTCCCCCCACTTTAGCCATAAACCTCGCCGGTTCCCAAAGTGGTCGTGCGTAATGCGCGGTTTGGATGCACATGTCACGTTGATAAGGATCCCATAAAATGCGGGAACGATCTCTGCTCTGATAAGACGTGTCAATGGGGTTGTACCTTGAAACGTGAAAATAGGACCAAGTAAAATGGTTCGGTATGTTAATGGGATGGACGCGACGCTTCACCAAAAAGCTGTCAGTAAAGACACAATAGTCGCTTTCTTTCGATGCCTTGCCGTCGAGGCAAAGGGTTCTACTAACCATGCAGAGCCGAACACAATACACCTTTTGCAGAAGATATATTCGGAAGAAGGAACCCGCCTTGCAATGCCGAAGACAATACGGAAGACGAACTCATCGTCATCGAAGACAGGTCCAGGGGCTATTGAGAGAGTCCTGGATTGAAGGGTCCTCGGGTGGCCGAATAACTCGTGGTGGTCTGGACTGGTGGGCCGTGAAGATCATTGTTGAAGATCGTCTCTCGTATCCGGATAGGACTCCTGTATTCGTATAGTTGCAGGTTTTAGGTTCAGGTGTAATCTTTCCTTCCTCTGCAAGATTGTTATGTACAAACCCTAGGCCCCTCCGGTGTGGCACCCTGGCTCAGAGAAACCGGAACGCCCTGTATTCCAGCCCAGAGATCGAGGTGACGTCTTCTGGAATACGGAACTACTTGGCATAGAACAAACCAGCCTTTTATTACAACACGAATATGGGTACAAGGTCTTCGATATTACAATGAATAACACCGGCACGGCGACACTACGCCAACCACAGTTGCTCTATGCAAGCAGCATAACAACTCGAGACAGCGGAACCTCTATTGGCAGCGGAACAACGAATGGCGATAATGGACTCCAATCCACAGGGACTCTGGCTGGAACGTTTATCCTAGCTCGCAAACATAGGAACCACACCAAAACAAGCAAGCAATCCAGGCACGACCTGCAAACTGGCATGACACGCCAGGTCAATACATTGAATGTACTTGCAAGCTCACAATAAACCAAAATCAGTGAAGACAAACAACAACATGGCATCATCAGGTTAAATCAAACATGAGCATGATACTAACAGTACAACATGGCATGCACAACTGAACATGATACAACTAGAACAAGCATAGCATGAACCAGATGATACTACATGCAACATGATGATACTATCATGCACCAACTTACTCTGTGCGGGTTACCTCGTAACCATCACATGTATCACTTACCAACCTTGGGCATCACACGATCATCTCAGGACCAAATCAAGCTTGGTATAAACAATATCGTAGTAATCATTAAATGACCACAAGGAGCTTGATCTTTACCCCACGATTCTCGCACAACATCGCGAATATCCAACAACTCGGTATCCTCGATACCACGGTGATCATTCCGGCGATCACAACCATGACCAACACTTGGTCTCAAACGGTGATCTTTCCGGCGATCACAACCAACTTATCTCATCATCGAACCGGGGTTGTTATTAAGAAAGTTATTATAATTACTACTGTTGACTCATAGTGTGACCGACACGAACTGGGCCCTTATCCGCGGGCACGGCTATCGATAGATTTAGACACACACACACACTCTGCAGAGGTAGCACACTGTACCCACACCACAGAACCCATGGCCTCGCACACCCATTCGGGTGGACCAACGGCGTTCCGACAAAATCGTCCTACTGCCATGACACTCTCCCGATCACTCCGACTCACTCCCCATTGGGCTAGTTCTGGGTGGCCCCGGTGTCTACCAAAGACACCACCGACCACCATCGTGGCCAAAACATAAACGGTCCCAAACGGGGACCCGGATCCATAACAACAACAACGGGCACACAAGGTTATGTCCGCCTACCTGATCAGGGTAGCACGCGCCCATAACCTTCCCTCGTTGGAGGCACCGGCGAGAGGCATGACAATAGACCCAGTTAGGGCCTTCCCATAAAAGGCAAGTGTGGCTGCACTGGTCAGCTCGATTTGGTGGCACCATGACTCAGCCAACAGTTGTTCAAGTTCATTATTATCCAGTTAAACCTTAATGCAATAAGCTGAGTCATAATAAAATAACATGATGCAACTATAATGCATGAACATGATATCAACATAAGCATGGAGGTGCACATAATCACCGAGCATAACCACAATGAAATATTTAACCAAAGGAGCATGGCATACTGATGAGCATGAATATCACAAGTATAACGCTACTCATGGCATACATGACTACTAGCATCATCAACAAATATCATGCAAGAGCATAGCAAGAACACTACCAAGTAATCATGTAACTAACTAGTTGCAACGGAACATGCATATTAATCGGTACTTCACAGACAACAAGCAGGCATAATACTACTACTAGCATGTACTTCTACTACAAAGCATAACATGTGAACATGATACTAACAAGTAGTACAAGATAACAAGAAGTATCAGATCATAGCATGACAGTGAACATGAAACCACGAGCATAACCGAAACAACGACAGCAGTAGCAAACAAGCAGACATACAACAGCAAACTTTTATTAAATATCCAAGTAGAAACCATGGCTACTGCATGACTATCATGCAAGTGGTTATTGTGGCTTGCCTGGGGTGACGGACACTCTGGGAAGAAGTGCGGTGAAGCTGCGGAACAAAACGCCGAAACGCTTCTCTCCCGGAGGGGGCTGATTAGGGGCAAGGGTATAATGGTCATTTTCACAGTGTGAACACTTGGTGAAAATGGTACCAACAGAAAGATCTCCGTGATACGAAGAAGTGGGCTTTGGAACCACTTGATTCGGAGTTACGGCCGTGGAGATATGAGGTGTGGAAGATCAGGGACTTATTTGTGAAAAATTCTTCAGCAAACCGATCCCTGATGGTCAAAACAGAAAGCGCCTTCGGTAGAGTACGTTTTCTGAAAAGAAAAAGCATTTATAGCCGTAGTTGACAAGAATACGCCTTCCAGAAGGAAAAACGTATTACCAGCTAGAACAGAGCAGGAATACGCTTACAGATAATTTGAAACACATTTTAGAAAATGCGCCTCCACTTATCTGACTGGATAAGGCCATGAGCCACTTACGGGTGGGGTCGGGGTCACACGGTGCCCACCAGGCTTGGCTCCTTCTTCCTCCTCGCTGCCTCCCCGATTCGGGAACACAGGAGCAAGGACAGAAGCGAGGCCGACGATGGGGCGGGCAGATCCGGCCGTCCTTGGCCGCGGCTAGGGCGCCAGTGACTGCGGCGGGGCTCGCCGCACCCGTCCCCGGCAAGAAGAGGCGTGAGGGAGGCCTGCAGCGGCTCGGGCGGCGGAGGATAGAGGAGATGGCAGAGGTGGTCAGGTAGTGGTGGTTGATGATGTAGGGGTCTCCGGCGAGGTGGAGTAGGTGGGGCGGCTCGTGATGGTGTGGGGAGGACGACGGTGAAGTCAGGGAAGGCTGGAGAGGCTCGCGGTGGCCGGACGAGGAGGTGCCCGAAAGGAACGAGCGGCGGCCGTGCTCGGGGAAGACGACCTCGATGGACTCCGGGGCAAAAAGAAGAGGTGGCAGAGGATCAGAAGGTCGAGGGGACTCCTCTGGTGAAGGAATGAGGGGGAGGGGATGCCGGGGTTGCACCAATTTAGGCGAAGCCGATCCGCGGCCATGGCGGCGATGGAGGAGCAGGAGAGCTCCTGGGGCTCGGGAAGAGGAGAGGGGTGGGGTAGTGGAGCGAGGTGAAGTGGATGGTGAGCTCGGACAAGGCTTGGGATGGCCTTATATAGGCGGGGCGAGTAGGTTGAGCTGGATGCCGCCGTTCAGGTCCGGCCGAAGCTCTAGCGACGAGCAGCAGTCACGAGAGGGCATGGGAAGGCGACGACGGAGGCGTGGACGAGCTACATCGATGCACTATGCAGGAGGTGCCAAGGGCATAGAGGAGGAAGACACCATGGCGCGAGTAAAGCCGGTCGGCTACAGAACATCCGTGGGCGCACGGCGATGAGCACCGACGGGGAAGCAGACGGAGGGGGCAAGCGCTCAGGGTGACGCAGACGATCACGAGGAGGCCACTGTACATGGTGGTGAGTCGAGACGAGGAGAGAACGGACGAGCACAATGTCGGGGTCGAGCCAGAGCACGTTTACTGCACGCGAGGGCGGTGGTCACCACGCGCACTGGTGCACACAGTGCAACACTGGCTGCCAAATGTTGTCTAGTGGTAAGTCCTTCCAGGGTGTGTTTTAACTGCGGTGGTAACTCGATTAAAGGTGGTCTGGTTAAATGGTAAGTGAGCTCTGAAGTTTACTGTAGTAAACTTGACCATGATGCAATGATCAACAGATAAATGCCAAGGGCCAATGGAGTTGTCTGGGAGGTTTAGGATAGGAAGGACTCTAATCCTGTGAGTTTTGAGATGATTTGGACCAATAATAAATATAGTTGCTTCACAACTGCATATATTGAACCAGAAACAAGATGATGAAGTAGCGCTCACTCGGAGTAACCCCTTGAGCTGAATTTTGGTGTAGATGGATTATTTGACCAAATGGAGCTGCTGTAAGAAGATCATGTCATTTGGAGTTACCAAAGTGGCACTTCCTTCACAAGGCTCCATTCTGACCAGAAACTTGAAGAATTTACTGAGGGTAAATGCCTAAGTGGATTGAGCCAAAACTTGGTGGAGGGAGTAGATGTAAATGTAATAATGTCGTAGTAAATATTCAGATCAAATGAAGCAAGGTAAAATAGGGTTGCTTCACAAAGTGAAAATTTTACTAGAAATCAAGATTTGAAGCTGAGCTCACATAGATGATCTCCATGAGCTCAAATTTGGTGTAGACTCATGATTTGGTCAAATGAAGGATGTGACCAAGTTTCATCTCATTTGGACATGCCTAGAATATACTTCCTTCACAAAGTTTCTTTCTGGACAGAAACTTTGGAAAATCACTTGAAAATAATTACTAGGCAAATGAGTATGAAATTTGGCACCAGGCAATGGTATGGATGTGAAAATATGTCCACCAATTTTGGGGGAAATTGGGTAAAGATAAATAGCACTTGCTTCACGAAGTGCCATTTAGGGCAGAATAGGAAAATGTTTATTGGAGGATTATTTTTTAACATGGCAATGAAATGTTTTGCCATATTTGATCAATATATGACCCAAAAAAATTATGAGAATTATGTGGGAATTTTAGAATGATAGAGATTTAGGTTGCTTCACAACCTAAGGCAAAAAGAATTATTCCTTTAATAGAAAAGGAATATTCCTCGGAAAAAGAATATTGGGTTAGGTCAAGGATGGAAATGACAGGGTCTTGGGATAATTATGAGGACGGAAAGCCACTATAAAACCTAGGAAGACATGATCTTCCCAAGTTTCAGAACCACAGAGCCATTGAAAAGCAAATAAAATCAAGAAATCCAGGAAAATTAAAAGAAAAAGAAAAGGGCAAAATCTAGGCTGTCACATCCGGTGCATATATAAACTGGAGGGTTTAGTCCGTAGAGGCTAGAGAATCATAACATCCTCATAGGCTAGACTCTAGGGTTTAGCCATTACGATCTCGAGGTAGATCAACTCTTGTAATCATATTCAACCAGATTTATATAGCAGGAAGTAGGATATTACCTCGATCGAGAGGGCCTGAACCTGGGTAAACATCGTGTCCCCAGTCTCCTATTACCATCGATCCTCAGACGCATAGTTCGGGACCCCCTACCCAAGATCCATCGGCTTTGACACCGACAGTGGGTTTATACCTCGAAACACGGAACTAGGGCCAAATAAAATGGTCTGGTATATTAGTGGGATGGACACGACGTTTCACCAAAAAAATGTCAGTAAAGACATGTTATTAATATTCTTTCAAAATCCTTGCCTTCGAGGCTAAGGGTTGTACTAATCATGTAGAGCCGAACACAATACACTTTTTGTAGAAGATATATTCGGAAGAACAAACCCGCCTTCCAATGCCGAAGATAATACGGAAGCCGAACTCATCGTAATCGAAGATAGGTTCAGGGGCTACTGAGGGAGTCCTGGATAGAGGGGTCCTCATGTGGTCGGATAACTCGTGATGGGCCGGACAGGTGGGCTGTGAAGATCATTGCTAAAGATCGTCTCTTGTATCCGGATAGGTCTCCTGTGTACGTATAATGGCAGGTTTTAGGTGCGGGTGTAATCTTTCCTTCCTCTGCAAGATGGTTATGTACAAACCCTAGGGCCCTCCGGTACATATATAAACTGGAGGGTTTAGTCCGTAGAGGCTAAGGTAGAAGAGAAACAACATAATCATAGGCTAGACTACTAGGGTTTAGCCATTACGATCTTGAGGTAGATCAACTCTTGTAATCATATTCATCAAGATCAATCTAGCAGGAAGTAGGGTATTACCTCGATTGAGAGGGCCTGGACCTGGGTAAACATCGTGTCCCCAGTCTCATGTTACCATCGATCCTCAGACGCATTGTTCGGGAACCCCTACCCGAGATCCGCCGGTTTTGACACCGACAAAGGGCAAGCCCAAGGGTGATCTTAATCCTGCTCAATAGGAAGCTTTGGAGAATATAGATATCCTCTTGAAGGGAGACCTTCTGAGTATTCTTGACGATTTCATTGTGGATTCGTATAGGTCGTCTGAAAACGGCAAGGACATGTGGCCTGTTCTTGAGGCCAAGTTTGGTGCCTCAGACGCTGGCAGCGAGTTGTATGTCATGGAGCGATTCTATGACTACAAGATGACTGATGAGCTCTTTATTGTTCAGCTGGCTGATGAGATACAATCACTCGCCAAGGAACTTGAGTACTTTAAGTGTTTGTTGCCTGAAAAATTTGTTGCCGGAGGCATCATTGCAAAGCCTCCACCTTCGTGGAGCAATTTTGTTACTTCACTGAAACACAAGAAACAAGACTTTTCCTTTTGAGATCTCATTGGTACTCCTGATGTTGAAGAGAAGGCGAGAGCAAAAGATACATGTACTCGAGTTGCCGAGGGAGCTTCCAGTGCCCACATGGTACAGAAGACGAACTTCCAGCCCAACAAGCCCAAAAAGAACAAGAACAAATCTCAGGGCAAAGGCAAGTTTGATGCAAAGAATAAGCCGTCACATTCTACCAACTTCAAGGAGAATTCTCATAAGAAGGGGAAGGGACTATGCCATGTCCATGGTGATCCTAATCACTGGGCTCTGAGATGTCCTAACCACATTGAGGAGCTCTAACTTGAGAAGAACGGCAAGTCCGCTAATGTTTTCATCGGTGATACCGATATGAAGGAATCTGGGCACAGTATTTTTCCTACCATCCTATCAGTATGCCATTCTCCTGATTAGTTAATTGACACCAATGCCAATGTACATGTTTGTGTTGATGCCTTCATGTCACATGGACTTCTCATGTGCTGGTGGGGAATGTGTCACATGCCATTGTTCAAGGTGTCGGAACGGTCGATCTGAAGTTTACTTCGGGGAAGATCGTGCGTCTGAAGAACGTTCATCATGTGCCATCCACCAATAAAAATCACGTCAGTAGTTATTATTTATGTCGAGATGGTTTTTAAGTTTGTTTTCGAGTCCAACAAAGTTTTAATTTCTAAATATGGATAATTTCTTGGAAAAGGCTATGAGTGTAGAGGCTTGTTCCGCCTATCTTTGTCAGTTATTTGTACTAAAGTTATTAATCATGTTTGCTACGATAATGAGTCTAATATTTTCCATTCACGAATTTATCATATTAACTTTGGTTACATGACGCGACTAGCCAATATGAGTTTAATTCCGAAATTAACTACTGTCAAGGGCTCCAAATGCCAAGTGTGTGTGTGTGTGTGCAAGCTAAGCAACCTCACAAGTCCCATAAGACTGCAGAGGCAAGAGACTTGGCGCCACTAGAGCTTATACATTATGTTCTCTGTGAGATGAATGGCGTGTTGACAAAAGGTGGAACGAAATACTTAATGACGTTGATTGATGAGTCTATTAGATATTGTTATGTGTATCTTCTGAAATCAAAAGATGAGGCTTTAAATTTCTTCATAAACAATAAATCTGAAGTAGAGAATCAACTTGATCAAAAAAATAAATGGCTTAGGTCTGATCATGGTGGAGAGTATTTTTCCAATGAATTCGATTTGTTTTGTGTGGAACATGGTATAATCCATGAGAGGATGCCTCACTACTCACCCTAGTTAAATGGGGTTGCCGAAAGAAAGAACCAAACTCTATCTGATTTGGTTAATGCCATGTTAAACACATCGGGTCTCTCCAAGGCATGGTGAGGGAGGCGCTAATGACTGTATGTCATGCCCTAAACCGAGTTCCCATAGAGCATAAGATCATGACTCCATTTGAGTAATGGGAAAGGAAAATGTTGAAACTCTCTTATCTACGTACTTGTGGCTGTTTGGCGAAAGTCAATATATGAATTCCCAAGCTTTTATAGCATTGGCTATAGATTTCTGACAATAAAATCTGAGGTATCTGACATGCATGTTGATGCTACTTTCTTTGAGGACATATTTCCTATGAAGGATATGTCAAGTTCATCAAATCAGGAGATACCTACTCTATCTAGTTAGGAATTAGCTGTAATTCCTGAACCCACCATTGCGATGGAACACTGTTGAGAATCCAGTGGAGGATGACAATGAAACTCCTGTAAAGAGTAAGAGATAGAGGACTGCAAAGTCCTTTGGTGATGATTTCATGGTGTACCTCGTGGATGAAATACCCAATACTATTTCATGAGCTTATGTATCTCCTGATGCTGACTACTAGAAGGAAGTTGTCGATAGCAAGATGGATTCCATCTTAGCTAACGGAACATAGGAATTCATTGATCGTCCTTATGGGTGGAAAGTACAAGGCACGACTGAAATAGCTTAGACCTGATGGTACGATTGAAAAGTACAAGGCACGACTTGTAGCCAAGGGTTATACCCAGAAAGAAGGAGAACACTTCTTCGATACTTACTCACATCTGCTAATCTGACCACTATTTGGGTGGTACTATCATTGGCTGCCTCACACAGTCTGTACGGGAGAGGGACAATCAGGTTTTTGGGGAGCGCTCTCGCACGACTACTGGCAGCGACGACGTTGCCAATGATGACTTCTTCCCTGATCTCGGCAACCTCTTCATCAACGACATGGCTAACAACATCAACGCCAACGGTTCTGCTCCCGCCGCACCGTATGTGATCTTGTCCTCTTTGTTTGAGATCGTGCTTGAATTCCCATTCCTAGTATGTGGCTTAGATACGATATATTCACCTACTGTACTAATCCACATGATTAGTTTAATCTTTGTTATAGATGTCATGATTTATTTACTGTTTGTTCAGATTAAATCTCGTAGTAATTTGCTCATATATTCAGAATGGACATCCCCGGCCACGAGCTCGCAAGCGCTCACCCGGTGACCCCCCCGTGTCCCCACTACAGCCTGGTAGAGGCTAGTGCCACCACAATTGATCTAAGCTTATCTGCGGTGGCGCCATGGCCACAACGCCCACGCCACGGCCATAAAAGCCCCCCGGCTCTCAGTTCACTTGCACCACCTCATCTCCTCTCTCACATGTCACACGGACCATCGAGCACATCTAGGACGCCGTACAGCTGCGGAATCGAGCGGATCTCCACTGCTTGGGTGCCCCCTCCGGCAAGGCATTTCCCTCCACCCCTGACCACACCACTACCTACATTAGGACCTCCACACCTCACGAACCAAAAGTCTCGATGAAACTTCCCCAATCCACGATGCTTTGCCGGAGTTCACCGGAGCCCGAAGACCACCGCCATAGGAGAGGAAGGAAGCGATGGCGTGAGGACGTGATGCGGAGCATCCCAAGGTCATCCCCATGGCCCCTCAGTCGCCTCATCAAGTGCCTCGAGGACCAATGACAAGTGCTCGTGCTAGAGCTCTCGAGACCGAGGTGACATCTCTCCTAGTCCAACTTCCATATGAATCTTACGAGACATGGCTACTACCTCAGACGGATGTGTTTTGTGTGCTCAGGTACGAAGAAGACCCCATCGGGGAGGCTCGTGAAGATGGACAAGTCCCCAAGCTCACGGACGAAGCTTTGCATCGAGAAGGGCTAAAGAAGGCTCCAGGCCCCGGACATCCGGCCCCCTGGCCTGACATCTGGCCCCTGGACAACCAACTACAGAAGAGCACCAGAAGCCGAAGCTACAGGGCCCGGACATCCGGCCCGGCAGGCCCCAGACATCCGGCCTCGTGCCCGGAAATTCGGCACGTCCACCACAGAAGCATACCCGTGGCTGGCCCCGATAGCCCGGACATCCAGCGCCAAGTCCAGACATCCTGCGCCTCCCGACAGCCCGGACATCCTGCCCCTGATTGCGTGAGCGCCTCCCCTTGGGCCGTGACCCATGTACCCCCTTCGCCCCGTAGACTATATATATTCCTCCTCCTACATCTTTTAGGGGGAGCTTTGTGATAGCTCATCTAAACACCCTAGTGGTTCCTCTACTACGAGACTGCGGCCTCTTCGGAGAAGATCCACCGGATTCAAGACCTCCTTCACAGAGAAGAACATCAAGACCTCCTCACGGAGATGACTACCACCACTTGTATCGTCCTTAGGTAATCGTGTATCGTGTATCGCAATTTTTGTACCCGGATCTAGCATTTGTGTGACCTAAACTTGTTGATTTGAGTGTTTTCTTCTTGTTCCTCTTGTGTTTTCCCTCGTGTACCACGTGTTCATCCTCGGGATCCCCTCCTTTTCGTGAAAGATCGGCCATCTAGGGTTCCACCCTAAATCATTATGGTATCAAGAGCATAGGTTGATCACGAATTTGGAGCCCCACACCTTGTTTTCTAGCTTGTTTTTGTTGTGTTCTTCCCAATTTCGAAAATTTCCCCACCAAAAATAGCCCCAAATTTTTTTTGTGATTTGTTGATTTGACGAGCTTTTGTTGAATTTGTTCCATGGATTTGTTGTGCCACGAGTGGGTCTAGCTTTTCCCCAATTTTGATCCGCAAAATCCGACGAATTTTGGCCCCGGAAGTTACCGTGTGCAAGGAGTTCATCAGGGCCTCAGGCACCCCGGACATCCGGCCCATGCCCCAAACATCCGGCCTGGCCCGGACATCCGCCCCCTGGCCCGGACATCCGGCCTCCCGCAGCCAACAATCCCCCATCCACACCACCTTGCACTTAAACCCGCCATTTTCGTTTGGTATCCCACCAAACCTTCCGCATACCACCTTCACTTCCGCAACCACCATCACGTTCCCGCTATGATTTTGACAATTTTGTCTCACTTTGCCATGGCTAATTGAGCGTGGCTTCACCGTTTCCTTGGATGTTTAGGCTACCTTGGAACGGAACGACTTCGACAACACCACCGCTCAACTTTGGCAAGGACGGTAACATCGACGACACATCGTTTATCCTACCTTGCAATTGCATTGTCACCCTATGGACCATCTTTGCGTAGCTTTCCCATCGAGACTAGCCATTTGAGTATTGCCGGGCCACGACACTTGTGCACATTAGTGATAGTCATAGATATTACATGCTACATCATCATATCTCCGTGTGACACAAGAGTGTCCCGCATACACAATAGCTACCTTGATCCGAGAAGCATGCATATGTGGCCAAAGAAAGAGCTCACAAGCTTTTAAGCAAACGAGCCACCTAAAGCTTATAAGCAAAAGAAAATAGCATCATACGCCTTGCATCAAAAGAGATCATATGAAATAGCAATACATCATCTTGTGCTCAAGCATCAGCACATCATACACTCATAGTATACTTGTGATAGAAAGTCTATACGTTTTGCCTCTTATAGGTTGTGCACAAGTGCGTATCCGCCTATTAAGCAATCGGTTAGCGTCTCTCTAGTGTTGTGCAACACGAGCATTTTCCGTGGATTCCACATTTTCGCTCAACCTTGGTTGCACAACCACATTTATCTATCTGTGTGTGTGTTCCGTGTGCTACTTCTTGCTTGTGATCTACTTGTTGCATGAGCAAATTGTGAACCATTTTCAACATCTTTGAGTCACTTTGACAATTGCATTGAATTTGTGCCACCATCCTAACCAAGCTCCTCTCAAAGCTTTACTTGTGTAGGTGTGAGAATCGACAAGAAGTGGTACCAATAGTGCTATTTCCGGGTTACATTATTAAGTGATCATTGATCCATTTTCAACTTCGGTCAAGGTACAATTGGTATTGTCTTCTCCTTTCTCCCACTCACACTCTTGCTTGCAATGATGGATAGGCCAAGTACTTCCTCGAACCCGCTCTTCGATGATCCTCAAGAATCGAACAACTACGTCACCAAACTACATCTCTTCGGTGTCCAACGAGCTCTACATCAAGAAAGTGAAGCTATGCGAGAGCACATTGAGCAAGTCACCGCCGACGCATGACAATTTGAAGCAAGAACAAGAGAGCAATTCGACATCATCAACACCAACATGTCTACTCAATTCGACGAGCTACGGACTTTGATAGTCAACCGACGTTCCTCATCTACCTCTTCTCAAAGACGAAGCCGCTCAAGCCGTCATACCGACTACACGTCCGGCTCAAGTACCCCTACATCAAACACTCTTCGTCAAGCTGCACGCCGAGATCGACATGATAGCCGGGATCCACTTCATGACAAGAGCTCCCAAGAGCTATTTGAAGAGCAAGAAAGTCGACATCATCAAAACCAACCTACACTTGACCAAGCGCAAGAACGGCAATGACTACGCCAACAACAACAAGAGCGAGCACGTCAATACCAAGAAGAACAAGATGCCGAGGCTAATCGTCAAGCACAACAACGCCGAGAAGCTCAAGCCCTTGAGGCGCAACGAGCATTACGTGATTCACATCGCAATGTGGCAACTCGCAATCGACATACTCGTCAAGAAGAGGATTTTCTTCGTGATGAGATGCAAGAGAGACGCCACCAAGCAAGAATGCAAGAAGAAGCTCCCCCTCAAGCGCGAAAAGAGCAACAAACTCACCAAGAACCACAAGCTCAGCAAGTACACCACGACAATGGGCATCTACTACGCCAAGAGCAACACGAGATTGACAATCGTACAAATCAAGAATGCCCTCACAATAGGCAAGCAAACAATGAAGAGAATCGTTGTGGCAAGCTTAAGTTCACCATGCCAAAGTTTTCCGCAAGCATTGATCCCAAAGACTACCTCTCATGGGCATTGAAAGTTGATAAGATCTTCCGCTTACACAACTTTGATGAACAAAAGAAGATTGCAATGGCCTCCCTTGAGTTCCAAGACTATGTTCTCATTTGGTGGGTGCAAATCATAGAGAGAAGAGAAGCAAAAGGCGAACCTCCTATCACCACTTGGGCTCAAATGAAGGAAGTCATGAGAGCACGCTTTGTGCCAACACACTACAGCCGTGACTTATTTAAGAAGTTGCAACTCCTCAAGCAAGGTACCAAGTTCGTTGAAGAGTACTACAAGGAGATGGAGATTGCCATGATAAGAGCCAACATCACGGAAGATGAAGAACAAACAATGGCGAGATTCTTGAATGGACTTAACTATCCTATCAAGAAGATTGCGGACTTATAACCATACAACAATCTACTCGAGCTAGTACATCAAGCCACCAAAGCGGAGCGACAAGTTCAAGAGGACTACAAGTACTCTAAGTTCACCTCCAAGAACTTTGGCTCCTACAACCAAGCTTCAACGACTTCGGCTACTCCTACCTCTACCAAGCCATCTACAAACTTTGGTGACAAGTCAAGCTACAAGAATGTGACTACATCAAGTCGGCCACCTTCTAAAAACAACTTCAAGCCAAGAGCTTCATCATCTACAACTCCAACCGAGGACAACTCCAAGACGAGTTCCATCAAATGTTTCAAGTGCCAAGGGCGAGGCCACAAGTCATTTGAGTGCAAGACCGTTCGTACCATGATCATCAATGATGACGGATCCTATGACTCAATGAGCGACGATGAGATGGAAGCCCTTGAGCATGTAGATGAAGACCATCAAGTGTTTTGCGACAATGACTCGAGTCCCAATCTCTTTGTCTCCAAGGTCTTGACACTCCAACATCAACAAGATGACGACCAATGATGTCACATTTTCCATACCAAGGCCGGCATCAGTGGACGCTCCGTCAAGGTTATCATCGATGGAGGAAGTTGTCATAACTTGGCAAGCGAAGAGCTATGCGACAAGCTCCAATTGATCAGGACGAAGCACCCTCACCCCTACAAGGTCCAATGGCTTAATGATGCCGGAATTCTTCGATTCGAGCACACCATGCAAGTATCCTTCAAGATAGGCGCCTACGAGGAAAAACTTGAGTGTGATGTGGTCCCTATGTATGTGTGCCACCTTCTACTTGGACGACCATGGCAATACGATCGTGGAGTCACACACAATAGACGGACCAACCACTATAGCTTCAAGATGAAGGGCAAGGAATTCGTGCTACGTCCAATGTCACCAAGTCAAGTAGCCGCCGACAAACACTTACCTACCAACCATCGTGGAGAGAACGGTGAGAGGGTGAGCCACCAAAAGGAGAGTGAGAGCCACAAGCCAGATATGAGCGACTCAACGATGAGCGATAAGAAGCAACTAGTGCTATTTGTTACCAAAAGTGAGATGAGAGAAGTGTGTGAGAACCCCTCGAGTGTCTTTCACCTTGTGCTTTTATGCAAAGGGGAAGCAAAACCTACTAACACTTCACCACCTCTACCTTTAGTGTTGTCTCAATTGTTGCAGGAATTCTCGGACGTCTTTCCCGATGAGCTACCTCTAGGTCTACCTCCACTTCACGGAATCGAACACTGCATCGACCTCATACCCGGCGCTCCACTTCCAAACAAGGCTCCTTCCCACATCAACCCCGAGGAAACCAAGGAAATACAACGGCAAGTGCAACAACTCATCGACAAAGGTCATGTACATGAAAGCTTAAGCCCTTGTGCCGTTCCGGTTATTCTCGTGCCTAAGAAAGATGGAAGTTTTCGCATGTGCTCCGATTGTCGCCCGATAAACGCTATCACCGTTAGATACCGTTACCCTATCCCACGCTTAGACGACATGCTTGATGAATTATGTGGTGCCACCATCTTTTCCAAAATTGATCTTAAAAGTAGTTACTACCAAATTCGCATTCAAGAGGGTGATGAGTGGAAAACGGCTTTCAAAACCAAGTTTGGGTTATATGAGTGGCTTGTCATGCCAATGGGTTTATCGGAAGCGCCCGGTTCATTTATGCGTCTTATGCATTTTGTTCTCCGACCCTACATAGGCGTCTTTGTAGTGGTTTACTTTGATGACATCCTCGTTTTTAGCAAGTCGCTTGAGGACCATGTGACACACATCCGTATGGTTTTATAAACACTTCGGAAAGAGCGCTTATATGCCAACATGGATAAATGCACTTTTGGCGTTGACAAGGTCGTTTTCCTAGGATTTGTCGTTTCTTCACAAGGTGTTCACGTTGATGAAACTAAAATTGAAGCAATTAAAACTTGGCCACAACCAACGAATCTCCTACAAGTGCGTAGTTTCCTTGGTTTAGCCGGTTTCTACCGACGTTTTGTGAAGGACTTTAGCACAATTGCTATGCCTCTACACGCCTTGAGCAAGAAGAATGCACCCTTTATTTGGGGTCCTTCGCAAGACACCGCGTTCAATGAACTAAAAATCTTGCTTACACACGCACCACTTCTTGCGCTACCAAACTTTGATAAACCTTTTGAGATTCATTGTGACGCTAGTGGTACCGGCATAGGTGGCGTGCTAATGCAAGACAAGCGCCCAATTGCGTACTTTAGCGAAAGCTATCCGGAGCACAACTAAACTACCCCATCTATGATAAGAGCTCTATGCCTTGGTGCGAGTTTTACGTGTTTGGGAACATTATCTTAGACCTCATGAATTCATTCTTCATACGGACCATGAGACTCTCAAGTATCTCAAGGGTCAAACTAAATTGAACAAGCGTCATGCTAAATGGAGTGAGTTCATTGAGTCTTTCCCCTATGTCATCAAATACATCAAAGGCAAAGAAAATGTTGTGGCGGATGCGCTTTCCCGCAAATGCATGATTGTTACACAACTTGAGTTGAATGTTATTGGCCTTGAGCACATCGAAGATTTATATGAGCATGATCCTTTCTTTGCATATCCTTATGCTAAGTGTTTGACTCACACTTCTTGGGAACATTACTACATAAGGGATGGTTGGGCGGTCAGTATCCCCTTGGACGGGAAATTGTCATCTAGTCACGAGAGCCTAGGTTGTGATGTGCATAGAGAAGGTTATTGAATCCCATAGTAGATTAGTCGTGCCACGACAGTTATGTGCAAGATACATGGCAACTTTTAACCCCAAAAAAGCCGTCGAAACATATCGATGTGAGATCTAGCTTCGAAGATCTCATCGTGATGGATTTAATGGTGAAAATGATTTTTAAATTTGATTTTTTATTTAAGAGACAAAACATTTTAAAACTAAAAACCCAAACAATTCCTTCTGACATCATCAGTTTCGTCATCTGTGCATAGATGCGGTGATGTGGCGCGATGTGTGGTGATGGGGGCATTAGGTACAAGCCCCTTATCACCACACGTGTGGTCGGGGTCCTTCTTTTATGTCTTTAACATGTTTCCTGTTGTTGCCATGTTCTTTCTTGCTTTTGGATTGTTTGTGAGATTGCGAGTACATTCAAAGTACTCATTTGGCATATCATGCTAGATGCAGGAGAAGTCGTAGCCATGGACACTGAGTGCTAGCTAGGAAGTGTCCTAACAGTGTCCCTTTGGATTGGAGTCCCACCACTGTCACATATTTTCGATGTATTAACCCACCCTCGCTAGTAGTATTTCACGAGAAAGTGCTCATAGAATAAGGTGTAGACTTTAGCCACCCCAAGTAGTACCGCCTTGTCGGACAAGAGTATCGCAACATTAACAACTCTATACTGGCGGTACTTTAACATACTAGGGTTTATTTTGTATCAATCTATGTTGTGTTCCAGAAGACATAGATCTCTGCGCTAGGTCACGACGCCTCTTGTTCACCAAATCAGGGTGCCGCAGAGATCACTCTGGAGTTCAAGTCAACGAAGTCCTACAGAAGGGTGGAGGGGACCGGACCTTAGAGGTGAATAATCTAGGCATCATCCTGAATGGCATCTTGAAGTGTGCAATTCTTCCCACGAGAATGATGAATAGCTCAGGCCAGAAACCGTGCGATGACTTAGTCCCACTCCAAGAATCTGTTGGGAAACGTAGCATGCAATTTCAAAAAAATCCTATGCTCACGCAAGATCTATCTAGGAGATGCATAGCAACGAGAGGGAGAGAGTGTATGTCTATGTACCCTCGTAGACCGAAAGTGGAAGCGTTTGACAACGCAGTTGATGTATTCGAACTTCTTCTCGTTCCGACCGATCAAGCACCGAGCATACGACACCTCCGAGTTCTACACATGTTCAGCTCGATGACGTCCCTCGAACTCTTGATCCAGCAAAGTGTCGAGGAAGTAGATGAATTCCATCAGCACGACGGCATGGTGATGGTGATGGTTAAGTTATTCGCGCAAGGCTTCGCCTAAGCACTACGAGAATATGACCGTGGGAGTGAACGGTGGAGGGGGGCGCCGCACACGGCTAACAATGATGTTGGTGTGTTCTAGGCGCCCCCTCCCCACATATATATAGGTTGGAGGGGGAGAGGCAGCCAAGGGGGCGCCCAAGTAGGTTGAATCCTACTTGGGGTGCAACCCCAATTCACCCCCCCCCCTTCCTTGTATTGGCACTTGGAGAAGGAAGAAGAGGTGGCGCCTACCCTTTCCTTTCTCCCTTGTGGAGGGGAAGGAAGGAGGGGCTAGCCCTTCTCCCTGTCCTTCCCTAGGGCCGGCCGGCTAGGTGGAGGGGCGCACCAGCCCCCTATGGGCTGGTATGTCCCTTACTTGGCCCATTAGGCCCATATCTTTGCCGGGGGGTGCCCGGAACCCCTTTCGGCGACCCGGTATCACCCGAAACACTTCCGGTGTCCAAATACCATCGTCCTATATATCAATCTTTACCTCTCGACCATTTCAAACTCCTCGTCATGTCCATGATCTCATCCTGGACTCGGAACAACATTCGGTCACCAAATCACATAACTCATATAATACAATATCTTCATCAAACATTAAGCATGCGAACCCTACGGGTTCGAGAACTATGTAGACATGACCGAGACATCTCTCTGGTCAATAACCAATAGTGGAACCAGGATGTTCATATTGGCTCCCACATTTCTCCCACATATTCTATGAAGATCTTTATCGGTCGAACCGTTATGACAACATACGTTGTTCCCTTTGTCATTGGTATGTTACTTGCCCGAGATTCGATCGTCGGTATCATCATACCTAATTCAATATCGTTACCGGCAAGTCTCTTTACTCGTTCCGTAATACATTATATCGTGACTAACTCATTAGTCGTTTGCTTGCAAGGATTATTACGATGTGTATTACCGAGAGGGCCCAGAGATACCTCTCTGACACTCGGAGTGACAAATTCTAATCTCGATCTATGACAACTCAACAAACACCTTTGGAGATACCTGTAGAGCATCTTTATAATCACCCAGTTACGTTGTGATGTTTGATAGCACACAAGGCATTCCTCCGGTATCCGGGAGTTGTATAATCTTAAAGTCGGAGGAATATGTATTTGACATGAAGAAAGCAATAGTAGTAAAACTGAACGATCATTATGCTAAGCTAACGGGCGGGTCTTGTCTATCACATCATTCTCCTAATGATGTGATCTCATTCATCAAATGACAACACATGTCTATGGTTAGGAAACTTAACCATCTTTGATTAACGAGCTAGTCTAATAGAGGCTTACTAGGGACACAGTGTTTTGTCTATGTATCCACACATGTATCAAGTTTCCTATTAATACAATTCTAGCATGAATAATAAACATTTATCAAGATATAAGGAAATATAAAATAGCAACTTTATTATTGCCTCTAGGGCACGTTTCCTTCAGTCTCCCACTTGCACTAGAGTCAATAATCTAGATTCCATTGTAATGATTCTAACACCCATGGAGTCTTGGTGCTGATCATGTTTTGCCCATGGAAGAGGCTTAGTCAATGGGTCTGCCACATTCAGATATGTATGTATTTTGCATATATCTATGTCTCCCTCCTTGACTTGATAGCGGATGGAGTTGAAGCGTCTCTTGATGTGTTTGGTTCTTTTGTAAAATCTGGATTCCTTCGCTAAGGCAATTGCTCTAGTATTGTCACAAAAGATTTTCGTTGGACCCGATGTACTAGGTATTACACCTAGATCGGATATGAACTCCTTCATTTGCTACTTCCGGAGCAACTATGTACTCTGCTTCACAGGTAGATGCTGCCACGACGCTCTGCTTGGAACTACACCAACTGACAGCTCCACCATTCAATAAAAATACATATCCGGTTTGTGACTTAGAGTCATCCGGATCAGTGTCAAAGCTAGCATCGACGTAACCATTTACGATGAGATCTTTGTCACCCCCATAAATGAGAAACATATCCTTGGTCCTTTTCAGGTACTTCAGGATGTTCTTGATCGCTGTCCAGTGATCCACTCCTTGATTACTTTGGTACCTCCCTGCCAGACTTATGGCAAGGCACACATCAGGTCTGGTACACAGCATAGCATTCATGATAGATCCTATGGCTGAGGCATAGGGAATGACTTTCATTTTCTCTCTATCTTCTGAAGTGGTCGGGCATTAAGTCTTACTCAACTTCACACCTTGTAAAACCGGCAAAAACCCTTTCTTTGACTGATCCATTTTGAACTTCCTCAAAACTTCATCAAGGTATGTGCTTTGTGAAAGTCCTATCAAGCGTCTTGATCTATCTCTATAGATCTTGATGCCCAATATATAAGCAACTTCACCGAGGTCTTTCATTGAAAAATTCTTATTCAAGTATCCTTTTATGCTATCCAGAAATTCTACATCATTTCTGATCAACAATATGTCATCCACATATAATATCAGAAATGCTACAGAGCTCCCACTCACTTTCTTGTAAATACAGGATTCTCCGAAAGTCTGTATAAAACCATATGCTTTAATCACTTCATAAAAGCGTATATTCCAACTCCGAGATGCTTGCACCAGTCCATAGATGGATCGCTGGAGCTTGCACACTTTGTTAGCACCTTTAGGATCGAAAAAACCTTCTAGTTGCATCATATACAACTCTTCTATAAGAAATCCATTAAGGAATGCAGTTTTGACGTCCATTTGCCAGATTTCATAGTCATAAAATGCGGTAATTTCTAACATGATTCGGACATACTTAAGCATCGCTACGGGTGAGAAAGTCTCATCGTAGTCAACTCCTTGAACTTGTCAAAAACCTTTCGCAACAAGTCCAGCTTTGTAGACAGTAACATTACCATCAGTGTCACTCTTCTTCTTGAAGATCCATTTATTCCCTATGGCTCGCTGATCATCGGGCAAGTCCACCAAAGTCCATACTTTATCCTCATACATTGATCCTATCTTAGATTTCATGGCCTCAAGCCATTTATTAGAATCTGGGCTCATCATAGCTTCTTCATAGTTCGTAGGTTCTTCATGGTCTGGCAACATGACTTCCAAAATAGGATTATCGTACCACTCTAGTGCGGATCCTGCTCTGGTTGACCTACGCGGTTCAGTAGTAACTTGATCTGAAGTTTCATGATCATCATCATTAGCTTCCTCTCTAGTTGGTGTAGGCATCATGGGAACAATTTTCTGTGTTGAGCTACTTCCAATTCGAGAGAAGGTACAATTACCTCATCAAGTTCTACTTCCCTCCCACTCACTTCTTTCGAGAGAAACTCCTTCTCTAGAAAGGATCCATTCTTAGCAACAAAAGTCTTGCCTTCGGATCTATGGTAGAAGGTGTACCCAATAGTTTCCTTTGGGTATCCTATGAAGATGCACTTCTCTGATTTGGGTTCGAGCTTACTAGGCTGAAACTTTAAGAAATGACAGCTTAGGTTTCTTGCCAAACCACAGTTCATACGGTGTCGTTGAGGGAGTCCTGGACTACGAGGTCCTCGGGCGTCCGGGCTACGAAACGTGGGCAGGACTAATGGGTCGTGAAGATATAAGATGAAGGACTTTCGTCCGTGTCCGGATGGGACTCTCCTTGGCGTGGAAGGGAAGCTTGGGGTACAAATATGAAGATTCCTTTCTCTATAAACTGACTCTGTACAACCCTAGCCCCTCCGGTGTCTATATAAACCAGATGGTTTAGTCCGTAGAGGCATTCATAATCATACAGACTATACATCTAGGGTTTAGTCATCTCGATCTTGAGGTAGATCAACTCTTGTAACCCATATACTCATTAAAGTCAATCAAGAAGGAAGTAGGGTATTACCTCCACCAAAAGGGCCCGAACCTGGGTAAACAAAGTGTCCCCTGCCTCCCATTACCTTCGATCCTTAGACACACAGTTCGGGACCCCCTACCCGAGATCTACCGGTTTTGACACCGACATTGGTGCTTTCATTGAGAGTTCCATAGTGTCGTCCTCGAAAGGCTCGATGGCTTCATCGATCATCTACAACAACGCCGCTGCGGAGTAGATTTTTCTCCTCGGCCAAATCTTCGTGTTCGGCGGCTTCGCGCTGCGGGCCAACTCGCTTGGTCACCTGGAGCAGATCGATAGCTACGCCCCTGGTCACCAGATCAATTTTAGAAATCTGAACTATGTCGCTAACATCCGAGGGGGCTTGATCTTCCAAGGTGTAGCGACCCGACCCAAATGGATCAAGTCTCTGTGCTTAAGTGTCATCCCTGGATCGGTATGCTGAGACATACAGTACTCGAGTATTTATTACAGAGGTAAATCACATGTATAAAGTAACTTAAATACTATTACCTCGATCAACATAGCAGAACTAACAACAAGGTTGTGGAGTTCCATCAACACCAACGGTAAAGTTGAGTGTAGACATCGCAACCCTAACGTATCACTTACTCGTCGGATAATTCCTGCAACATGAGACGTTGCAGCCATGTAGGTCAATACATTGAATGTACTGGCAAATCCACACCATAGAATAATGATGAACAATATCTATCACTACATGCATATCTGGCTAGTGGAGCATGTAGGTTAATTTTGCATAAAGCTAGTTTTTCCCTACAACAAAGGAATAAATTTTTATTTACTGCTCAGTTTTAGTCATGCAATATTGAGAATGGGTCCTCCATCTCAACTCCCAAAATCACCAATATCATTAATACCCCAACAAATTAATTGAATAGAGTGATGAGATTAACAAATAATCCACTTCATGATTAGTTTGTACACTCTGCAGAGGTTTGTGCACTTTTCCCCACAAGACTCGATCTCCTCCGTTGAATTCCTCGCACGCCTAATGTTTGAGAAACGGATGATCGAGACACAGTCTTTCAGAAGCATTCACTCTTTACCCTGGATAGACCGGTACACCTACATTCCCGTACATCTGCTAGTCCACCACTGAAATATCTCACACAACATACTCAACTATGCCAGAGCCCATAATGGCTTGTGGCTGCACATGGAAGTTTGTAGGCACGAAAATATCATATGATCCCTTTGAGGTTGGGTGGCATTCCATAGCATAATTACATGGGTCCTCCGGGATTTCCTAGGACAACACTGGATTTTCCAGGTGCCCTCCAACCAATCCACCCAGTGGTGTATTAAAGTTACCACTTTAAACTTTCCCTTAGTTGTTCTTACACTCACAACTTTCAGGAAATCTCACATACCAATCCACGTCTACAAGCATGGCTAAGCAATAAGTAACAAAGCGTATATTTCCTTGGGTTGATCTCAAGTCATTGGGTTCCTACCTCATGAACTACTAGCAAATACCACATGTGATCAAGTCCTACTCATGCAATCTTTGACGATAGAACTAATGCAATAAAAACAGGGTATTGGAAAGTATGATCAAAGTATGAACTTGCCTTGTACTGTTGATGTAGATTCTTCGCACTCATAACTCGTGATAGGTCTATTCGTCACACTTCGAACAATCTATCATAAGCAAGCAATAGTAACCACACATAAGCAATCATGAAAAAGAATCAAAAAACAGAACTCGGTAAACTTCAAAAACGAGCAAACGACACTTGCAACAAAAAACAATTTCTAACAGTACCAAAATTAAGTGAATTTGGCCTTATCAGAAAGTTTAGGTCAAGAGCTTCGATTTGCAAAAAAAAATCAACTCAAACGGAGTTACGGTTAAAAAGATATGATCAAAAGAAGTTTGAATATGAATCGGAATAAATTTCGAAATTGTAAAATTGCAAAAAGTTTATTTGATAGATTCGCTGGATAGATGGAATTAAATCGAAACTGTGGGCGCTGGTTTCATCTAATTTGGATAAACGAGTAAGAAGTTATGGTTATTTGAAAAATCTGGGTCAATCTGTTTTACGGAAGGAAAATAACTACGGCTAAAAGAATTCTCGGTCTAATGTATAAATACAGAGACTAATTGATAATCTAATTATTCTACCATTCATTACTCTATATATAATAAGCTACGGGAGTATTAAAAAAATACGAAGAAAGATACCTTTATAAGGTAGGGAAAAGACGACTTCGGAAAAAGGAGACGACTTCCAGAATTTCCGCCGGAGAGAAAAAATATTTTTTTTTGTGAATCTAGTCAAACCAAAATATTGGCTTAACCCGAATTCGGATGATTATTAGAGGCTCTATGAGTTTATATTTATAGGTGGAAAAGAGGTTTAGATGTCAAAGGCTAGGCAATATAGAACTAAACTTAGACGAACAATTAAAAGAAAGGGACAGCGCAGGCCTAAAGAAACATCACACTCGGCCGCGCGCATGTGATTTTTTTTTCGTAGTCTATTTTTTTTCTAAAATTTGTGTAGAAAATGTAAACATTAATGAAAATAGAATAAAGAAAAAAGAAAAAAACTGGCCGGCCTGCTGCTACTATGCTACGGTCGGGGCCGAGAGTTAATTACCGGCACACGCCTCGTTTTGTTTTTTTATATAGAAACTGGAATGGCAAACTAAATATAACGAAAATAAAAGAAATTTCACATAAGCATATTATATAAAGGAATTTCCAGAAAAATATTTCCCAAAACACGAACATTTTTCTAGAGTCAAATAAATTCAACAAAAATTTAAATAAATCAAATAGTGCTACTATTGCAATAAACCCAATAAAAATCATTTTAAAATGCCAAAATTATTTCAAATTTATTTCTCTCCAATTTTCCACTGTAGGGAATCATTTTATCCTATTTTCAATATATTTTATTTTTGGAGAAAAATAGTTTGAATAAAATCAAATAACTCCAAATTGAAAATAATTTTCGAATGGACTTTAAAATTTGATTCTTTTAAATTTCCAACTCATATTTCATCTGTTTTGAAGAAGTCATTTTATCTTCTCTCATGAAAATCATTGAGTTGCATAAAGTTCTAAAATACTTTTCAAATGGAATCCAAATCTTTTCAAAACCCTTCTCATGTATTTAAATGGAAGAAGTCATATCATCTTCACTCTAGGATTTAGTGATGAAATGAATTTGATTTCATGGGGAACATAAAATGCAAAGTGAAAGTTTGGGAAAGTCATTTCATTCCCTCTCATTTAACTTTCAAAAATGTTAAATTTCACTCAATTTCACACATCACATCACACAAGCAATCAAAACTATCTATTTAATTTAACATTCCAAAATTTAGAATTTGGGATGTTACAAACCTACCACAATTTAAATGAATCTCATCCTCGAGATTCGAAGAGGCTAGCAAGAAATAGGTTGGGGTTCGGGGTCTCCTAACAAATCCAGTGATCGGTATGGTCTAGTGTGCTACCACACTTAGAATGATGGTTACGGTTCCATAAAAAGCTCATTACTCCGTCCTTATTGTTGAAAGAGTCCGTCTTCTCAAATCTTCGGGATAATTCCTTCTCTGGGCTCTTCCAGTAGTGGCATAACCTTTGTCTGAAATTCTTGTGTCCTTTCATCTTGGTAAGGTTCTTTCAAGACTGGTTCTTCTTGACAGGTCTGGCACCAATACTAAACAAATATCGATATCTCATGAGGGTCATCAAATAAATTAACTGGGTCCATGCAGAAAGCGGGCCTGGGCTTCATTCTCACCATATGACCTACGGTTGGCAACACTGCCTTGTACAAGGGAAAATTGTCATACCATTCTAAGGTTTAAACAAGGTTTTGATATCGTCGTCTCGCTACTATGGTAAGTCACTCAGATTTACCATCCCGTATAACAGATTCGAATAATAAGATTAAGTCAGTATGGTGATCAATCCATTCCGCACCCAAATCATTACCTTGTATATGGTTTAGTGAATCTCGTATTCTAGCACTCGGTCTGTGGCACCCCGGCTCAGAGAAACCGGAACGCCCCGTATTCCAGCCCACAGATCGAGGTGAAGTCTTTTGGAATACGGAACTGCTTAGCATAGAACAAACCAGCTTTTTTATTACAACGCGAATATGGATACAAGGTCTCCGATATTACAATGATTAATGCTACCTCTTGAGCTTGCGTTGTATTCCCTCGAAGAGGAACAGGAGATGCAGCACAGTAGCGTAAGTATTTCCCTTAGTTTTTGAGAACAAAGGTATCAATCCAGTAGGAGACCACGCGCGAGTCCCTCGCACCTGCACAAACAAATAAGAACTTCACAGCCAACGCGATAAGGGGTTTTCAATCCCTTTACGGTCACTTACAAGAGTGAGATCTGATATAGATGATAATTATATTTTTGGTATTTTTGGTTTAATAAAACAGCAAATAAAAGCGGTAAAAGTAAAGTAGATGTAGATTGATATGTTGAGAATAGACCCGGGGGCGATAGTTTTCTGTAGCGGCTTCTCTCATGATAGCGGTATTCTACGGCGTGTAAACAAATTACTGGCGAGCAATTGATAGAAAAGCGAATAATTATGAGACTATGTAGGCATGATCATTGTATATATGCATCACGTCCGAGACAAATAGACGGAAACGATTCTGCATCTACTACTATTACTCCACACATCGACCGCTATCCAGCATGCATCTAGTGTATTGAGTTCATAAGAACAGAGTAACGCCTTAAGCAAGATGACATGATGTAGAGGGATAAAATCAAGCAATATGATATAAATCCCATCTTTTTATCCTCGATGGCAATAATACAATACGTGCCTTGCTGCCCCTACTGTCACTGGGAAAGGGCACCGCAAGATTGAACCCAAAGCCAAACACTTCTCCCATTGCAAGAACTATAGATCTAGTAGGCCAAACCAAACCAATAATTCGAAGAGACTTGCAAGGATATCACGAGCACACATAAAAAGTTTAGAGAAGAACCAAATATCTTTCGTAGATAACCTTGATCATAAACTCACAATTCATCGGATCTCGACAAACACACCGCAAAAAGAGATTACATCGAATAGATCTCCTCGAAGACCGAGGAGAACTTTGTATTGAGATCCAGAGAGAGAGAGAAAAAGCCATCTAGATACTAGCTATGGACCCGAAGGTCTAAGGTAAACTACTCACAACTCATGGTGAGGGCGATGATGATGATGATGATGAAGGACTCCGTGATAGACCCCCCTCCAGTGGAGCTCCGGAACAGGCTCCAAGATGGGATCTTCATGGGAATAGAAGCTACGGCGGTGGAATTAGGGTTTTCTCTCTGTTCACAGAGTTTCTGGGGTACGTGGACTTATATATGAAGAAGGAGGGCACCGGGGGGCACTTGAAGAGGCCTCGAGGCAGGGGGCGCGCCCTGGGAACCTACTATACTCCAACTTCTCTATGGTTCGTATCCTCCAATACTACTCATAGATGAATCGGAATAAGCAAACAACACACGAAAAACAGAATCTGTCAAAGACAGAACAGTCTGTAGTAATCTCCAGGTTTCCCCTACTTATGGAACTCCAAAAAATTCAAACTAAATTGCTAAATTTGCGGAATTTGTCTACCAATCATCTGCAAAAAGAATCAACTAAAAAGCACGCTCCAGTAAAATCGCACGACTACTTTAGCGAGCGCTAACGATTCTGTTTTTCACAGCAAAATCACATAAACTTCACACAAGTCTTCCCAAAGGTTCTACCTGGCACAAACACTAAACAAAACATGAAACCACATCTAATTAGAGGCTAGATGCAATATTTATTCCCTAACAGCAACAAAAACAAGAAACATAAAATTGGGTTGCCTCCCAACAAGCTTTTTCTTTATAGCCATTAAGATAGGCTTGAGAATTCAATGATGCTCACATGAAAGATAAGAATTGAAGCACAAAGAGAGCATCATAAAGCATGTGAAAATCACATCTATGTCTAACATACTTCCTATGCATAGGCATTTTATAGGAAAACAAATTAGCAAGACAACCAAGATCTAGCATATGCAAGGAAGAAGAAAGAAACAATAGCAATCTCAACATGAAGAGAGGTAATTTAGTATCATGAAGGTTTCTACAACCATATTTTCCTCTTTCATAATAATTGCATGTAGGATCATAAGCAAATTCAACAAAATAGCTATCACATAACATATTCTCAACACGATCCACATCCATGCAAAGTTGACACTCTTCCAAAATAGTGGGATTAACATTAACTAAAGTCATGACCTCTCCAAACCCACTTTTAACAAAAAAATTCATAAGATTGAACATTCTCCAAATATGTGGGATCTAAAGTTGCCACTCTTCCAAACCCACTTTCAATAATATTGCAAACACTATTATCAATCTCATATTCATCATGGGGCTTAGATAAATTTTCAAGATCAAAAGAAGAATCACCCCAATCATGATCATTGCAACAAGTAGTGGGCATAGCAAAATAAGCATCCCCAAGCTTAGGGTTTTGCAGATCATTAGCACAATTGACATCAATAGAATTTATAGTAACATCATTGCAATCATGTTTTTTATTTAACAAGCTATCATGAATCACTTTTTCTTTTAACAATTCCTCATAATTTTTAGATTCATAAATTTCAAGCAAAACCCCATAAAGATAATCTACTGCACACAGCTCACTAGCAATAGGTTCAACATAATTGGACCTCTTAAAGAGATTAGCAAGTGGATGAGGATCCATACTTTAGCAAGCGAAGATGCCAGCTAATTGAGGGCACATAGCACCACAAGCAAACAAGAGGCAAGCGAACGGTAACACACGGCAGAAGAAGGGCAAATAAAACGGCAAGGGTGGAGTAGTGGAGAGGAAAACGAGAGGCAAAAAAATATAATGCGAAGGATAAGGGTTTGTGATAGGTACTTGGTATATGAATTTTGCGTAAGCCTCCCCGGCAACGGCGCCAGAAATTCTTCTTGCTACCTCTTGAGCTTGCGTTGTATTCCCTCGAAGAGGAAAGGGAGATGCAGGACAGTAGCGTAAGTATTTCCCTCAGTTTTTGAGAACCAAGGTATCAATCCAGTAGGAGACCACGCGCGAGTCCCTCGCACCTGCACAAACAAATAAGAACTTCACAGCCAATGCGATAAGGGGTTGGCAATCCCTTTACGCTCACTTACGAAAGTGTGATCTGATAGAGATGATAGTTTATATTTTTGGTATTTTTAGTTTAATAAAACAGCAAATAAATGCGGTAAAAGTAAAGTAGATGTAGATTGATATGTTGAGAATAGACCCGGGGGCCATAGTGTTCTCTAGTGGCTTCTCTCATGATAGCGATATTCTACGGCGGGTAAACAAATTACTGTCGAGCAATTGATAGAAAAGCGAATAATTATGAGACTATCTAGGCATGATCATTGTATATAGGCATCACGTCCGAGACAAGTAGACCGACTCCTGCTTGCATCTACTACTATTACTTCACACATCGACCGCTATCCAGCATGCATCTAGTGTATTGAGTTCATACGAACAGAGTAACGCCTTAAGCAAGATGACATGATGTAGAGGGATAAACTCAAGCAATATGATATAAACCCCATCTTTTTATCCTCGATGGCAACAATACAATACGTGCCTTGCCGCCCCTACTGTCACTGGGAAAGGACACCGCAAGATTGAACCAAAAGCCAAGCACTTCTCCTATTGCAAGAACTATAGATCTAGTAGGCCAAACCAAACCAATAATTCGAAGAGACTTGCAAGGATATTATGAGCACACATAAAAATTTCAGAGAAGAACCAAATATCTTTCGTAGATAACCTTGATCATAAACTCACAATTCATCGGATCTCGACAAACACACCGCAAAAAGAGATTACATCGAATAGATCTCCTTGAAGACCGAGGAGAACTTCGTATTGAGATCCAGAGAGAGAGAAGAAGCCATCTAGATACTAGCTATGGACCCGAAGGTCTGAGGTAAACTACTCACAACTCATGGTGAGGGCGATGATGATGATGATGATGATGAAGGCCTCCGTGATGGATCCCCCTCCGGTGGAGCTGCGGAATAGGCTCCAAGATGGGAGATATCTCCACGGGAACAGAAGGTACGGCGGTGGAATTAGAGTTTTCTCTCTGTTCACGGAGTTTCTGGGGTACGTGGACTTATATAGGAAGAAGGAGGGCACCGGGGGCCACTTGAGGAGGCCTCGAGGCAGGGGGGCGCACCCCCCACCCTCGAGGGCAGCTCCTCGATCCTCTGACGTGGTTCTCAAGCTTCCTGTGCGTGATTTTCTCCAAAAATATCCCTCGCGAAGGTTTCATTCCGTTTGATATTCTTTTTCTACAAAACCCTGAAATAGGCAAAAAACAGCAATCTGGACTGGGCCTTTGGGTTAGTAGGTTAGGCCCAAAAATGATATAAAAGTGAATGATAAAGCCCATTAAACATCCAAAACTTCATAAATAATAGCATGAAATAATAAAAAATTATAGATACGTTGGAGACGTATCAGTGCACTTCCTCGTGTGCCGAATGAAGAGTCATCAGGTTATGCGGTTGTCGACACTAGTTTGGACTATAGGGTTGAGTGCAGAGTCCGAGACGAGTGGGCAAGGTGGAGGTAGAAGGGAAGGGGGCATGGCTGAGGCAACGAGCTCACCGTGGTAGTCGAGAGGACAGAAGGGGATAGAGTGGAAGATGAACAATAATTTATTCTCATTTTTTCCTTTCTTTCTTTTAGGTGGACCATGCTTGTGACATGTTCATAAGGCCCCATGCACGGATTACCCAAAGGGAAAACCTTAGAATGTATCTCAGGCAGTCACACAACCAAAGCACAGTGATTTAATAGAAGTAAGGCAAAACCAAGCACCCCTCAAAACATTTTTGAGGTAAAATTTAGAAACCAATTGGTACAGAATTTCCTTTCTGTGCATTGCATAGTTGCCTTTTCTATTCAATTCGTCACCAAGAAAATCACAAAGCATAAAACAAAAAATAAAGTAAAATCACAAAGCATGAGATAAAAAGGTAAATGACCATCTCATATGGCTCCAACTACATACTGAAATGGTTACCATTCTTACAATAAGTAAAAACAGAGGACAAACACAAAACAGTCATGGAACCACCAAATAAGTTCATCACATTAAACTTGAGAAAATCAACGAACCAGGACATAAACAAAGAAACGCCTATCTAATGTGACAACTACAAACTACATCCTTCGTTCCCAAATATTTGTCTTTCTAGACATTTCAAAAGGACTACACATACATTTGTCTTTCTAGACATTTCAAAAGGACTACACATACGGAGGGAGTAGAAGACTTACGGTTCGTACAAGAAGTTAAACTGAAGGATAAGCTCACAAAATTCACGGAAAAGCAAGGAAAAATCATCAATCAATAACTGCCCGTTCACCAACTCCATGACGTCAAACTCGAGGATAGGCTTGAATGCCCAGCTTTTTCAGAAAGCTTACCAATACAGATCAAGAACGTGAAAAGATAGACTGGGGAGACTGGACAATCAAAGTAGTTCCTCATCAGGCAAAACTCGAGGAAATCAGTAAAGTACACGACCAATTTCACCACCAAATGAGTTCATCATATGCCAAACTTAAGGAGATGAACAAGGTTTCATGACCAATTTCAGCACCAAATGAGTTCACCACATGCCAAACTGGAGCAAATCAACAGAATTTCATGACCAATTTCAACCCCGAAGCAAGTTCATCATATGCCGAACCGAACTAGAGGAAATTAACAGAGTCCGCGACCAACTTCACCACCAGACCAGTACCTACTTTACTGGATCGAAGACGATCAACGCAGCAAAACAAGGAAGATAGACACCAAACATGACCACATCAACAAGGCTCTCGCGCCGGCCATCCTCCATGAGCAGAGCACCACCTACTCGACGTTGACGTGGAAGACGTCCTTGCGCTCCTCCTCCTTGAGCTTGAGCAGGGTGACCCAGAGCACGCCATTCTTCATCTCGGCCTTGATCTTGTCCATCTTGTACCGGTCAGCGGGCGTCTCGATGCGGCGGTTGTACCTCGGCACCTTGGAGTCGTCGTCCCCGTCCCAGCGTTGTTTCTCGCCCTCGCCCTTGATCACCAGGATGTTCTTGTCCGCGCGCACCTCCACGTGCTCCTTGGTCAGCCCCGGCATCGGCACCTTGAGGTACACCGCGCCGTCGTCCTCCTTGGCCACCCAGTGTGCGAGCCGCGACGCCCCAGCCCCAGCAGTGGAGGAGAGGCCGGTCTCCGTCAGAGACAGCAGACGGCCCAGCGGGTCGAGCACGTCTGCAGAATCAACACCAAGGACACCAAAAGCAGATCAGAAGGCTGATTTGACTCACGAGCGCAAAGAAACGGGGCATCACAGATGGGGGGAAGGGAGGCATACCCTGCGAGAAGAAGCTGGGGATGACGAGGTCGCGGCCGCTGTAGTCGTCGCCGTCGCCGTCGTAGCGGCTGATCTGGGTGTTGTACGGGCGGCGGGCGGCGGTGACGGCGGGGGAGTGGAGCGCGCGGAAGGCCACAGGAGCACCGGACTTGACGAGGCTGGCCGGCGCGGCACCCTCGGCCTTGCAAACGACGGCGGAGGCCATTGTCTCTCCCCTCTTTCCCTCTCTTCTTTCCCTCACTCCTCTGCTGTGATGCTTTTGGATTCTTGTGGTGCGCGAGAGACGGGGTGGGGTGCGAAATGGAGGGGGTGGGTTTTGTAAAGGAGCAGCGGGAAAGCTTTCTTGGCGGAGGGGATGCTCAACTGGGTTTAGAAGCTTCTCGGGAGATCCATTGGGGCCTCGATCCTTCCAGAATGATCCGTTGGGGCTTTACGATTCGTGCTGCTTCATGTACGATCGGCTCAGCTACGTGGGGTACGAGTGATTTGCTTTTCAAAGTTGAACTACTTTTGTGATGAATTCCTACCGTTTGGTGGACTCACATGGAAGCAACAGACAGCTGCATTGCTTTAGCCAATATAGTGTCAACCTAATAACACTGTTTGGTTTGCTAAACCCTGCACGTTCAGCTTATATAAGGCTCCTAAATAACCATACGAAAATATGTAAGTATGAACTAGCGAAAGGGCCCGTGCGTTGCAACCGGAAAAAATAAAATCACCACTCATACACACACTCGGCGAGATCAATAAATCCCTTGAAATCTTTCATGATGGTGTGCGAGAAAAACATGATAAATGGTGTTGCGCAAAAAAAGAGTGAGACAATTTTCTAAGTGTACTGAAGTTGTGTTCAGTTTATTAGACGGCATAAATATCTACCTAGTTGCCAATATCGATTCACGCCTTTGTTGGCGTTCTTACTCAGTGATGCCGAACAAATGGTGCATTAGGCAGAAAATAAGAAAGTAACTTTTAGTATTCAATGATAGCATGTGCATAAGAGCATTTTTTTTATACATGTGTTTGTAACGGTAATCCAAGTTAAGTTTAATTTGGTTGCCAACACATTATACATCTTCACCGAAAACAAACAATCCGTAAGGACATGCTTCACGAATGTTCAAGGTTGGATATCAACATTGATATTCTTAAAAAAAAACTTTATGGGTATAGTTTCAAATAATATGAAAATCGCATTAAGACATTAGTTTATAACTTGTATTAACAATTTAGTGTACATCATCATATATAATTTTATTATTGTGCGCTGGGTGAAATAGAGACGATAATATGTGCATGTTGTAACCTTTAGCATATGGTAGCCGATAGGAATGAAAATCCCCTATGTTGGAAAGAATTGCTTATGTGGGAGCATCAGACTATCATATCTACTCAATTTAAATGGGTATGAAACAAATATAATAGGCATTTTTCAAATACCACATACAAAGAAAAGTATTAATTAATGGTGTAATAAAAATTAATTTAATAATGATTAACATGCAAGGTAATATCATTTTTAGAATCTACACATTTTTCTGAGCAATTTTAATATATGACATGTTAAATTTGAAGTTATGATTTGAAAGATACGAATATTTTTTAAGAAACTTGAATCTGCAAAACAAAAGTTAAAAAAGAGTACCTGGGCCGATTTGCTCTGTGCAGCCCATCTGCTAAGCGGACTTGGCGAGGATAAAAGGTGGAAAAAAGAGCATATGGTAGCCAATAGGAATGAAAATCCCATATGTTGAAAATGATTGCTTTTGTGAGAACATCAGACTATCATATCTACTCAATTATATGGGTACGAAACATATATAGTAGGCATTTTTAAAATAGCACATACAAAGAAAATTATTAATTAATGACATGTTAAATTTGAAGATATGGTTTGAAAGATACGAATATTTTCTCAAAAACTTGAATCTGCAAAAAAAAAGGGGGTTACAAAGAGTACCTGGGCCGATCTGCTCTGTGCAGCCCATCTGCTAAGCGGACAATTGGCGAGGATAAAAGGCCGAAAAAAGAGCATATGGTAGCCGATAGGAATGAAAATCCCCTATGTTGAAAATGATTGCTTTTGTGAGAACATCAGACTATCATATCTACTCAATTTATATGGGTACGAAACATATATAATAGGCATTTTTAAAATAGCACATACAAAGAAAATTATTAATTAATGACATGTTAAATTTGAAGTTATGGTTTGAAAGATAAAAATATTTTTTCAGAAACTCGAATCTGCAAAAAAAAAAGGTTAAAAAGAGTACCTGGGCCGCCCATCTGCTAAGCGCAAAATTGGCGAGGATAAAAGAGGCTGTTGGAGCAACTCCAACGGGCGGACCCAAACGGACGGCGATTTTGTCCGCTTTTTGTCCGTTTGGGTCGGCAAAGCGGACACGAACGTTCGCTTTCTCGTTTGGGTCGACGCGTGCGCCCAACGCTGGTCCGACCCATTTTGACGGCGCTAGAAAAAAAATAGAATTCATGCATATTTAAAAGTAAAAATAGCATTAATTAAATATTAAAGCCGGCAACGAAGGCCGGCGAGAGTCCACGAGTCCACATTTGCATTTAAGAAAAATAAAAAAAAACTAAACTACGAGGCGGCGGGCTGCCATAGGCGTCGTCGTCGTCGTCCACAGGGTCCGTGAGGACGATGAGTGTCGGCGCCGAGCCGGCTCAGGGGAACGCCTTGTTCCATAGGGCGTTCATGTCCAGCGCGGGCTCTGTCGTCGTGGAGAGGGCCTCGGCCAGCCATCGCTGGCGCCAATACTTGAGGTACGCCGCCTCCTGGGCCGGCGTTGCCTTAAGCCAGACCAGTGGCGCGCTGACCCACTCGCGCAGTACTCCCATCCAGGAGTAGCGCTCGATCGGGGATGGCTCGGCACGGCTTTCACAGGCTCTGCCGGCGCAGGAGGGGATGGCGGAGTAACTGGCGGTACGACGCAGTCGCCCGCCGCGGAGAGGGCCATGGCCTCCGCCAAGGCCGCCTCGTACGCCGCCTCCTCTTCCTCGACCATCACCGCCCTGCGTCGCTCGTCCTCCTCGCTCTCCAGGTAGACAACTTCAAGGGCCTCCTGGTAGGCGGGCTCTGCCTCCTAGTCCTCCTCGCAGGCGACGAGCGGTGGCGGTGGCACGCTGCGGTCGACCTCGCAGACGCCACGTTGCCTCGCCTCTTCGTGCTCGAAGACGAACCAGCGCGCCCAATTGGGCGAGTCCGATGCGTAGGCGGGGTCGCGGCACTACACCGGCGTCAGGAGCGCCCGCCAGCGCCGCACCTCCCCCGTGTGCGCCCTTCGGCACTGGGATCCTCTCTGGATCCAAGTGCCAGTCGTGCGGCACGGTGGCGTCGGGGTAAGGAAGAGGCACACGGTTCTGTCAGTGCCACTCCGTCTGGGGCACCGGCACGTTCACGTCAGAAGCGGGTAGTTAGACGGACACCGAGAAGCCGCGTATGGTGTCCGTTTGGGCCGCAGATGCGTCGACGCGGACGCACAGCGGACTCGATTTAGGTTTGCGTCCGCGCGTCGAGCCTCCTTTTTTGTCCGCGCCGACCCAAACAGACGGCGACGGACGAAATGGATAGCCCCATTGAAGTTGCTCTTGGATTCGAACTCAGCTCTCCCCGAAGCGGGAGCGATGCTCTAGCCAGTTGGGCAGTTACGCACATGTGATATGTTAGGGCATAGGATTTATATGAACCAAAGGAAAAAAAGGAAACATTTTGTGTCACTTCGGGATGGCATAGTGGGTAATTTGTATCAACTTTGAAGGTAAATTTAATGACGTACGACCAAAAGCAATATCTACTTTATTAGTAGGTAAAGATTAATCATACTATGAAACCGTGTTGAGGCTACACAATCCACCTTTGTATAATGACCCACAAAATCTAAGGTTACCCTCTCTTTTTTGAAAATAATATTGGGGAACGTCAGATTTGTAGGAAATCCAGCGTACGCTCTACCCTGCCACCTGATCACATGCACGGATCTTAGCACAAGAAGCCTTGCCACATCAAATTCGGAACTCGTAAGCAGGACATAAAAGTTGCGTGAACGCCATGCTAACCAAGCAGAACCGCCCATCCGAGACATGTGATTGAATCCCAGGTCCTCCTTTAAGCTTGTTTTTCTCAGACGGTGGCAAAAATACGCAATTTTTTATTTTCGGTACATGCCAATTTTTCAAAATAATATATGATAGATTTATAAAAGAAATAACTTGCCACATGGAAAATCTCAATCTTTCTTTTGTACTGTTTCACAAGTCAAGTTTGTTTTGTACACATGGAAAAATTTAGAAAAACATTCTCATGGTCCGGTGAGAAATTCATAATTTTTTTACTTCCAAAATAGCATTTTTCTTTTCTTTTTTTTGTAATGGTACCATTGCAAGCTTTCAGAATTTTTATCAATTATTTTCATGGCAATTTTGGAATTTGTTTTTCTACTTTCGGACATGCCAATTTTCTTACTAAGAGGACGGCAATTTTATTACTTTCGATCACGTAAATTTTATTATTTAGGGCATGACAATAGTATTTATTTTTTGGATCGTGCCAACTTCCTATGTGTGATTTGTGTGTGTTTTCGAAAAATGAAAATATTAAGCATGGAAAGTTCCTAGTATGTAATTATTTTAATTAATACGCAAATTTTCCTTGCATAATCTTTATTTGTCTGCAATTTGGACCATGTTTTTTTATTGTTTTTTAAATTTAATATGGCCTTTTTGCCATGTAACTATTTTTTGGTACGCTAACATGGCATTTTTTTGTATTTTGTAAATTATGTTGTCTATGTCTTTTTCTGAATAAGAAAATATTTCAATTTTGGTTGATGACACTTTTTCTGAAAATATCAACTATTTGGCACAGCTCATTTTTCTGCACCATAATTATCTGGGCCAGCTTGGGGGTCGCATGGAAACACTCGTATATATAGCTACCTAAAAATGTTTGCTTGATCGTCCTCGTCCCAAAGAACGAAGTGTTCGCCCATGGGTGCCTTCCATTTTGACATCCGCCAGATATTGTGGTACCTTTTTTAAGAAAGCACCAAGTATATATACCTCGGATCCCCCCTTGGCTCGAGTGAGTGCTTACGAGTTCGTGCCTGGGGCCGTCCGGGCTATGGAGGAAGACGAAGATTGTGGCGCGTCATAGGTGAGCGGCGTCCCGTCTTCTAGCGAGTCTAGAGGGGGTGGTCATAGGGCATCGAGGGCGTTTGCGAAGGGGTGCGCGTGGCCTCCTGCGAGCGATGGCGAGCCTGGCATGGGGGAACGCGACGAAGCCGTCGGGTCAGTTGCACGCTAGCGTGCACAGCATGCTCTCTGTATGCCAGTGGCGTGATCACCACGACGCCATGGGACCTGGCTCATTTTTTGTGTTTAGCACTGTGTCTAGTGTGTGAGGCTTGCAAAGTATATCCTAGGAGTGGTCTCCGTGTGTCCCCAGGTGCACTGAACTGCATTCTGCAAGCCCAAACAGTTTGCTGTAGCAAACTTTGACATCAACAACAAAGCAAAGGTAAGGGGCGGTGTGTGGGTGATTGGGTGTTAGCGTACTAAGGTGTAGATGTGTACCAATTTTCAGACAGTTTGAAACCATACTAGAGGGTGACGCACGCTTTGCCGTGCCGTTCCTCGGTCGTGAGTTAAGACTTTTTGTGTAATTACGGTTAGAGATGAACATTTTTACACAAAAAATCAAAGAACCGAACTGAAGTGAGTTGACCGATATTCCTGATTATTGCGGTTTATGGTGTTCGGTTGGGTGTTTTCATTGATAGTTCGTGTTTTCACCAGCTTTCATACTGCATAAACTGAATTGACCGTTGGATCATATACACAAAAATTGACCTCCCTCTTTTCTAACTTTCCTACTTTATCGGCATGTAGGGCATGACCCTAGGCCAATCCACGACCCACCCCCCTCCCCCAATACAAGCCAATTCACTTGTGCCTCTGCCCCTCAAAATCACTCTGCATGCATTGGTTTTCGTCCCCCAAAAGGATTCCGATCTATCAACCTAGTCGCCCCCAACCTTGAGGTTAGATCTATCGCCACACAGCCTAGCTAAAACGGCTCACCAAGAGCTGCTCATATTGGCTTGGATCCCCAACGCCTGGTATTCTAGCTCGCTCCCAGCGCTAGCACGATGTTAGACTTCCATCACAAATCCATCGTTCGAGGAGCCCAACGGGAAGACAAACAAAGCGGCAACCGAACGGTCGACGCAGAACCAACAAGCACATGAAGCAAAAACCAGTTCGCGCCCTCCCCGACAGCGAAATAACCCACGCGAACGAGAGGCTTGTTCAACATGCAAAACACTGAAGGATGACCAAATGGGCATGACCTACCACACTTGCTTCGGCTGGCTGGTGAGTCGCCCCTATTGGGCCTCAACTCATCTAGGGAAGCGAAGAAAAAACAAAGAGGAACGAAAACTGGAAAAAGTAGCGAGAATATTTAAATATTAAAAAAATACAAAATTTTAAAATAATTGTAAAACTGTTTCTGTATTTAAAATTTGTGTGTTCATTAAAATGTCCACAAATTTGAAACGATTGTGAATTTAGAAATTTTCTGGAATTTCAAAATATATTCCCTGAAATTGAAATTAAAAAAATGTTCGCTAATCTAAAAGAAATGTTCATAAATTTAGAAAATGTACGATATTGCAAAAGAAGTTCCTCGAACATAAAAACACAAAAATTTAAAAATATTCAAGAATTAAAAAATGTTTACGAATTTAAAATATTTGTCTATCAATCAACGCAGGAGAGTCACGTTCACGTGTGGATAGACCGGACAACAACACACACCTGATCCCCTCCATGACATGTGAGGCCACAAATGCAAAAATACCTAGATGCACCAGGAGGCTCATTCATAGGGAGCTTTTAAGAGATGAAGAAGTGAACAATTTCAGAAGTGTGTATATCATGGTAGATTAGAATGGTAAGGAAAAGTGCAAATTATGTAGTAAGTTGGAAAATGAACCTCACATATAGCGTATACCTTCAGATTAACTTTTACCATGGGTTGTTACCTTGTGGAATTGCAATTCTCTAATTCCTAAGGAAACCAACAGTGTTGCATCATATGAGTAACAAACTTGTCATCAGTTTTAGTTACAGTGTACGGCATAGCAATGTTTTCAAAGCAATGTCCAAGTTACTCGTGATAAAGATCCACATGAATATTTGGGTTTGCGGTAAATGACAGTAAATATTATGGCTTATTATGAAAAGGGGGATATCTGGACAACAATGGCATTCTAGATTAGACACTGACATTTAGACAAAATTTTCACATCCACAAAAGATAAACTAAAAGACAAACAAAATGATCATAACATGTAATGCCCTTGCTTTCATCACCTTCTAATTAAGAACAGTAAAACTGCACCTAATCCCTACCCTCTCAGTAATTAGGCGTTTCTGTCCGTTGGATTTCGTCAACTAGGCATTTTTCACCGTTGGATTTGCGTTTAACTGGAAGTCGATAGCGAAATGGGCTGAATGTCGCGAGGGCAGCTGCCCCCGTAGCTTTTTTGGAGTCCTCTGGTTAATTGGGCTGCATGGGCCCATTTTCCTAGCCCCAACGCAACAAACACCGCAGTGAGTACCGCTCCGTCACCAGAAAAAATCGCTCCACAGAGGAGGTGCGGTCGATACAGAAAGGGGATGCAGGCGGCGCTCGACGCGGCCGGCGTGGGTTCGATGTGGGCGGCTTGGGCGACCTGCGGCCGGATCTAGGCTATGCACGCCAGGCGCGAGGGTACCATTGCCAGTCACTCGAAATCCAGTGGCAGTCGATCGAGGGTATCCAGCGCGGGATGCGGGTCGCGACTCACGAGTCGATCGAGAGGATCCTTCGCCAGGGGCCGGTCTATTCAGTCGGTGGGCGATAATGGAGATTGGTGCTCCCGGCTAGCCGGACATGGTCGCGCCTCGCGGCTAAGATCGCGGACGGAGGATGGATGGAGGTTGTGGCGGCTCTCTGCGGATCACGGTCATGGAGAAGGTTCACCAGCGGGAACGGCAGAGGTAGTAACTGTCAATGGATTTGGTGATCGCCTGATGCAATACGATCTGGTCATCAGGGAAGTTAATCAGGTCTTCCTTTCCTCAGTTTTACTATGTATGGCCAATCAATTGTCACCCAAAGCACATTACGGATGGGTCTGAGTAGTCAATTTTCTCTTATTGTTTCTATCTAAGGGAAATTTTCAGAGATTATTTGTTTAATAGTGGATAGTACATATAACTCGGGTATTTGGCTACCGATTTCCTATGTAGTCACTTGACTACATAGCCAGGCTTCACCAAGCCACTGATGGTGAGACTGACATGCTAACGATGTTCCACATTTTATATTTTGTTGATTCGGCGATCATCTATTTTGGGTTGTAATCTCGCTTTCAACTTGTAATTTTCATCCTATATTTTCATTATTGAGGTGTTCTAAGTACTGTAAAAGATATAAAGTATCATTTTAGTTGTTGATATCAATTTTTAATTTCTATGTATGCATAAGACTGAATTTGCAAAAAATGCATTGATCCCTTATTCAATTTGTGTTCAACAATCGTTCATTATTTTAGCCTTGTTCATCATACATCTACTTGAGATTCTTCTTAGTGCCTTATACGAGTGCTTTATTAAATTTGCTACTGTTAATGCTATCAAAATGAAGGTAAAACATGTGTTGCTATTCTGCTAGAACACCTTCACCTTAGCAAGAGATGATGGCCATCCATGTGTATGTGTGTGTTAATTTTTAGTTGTGATATTGCAGGTGCATGATGCTGATATGTCGAGGTTCTTATTTGCATTTCAATACAACAAGATATCCTATGGAAGGCCTCCTGCTCCTATTTGCAGTTTAATATTTTCCTACTTAGAGGTGAGCAGAGGGAAGGCATCTCATTTCAGGTCCCAGAGGACTCGTGTTATGTACTATATTGCGATGGAACTGCATCCAGTTTACATTTGTGTAAGTGCATCTAGTGCCACCCCTAGTGGTTTTGGAGTATTGACGACAAACCTGGTTGAGGGACTAATGTGTTTGTGAGAATTGCAGGATAACACAGGTAGTGGTCCCTCATTGATTCGGTTAACCTACCGGAGATGACCCCTAAAAATGTATGAAGACATTGATATTAGTGGTGGTATATGAAGATAATCATATTGAAGACTATGACTTGAGAAGACATTGTGTGAAGACTGTGGAGAGCGAAGACATAGATGTTTCGCTGTTTCCTTTTCTTCTTTGTTGAGTCATAGGAACCACCGTACTGTTAAGTGGGGTCCAAGTGAACTAAGTCAGAGTGACTGAAGTGATGCTCAACCAAATCCTATGTCTTCGAGCGAAGACTTTGAGAGCAAATCTTATCCAGAGGCAGATGAGTCAGCTTTACTTGGAGCTCAAGTAAAGTTGAAGTGTGGGTTTGAAATCTGACCGTTGGAACACGTGTCAGTTCCTTAGTGACCCAGGGTCACTTCGGACAAATCAGGTCGGGTTGCCCAGTGGCTATAAATAGCCCACCCCTAAACCATAATTTGGGGGCTGCTCAGAGTTATTGCACGGCTTTTGTCGTTTGAGAGCAACCCACCTCCGAAGCATTTGAGAGAGAAATCCTTGCGAGGACAAAGCCCAAACACCCAGAGCCAAAGAGTGTTAGGCATCACTGAAGTCTTTCTATCTGTGTGACCTGAAGACTTATTACACTTGAGGACTGTGTTTCCTCCAGCCGGTTAGGCGTCGCGTTCTGAGCATCCAAGAGTAATTGTGGATTGCCGGTGAACGAAGTCTGTGAAGGTTTGGAAGTCTACCTTGAAGACTTACCAGAGTGATTGGGCAAGGACTAGGTGTCCTTAGCTCAAGGGGAACAAGGTGAAGACGCGGTCTTCTGAGTTAAATCTCAGCCTCCCTAACCAGACGTACAGTTGTCACAGCAACTGGAACTGGTCTAACAAATCACTGTCTTCCCCGAGCTACTGGTTCTATCATTTCCTTCCCTTTACTTACTGCTCTATGTTGTGAAGACATCGCATGCTTGCCTTATCTGATTGTCTTTACTGAGTATCTACTTGTTATGATTGGCTTCATTCCTTCTTCCTTTATGATCACTACTGCCTAGTTGCTATTAGTCTTCATGCTTTCACTTCATTGAATACATGACTATGGCTTATCTAGTGTAGTCCACTTTCCGCTGCATACTAATAGGCTTGAGCTTATCGTTTGTCTTCGAAACTACCATGTTTTGAAGCATTTCATAAAAATCGCCTATTCACCCCCCTCTAGTCGATATACTGCACTTTCAATTTGGCCTATTAAAAACAAAGATGCCTATAGACACCTGGCCTCTTCTATAGCTATGTTCAATCAAGGGAGCTGGCTAGGATGCTCCGAAGCTCTGCTTTCGAGGTACACCCTTATAACTTTAGGGATTCCAAGGAATTACAGAGTGATATTACTCTAAGAATTCTTATATAACTCAGCATTTCAATTCTTGAAACGTTGAATTTTGTGCAAGTTTAAGCAACTTAATTAGTATTTAACATCAATATTCAATGCCATCATATAATAATGAAATTTCCTACCATTATACTTGAATATAGATGGGTGCGGCAACGCGCACCATCAATGATCTAGTATGCAGAAAAATCAGATCCACATTGGCATCTCTACAAATTTACAGAAAAATCAACTCACCATTGACATATCTAATGCCATCGCTCTGGCCGCTACCCTCCGCCCCAATTGCAGCGCTGTGGCATGACGATGTCCTCCCTCGGCTTCATCGACGCCACCACCTTGCATCTTCTCCTCCGCACACGCCCATTCAGTCCACCAGCAGCGCCACCCCACGCGCCTCCATATTGCCCTGCCACTACACCCGGTATTAACCACAAGCGCCTGCTGGAGCGTCAAGTGCCTCGTCCTGAGCCATCATGCGCAAGTTGCACCCTACCGAGGAGGAGGAGGGTCGCGAGCACTAGAGTGCGGAGATGGCGGCTGCAGTCGACAGAGAAGGTGGGAGTAGATCTGGAGCACGGGGAAGGACTGAAGGAGGCGTGTGTTTGGCGTGTAATATATGGAAAAAAGGAAGCGAAAACAAGTTTCATGAAAGAAAGGAAAGTTACAGGAAGTTTTATTCACCGACCGAACGTAATTATCACAGATATGTACGATATATGACTGTCGTGCCCCAACGCTCCACCTACTTACAGGTGCCCCCTAGCAATAATTACTGTCGCGATACACTAGGTTGTTGCATTTCGTGGGAGCTTAGTAACTAGAGGGATACTTGGTACTTGCTGTACAACTCAGAATTGGGTCTAGAAACCGAAAGAAGATGGCGTGTTCAAAAGAAAATGCTCCTGGGTGGATTAGTGGCACTTCTAGTGTTAGTTTAACCCAAAGAATTTATATAAACTAGGACAATGCCCGTGTGTTGCTACGATACTAAAACACGAGGAGTAAGGTCACCGATTAAGAACGTAATTTTGAGGAAGTCACTTTTTTTTTGCATTTTGTTATTTGAGCATTCAAGTGTTGGTAGCACATGCAAATAGTAGTGTACTTGTTAATTTGTTTCAGGTCCCACATGTGAGTTAAAAAGTGCATTTGTTTTATGAAAGGTTGCTAATCCCGCATGTGGGTAAGGGTGCATTTTTATTGGTAATGATTGTTGGTCCCGCAAGGTGTGAACTCACCACCAACTCCAACCTTTATAAGTAGAAAATACTTATTGGGAATTTTAGAGCAACATAAAAACTAGTTACTTCATAATTCAAGGGTTTTTGAAAGCTCAAAACCTTTGAAGAAAAGAAAAATTCTTGAGAAAGTGTTGGGAGAAGTAGCTAGGTCGGACGGTTAGGGTTGGTGTAGCCAAAGTATGTTATGTGAGTTATCTTTTTGATCTGGTCAAGCCCAAGAAAATCAGTGCAAAGAAGATCCAAACCAAATCCCACAAAAGAAACTCCGACTTGATCTTGAAAAAAGGCCAAATTTCAGGGTGTTCAGTCTCCTTCATTCTTTGCCCGGTTCATGCCGACATCTTTCATTGGAGGTCCAGCTCATGGAACTTCACTACCTCCTCAACCTACAAGCGGCAGTTCATGGATTTGGCACCCTCGCCATTGCAGTTTGTTTGGAAGACCCCCCCCCCCCAATGCCGCTTCTTCATGCGTGTGTGGCTCCACCTCGGCTATCCACGGTGGATCATGTTCAGTTGTTGAACGACATGGTATCCCTAATGCTTATTTTCACACGTTCTATAGTAGGAACCTCGAGACCCACATGCACCTTTTTGGTCATTGTCCACGTCGGTCCTTGTTCTGGCAAGAGTTCAGTGGCTACTAGATGCCCGAACATCACCAGCTGCTTGGGTTCGCTCGACGAAACTGGCTGATGCGGCTGGATGGGCGTTCAACCTCCTCCGGGCTCGTTACCTCTGGAATCCCCATGCTGCCATCATTAGCTGATCATTTGGGAGATCTAGCATGAGCATAATTGTAGTTCCAGTTCTTGTCACGCCCTCTCTCGTCGATCATGCTTTGACGATGTGCAACTTTTGGTTTTGGCGGGTTCTAGCCACCTTGTTTTGTCCCCAACAAAATCATGTACACTGTTTTTCCTCCACAATAATAAATACCAACACCCTCCTGTTGGACCTCAATCTAGAAAAAATGCAACGCTGAAAGGCAAAGATAAAACCAATTGGTGGGTCTAAACTAAGGATAGAAGAGTACAAGTGCCAATTTCAATATGTTGCATTGTTATGACAAAGTAACACAGAAGATCAACAACACGGAACATTGAGGAACAATCATTAATCAGTTTGCCTCGTGGCTCCTAAACATTAGGATCTAACCCGCGTCGCTCACCTGAGCGGAATGGAGGATGACCAGTTCTTTGCCGCTAGCCTATCTATCCTCCCCCTTGTTGGAAATATGCCCTAGAGGCAATAATAAAAGTATTATTATTATATTTCCTTGTTCATGATAATTGTCTGTTATTCATGCTTGAATTGTATTGTACGAAAACAGCGATACATGTGTGAATACATAGACCACATCGTGTCCCTGGTAAGCCTCTAGTTACTAGCTCGTTGATCAACAGATGGTCACGGTTTCCTGACCATGGACATTGGATGTCATTGATAACGGGATCACATCATTAGGAGAATGATGTGATGGACAAGACCCAATCCTGAGCCTAGCACGAGATCGTATAGTTCGTAATGCATAAGCTTTTCTAATGTCAAGTATTTATTCCTTAGACCATGAGGTTGTGCAACTCCCGCATACCGTAGGAATACTTTGGGTGTGCCAAACGTCACAACGTAACTGGGTGGCTATAAAGGTACGCAACGGGTATCTCCGAAAGTGTCTGTTGAGTTGGTACGAACCGAGACTGGGATATTGTCACTCCGTATGACGGAGAGGTACCTCTGGGCCCTCTCAGTAAGACATCATCATAATGAGCTCAAAATGACTAAGGAGTTAGTCACGGGATGATGGATTACGGAACGAGTAAAGAGACTTGCCATGACGAGATTGAACAAGGTATCGGGTATACCGACGATCGAATCTCGGGCAAGTACCGTACCGATAGACAAAGGGAATAACATACGGGATTAAGTGAATCCTAGACACAGTGGTTCATTGATGTCTACACACGCTTCTATTCTTGTAGACTATGTTGGGCCTCCAAGCGCAGAGGTTTGTAGGACAGCAGCAATTTCCCTCAAGTGGATGACCTAAGGTTTATCGAACTCAGGGAAGTAGAGGTTGAAGATGGTCTCTCTCAAGCAACCCTGCAACTAAGATACAAGAAGTCTCTTGTGTCCCCAACACACCTAATACAACTAGGAGTTGTATAGGTGCACTAGTTCGGCGAAGAGATGGTAAAATATGGATGATAGGAGTGGCAAAGCAAAGTAATATAAATCTGTAATAAAAAGTGCAGCAAGCAAACAAGTGGTAAACGTGAGCACAAATGGTATTGCAATGGTGGAAACAAGGCCCAGGCTTCATACTTTCACTAGTGGCAACTCCCAACAACATTAACATAGTCTAATCACATGATATTTCCCATAAAACATGCAATGGAGACGCACTCGGAGGTCACTCCTTTGTGGTCAAGAGAGGACGAGAATTATGTAGGGCTACAAAAGCACACCTCAAAGTTCGTAGTTCTCAATCTATGGATTTCCCAATATCACCGCGGCCATCCAAAGAGAGTACCACAATCACCACAACATATCTCCAGGATAGTCAAAGACAAGCACCAAGAGACTCTCAATCTTCAATCAACACACAAAAGAGGAAATCACTCATGAAAATATTCTTCTAACCCATGTCCAATAGACCGCTGAAACCTTGGTCTCGGGGATTATACTAGATAAAGACAAGTGAGTACATCAATTCAATACATAGAGGAAGGGGAAATATCATGGGATCACCCTAGATTGACATAGCTTATGATCACAACGAAGATCACATCATGGGAGAGAGAATTGACCACATAGCTACTGGTAGAAACCTCAGCCCCGAGGAGGAACTACTCCCGCATCATGGAGGGAGGAAGCAACGTCGATGGAGATGAATCCGGGGGCACTTCCCCGTCCCGGCAGGATGCCGGCACAGGAATTCTGGTCCCCCGAAACTTGGTGGCGATGGCGGCGGAGATCGGAATTGCTTCTGGAGAAAAGGGTTCTGGAATCAGGGTTTTCGCGACGGGAGAATAAATAGGAGGCCAAGTAGGGCACCAGAGGAGGTGGGAGCCCCCCAGGCGGCCCCCCGGCGCGGCCAGGGGTGGGGCCGCGCCATCAGGGCGCCTGGGGCCCCTCTGGCCCCCCTCTGGCCCCTCTTCTGGCGCATGGAAGCTTCTGGAGCGCTGATTTTTTATATATTTTTCCCGGAATTTTTCTGGCAATTTAAGTAATGGGAAAAACTGAAATACAAAAACAGCAGAAAACAGAAACTGGCACTGGGGTGCACTGAGTTAATAGGTTAGTCCACATATGATCAAAAGTGTATGAAAGTGTATCAAAAGCATAGCAATATCACCCAAAACATGCATGGAGCAAGCAGAAATTATAGATACGTTTGGGACGTATCAACATCCCCAAGCTTAATTCCTGCTCGTCCTCGAGTAGGTAAATCATAACAAGCATAATTTCTGTGGTGACATGCTACCAACCATATAAGAACTTTTTAAGTAAAGCAATCAAGGTATGTAATTCAATTCAAGTCATAACAAGCAAGAGTCTATATTAGCATTGTAACAAGCAACATAAGAACATAAAGGTGCAAGAGCTCTCGCTGTCCGTGACTCGAATGTCTCCAAATGGTGTTTGCGTGCAAGAAAGGGGATAGGGATATACGAGAGAGTAAAACATAGTTTTTGTATTGTTGAGAACTTAATCTACTAAAGTTTCACACTTGGTCTTCTTTGGAATCTTATCTTGACTCATCCCCAGACTACCAGTCAGATACAAGTCAAAATGATCCACTCCCTTTCGATATTTTGAGCACTCATGCAATGGATGAGCGTAAGAAAGAAAGTTGACACTTAGGATGGCAAAGAGAGAAAAATGATGAAGGGGGAAGACAAAAAAGGTGTGAAAGGCTCACATCAATGAGGACAATCACAGGCGAGAGAAAGCCAAATGATAGATATGATGTGAGGAGTAGGGATTGCCATGCAACGGATGCACATATGAGCTAAGGTAAGCTCTCCAATGGAACTAGTGGGGGTGCACCCAACTTGCTTGCTTAAGAAGACCAAGAGCTCTTTTGAGGAGGCTCATCATTGGAATATACAAGCCAAGTTCTATAGTGTGAAGGTCCCCACATAGCTATATGCATGAATGATAATCTCTATGGAGTACAAGGTATAAGATGGAGTACGAGTGTGGATCTCTCAAAAGGAATAGTAGTGTGCCCCCTTCTCCCTTTTTATTTCTTTTTCTCTTTATTTTTTATTTTTTTGTGGCCTCAATGGCTCTTTCTATTTAACTCTCATTTGTCCTCTTTGGGATCTTTTGATTTTGTCCTCTTTGGGATCTTTTCCTCACTTTAGGGGCAACACTCTATTTATTACAAGAAGTATAGAAGATCTTTCACACTTTACAAATGTACTCAACATAAAGAAAATGAAACTATCATGATGTATGCAAATGTATGCCTCTGCCAGTGTAGCAGGATATGCAATGATACTAGCGCGTCATGTAGCAATGATTAGGGCAAGGCCCAACTAGCATGCGGCTCATCGATCAAGCAAAAAGCATGTATGACATGAAGATCAAGTCATGAGAAGATGGATGTTGCATGGCAATGTATCTCGGAAAGGCTATGGAAATGCCTTGATAGGTAGGTATGGTGGCTGTTTTGAGGAAGGATATAATGAGGCTTATGATGACAGAGCGTATCTTGCCAAGGATTTGGATGCACCGGCGAAGTATGCGCCAACTCTCGAGGTGAGAAAGGGCAATGCACGGTACCGAAGAGGCTAGAAAAATATGGCTAGGTGGAAGTGTCAACTTTCGAATACTCACATTAGTCCGAAGAACTCATGCACTTATTATCGGTAACTCTCAATCTAATTAGGAGGTTCACAAAGAGATAAGTACCCCGAGGAGGAGTGTATGGGGGTTTGGTTATCCTTGCGCATCCTCGACTCATGGTACGTGAGTGTACTCTAATATTCGATCCCTCCAAAGATTAGTGATCCATCTAGTAGCTAAAGTTCTCAACTATTTTGTAAGTTTTCGAAAATAAACACGGATTGCCGAAAATACGACATCTATCACTAATAGGCTAAAGCTCTTGACACCAAAAGTTCTGACATTACTCATGGCAATACCTCAAAACTATTGCAAGTTACTACTAAAATTAAATAGCAACCTCAATTACCTACTTTAAGTTAAGACACACAACTCAGTGCAACAGGCAAACTCTCTTAACAAGATAAACATGAAAACTCAAGAGAGTTCAGCAACCAACTAAACAAAAGCTCTTTTAAAAAGAAAAGCATGAAAACTAAGAGCTAAACATGATAGCAGCTATGGAAAGACAAAGAACACACACAACAAAGATAGGCATGAAAATCCTATGTTGTGTTCTAGGTTGAAGTGGAGCGTGTTTCTCTCCCACACAAAGAAAGCTGGGTTCTAACTTGTTATGAACAGCAAGCAAAGCTAAAGAAAACTAAAAAGGAAACTAAGAGCAAGACGCTCCAAGCATAGCACATAACACATGAAGTGATAATTATAGTGGAACGAAAGACGAACTGATAATTTTTGATGGAGAAGGGGATGCATGGGGGGCATCCCCAAGCTTAGACGCTTGAGTCTTCTTGAATATTTCTTGGGGGTGTACGGGGGCATCCCCAAGCTTGAGCGTTTGACCCTCCTGAATCTTCTTTTATCATCTTCCCTCGCACACTTGAAAACTCCCTTCATACATAACTCATCATAATCTGATTAGCGAGGTTAGTACCCATAATAAAATAATTTTTCCCTACTGGAAATAAAGATAATCTTGAAGAGCTACTGTTTTTCAAGAATGCCAAAAGGTTTTTGCAAAGAAAAAGCAAGCTCAAGGTTTGCAAAACGAAGAAAAGGCAAAACAGGACAGAATATGTGAAAAACAGACCAGCAGGTAGTAAATAATTTTTTCGGGGCACTTCTGCAACTCAAATCAAAAAACTCAGAACAGACGCTCGAAAGCCAATTGTATAGAGCACGCTGTCAAAAAAATTCAGATCAAAAAGATGATCTGATGATTTTATTCGAATTTTTCTGTCCAAGGACATAATCTGTTTTCTGGACAGCATGTCACAACTTTTGAACTTTCTTGCAATCAGAGGCTAAAATTGGCACAAAGCTGAAAAATAAAGATACAATGATGTTGCTACAGTAGTAACAAACATCAATACCACTAAAAACTGAAAGCAAAGATAACAAGGGTTGTCTCCCTAGAGCTCTTTCTTTATAGCCATAAAGATAGGCTTAAGACTTTAATGATGCTCTCGTAGGAATAAGAGTTGAAGAACAAAAGAGAGCATCAAGAAGCAAATACCAAACACATTTAAGCCTAACATGCTTCCTATGCATAGGAATATTGCAATAGAATAATTCATTGAAGCACAAAGCAATAAGCATAGGAAGACAAAACAAGTGCAGCTTCAAAACCTTCAACATAAAGAGAGGGAACTTGATATTATTGAAATATCTATAAGCATATGTTCCCTTCTCATAATAATTTTCAGTGGGATCACGAATAAACTCAAAAATATAAGCATCACATAAAGCATTGTTACCATGATCCACATGCAAAAAGGTACTCTTACTCTCCAAATAAGCATAATCTTTCTCATTGGTAATAGTGGGAGTAGGACTATCATAAACAAATTGAACACTATAGATTAATTGTGTATTAGGAAGACGGTGTTCAACAAGGGAGTAATTCCCTCCATGATTATGACAAGTTTCATAAGGATAATTTCTCCTTATGTCATAGGTACCTTTCTAATCACTATAGATTGGAGTTATAACATCATCATAGTAGAGAAGAGCATTATCATTGCTAGCAACTATATTTGTAAACATGTTGTCTTTATTCTTACTAGCAGAAGAATTATCAATTATCACATCACTAGTGGGTAAAGGATTTGCAATCCTATCATCCCCAAGCTTAGAGCTTTCCATATCATCCCTTTCAGAGTTGGTACCAAAAAGATTTTCAAGATCATAAGTAGCATTATCATCATTTTCCCAATCACAATAAGTAACATGCATATCATAATCAAAATCATCTTCAATAGTACCTACGGACGTATCATCAAGATGATAATTAAGGCAATAAACTTCACCTCTTCTTTAAACTTACAACCGTTAGGATAAAAGTTGATGGGAGGAATATGCTCAGGCCAGGTTGATACCCATTCTTCTTCCTTCTTGCTCCTCTTCCTCCTCCTCTTCTTTTTCTTCTTCTTCACCTTAGGAGGGAGTGGTTGGAGATGAAGCTTCTCCACATATCCTGGTTTATCATTAGAAACAATAGGGGAAACTTGTGAGAAACTCTCCTTTTTATTAGCAGAAATATAAGAAACCTTTTTATACTTTGGTAAAGTTCCCTCCTTTCTAATCTTACTTATGTAATCATTTTTATGGCAATTAACAACACAATAGAGATGGCAATTTTGCAAAGTGTTTTTTATTCCTATGGCATTAACATCTAGCCAAGAAGTCTTTTCTGATAACTCTTCACACATCAAAAATAACATAAGCTCATCATAAAGATCAGGGGTGATCATGTTATCCCACAACTGGTTAACAGTTATGTTTTGAAAGTGCATGCATTGAAAATTAAAGTGACCCTCTATACAGCAAAGTTCACAAGTAAAAGGATAAAGGTCACACAATTCTCTAGCAATTTCATTTAAATCTTTGACCCAAGTGATTGTTCTTTCATGCTTATGTTGCTTACAATACTTCTCTTCTTCAATCATAGGCCTTTCACAAGGTCTATCCACTCCACAAAAATTAACATGCCTATATAAAACTTCATTTTTAGGAATTGGATCATGCATGTTGCAATCATCATGAACAATTTCATTTTCTTTGCAAACCTCTTTAAAAGGTTCATGATGCTTGATCCAATCCTCCTTAGGCATATTAAGATGTGAAGCAAAAGATTTGAGGAAATCAACAAGGAGTTGAGAATCAAGCCCAAACTTAGCACTAAACTTATTAAAACTTGTAGTTTCAACAAAGGACTTAATGCAATCATACTCATAAATTATACCTGACTCTTTACCTTTGTCGATCTCCCAATCTTCAGTGTTGCGTTGAATTCTTTCAAGGAGTTCCCATTTAGCATCAATCTTTTCGTTTGTGAAAGAACCCATAGAGGAAGCATCGAGCAAATCTTTATCCTGTCGAGAGAGCCTCGCATAGAAATTAGTAATAATCATATCTTTGGGGAGCCCATGGTTAGGACATTTTAGCATTAATGTTTTCAGTCTCCCCCAAGCTTGAGCTATGCTCTCTCCGTCATGAGGATAGAAATTATAAACATAATTCCTATTCTCATGGACTTCATGAAGAGGATAAAACTTGGAGTAAAAGAGAGACTGGATCTCTTCCCAATCCAGCAGGTGAGAGTCATCTAGTAGCCTATACCATTCCAATGCTTTTCCTTTCAGTGACAAGGCAAATAATTTCCTCATGACTCCATCTCTTGTCAAACCTGAAATCTTAAACAACTCACAAAGTTCTGTAAGTTTCAACAAATGAATACTAGGATTGACTGTCCCATCATAACAATCATTCCTAATTATTTCAATTATCCCAAGTGGTATTTGGAACGGGATACATTCAGTAGGTGGAGGAAACTTCTCTACCACGGGTGTGGTAAAGCGGCCTTCCCCAAGCAGCGAATTAAGAGTGCGGTTTTCCATAAACATAACTAGTGAAACTAAAAACAAGAAACGAAAAGATTTAATTGCAAGATCTAAAGATATACCTTCAAACACTTACTTCCCCGACAACGGCGCCAGAAATAGCTTGATGTCTACACATGCTTATATTCTTGTAGACTATGTTGGGCCTCCAAGCGCAGAGGTTTGTAGGACAGCAATTTCCCTCAAGTGGATGACCTAAGGTTTATCGAACTCAGGGAAGTAGAGGTTGAAGATGGTCTCTCTCAAGCAACCCTGCAACTAAGATACAAGAAGTCTCTTGTGTCCCCAACACACCTAATACAACTAGGAGTTGTATAGGTGCACTAGTTCGGCGAAGAGATGGTAAAATATGGATGATAGGAGTGGCAAAGCAAAGTAATATAAATATGTAATAAAAAGTGCAGCAAGCAAACAAGTGGTAAACGTGAGCACAAATGGTATTGCAATGGTGGAAACAAGGCCTAGGCTTCATACTTTCACTAGTGGAAACTCCCAACAACATTAACATAGTCTAATCACATGATATTTGCATAAAACATGCAATGGAGACGCACTCGGGGGTCACTCCTTTGTGGTCAAGAGAGGACGAGAATTATGTAGGGCTACAAAAGCACACCTCAAAGTTCGTAGTTCTCAATCTATGGATTTCCCAATGTCACCGCGGCCATCCAAAGAGAGTACCACAATCACCACAACATATCTCCAGGATAGTCAAAGACAAGCACCAAGAGACTCTCAATCTTCAATCAACACACAAAAGAGGAAATCACTCATGAAAATATTCTTCTAATCCATGTCCAATAGATCGCTGTCACCTTGGTCTCGGGGATTATACTAGATAAATACAAGTGACTACATCAATTCAATACATAGAGGAAGGGGAAATATCATGGGATCACCCTAGATTGACATAGCCTATGATCACAATGAAGATCACATCATGGGAGAGAGAATTGACCACATAGCTACTGGTAGAAACCTCAGCCCCGAGGAGGAACTACTCCCGCATCATGGAGGGAGGAAGCAACGTCGATGGAGATGAATCCGGGGGCACTTCCCCGTCCCAGCAGGATGCCGGCACAGGAATTCTGGTCCCCCGAAACTTGGTGGCGATGGCGGCGGAGATCGGAATTGCTTCTGGAGAAAAGGGTTCTGGAATCAGGGTTTTCGCGACGGGAGAATAAATAGGAGGCCAAGTAGGGCACCAGAGGAGGTGGGAGCCCCCCAGGCGGCCCCCCGGCGCGGCCAGGGGTGGGGCCGCGCCATCAGGGCGCCTGGGGCCCCTCTGGCCCCCCTCTGGCCCCACTTCTGGCGGATGGAAGCTTCTGGAGCGCTGATTTTTTATATATATTTCCCGGAATTTTTCTGGCAATTTAAGTAATGGGAAAAACTGAAATACAAAAACAGCAGAAAACAGAAACTGGCACTGGGGTGCACTGAGTTAATAGGTTAGTCCAAATATGATCAAAAGTGTATGAAAGTGTATCAAAAGCATAGCAATATCACCCAAAACATGCATGGAGCAAGCAGAAATTATAGATACGTTTGGGACGTATCATTCATCCGATGAGATCATCGAGGAACACGTGGTAACCAACATGGGTATCCAGATCCTGCTATTGGTTATTAACCGGAGAGCCGTCTCGGACATGTCTGCGTGTCTCCCGAACCCGTAGGGTCTACACACTTAAGGTTCGGTGACGCTAGGGTTGTAGAGATACATGCACGTGGAAACCCGAATGTTGTTCGGAGTCTCGGATGAGATCCCGGACGTGACGAGGAGTTCCGGAATGGTTCGGAGGTAAAGAATGATATATAGGAAGTCCAGTTTCGGCCATCGGGTGAATTCCGGGGGTCACCGAGAGTGTCCCGGGACCACCGGGTGGGGCCACCTATCCCGGAGGGCCCCGTAGGCCGCAAGGGGAAGGGGGCCAGCCCCTGGTGGGCTGGCGCACCACATGGGCCCCCCTCCATGCGCCTAGGGTAGAAACCCTAGGGGGAGGGGGCGCCCCCTATGCCTTAGGGGGCAAGTTTCCCCCCTCTGGCCGCCGCCCCCCTAGGAGATTGGATCTCCTGGGCCGGCGCCCCCCTGGCCCCTATATATAGTGGGGGGGGGGAGAGGGCAGCCGCACCCCAAGCCTCTGGCGCCTCTCCCCACTCCCGTCACACCTCCAACTGCTCTCGCAGGGCGCCGGCGAAGCCCTGCAGTTTTTCCTGTTGCATCCACCACCATGCCGTCGTGCTGCTGGATCTCCGACAACCTCTCCTCCGCCCTTGCTGGATCAAGAAGGAGGAGACGTCACTGTACCGTACGTGTGTTGAACGCGGAGGTGTCGTCCGTTCGGCGCTGGGATCATCGGTGACGAGGATCACGAAGAGTACGACTACTTCATCCACGTTCCTTCGAACGCTTCCGCACGCGATCTGCAAAGGGTATGTAGATGCACTCCTTTATGCTCGTTGCTAGATGACTCCTTAGATTGATCTTGGTGAAGTGTAGGAAAAATTTTGAATTCTGCTACGTTCCCCAACAGTGGCATCTGAGCTAGGTCTTTGCGTAGCATCTTGCACGAGTAGAACACAAACAAGTTGTGGGCGTTTGATACGTCCAAAACGTATCTATAATTTCTGCTTGCTCCATGCCTCTTTTGGGTGATATTGATATGATATTTATACACTTCCATACACTTTTGATCATATTTGGACTAACCTATTAACTCAGTGCACCCCAGTGCCAGTTTCTGTTTTCGGCTGTTTTTGTATTTCAGGTTTTCCCATTACGAGAACTGCCAGAAAAATACCATAAAAAATCAGCGTTCCAGAAGCTACCAGGCACCCGAAGCACAGCCGGAGGGGGACCACCAGGGCCCCAGGCGCCCTGGTGGCACGCCCCCCCTGGGCCGCGCCGGGGGGGCGCCTGGCCCCCCCGAGCCTCGTCTGATGCCCCCCTTTGGCATATATTTATACCGTCTCCCGAAACCCTCGAGACGGGAACTCTTTTTCGCGATCTCATCTCTGTTCCGCCGCCGCCACCGCTTCCAAGATCGGGAGCACCAGGAGAACTCTTCCCGACACCCTGCCGGAGGGGAGGATCACCACCGGGAGCCTCTCCACCACCATGGACGCCTCCCGGATGAGTTGTGAGTAGTCTCCCTTGGACCATGGGTCCATGACCAGTAGCTATGTGATGTTCTCCTCCCATTCTTGTGCTTCACTAATTAGTCCTCCTGAGCTGCCCTACATGATCGAGGCACATATGTAATCCTTATGCTGTTGCTATGATGAGTTTGCTGGGATCCGATGGATTATGAGATTATGTTCAGATTGTGTTTGAGTAATATATTTGATTTACCTCTTTTATATTTATGTTCGTAAGTAATTCTTGCATGTTCTCCGTTGTTATTTATTGCTTTGGCCAAGTAGTAGGTAGTGACTCCAAGAGGGAACGTTATGCTTGATTGTGGGTTCATGCCCCTCGATGACTAGCTTGAGTGACAGAAACATGAGTCTAGGGGATGTGCTGTTGCCACAAGGGGGAAAACAACGGTGCTTGTGCCCGCGGGTGCAAGGATTGTTTACTTTACGCAAAGTTCTTTTAATGCAGTTGTCTGTTGCTTTGAGTTTACACTATGGGTGGGACTCGCAACTTAATACCAGCGAGATGTTCTGGATAGATATCTCAAGGTGGATGATTAGTAGTAGATGCAGATGGATTTCGGTCTACTTACCTCGGCGTACCGCCCATGCTTTAAACCTCTACCTTTCTTGCAACTTAATCAGCATTGGTTTGCGCACATGGTCCTGTCAATTGCCCAGCTGTAATTCGTTTACCTCACATAGCTGTTTTATCGTATTTTGGGAGAGAGACATCACTAGTGAACGTCATGGGACTCCGGTCCATATTACCATCATTGATCACATCCACTATTTACTTTCAGCTTTTTATTTACTATTGCAATTATATCTATCACTACTATCACTTGCGTTTGATCCTTTGTAAACTACAAGGCCGGAGAGATTGACAACCTCTCTGTACTCGTTGGGAGCAAAGTTATTTGTATCTGTGTGCAGGTCCACGTTGATTGCTAATATATCTGGCACCGTTAGCAGTTGACACCTTCTTGTTGAAACTGGGAGTCTCAGGGAAATCGATCCTTGGTATTGCCAAGGGAAAACTTCCGCTACACTGCATCTCACACCTTCCACTTGGGGTAACCAACGAGGGGCGAGAAGCCATCAAGCAAAGTTTTCTGGCGCCGTTGCCGGGGACTCCACTCTTCAAGATAGGGGAGTTGCACGCTATCTTTTACCTTTGCTTTTAGTCTTGTTAGTTTACCTTTCAGTTTTTGCTTTAGTATCTTTTATAGAAAATCACAAAAATAGTTATCTTGCTTGCTTGCTACTATGGGTTCCACCGAGAACACCAAGTTGTGTGACTTCACTAGTCACAACAACGATGACTTTATCTGCACACCATCACTACACCTGCCACTTCAGCACCTTCATATGAAATTAAACCTGCTTTACTGAACTTAGTTATGAAAGATCAATTCTCCGGTGCTGGAGATGATGCTGCTTTACACTTAAACAATTTTGTTGAACTTTGTGATATGCAAAAGTACCAAGAAATAGATGGTAATATTGTTAAGCTTAAGCTTTTTCCTTTCTCCTTGAGAGGAGGAGCTAAAATTTGGTTTCAGTCTTTGCCTAGAAATAGCATAGATTCATGGGACAAGTGCAAAGATGCTTTTATTGGAAAGTACTATCCACCTGCTAAAATTATCCAACTAAGGAGTAACATAATGAATTTTAAACAATTGGATAATGAACACGTTGCCCAAGCTTGGGAACGTATGAAATCTCTTATCAAGAACTGCCCAATTCATGGTTTGACTACTTGGATGGTTATCCAAACTTTTTATGCAGGCTTGAACTTTACCTCGCGGAACTTGTTAGATTCGGCCGCGGGAGGAACTTTTATGTCAACTACACTTGGTGCTGCCACGAAGCTTCTCGATGAGATGATGACCAACTATTCCCAATGGCACACCGAACGCGCTCCAACAGGTAGGAAGGTAAACTCTGTCGAGGAGATTTCCTCCCTAAATGAAAAAGTTGACTTGATCATGTCTCTACTTTCGAAGCAATCTTATGTTGATCCTCGTGATGTTCCTTTAAATTCTTTGATTGCTCAAGAACAAGTAGATGTGAACTTTATCTCTAGAAACAATTTTAATAACAATGCTTATAGGAGTATTTTTGGTAGCAATCCTAGACCATTCCCCTCTAATTCTTATGGGAACAACAATGCTTATCCTAGCACCAAGAACTCCACTACTGAACTAGAGATTATGCTTAAAGATTTCATCACTACTCAAAAAGCCTTTAATAAGAGTGTAGAAGAAAAACTAAACAAACTAGATGATCTCTCTTTGAAGGTAGACAATTTAGCCAATGAGGTTGAATTGCTTAAAATTAAAACTTCTCCTCTTGAGGAGAGGAAGGTCACTCCTATGAATGCTATTCAAGTGCAAATTAATGAAAACATTAGGATGATGGCTAAACTTAGAGAGATATGGGCTAGAGAAAGGGAGGAAGAAGATAGAATTAAGAGCCTTCCTACCCACCACACTGTTGCTACTATCCAAGTTGTTGAGGATATTCAAACTCTTAGCACCCAATGCACTCCTGGTCCCATTGAACCTATTAATGGTGATGCTATGACTATAGAAACTACCAAACAAGTGAACCTAAAGGACACCACTACCACCTTACTTGATGGTAGTGACCTTGATTTTGACAATTGCACTCTTACCGAAGTTATTGATTTCCTTCACAAGATGTCTAGAGATCCCCGCACTAGCACACTTAATCTTGCCTTCACAGAGCATATCACTAATGCTCTTATCAAAGCTAGGGAGGAGAAACTTAGAGTAGAAGCCTCCATACCTAGAAAGCTAGAAGATGGTTGGGATCCTATGATAAAAATTAAGTTGAATAACTTCTCTTACTATGCTTTATGTGATATTGTAGCTAGTACATCTGTTATGCCCAAAAGACTATATGATATGCTTAAATTGAAACCTTTTGATTCTTGTTCTATTGGTGTTCGTCTCGTTGATTCTTCCATAAAGAAACCTTTGGGGAGGATCTACGATGTTCTTATCATTGTCAATGACAACTATGTTCCCGTTGATTTTACTATTATGGATATTGAATGTGAACCTTCTTGTCCAATTATTTTGGGACGTCCTTTTCTACGCACCGTTGGTGCTATCATTGACATGAAAGAGGGGAATATAAAATTCCAGTTTCCTCTCAAGAAAGGGATGGAACACTTCCCTCGAAAGAAGATTAAGTTACCTTTTGAGTCTGTTGTACGGGCTAGCTATTCTTTTACTCTTGATAAAACTTGATCTCTATGCATTATGCCTAGCTTAAAGGCATAAAAGAAAGCGCTTTTGGGAGGCAGCCCACATGAATAAATTTTATTTTGTTTTTGTTGTGTCTTGATGTTGTTACTACAGTAGCATCATCATTGTATCTTTGCTTTTCAATTTTGTGCCAAGTATAGCCTCTGATTGCAAGAAAGTTCAAAAGTTGTGACGTGTTGTCCAGGAAACAGATTCTGTCCTTGGATAGAAAAATTCGTATAAAATCACCAGATCATCTTTTTGGTCTGAATTTTTTCGACAGCGTGCTCTATACAATTGTCTTTCGTGCATCTGTTTTGAGTTTTTTGATTAGAGTTGCAGAAGTACCCCAAAAAAATCATTTACTACCTGTTGTTCTGTTTTTCACAGATTCTGTCCTGTTTTGCCTTTCCTTCATTTTGCAAACCTAGAGCTTGCTTTTTCTTTGCAAAAACCTTTTGGCAATCTTGAGAAACAGTAGATCTTCAAGAATATCTTTATTTACAGCAAGGAACAATTATTTTATTAAGGGTACTAACCTCGCTAATCAGATTATGATGAGTTATGTATGAAGGGAGTTTTCAAGTGTGCGAGGGAAGATGATAAAAAGATTCAGGAGTGTCAAACGCTCAAGCTTGGGGATGCCCCCATGCACCCCCAAGAAATATTCAAGGAGACTCAAGCGTCTAAGCTTGGTGATGCCCCCGTGCATCCCCTTCTCCATCAACATTATCAGTTCGTCTTTCGTTCCACTATATTTTAATCACTTCATGTGTTATGTGCTATGCTTGGAGTGTCTTGCTTTTAGTTTTCCTTTTTAGTTTTCCTTAGCTTTTCATAACGAGTCGGAACTCAGCTTTCTTTACGTGGGAGAGAAACACGCTCCACTTCTACCTAGAACATAACATAGAATTTTCATGTCTATCCTTGTTGTGTGTGTTCTTTGTCTTTTAATAGCTACTATCATGCTTAGCTCTTAACTTTCATGCTTATATTTTTAAAGAGCTTTCGTTTAGTTGGTTGCTTGAACTCTCTTTAGTTATCATGATTATCTTATTAAGAGAGTTTGCTTCCGTTGCATTGGTTGATATGTCTATGATAAAGATGCTACGTGCATAATGGCGCTTAGTAGTTCATGTTTTCTTATGGTTAGTCTCAAATAGCTGGGGGGTTCCCAATGTGTTATTGGAGTACCAACATGATTTGTTTGCCTATGATGTGGTATGGTTTAGTAATATCTTCCTTCAAGAATTTATTTTGATTGACTTGGTGTATGCTCACGCATATTTAAGACTGTAAAGAAAGTCTGTCAAGCATTGATGATCTTTTATTCTGAGTAGCGATATAACTACCATGCCTGATTCAATGTTGCTTTGTCGCTCTGCATGATTATGACCGTCATTGCTCTCTTAGTTGGTCGCTCCCAGTCTTTTGCTAACCTTCGCCTGTACTAAGCGGACTGACTGCTTGTGCATCCACATTCCTTTATTCCAGTTATGCCATATGAGTCCACCATACCTTCCTACATGGTATTTACCTGCCATTCCTAACAGAGACTTGCATGTACCATCTCGAAATTATTCAAAGAAAAGCATTCCTACTTTGTGCCTCTGTTGTAAGTTCATGAGGAAGTAGTAGTTAATTCATGATCTTTTTAAGTTGGACAAGCTTCACCCCGGGATTGCATGTATAATGTGCAAACCCATAATACGAGAAGGAACTGGCATTGAGTGCGCCCGGCTCAAAATGATAATATAACAAACAAACCCTCCTTCATGCTTTGTTCATGAGAAATCAGAAAACTTTGGCAGTGATAAACAAAGGAGATTAAGAGGATGTGATCGTCCTCATTCGGGAGCCGTTCCTCGAAACTTGTCCATCTCAAGAAGTGATTGAGTTGTCTGCTAGCATTCGTTGACGAAACATGCATAATCTAAAAAAATAATTATTACCTCTGTTTTAAAACCAAGAGCTCTGGTAGATGTTTTGTCTTTGTTTCCGACTACGGGTTTTCAATCTTGCCAACAAAAGCCACGGTTCGAGAGTCTCCACCTTCTTTTAAAGCACCAACTATTGAGAGCATGATTGTCATTCTGAGTGTAATGTGCATTGTCCCAAAGTAGCATTGTCTTTTGCATGATTGTGATATCGTTTATTTTGAAATCATTGTATCTAGTCATCACTTAAACCTTGGAGGTGCCCCTGCATTTATGTTTTGCTTCACTAAAGGGGGCAAGCTAGATATAACTTTATCATGTTTGCACACCATGCTCATTGCAAATATATTAGATGTTTCAGTATCATATTGTAAAACTTTCAGTTCTTTGTGATTTTCTCATGAGGCAACTTAATTACTATAGATTCATTGTCTCAGTAAGCTTTTGTCATGTGACTATGAAAAAGTCCTATATGGTTAATAGCATGTCACCACAGAAATTATTCTTGTTATCATTTACCTACTCGAGGACGAGCAGGAATTAAGCTTGGGGATGTTGATACGTCCAAAACGTATCTATAATTTCTGCTTGCTCCATGCCTCTTTTGGGTGATATTGCTATGATATTTATACACTTCCATACACTTTTGATCATATTTGGACTAACCTATTAACTCAGTGCACCCCAGTGCCAGTTTCTGTTTTCGGCTGTTTTTGTATTTCAGGTTTTCCCATTACGAGAACTGCAAGAAAAATACCGGAAAAATTATATAAAAAATCAGCGTTCCTGAAGCTACCAGGCACCCGAAGCACAGCCGAAGGGGGACCACCAGGGCCCCAGGCGCCCTAGTGGCGCCCCCCTGGGCCGCGCCGGGGGGGCGCCTGGCCCCCCCGAGCCTCGTTTGATGCCCCCCTCGAGACGGGAACTCTTTTTCGCGATCTCATCTCTGTTTCGCCGCCGCCGCCACTTCCAAGATCGGGAGCACCAGGAGAACTCTTCCCGGCACCCTGTCGAAGGGGAGGATCACCACCGGGAGCCTCTCCACCACCATGGACGCCTCCCGGATGAGTTGTGAGTAGTCTCCCTTGGACCATGGGTCCATGACCAGTAGCTATGTGATGTTCTCCTCCCGTTCTTGTGCTTCACTAATTAGTCCTCGTGAGCTGCCCTACATGATCGAGGCACATATGTAATCCTTATGCTGTTGCTATGATAAGTTTGCTGGGATCCGATGGATTATGAGATTATGTTCAGATTGTGTTTGAGTAATATATTTGATTTACCTCTTTTATATTTATGTTCGTAAGTAATTCTTGCATGTTCTCCGTTGTTATTTATTGCTTTGGCCAAGTAGTAGGTAGTGACTCCAAGAGGGAACGTTATGCTTGATTGTGGGTTCATGCCCCTCGATGACTAGCTTGAGTGACAGAAACATGAGTCTAGGGGATGTGCTGTTGCCACAAGGGGGAAAACAATGGTGCTTGTGCCCGCAGGTGCAAGGATTGTTTACTTTACGCAAAGTTCTTTTAATGCAGTTGTTTGTTGCTTTGAGTTTACACTATGGGTGGGACTCGCAACTTAATACCAGCGAGATGTTCTGGATAGATATCTCAAGGTGGATGATAAGTAGTAGATGCAGATGGATTTCGGTCTACTTACCTCGGCGTACCGCCCATGCTTTGAACCTCTACCTTTCTTGCAACTTAGTCAGCATTGGTTTGCGCACATGGTCCTGTCAATTGCCCAGCTGTAATTCGTTTACCTCACATAGCTGTTTTATCGTCTTTTGGGAGAGAGACATCACTAGTGAACGTCATGGGACTCCGGTCCATATTACCATCATTGATCACATTCACTATTTACTTTCAGCTTTTTATTTACTATTGCAATTATATCTATCACTACTATCACTTGCGTTTGATCCTTTGTAAACTACAAGGCCGGAGAGATTGACAACCTCTCTGTACTCGTTGGGAGCAAAGTTATTTGTATCTGTGTGCAGGTCCACGTTGATTGCTAATATATCTGGCGCCGTTAGAAGTTAATACCTTCTTGTTGAAACTGGGAGTCTCAGGGAAATCGATCCTTGGTATTGCCAAGGGAAAACTTCCGCTACACTGCATCTCACACCTTCCACTTGGGGTAACCAGCGAGGGGTGAGAAGCCATCAGCGTTGAGTTTGCTCAATTTTCTTGCCGTTACTAGTCCAATCTTGATTCGGCGGCATCGTGGGATGAAGCGGCCCGGACCGACCTTACACGTACGCTTACGTGAGACTGGTTCCATCGACAGACATGCACTAGTTGCATAAGGTGGCTGGCGGGTGTCTGTCTCTCCCACTTTAGTCGGATCGGATTCGATGAACAGGGTCCTTATGAAGGGTAAATAGAAATTGATAAATCACGTTGTGGTTTTGGCGTAGGTAAGAAATGTTCTTGCTAGAAAACATATAGAAGCCACGTAAAAAACGTGCAACAACAATTAGAGGTCGTCTAACTTGTTCTTGCAGCATGTGCTATGTGATATGGTATGGCCAAGAAGATGTGATGAATGATATATGTGATGTATGAGATTGATCATGTTCTTGTAATAGGGAATCACGACTTGCATGTCGATGAAAATGACAACCGGCAAGAGCCATAGGAGTTGTCTTAATTATTGTATGACCTGCGTGTCACTGAATAACGCCATGTAATTACTTTACTTCATTGCTAAACGTTAGCCATAGTGGTAGAAGTAATGTTTGGTGTGACGACTTCATGAAGACACGATGATGGAGATCATGGTGTCGTGCCGGTGACAAAGATGATCATGGTGCCCCGAAGATGGAGATCGAAGGAGCAAGATGATATTGGCCATATCATGTCACTTTATTTGATTGCATGTGATGTTTATCATGTTTATGCATCTTGTTTACTTAGAACGACGGTAGTAAATAAGATGATCTCTCACTAAATATTTCAAGAATTGTGTTCCCCCTAACTGTGTACCGTTGCTAAGGATCGTTGTTCCGAAGCACCACGTGATGATCGGGTGTGATAGGCTCTAACGTTCGCATACGACGGGTGTAAGCCAGATTTACACATGCAATACACTTAGGGTTCACTTGACGAGCCTAGCATGTACAGACATGGCCTCGGAACACGGAAGACCGAAAGGTCGAACATGAGTCGTATAGAAGATACGATCAACATGAAGATGTTCACCGTTGATGACTAGTCCGTCTCACGTGATGATCGGACACGGGCTAGTCGATACGGATCATGTATCACTTAGATGACTAGAGAGATGTCAATCTGAGTGGGAGTTCATTAAAATTTGATTAGATGAACTTAATTATCATGAACTTAGTCTAAATTCTTTACAATATGTCTTGTAGATCAAATGGCCCATGCTCATGTCACCCTCAACTTCAACGCGTTCCTAGAGAAACCCAAGCTGAAAGACGGTGGTAGCAACTATACGGACTGGGTCCGTAACCTGAGGATCATCCTCATAGCTGCCAAGAAAACTTATGTCCTAGAAGCACCGCTAGGTGACGCTCCCGCCCCGGCAAACCAAGATGTTATGAACGCTTGGCAGTCGCGTTGTGATGACTACTCCCTGGTTCAGTGCGGCATGCTCTACAGCTTAGAATCGGGGCTCCAAAAGCGTTTTGAGCACCACGGGGCATATGAGATGTTCCAAGAGCTGAAAATAGTTTTCCAGGCTCATGCCCGAGTTGAGAGATATGATGTCTCCAACGCATTCTACAGCTGTAAGATGGAGGAAAACAGTTCTGTCAGTGAGCACATACTCAAGATTTCTGGGTTGCACAACCGCTTGTCTCAGTTGGGAATGAATCTCCCAGACGAAGCGATCGTTGACAGAATCCTCCAGTCGCTCCCACCTAGCTACAAGAGCTTCGTGTTGAACTTCAATATGCAAGGGATGGAGAAGTCCATTCCCGAGGTGTATTCAATGCTGAAATCAGCGGAGGTGGAGATCAGGAAAGAGCATCAAGTGTTGATGGTCAATAAAACCACTAAGTTCAAGAAGGCCAAGGGTAAGAAGAACTTCAAGAAGGACGGCAAGGGAGTTGCCGCGCCCGGTAAGCCAGTTGCCGGGAAGAAGCCAAAAGTATGGACCCAAGCCTGAGACTGAGTGCTTTTATTGCAAGGGAACGGGTCACTGGAAGCGGAACTGCCCCCAAATACTTAGCAGACAAGAAGGCCGGCAACGTCAAAGGTATATATGATATACATGTTATTGATGTGTACCTTACCAGCGCTCGTAGTAGCTCCTGGGTATTTGATACCGGTGCAGTTGCTCATATTTGTAACTCAAAGCAGGAGCTGCGGAATAAGCGGAGACTGGCGAAGGACGAGGTGACGATGCGCGTCGGGAATGGTTCCAAGGTCGATGTGATCGCCGTCGGCATGCTGCCTCTACATCTACCCTCGGGATTAGTGTTAAACCTTAATAATTATTATTTGGTACCAGCTTTGAGCATGAACATTGTATCTGGATCTCGTTTGATGCGAGATGGCTACTCGTTTAAATCCGAGAATAATGGTTGTTCTATTTATTTGAGAGATATGTTTTATGGTCATGCCCCGCTGGTCAATGGTTTATTTTTGATGAATCTCGATCGTGATGATACACATATTTATAGTGTGAATGCCAAAAGATGTAAAGTTGACAATGATAGTCCCACATACTTGTGGCATTGCCGCCTTGGTCATATTGGTGTCAAACGTATGAAGAAGCTTCATGCAGATGGACTTCTGGAGTCTCTTGATTATGAATCATTTGACACGTGCGAACCATGCCTTTTGGGCAAGATGACCAAGACTCCGTTCTCCGGAACAATGGAGCGAGCAACCAACTTATTGGAAATCATACATACCGATGTGTGTGGTCCAATGAGTGTTGAGGCTCGCAGAGGCTATCGTTATGTTCTCACCCTCACAGATGACTTGAGTAGATATGGGTATATCTACTTGATGAAGCACAAGTCTGAGACTTTTGAAAAGTTCAAGGAATTTCAGAATGAGGTTGAAAATCAATGTGACAGAAAAATAAAGTTCTTGCGATCGGATCGTGGGGGTGAATATTTAAGTCATGAATTTGGCACGCACCTTAGGAACTGTGGAATTGTTTCACAATTGACACCGCCCGGAACACCTCAGCGTAACGGTGTGTCCGAACGTCGAAATCGTACCCTGTTGGACATGGTGCGATCTATGATGTCTCTCACCGACTTACCGCTATCTTTTTGGGGTTATGCTTTAGAGACTGCCGCATTCACTTTAAATAGGGCTCCGTCAAAATCCGTTGAGACGACACCGTATGAACTTTGGTTTGGCAAGAAACCTAAGTTGTCGTTTCTAAAAGTTTGGGGTTGCGATGCTTATGTCAAGAAACTTCAACCTGAAAAGCTCGAACCCAAATCGAAAAAATGCGTCTTCATAGGGTACCCAAAGGAAACGATTGGGTACACCTTCTACCACAGATCCGAAGGCAAGGTCTTTGTTGCCAAGAATGGATCCTTTCAGGAGAAAGAGTTTCTCTCGAAAGAAGTGAGTGGGAGGAAAGTAGAACTTGATGAGGTGACAGTCACCCCTCCCGAACCGGAAAGTAGCGCAGTGCAGGAAATTGTTCCTGAGGTGCCTGCACCGACAAGGGAGGAAGTTAATGATGATGATCATGAAGAAACATATCAAGTTCCTACTGAACTTCGAAGGTCCACAAGGACACGTTCCGCACCAGAGTGGTACGGCAACCCTGTCATGGAAATCATGTTGTTAGACAACGGTGAACCTTCGAACTATGAAGAAGCGATGGCGGGCCCGGATTCCAATAAATGGCTTGGAGCCATGAAATCCGAGATAGAATCCATGTATGAAAAAAAGTATGGACTTTGGTGGACTTGCCCGGTGATAGGCATGCCATAGAAAATAAATGGATATTTAAGAAGAAGACATACGCGGATGGTAATGTGACCATCTATAAGGCTCGGCTTGTCGCTAAGGGTTATCGACAAGTTCAAGGGATTGACTACGACGAGACTTTCGCTCCCGTAGCAATGCTGAAGTCAGTCCGAATCATGTTAGCAATTGCCGCATTCTATGATTATGAGATATGGCAAATGGACGTCAAAACAGCATTCCTTAATGGTTACCTCAAGGAAGAACTGTATATGTGATGGCTTCTCGCCCCTCGTTGGTTACCCCAAGTGGAAGGTTTGAGATGTAGCGTAGCGGCAAATTTCCCTTGACAAAGATACCAAGGATCGAATCCCGTGAGACTCCGAGGGTCGACAAGAAGGTGTCAATGGCGCCAGAAACTTTGGCTTGACAGGACCTGCACACAGATACAAATAACTTTGCTCCCAACGAGTACAGAGAGGTTGTCAATCCCTCCGGCCTTGTCGTTTACAAAGGATCAAACGCAAGAGATAATAGTGATAGGTATGACTGCAACTAGGAAATAAGAACAGGAAGTAAATAGCGGGTGTGATCAGTGATGGTAATATGGACCGGGGTCCCATGATGTTCACTAGTGATGTCTCTCTCCCAAAAGACGATAAAACAGCTAAGCGAGGTAAACAAATTACAGCTGGGCAATTGACAAGATTATGTGCGCAAACCAATGCTAACTATGCTGTAAAGAAAGGTAGAGGCTCAAAAGCATGGGCGGTACGCCAAGGCAAGTAGACCAAAATCCATCTGCATCTACTACTAATCATCCACCTTGAGATATCTATCCAGAACATCTCGCTGGTATTAAGTTGCGAGTCCCACCCAAAGTGTAAACTCAAAGCAACAGACAACTGCATTAAGAGAACTTTGCGTAAAGTAAATAATCCTTGCACCCGCAAGTACAAGCACCGTTGTTTTCCCCCTTGTGGCAACAGCACATCCCCTAGACTCATGTTTCTGTCACTCAAGCTAGTTATCGAGGGGCATGAACCCACAATCAAGCATAACGTTCCCTCTTGGAGTTACTACCTACTACTCGGCCAAAGCAATAAATAGCAACGGAGAACATGCAAGAATTACTCAAGAACATAAATATAAAAGAGGTGAATCAAATATATTACTCACACACAATCTGAACATAATCTCATAATTCATCGGATCCCAGCAAACTCAGCATAGCAACAGCATAAAGATTACATATGTGCCTCGATCATGTAGGGCAGCTCACGAGGTCTAATCGATGAAGAACAAAGAGGGGAGGAGAACATCACATAGCTACTGGTCATGGACCCATTGTCAAAGGGAGACTACTCACAACTCATCCGGGAGGCGTCCATGGTGGTGGAGAAGCTCTCGGTGGTGGTTCTCCCCTCCGGCAGGGTGTCGGGAAGAGTTCTCCTGGTGCTCCCGATCTTGGAAGCACGGCGGCGGCGGAACAGAGACGAGATCGTAAAAAGGGTTTCCGTCCTCGAGGGTTTCGGGACGCGTGCTAAATATATGCCAAAGGGGGTCACGAGAGGCGGAGAGGGGGCCCAGGCGCCCCCCCGGCGCGGCCAGGAGGGGGGCCGCGTGGGCTGGCCGCCTGGGCTGCCCCTGGCTCCCCTCTGGCCCCACTTCTGGCGCGTGGAAGCTTCTGGAGCGCTGATTTTTTATATATTTTTCCCGGAATTTTTCTGGCAATTTAAGTAATGGGAAAACCTGAAATAGAAAAACAGCAGAGAATAGAAACTGGCACTGGGGTGCACTGAGTTAATAGGTTAGTCCAAATATGATCAAAAGTGTATGGAAGTGCATAAATATCATAGCAATATCACACAAAAGAGGCATGGAGCAAGCAGAAATTATAGATACGTTTTGGACGTATCAACATCCCCAAGCTTAATTCCTGCTCGTCCTCGAGTAGGTAAATGATAACAAGCATAATTTCTGTGGTGACATGCTACCAACCATATAAGAACTTTTAATTAAAGCAATCAAGGCATGTAATCCAATTCAAGTCATAACAAGCAAGAGTCTATATTAGCATTGTAACAAGTAACATAAGAACATAAAGGTGCAAGAGCTCTCGCTGTCCGTGACTCGAATGTCTCGAAATGGTGTTTGCGTGCAAGAAAGGGGATAGGGATATATGAGAGAGTAAAACATAGTTTTTGTATTGTTGAGAACTTAATCTACTAAATTTTCACACTTGGTCTTCTTTGGAATCTTATCTTGACTCATCCCCAGACCGTCAGCCAGGTACAAGTCAAAATGATCCACTCCCTTTCGATATTTTGAGCACTCATGCAATGGATGAGCGTAAGCAAGAAAGTCGACACTTAGGATGGTAAAGAGAGAGAAAATGATAGAGGGGGAAGACAAAAAAAAGGTGTGAAAGGCTCACATCAATGAGGACAATCATCGGCGAGAGAAAGCCAAATGATAGATATGATGTGAGGAGTAGGGATTGCCATGCAACGGATGCACATATGAGCTAAGGTAAGCTCTCCAATGGAACTAGTGGGGGTGCATCCAACTTGCTTGCACTAGAAGACCTAGAGCTCTTTTGAGGAGGCTCGTCATTGGAATATACAAGCCAAGTTCTATAGTGTAAAGGTCCCCACATAGCTATATGCATGAATGATAATCTCTATGGAGTACAAGGTATAAGATGGAGTACGAGTGTGGATCTCTCAAAAGAAATAGTAGTGTGCCCCCTTCTCTCTTTTTATTTCTTTTTCTCTTTTTTTCTATTTTTTTATTATTTTTTTGTGGCCTCAATGGCTCTTTCTATTTATCTCTCATTCGTCCTCTTTGGGATCTTTTGATTTGTCCTCTTTGGGATCTTTTCCTCACTTTAGGGGCAACACTCTATGTATTACAAGAAGTATAGACGATCTTTCACACTTTACAAAAGTACTCAACATAAAGAAAATGAAACTATCATGATGTATGCAAATGTATGCCTCTGCCAGTGTAGCAGGATATGCAATGATACTAGCGCGTCATGTAGCAATGATTAGGGCAAGGCCCAACTAGCATGCGGCTCATCGATCAAGCAAAAAGCATGTATGACATGAAGATCAAGTCATGAGAGGGTGGATGTTGCATGGCAATGTATCTCGGAAAGGCTATGGAAATGCTTTAATAGGTAGGTATGGTGGCTGTTTTGAGGAAGGATATAATGAGGCTTATGATGACAGAGCGTATCGTGCCAAGGATTTGGATGCACCGGTGAAGTATGTGCCAACTCTCGAGGTGAGAAAGGGCAATGCACGGTACCGAAGAGGCTAGAAAAATATGGTTAGGTGGAAGTGTCAACCTTCGAATACTCACATTAGTCCGAAGAACTCATGCACTTATTATCGGTAACTCTCAATCTAATTAGGAGGTTCACAAAGAGACAAGTACCCCGAGGAGGAGTGTATGGGGATTTGGTTATCCTTGCGCATCCTCGACTCATGATACGTGAGTGTACTCTAATATTCGATCCTTCCAAAGATTAGTGATCCATTTAGTAGCTAAAGTTCTCAACTATTTTGTAGGTTTTCGAAAATAAACACAGATTGCCCAAAATACGACATCTATCACTAATAGGCTAAAGCTCTTGACACCAAAACTTCAGACATTACTCATGGCAACACCTCAAAACTATTGCAAGTTACTACTAAAATTAAATAGCAACCTTAATTACCTACTTTAAGTTAAGACACAAAGCTCAGTGCAACAGACAAACTCTCTTAACAAGATAAACATGAAAACTCAAGAGAGTTCAACAACCAACTAAACAAAAGCTCTTAAAAAAAGCATGAAAACTAAGAGCTAAACATGACAGTAGCTATTGAAAGACAAAGAACACACACAGCAAAGATAAGCATGAAAATCCTATGCTGTGTTCTAGGTTGAAGTGGAGCGTGTTTCTCTCCCACACAAAGAAAGCTGGGTTCTAACTTGTTATGAACAGCAAGTAAAGCTAAAGAAAACTAAAAGTGAAACTAAAAGCAAGACGCTCCAAGCATAGCACATAACGCATGAAGTGATAAAATATAGTGGAACGAAAGACGAACTGATAATTGTTGATGGAGAAGGGGATGCACAGGGGCATCCCCAAGCTTAGACGCTTGAGTCTTCTTGAATATTTCTTGGGGGTGCACGGGGGCATCCCCAAGCTTGAGCGTTTGACCCTCCTGAATCTTTTTATCATCTTCCCTCGCACACTTGAAAACTCCCTTCATACATAACTCATCATAATCTGATTAGCGAGGTTAGTACCCATAATAAAATAACTTTTCCTTGCTGGAAATAAAGATAATCTTGAAGAGCTACTGTTTCTCAAGATTGCCAAAAGATTTTTGCAAAGAAAAAGCAAGCTCAAGGTTTGCAAAACGAAGAAAAGGCAAAACATGACAGAATTTGTGAAAAACAGACCAGCAGGTAGTAAATAATTTTTTCGGGGCACTTCTGCAACTCAAATCAAAAAACTCAGAATAGACGCCCGAAAGCCAATTGTATAGAGCACGTTGTCAAAACAATTCAGATCAAAAAGATGATTTGGTGATTTTATACGAATTTTTCTGTCCAAGGACAGAATCTGTTTTCTGGACTGCACGTCACAACTTTTGAACTTTCTTGCAATCAGAGGCTAAACTTGGCACAAAGCGGAAATGAAAAGATACAATGATGATGCTACTGTAGTAACAAACATCAAGATACAACAAAAGAAAAATAAAACTTTATTCATTGTGGACTGCCTCCCAAAAGCGCTTTCTTTTATGCCTTTAAGCTAGGCATGATGCAAAAAGAGAGGATCAAGTTTTATCAAGAGTAAAAGAATAGCTAGCCCGTATAACGGACTCAAAAGGTAACTTAATCTTCTTTCTAGGGAAGTGTTCCATCCCTTTCTTGAGAGGAAATTAGAATTTTATATTCCCCTCTTTCATGTCAATGATAGCACCAACGGTGCGAAGAAAAGGACGTCCCAAAATAATTGGACAAGAAGGTTCACATTCAATATCCATAATAGTAAAATCAACGGGAACATAATTGTCATTGACAATGATAAGAACATCGTCGATCCTCCCCAAAGGTTTCTTTATGGAAGAATCAACAAGACGAACACCAAAAGAACAAGGATCAAAAGATTTCAATTTAAGCATATCATATATTCTTTTGGGCATAACGGAGGTACCAACTCCAACATCACATAAAGCATAGCAAGAGAAGTTATTCAACTTAATTTTAATCATAGGATCCGAACCATCTTCTAGCTTTCTAGGTATGGAGGCTTCTACCCTAAGCTTCTCCTCCCTAGCTTTGATGAGAGCATTAGTGATATGCTCCGTGAAGGCAAGATTAAGCGTGCTAGTGTGGGGATCTCTAGACATCTTGTGAAGGAAATCAATAACTTCAGAAAGGGTGCAATTATCAAAATCAAGGTCACTACTATCAAGTAAAGTGGTAGTGGTGTCCTTTAGGCTCACTTGTTTGGTAGCTTCTATGGTCATAGGAGTTTCTACGGTTGAGGTCATAGCATCACCATTAATAGGTCCAATGGGACTAGGAGTGCATTGGGTGCTAAGAGTTTGGATATCCTCAACAACTTGGATAGTAGCAACAGTGTGGTGGGTGGGAAGGCTCTTAATTCTATCTTCTTCCTCCTTTTCTCTAGCCCATCTCTCTTTAAGTTTAGCCATCATCCTAATGTTTTCATTAATTTGCACTTGAATAGCATTCATAGGAGTGGTCTTCCTCTCCTCAGGAGGGGAAGTTCTAATTTTAAGCAATTCTACCTCATGGGCTAAATTGTCTACCTTCGAAGAGAGATTATCTAGTTTGGCTAGTTTTTCTTCTACACTCTTATTGAAGGCTTTTTGGGTATTGATAAAGTCTTTAAGAATAATCTCTAGTTCAGAAGTGGAGTTCTTGTTGTTAGGATAAGCATTGTTGTTCCCATAGGAATTAGAGGGGAACGGTCTAGGGTTGCTACCAAAGTTACTCCTATAAGCATTGTTATTGAAATTGTTTCTAGAGATAAAGTTCACATCTACTTGATCTTGAGCAATCAAAGAATTTAAAGGAACATCATGAGGATCAATAGGAGATTGCTTGGAAAGTAGAGACATGATCAAGTCAACTTTTTCATTTAGGGAGGAAATCTCCTCGACAGAGTTTACCTTCCTACCTGTTGGAGCGCGTTCGGTGTGCCATTGGGAGTAGTTGGTCATCATCTCATCGAGAAGCCTCGTGGCAGCACCAAGTGTAGTTGACATAAAGGTTCCTACCGCGGCCGAATCTAACAAGTTCTGCGAGGTAAAGTTCAAGCCTGCATAAAAAGTTTGGATAACCATCCAAGTAGTCAAACCCTGAGTAGGGCAGTTCTTGACAAGAGATTTCATGCGTTCCCAAGCTTGGGCAACGTGTTCATTATCCAATTGTTTAAAATTCATTATGTTACTCCTTAGTTGGATAATTTTAGCAGGGGGATAGTACTTCCCAATAAAGGCATCCTTGCACTTGTCCCAAGAATCTATGCTATTCCTAGGCAAGGATTGAAACCAGATTTTAGCTCCTCCTCTCAAGGAGAAAGGAAAAAGCTTAAGCTTAACAATATCACCATCTATTTCTTGGTACTTTCGCATATCATAGAGTTCAACAAAATTATTTAAGTGCAAAGCAGCATCATCTCCAGCACCGGAGAATTGATCTTTCATAACTAGGTTCAGTAAAGCAGGTTTAATTTCATAAGAAGGTGCTGAAGTGGCAGGTGTAGTAATAGCCGTGCAGATAAAGTCATCGTTGTTATGACTAGTGAAGTCACACAACTTGGTGTTCTCGGTGGAACCCATAGCAGCAGCAAGCAAGATAACTATTTTTGTGATTTTTGATAGAAGACACTAAAGCAAAAAAACTGAAAGGTAACTAACAAGACTAAAAAGTAAAGATAAAAGATAGCGTGCAACTTCCCTATCTTGAAGAGTGGAGTCCCCGGCAACGGCGCCATAAACTTGCTTGATGGCTTCTCGCCCCTCGTTGGTTACCCCAAGTGGAAGGTTTGAGATGTAGCGTAGCGGCAAATTTCCCTTGGCAAAGATACCAAGGATCGAATCCCGTGAGAATCCGAGGGTCGACAAGAAGGTGTCAATGGCGCCAGAAACTTTGGCTTGACAGGACCTGCACACAGATACAAATAACTTTGCTCCCAACGAGTACAGAGAGGTTGTCAATCCCTCCGGCCTTGTCGTTTACAAAGGATCAAACGCAAGAGATAATAGTGATAGGTATGACTGCAACTAGGAAATAAGAACAGGAAGTAAATAGCGGGTGTGATCAGTGATGGTAATATGGACCGGGGTCCCATGATGTTCACTAGTGATGTCTCTCTCCCAAAAGACGATAAAACAGCTAAGCGAGGTAAACAAATTACAGCTGGGCAATTGACAGGATTATGTGCGCAAACCAATGCTAACTATGCTGTAAAGAAAGGTAGAGGCTCAAAAGCATGGGCGGTACGCCAAGGCAAGTAGACCGAAATCCATCTGCATCTACTACTAATCATCCACCTTGAGATATCTATCCAAAACATCTCGCTGGTATTAAGTTGCGAGTCCCACCCAAAGTGTAAACTCAAAGCAACAGACAACTGCATTAAAAGAACTTTGCGTAAAGTAAACAATCCTTGCATCCGCAAGTACAAGCACCGTTGTTTTCCCACTTGTGGCAACAACACATCCCCTAGACTCATGTTTCTGTCACTCAAGCTAGTCATCGAGGGGCATGAACCCACAATCAAGCATAACGTTCCCTCTTGGAGTTACTACCTACTACTCGGCCAAAGCAATAAATAGCAACTGAGAACATGCAAGAATTACTCAAGAACATAAATATAAAAGAGGTGAATCAAATATATTACTCACACACAATCTGAACATAATCTCATAATCCATCGGATCCCAGCAAACTCAGCATAGCAACAGCATAAAGATTACATATGTGCCTCGATCATGTAGGGCAGCTCACGAGGTCTAATCGATGAAGAACAAAGAGGGGAGGAGAACATCACATAGCTACTGGTCATGGACCCATGGTCCAAGGGAGACTACTCACAACTCATCCGGGAGGCGTCCATGGTGGTGGAGAAGCTCCTGGTGGTGGTTCTCCCGCTCCCGATCTTGGAAGCGTGGCGGCGGCGGAACAGAGACGAGATCGTAAAAAGGGTTTCCGTCCTCGAGGGTTTCGAGACGCGTGCTAAATATATGCCAAAGGGGGTCACCAGAGGCGGAGAGGGGGGCCCACGCGCCCCCCCGGCGCGGCCAGGAGGGGGGCCGCGTGGGCTGGCCGCCTGGGCTGCCCCTGGATCCCCTCTGGCCCCACTTCTGGCGCGTGGAAGCTTCTGGAGCGCTGATTTTTTATATATTTTTCCCGGAATTTTTCTGGCAATTTAAGTAATGGCAAAACCTGAAATACAAAAACAGCAGAGAACAGAAACTGGCACTGGGGTGCACTGAGTTAATAGGTTAGTCCAAATATGATCAAAAGCGTATGGAAGTGCATAAATATCATAGCAATATCACACAAAAGAGGCATGGAGCAAGCAGAAATTATAGATACGTTTTGGACGTATCAACATCCCCAAGCTTAATTCCTGCTCGTCCTCGTGTAGGTAAATGATAACAAGCATAATTTCTGTGGTGACATGCTACCAACCATATAAGAACTTTTAAGTAAAGCAATCAAGGCATGTAATCCAATTCAAGTCATAACAAGCAAGAGTCTATATTAGCATTGTAACAAGTAACATAAGAACATAAAGGTGCAAGAGCTCTCGCTGTCCGTGACTCGAATGTCTCCAAATGGTGTTTGCGTGCAAGAAAGGGGATAGGGATATATGAGAGAGTAAAACATAGTTTTTGTATTGTTGAGAACTTAATCTACTAAAGTTTCACACTTGGTCTTCTTTGGAATCTTATCTTGACTCATCCCCAGACCGTCAGCCAGGTATAAGTCAAAATGATCCACTCCCTTTCGATATTTTGAGCACTCATGCAATGGATGAGCGTAAGTAAGAAAGTCGACACTTAGGATGGTAAAGAGAGAGAAAATGATAGAGGGGGAAGACAAAAAAAAGGTGTGAAAGACTCACATCAATGAGGACAATCATCGGCGAGAGAAAGCCAAATGATAGATATGATGTGAGGAGTAGGGATTGCCATGCAACGGATGCACATATGAGCTAAGGTAAGCTCTCCAATGGAACTAGTGGGGGTGCATCCAACTTGCTTGCTCAAGAAGACCTATGAGCTAAGATATGGCAAATGGACGTCAAGACGGTATTCCTTAATGGTTTCCTCAAGGAAGAGCTGTATATGATGCAGCCGGAAGGTTTTGTCGATCCGGAGAATGCTAACAAGGTATGCAAGCTCCAGCGCTCGATATACGGGCTGGTGCAAGCATCTCGGAGTTGGAATATTTCCTTTAATGATGTGATCAAAGCGTTTGGCTTTATACAGACTTGGGGAGAAGCCTGTATCTACAAGAAAGTGAGTGGGAGCTCTGTAGCATTTCTCATATTATATGTGGATGACATATTGCTGATGGGAAATGATATAGAATTCTTGGAAAGTGTAAAGGCCTACTTGAATAAGAGTTTTTCAATGAAGGACCTTGGAGAAGCTGCTTACATATTAGGCATCAAAATCTATAGAGATAGATCAAGACGCCTCATTGGTCTTTCACAAAGCACATACCTTGACAAGATATTGAAGAAGTTCAATATGGATCAGTCCAAGAAAGGGTTCTTGCCTGTTTTGCAAGGTATGAGATTGAGCAAGGCTCAGTCCCCGACCACGGCAGAAGATAGAGAAAAGATGAGTGTCATTCCCTATGCCTCGGCCATAGGTTCTATCATGTATGCCATGCTGTGCACCAGACCTGATGTGAACCTTGCCATAAGTTTGGTAGGGAGGTACCAAAGTGATCCCGGTATGGAACACTGGACAGCGGTCAAGAACATCCTGAAGTACCTGAAAAGGACTAAGGATATGTTTTTCGTCTATGGAGGTGACGAAGAGCTCGTCGTAAAGGGTTACGTCGATGCTAGCTTCGACACAGATCTGGATGACTCAAAGTCACAAACCGGATACATGTATATTTTGAATGGTGGAGCAGTCAGCTGGTGCGGTTGCAAGCAGAGCGTAGTGGCGCATTCTACATGTGAAGCGGAGTACATAGCTGCTTGCGAAGCAGCACAAGAAGGAGTCTGGATGAAGGAGTTCATCACCGACCTAGGAGTCATTTCAAGCACGTCAAGCCCGATGACTCTCTTCTGTGACAACACTGGAGCTATTGCCATTACCAAGGAGCCCAGGTTTCACAAGAAGACCAAGCACATCAAGCGCCGTTTCAACTCCATCCGTAATTACGTTCAAGATGGAGACATAGATATTTATAAAGTGCATACGGATGTGAATGTCGCAGACCCGTCGACTAAACCTCTTCCACGGGCAAAACATGATCAACACCAGAACTCTATGGGTGTTCGATTCATCATAATGTAACTAGATTATTGACTCTAGTGCAAGTGGGAGACTGTTGGAAATATGCCCTAGAGGCAATAATAAAAGTATTATTATTATATTTCCTTGTTCATGATAATTGTCTGTTATTCATGCTTGAATTGTATTGTACGGAAACAGCGATACATGTGTGAATACATAGACCACAACGTGTCCCTGGTAAGCCTCTAGTTACTAGCTCGTTGATCAACAGATGGTCACGGTTTCCTGACCATGGACATTGGATGTCATTGATAACGGGATCACATCATTAGGAGAATGATGTGATGGACAAGACCCAATCCTGAGCCTAGCACGAGATTGTATAGTTCGTAATGCATAAGCTTTTCTAATGTCAAGTATTTATTCCTTAGACCATGAGGTTGTGCAACTCCCGGATACCGTAGGAATACTTTGGGTGTGCCAAACGTCACAACGTAACTGGGTGGCTATAAAGGTACGCAACGGGTATCTCCGAAAGTGTCTGTTGAGTTGGTACGAACCGAGACTGGGATATTGTCACTCCGTATGACGGAGAGGTACCTCTGCGCCCTCTCGGTAAGACATCATCATAATGAGCTCAAAGTGACTAAGGAGTTAGTCACGGGATGATGGATTACGGAACGAGTAAAGAGACTTGCCATGACGAGATTGAACAAGGTATCGGGTATACCGACGATCGAATCTCGGGCAAGTACCGTACCGATAGACAAAGGGAATAACATACGGGATTGAGTGAATCCTAGACACAGTGGTTCATCCGATGAGATCATCGAGGAACACGTGGGAACCAACATGGGTATCCAGATCCCGCTGTTGGTTATTGACCGGAGAGTCGTCTCGGTCATGTCTGCGTGTCTCCCGAACCCGTAGGGTCTACACACTTAAGGTTCGATGACGCTAGGGTTGTAGAGATACATGCACGTGGAAACCCGAATGTTGTTCGGAGTCCCGGATGAGATCCCGGACGTCACGAGGAGTTCCGGAATGGTTCGGAGGTAAAGAATGATATATAGGAAGTCCAGTTTCGGTCATCGGATGAATTCCGGGGGTCACCGGGAGTGTCCCGGGACCACCGAAGGGGTCCCGGGGGTCCACCGGGTGGGCCACCTATCCCGAAAGGCCCCATAGGCCGCAAGGGGAAGGGGGCCAGCCCCTGGTGGGCTGGCGCACCACATGGGCCCCCCTCCATGCGCCTAGGGTTGAAACCCTAGGGGGAGGGGGCGCCCCCTATGCCTTGGGGGGGCAAGTTTCCCCCCTCTGGCCGCCGCCCCCCTAGGAGATTGGATCTCCTAGGGCCGGCGCCCCCCGACCCCTATATATAGTGGGAAGGAGAGGGCAGCCGCACTCCAAGCCTCTGGCGCCTCTCCCCCCTCCCGTCACACCTCCAACTCCTCTCGCAGGGCGCCGGCGAAGCCCTGCAGTTTTTCCTGTTGCATCCACCACCACGCCGTCGTGCTGCTGGATCTCCGACAACCTCTCCTCCGCCCTTGTTGGATCAAGAAGGAGGAGACGTCGCTGTACCGTACGTGTGTTGAACGCGGAGGTGCCGTCCGTTCGGCGCTGGGATCATCGGTGACGAGGATCACGAAGAGTACGACTACTTCATCCACGTTCCTTCGAACGCTTCCGCACGCGATCTGCAAAGGGTATGTAGATGCACTCATTTATACTCGTTGCTAGATGACTCCTTAGATTGATCTTGGTGAAGCGTAGGAAATTTTTTGAATTCTGCTACGTTCCCCAACACCCCCCCCCCCGTCGTCACCATAGGTGGCCGTCGGCCGAAGGACGTGCATCTCACAGTGACGATGGGGCTTCTCCCGACGGTAACGGATGGTGCAGTCCGTGCATGGGACATCGGCTGCAGGAAGGGCACGACGGTGCGGTTGGCCTATATTACTGGATGGCAGGCACACCATCATCATCAACTCCGTTTTTTATAAGAGTAGAGAGTAGAGATGTGTGCATCAAAGCTGAGTGTATGCTCCTGGTGTTTTGTATCCTCGGAGCAAGTACAATAGAGCCGAGTCAGCAGGCTATAAGGAATAAACTAGTATATTTCTACTTAGTTGGAGGAAAGAGAAGAAGAGAGAGAAGGTAAGCGGGCTCTTCGCAAAGAGCCAGATCTAGCACGTGCTCCTAGGCACTTTGTGAGAATGAAAGGTGGGCCACATAATAAAAAAAATAGTATACTCTTTTGAGTTACTATTGTACATGTTGGCTATAAGATGAGCTGTAGATGACATGACACTGGCTTATAGCCAGGTTATACTATTAACCATGCTCTCATGATACTTCATTATGAGTTAATAAAGAATGCTCTTTTCCAAAAAGGAAACAACACATTCACCGGAAATGAAGTAATCACGTCAAACTTCCGGAAATGAACAAAGGCTTGACCATTTCTAAAGAAAAAAGGTTCAGGACCAGTTTCACTACCAAATCAGTTCATTACCTTAAACTAGAGGAAATCAACAAAGTTTATCACCAATTTCATTAAGAACTATCTCATGTGACTGTTCCCGCAAGAACCTTACAAGAAGTTAAACTGTAACTGTAATTCAAGGAGATCAGAGAAGCACACAAAATTCGAGGAGATCGGACAAGCACAAATTTCAGCAAAATAATACAAGGATAAGCACAAAAAATGCACGGAACAGCAAGCAAAAATCATCACAACCAATAGAGATCACCAACTCCATGACGTCAAACTCGAGGATAAGCTTGAATGCCCAGCTTTTTACAGGAAGCCTAAACCAATACAGATCAAGAACGACAAAAGTAGTCTTGAGACAATCAAAAAAGTTCATAATCAATTTCACTACTAAATTAGTCCAGCACAACAAACTTAAGGAGATGAACAAGGTTTCATGACCAATTTCAGCACCAAATGAGTTCATCACATGCCAAACTTGAGGAAATCAACAGAATTTCATGACCAATTTCACCACCGAAGCAAGTTCATCATATGCCAAACTAGAGGAAATTAACAAAGTTCGCGACCAACTTCACCACCAGACCACTACCTACTTTACTGGATCCAAGACGATCAACGCAGCAAAACAAGGAAGATAGACACCAAACATGACCACATCAACAAGGCTCTCGCATCGGCCATCCTCCATGAGCAGAGCACCACCTACTCGACCTTGACGTGGAAGACGTCCTTGCGCTCCTCCTCCTTGAGCTTGAGCAGGGTGACCCAGAGCACGCCATTCTTCATCTCGGCCTTGATCTTGTCCATCTTGTACGCGTCAGCGGGCGTCTCGATGCGGCGGTTGTACCTCGGCACCTTGGAGTCGTCGTCGCCGTCCCAGGGCTGCTTCTCGCCCTCGCCCTTGATCACCAGGATGTTATTGTCCGCGCGCACCTCCACGTGCTCCTTGGTCAGCCCCGGCATCGGCACCTTGAGGTACACCGCGTCGTCGTCCTCCTTGGCCACCCAGTGTGCGAGCCGCGACGCCCCAGCCCCAGCAGTGGAGGAGAGGCCGGTCTCCGTCAGAGACAGCAGACGGCCCAGCGGGTCGAGCACGTCTGCAGAATCAACACCAAGGACACCAAAAGCAGATCAGAAGGCTGATTTGACTCACGAGCGCAAAGAAACGGGGCATCACAGATGGGGGGAAGGGAGGCATACCCTGCGAGAAGAAGCTGGGGATGACGAGGTCGCGGCCGCTGTAGTCGTCGCCGTCGCCGTCGTAGCGGCTGATCTGGGTGTTGTACGGGCGGCGGGCGGCGGTGACGGCGGGGGAGTGGAGCGCGCGGAAGGCCACAGGAGCACCGGACTTGACGAGGCTGGCCGGCGCGGCACCCTCGGCCTTGCACACGACGGCGGAGGCCATGGTCTCTCTCCTCTTTCCCTCTCTTCTTTCCCTCACTCCTCTGCTGTGATGCTTCTGGATTCTTGTGGTGCGCGAGAGACGGGGTGGGGTGCGAAATGGAGAGGGTGGGTTTTGTAAAGGAGCAGCGGGAAAGCTTTCTTGGGGGAGGGGATGCTCAACTGGGTTTAGAAGCTTCTCGGGAGATCCATTGGGGCCTCGATCCTTCCAGAATGATCCGTTGGGGCTTTACGATTCGTGCTGCTTCATGTACGATCGGCTCAGCTACGTCGGGTACGAGTGATTTGCTTTTCAAAGATGGACTACTTTTGTGATGAATTCCTACTGTTTGGTGGACTCACATGGAAGCAACAGACGGGAAAATTTTGTGTTTTGATCCTTTTCTGAAAGTAATTCGAGATCTGACCGTAATTTGTAAATATTTCAGGATCTGACCATTTCTTAACGCCAAGGCCCCTGGCGGTAGGGTATAACAGCCTATCACCAAGGGCCTTGACGGTAGGAAACACCCCTACAGGCAAACAGGCTGGCGGTAGCCTGTACAACCCTACCGCCAAGGGCCTTGGCGGTAGGTGCGTGCATGAACTGTTTTTCGTACTTATGAAAAAAACAACCCTACCGCGAGAGGCCTTGGAGGTAGGTTGTTATACCTTACCGCCAGGGGCCTTGGCGATAGGCTGTTATACCTTACCGCCAGAGGCTTTGGCGGTAAGAAAGGGTCAGATCCCGAATTTTTTACAAAGTAGGGTTAGATCTCGAATAAGTTTCGAAAAAGGGTCAAAACACGAAAATTTGCCGCAACAGACAGCTGCATGTTCAGCTTATACAAGGCTCCTAAATAACCATATGAAAATAAGTATGAAGTAATCACACTATAAAACTGTGTTGAGGCTACACAATCCACCTTTGTATAATGACCCACAAAATCTAAGGTTACCCTCTTTTTTTTGAAAATAATATTGGGGAACCTCTGATTTGTAGCAAATCCAGCGTACGCTCTACCCTGCCACCTAATCACATGCACGGATCTTAGCACAAGAAGCCTTGCCACATCAGATTTGAAACTCGTAAGCAGGACATAAAAGTTGCGCGAACGCTATGCTAACCAAGCAGAACAGCCCACCGGAGACATGTGATTGAATCCCAGTTCCTCCTTTTAGTTTGTTTTTCACACGCGGTGGCAAAAATACACAATTTTTTTGTTCAATTTTTCAAAAATAAAATATGATAGATTTATAAAAAAATTACTTGCCACATGGAAAATTTCAATCTTTCTTTTGTACTGTTTCACATGTCAAGTTTGTTTTGTACACATGGAAAATTTTAGAAAAAAAATTCTCATGGTCCCGTGACAAATTCATAATTTTTTTTACTTCCAAACATAGCATTTTTTTTCTTTTTTTGTAATGCTACCATGGCAAGCTTTGAGAATTGTTATCAATTATTTTCATGTCAATTTTGGAATTTGTTTTTCTACTTTCGCACATGCCAATTTTCTTACTAAGAGGATGGCAATTTTATTACTTTCGGTCATGGAAATTTTATTATTGAGGGCATGACAGTAGTATTTACTTTTTGGATCGTGTCAACTTCATCCGTGTGATTTGTATGTGTTTTTGAAAAATGAAAATATTAAGCATGGAAAGTTCCTAGTATGTAATTATTTTAATTAATACACAAATTTGTCTTGCATAATCTTCTTTTGTCTGTAATTTTGACCATGGTTTTTGTTATTTTAAATTTAATATGGCCTTTTTGCCATGTAATTATTTTTTTGGTACGCTAACATGGCATTTTTTGCATTTTGTAAATTATGTTGTCTATGTCTTTTTCTGAATAAGAAAATATTTCAATTTTGGTTGATGATACTTTTTTTTCTGAAAATATCAACTATTTGGCATGACCCATTTTTCTGCACCAAAATTATCTGGGCCAGCTTGGGGGTCGCATGGAAACACTTGTATATATAGCTACCTAAAAATATTTGCTTGATCGTCCCCGTCCCAGAGAACGAAGTGTTCGCTCATGGGTGCCTTCCGTTTTGACATCGGCCAGATATTGTGGTACCTTTTTTAAGAAAGCACCAAGTATATATACCTTCGGTCCCCCCTTGGCTCGAGTGAGTGCTTACAAGTTCGTGGCTGGGGCCGTCCGGGCTGTGGAGGAAGACGACGACTGTGGCGCGTCATAGGTGAGCGGCGCCGCGTCTTCCGGCGAGTCTAGGGGGGCCTGGTAGGGCGTCAAGGGCGTTTGAGGAGGGGTGCGCGTGGCCTCCTGCGAGCGATGGCGAGCCGGGGATGGCGAAACGCGACGAAGCCACCGGGTCAGTTGCACGCTAGCATGCAGAGCATGCTCTCTACATGCCAGTGGCGTGATCACCACGACACCAAGGGCCCTGGCTCATTTTTGGTGTTTAGCACCGTGTCTAGTGTGTGAGGCGTGCAGAGTATATCCTTGGAGCGGTCTCCGTGTGTCCCCAGGTGCATTGAACTGCATTCTGCAAGCCCAAATAGTTTGATGTAGCAAACTTTGACATCAAGTACAACGCAAACCAGGTAAGGGTCGGTGTGTGGGTGATTTCTCGGGGTGTTAGTGTACTAAGGTGTACACGTGTACCAATTTTCAGACAGTTTGGAACCATACTAGAGGGTGACGCGCGCTTTGCCGCGCCATTCCTCGGTCGTGAGTTTAGACTTTTTGTGTAATTACGGTTAGAGATGAACATTTTTACACAAAAAATCAAAGAACCGAACTGAAGTGGGTTGATCTATATTCCTGGTTTTTGCGGTTTAGGGTGTTCGGTTGGGTATTTTCATTGATAGTTTGTGTTTTCGCTAGCTTTCATACTGCATAAACCAAATTGACCGTTGGATCGTATATACAGAAATTGACCTCACTTTTTTCTAACTTTCCTACTTTATCAGCATGTAGGGCATGACCCTAGGCCAATCTATGACGCACCCCCCTCCCCCAATACAAGCTAATTCACTTGTGCCTCTGCCCCTCAAAATCACTCTGCATGCATTGGTTTTCATCCCCCAAAAGGATTCCGATCTGTCAACCTAGTTGCCCCAACCTTGAGGTTAGATCTACCGCCACACAGCCTAGCTAAAACGGCTCACCAAGAGCTGCTCATCTTGGCTTGGATCTCCAACGTCTGGTATTCTAGCTCGCTCCCAGCGCTAGCACGATGTCAGACTTCCACCACAAATCCACCGTCCGAGGAGCCTGACGGGAAGACAAAGAAAGCAGCAACCAAATGGTCGACGCAGAACCAACAAGCACATGAAGCAAAAACCAGTTCGCGCCCTCCCCGACAGCGAAATGGCCCACGCGCATGAGAGGCTTGTTCGACATGCAAAACGATGAAGGATGACCAAATGGGCATGACCTAGCACACTCTCTTCGGCTGGCTGGTGAGTCGCCCCTATTGGGCCTCAACCCATCTAGGGAAGCGAAGGAAAAACAAAGAAGAACGAAAACAGGAAAAAGTAGCGAGAATATTTAAATATTAAAAAAATTACAAAATTTTAAAACCATTGTAAAATTATTTCAGTATTTAAAAATGGTTTGTTCATACAAATGTCCACAAATTTGAAACGATTGTGAATTTAGAAAATGTTCTGGAATTTCAAAATATATTCCCTGAAAATATATGTTCGCTAATCTAAAAGAAATGTTCATAAATTTAGAAAATGTCCGAGATTTCAAAAGAAGTTCCTTGAACATAAAAGACAATAGATTTAAAAATATTCAGGAATTAAACAATGTTTATGAATTTAAATTATTTGTCTATCAATCAACGCAGGAGAGTCACGTTCACGTGTGAATAGGCCGGACCGCAACACACACCTGATTCCCTCCCTCACATGTGAGGCCACAAATGCAAAAATACCTGGATGCACTAGGAGGCTCATTCCTAGGGAGCTTTTAAGAGATGAAGAAGTGAAGAATTTTAGACGTGTATATATCATGGCAGATTAGAATGGTAAGGAAAAGTGCAAATTACATAGTAAGTAGGAAAATGAACCTCACATATAGCATATACCTCCAGATTAACTTTTAACATGGGTTGTTACCTTGTGGAATTGCAATTCTCTAATTTCTAAGGAAACCAACAGTGTTGCATCATATGAGTAACAAACTTGTCATTAGTTTTAGTTACAGTGTACGGCGCAACAATGTTTTCAAAGCAATGTCCAAGTTACTCGTGATAAAGATCCACATGAATATTTGGGTTTGCGGTAAATGACAGTAAAGATTATGGCTTATTATGAAAAAGGGAATATCTGGACAACAATGGCATTCTAGATTAGACACTGACATTCAGCCAAAAATTTCACATCCACAAAAGATAAACTAAAAGACAAATAAAATGATCATAACATGTAATGCCCTTGCTTTCATCACCTTCTAATATGCACAAAAATCAGCTCCACATTGGCATCTCTAGAAATTTACAGAAAAATCAGCTCCACATTGGTATCTCTAATGCCATTGCTCTGGCCGCTGCCCTCCGCCCCAGTCGCAGCACTGTGGCATGACGATGTCCTCCCTCTGCTTCATCGACGCCACCACCTCGCATCTTCTCCTCTGCACACGCCCATTCAGTCCACCACCAGCGCCACCCCACGCGCCTCCATATTGCCCTGCCACTACACCCGGTATTAACCATGAGCGCCTGCTGGAGCGTCAAGCGCCTTGTCCTTAGCCATCATGCGCAAGTTGCACGCTACCTAGGAGGAGGAGGATTGCGAGCACTGAAGTGCAGCGATGGCGGCTGCAGTCGACGGAGAAGGTAGGAGTAGATCTAGAGCACGGGGAAGGACTGAAGGAGGCGGTGTGTTTGGCGACTAATAGATGGAAAAAAGGAAGCGAAAACAAGTTTCATGAATGAAAGGAAAGTTGCAGGAAGTCTCCTTCACCGACCGAACGTAAATATCACATATATGTACCATATATGACTGTCGTGCCCCAACGCTCCACCTATTTACAGGTGCCCCCCGGCAATAATTACAGCCGCGATGCACCAGGTTGCTTAGTAACTAGAGGGATACAGGGTACTTGTTGTACAACTCAGAATTGGGTCCAGAAATTGAAAGAAGATGGCGTGTTCAAAATAAAAAGCTCATGGGTGGATTAGTGGCATTTCTACTGTTATTTAAACCCAAACAATTTATATAAAAAAGACAATGCTCGTGCGTTGCTACGAAACTAAAATACGAGGAGTAAGGTCACCGCTTAAGAACATAATTTTGAGTGAAGTCACATTTTGTTCCATTTTGTTATTTGTGCATTCAAGTGTTGGTCTCGCATGCAAATAGTAGTGTACTTGTTAATTTGTTTTAGGTCCCAATGTGAGTTAAAAAGTGCATTTGTTTATTTATGTTTTATGAAAGGTTGCTAATCCCGCATGTGGGTAAGGGTGCATTTTTATTGGTAATGGTTGTTGGTCTCACAAGGTGTGAACTCACCACCAACTCCAACCTTTATAAGTAGAAAAGATTTATTGGGAATTTTAGAGCAACATAAAAACTAGTTACTTATCAATTCAAGGGTTTTTGACAGCTGAAACCTTTTAAGAAAAAGAAAATTTCTTGAGAAATTTTTGTGAGAAGTAGCTAGGTCAGATGGTTAGGGTTGGTGTAACCAAAGTATGTTATGTGAGTTATCTTTTTGATCTGGTCAAGCCCAAGAAAATCAGTGCAAAGAAGATCCAAACCAAACCCCACAAAAGAAACTCCAACTTGATCTTCAAGAAAAGGCCAAATTTTAGGGTGTTCAATCTTCTTCATTCTTGGCCGGATCATGCCGACATCTTCCGTTGGAGGTCCAGCTCCTAGAACTTCACTACCTCCTCAACCTACAAGCGGCAGTTCATGGATTTGGCACCCTCACCATTGTGGTTTGTTGGGAAGACCCCCCCCCCAATGTCGCTTCTTCATGTGTGTGTGGCTCCACCGCCGGTTACCCATGGTGAATCGTGTTCAGTCATTCAACGACATGGTATCCCTAGTGTTTATTTTCGCATGCTCTGCAGTAGGAACCTCGATACCCACATGCACCTTTTTGGTCACTCTCCATGTTGGTCCATGTTTTGGAAAAGACCCACATGGACCATTTTGGTCACTGTCCATGTTGGTCCATGTTCTGGCAAGAGTTCGGTGGCTACTACATGCCCGAACATCACTAGTTGCTTCGGTTTGCTCGACAAAACTGGCTGATGCGACTGGATGGGCGTTCAACCTCCTCTGGGCTCGTCGCCTCTGGAATCCCCATGCTACCATCGTTACGCTGACCATCTCTGGGAGATCTAGCATGAGCATAATTGTAGTTCCAGTTCTTGTCACACCCTCTCTCAGCGATCATGCTTTGGCGATGTGCAACTTTAGATTTTGGCGGGTGAAAGAACATGCGGTGCCCCCATGTTTGGTTTTGGTAATTGATGACAGTCTCTATGGACTAATGGTTTCCTTGACTTATATTTGAAGGATGTGTCCATAGGCTTTTCTTGCAGTCCATTTGTTGGTTTTAAGGAGAGTTTGTGATGACCAAGGTGCTATTCAAGGAATTACCTAAAGATTGGTCATGTGAGAGGTTGATCAAGACTAAGTCAAAGAGCGAGTCAAGTTGATCAACACACAAAGCGAAGAAGATGTACCGAGAGGGATCAAGTGATCCCATGGTATGGTAAGCATTGTCAATTACGCTCTGTGTACTAACCCATGGTCTTCGCGGGAGTTCTTTGTGGGGTTAGGTTGCGGTGTGCAAGTTCAAGTGATGCATCACGAAGAGATCAAGTGCTTGAAGCTTGCCGTTCATTGTGGTGATAATGGACTTGTGAAGATATGCCGAAGAGTGGCTCACCCATAGTGGAGTATGGGGGGGGGGGGCAATCTACTAGTCTTCATCGAGCCAACGCAATCAAGAAAGATGGTCCAACTTGAGGAAGTCAAGATCGTCTACATCTAGCTCAACTGGACTTTGTGCAAGGCAAATGTTTGCCCTTGATAGGTTTTCTATTTTACCGGTCTGCTACCTCTGGAGCTTGCGTTGTATTCCCTCGAAGAGGAAATGGAGATGCAACACAGTAGCGTAAGTATTTCCCTCAGTTTTTGAGAACCAAGGTATCAATCCAGTAGGAGACCACGCGCCAGTCCCTCGCACCTGCACAAACAAATAAGAACTTCGCAGCCAACGCGATAAGGGGTTGTCAATCCCTTTACGGTCACTTACGATAGTGAGATCTGATAGAGATGATAGTTATATTTTTGGTATAGAAACAGAAAGTAAAGAAAGCAAATAAATAACGGCAACAGAAATTGATGGAAAATAATATGATAAACATAGACCCGGGGGCCATAGTTTTCTCTAGTGGCTTCTCTCATGATAGCGATATTCTACGGCGGGTAAACAAATTACTGTCGAGCAATTGATAGAAAAGCGAAAAATTATGAGACTATCTAGGCATGATCATTGTATATAGGCATCACGTCCGAGACAAGTAGACCGACTACTGCCTGCATCTACTAGTATTACTCCACACATCGACCGCTATTCAGCATGCATCTAGTGTATTGAGTTCATACGAACATGGTAACGCCTTAAGCAAGATGACATGATGTAGAGGGATAAACTCAAGCAACATGATGAAAACCCCATATTTTTATCCTCGATGGCAACAATACAATACGTGCCTTGCTTTCCCTACTGTCACTGGGAAAGGACACCGCAAGATTGAACCCAAAGCCAAGCACTTCTCCCATTGCAAGAACTATAGATCTAGTAGGCCAAACCAAACCAATAATTCGAAGAGACTTGCAAGGATATTATGAGCACACATAAAAAGTTCAGAGAAGAACCAAATATATTTCATAGATAACCTTGATCATAAACTCACAATTCATCGGATCTCGACAAACACACCGCAAAAAGAGATTACATCGAATAGATCTCCTCGAAGACCGAGGAGAACTTTGTATTGAGATCCAGAGAGAGAAAAGAAGCCATCTAGATACTAGCTATGGACCCGAAGGTCTGTGGTAAACTACTCACAACTCATGGTGAGGGCGATGATGATGATGATGAAGGCCTCCGTGATGGATCCCCCTCCCGAAACAGGCTCCAAGATGGGATCTCCACGGGAACAGAAGCTACGGCGGTGGAATTAGGGTTTTCTCTCTGCGTATGGAGTTTGTGGGGTACGTAGGTATATATAGGAAGAAGGGGGGCATCGAGGGCCGTGTGGGCAAGCCTCGAGGCAGGGGCGCGCCCCCACCCTCGAGGGCTGGCCCCACGTCCTCTGACTTGGCCCCGAAGACTCTCGAGCATGATTTCCTCCAAAAATATCTCTCGTGAAGGTTTCATTCCGTTTGGACTCCGTTTGATATTCCTTTTCTGCAAAACCCTGAAATAGGCAAAAAACAGCAATCTGGACTGGGCCTTTGGGTTAGTAGGTTAGTCCCAAAAATGATATAAAAGTGAATGATAAAGCCCATTAAACATCCAAGACTTCATAAATAATAGCATGAAACAGTAAAAAATTATAGATACGTTGGAGACGTATCAAGCATCCCCAAGCTTAATTCCTGCTCGTTCTCGAGTAGGTAAATGATAAAGAAAGAATTTTTGATGTGGAATGCTAACCAATATAGTTTCTCAATGTAATTCTCTTAGTTGTGGCATGAATGTTCAGATCTAAAAGATTCTAGACAAAAGTCTATATTGACATAAGAAATAACAATACTTCAAGCAATACTAACAACACAATCATGTCTTCTCAAAATACTATGGCTAAAGAAAGTTATCCCTACAAAATCATATAGTGTTGGCTATGCTCCCTTATTATCACACTAAATATTCATATCATGCACCACCCTGATTTCAGCCAAGCATTTGTTTTCATGCTCTATCTTTTCAAACCTTTCAAATTTCACGCAATACATGAGCGTGAGCCATGGTCATAGCACTATGGGTGGAATAGAGGTGGTTGTGGAGAAGACAAAAAGAGGGAGATAGTCTCACATCGACTAGGCGTATCAATGGGCTATGGAGATGCCCATCAATAGATATCAATGTGAGTGAGTAGGGATTGCCAAGCAACGGATGCACTAGAGCTAAATATGAATGAAAGCTCAACAAAAGAAACTAGTGGGTGTGCATCCAACTTGCTTGCTCACGAAGACCTTGGGCATTTGAGGAAGCCCATCGTTGAATATACAAGCCAAGTTCTATAACAAAAATTCCCACTAGTATATGAAAGTGACTAAGCATGAGACTCTCTACAATGAAGAACATGGTGCTACTTTGAAGCACAAGTGTGGAAAAAGATAGTAGCAATTGTCCCTTTTCTTTTCTTTTTTCTTTTTTCTTTTTTGGGGTCTTTCTTTTTTTCTTTGGCCTTTCTTTTCTTTTCTTTTCTTTTTGCGGAGGGGCTTTATAGATTCAGCCTTTCCTCCCATAGGACAATGCTCTAAAAATTATGATCATCACACTTTCATTACAACTAGATACTACAACAACAAAGTATGACTCTATATGAATGCCTCCGGTGGTGTACTGGTATGTGCAATGAAACAAGAGTGACATGTATGATAAATTATGCATGGTGGCCTTGCCACAAATACGATGTCAACTACATGATCATGCATGGCAATATGACAATATGATGGGTGTCATATAAACGGAACGGTGGAAATTTGCATGGCAATATATCTCGGAATGGCTATGGAAATGCCATGATAGGTAGGTATGGTGGCTGTTTTGAGGAACAATATGGTGGCTGTTTTGAGGAAGGATATATAGTGGGTTTATGGCACCGGCGAAAGTTGCGCGGTGCAAGAGAGGCTAGCAATGATGGAAGGGTGAGAGTGCGTATAATCCATGGACTCAACATTAGTCATAAGAACTCATATACTTATTGAAAAAATCTACGAGTCATCAAAACAAAGCAATCAACGCATGCTCCTAGGGGGGAGGTTGGTAGGAGTTAACCATCGCGCGCCCCCGACCTCCACACAAAGGTTGACGCTCTACAAATACCTCATGCTTTAACTTAGTCACATAACGGTTCACCATACGTGCATGCTACGGGAATCACTAACCTTAACACAAGTATTTCTCAATTTCATAATAACTCCACTAGCATGACTCTAATATCACTATCCTCATGTCTCAAAACAATTATCAAGCATCCAACATCTCTTTCTATTCAATGCACTTGGTGTGAATTTTTTTACTACATTGACATTGGATGTTTATCATGTGAAGACTAGTTTATTTAGCCTAAACACATTACCATGCTGTTTTAATAGACTCTCAAATAGATCTAAGTGAAGCATGAGAGTTCAACAATTTCTACAAAATATTACCACCACCACGCTCTAAAAGATATAAGTGAAGCACTTGAGCAAAAACTATTCAACTCAAAAGATATAAGTGAAGCACATAGAGTGTTCTAACAATTTCTAGGCCATATTTAACTCTATCAAATATGTGTGTCCAGCAAGGATGATTGTGACAAACTAACAAGCAAGTACTCAAATTATACAAGACGCTCCAAGCAAAACACATAGCATGTTGCGAATAAAAATATAGCTCCAAGTATAGTTACCGATGGATGAAGACGAAAGAGGGGATGCCTTACCGGGGCATCCCCAAGCTTAGGATTTTTGATTATCTTGAATTTACTTGGGGCGCCATGGGCATCCCTAAGCTTAGGCCTTTGCTACTCCTTGTTCCATAGTCCATCAAAGCAATACTCAAAACTTGAAAACTTCACAACACAAAACTTAGACAAAAATTCTCGTGAGCTCCGTTAGTAAGAGAAAGCAAACCAATACTCAAAGGTACAGCAAGGAATTCATTCTTTGTTTTTATTGGTGTTAAAACTACTGTACTCCAAGTTCTCTATGGTTCATATCCTCCAATATTACTCATAGATGCATCGGAACAAGCAAACAACACACGAAAAACAGAATCTGTCAAAGAGAGAACAACATGTAGTAATCTGCAGGGTTCGCCTACTTATGGAAGTCCAAAAAATTCAAACTAAATTGGTAAATTTTTGAAATTTGTCTAAAAATCAGAAGAAAAAAGAATCAACTAAAAATCACGCTCCAGTAAAATCTGAAGACTACTTTAGCGAGCGCTAACGATTCTGTTTTTCGCAGCAAGATCGTATAAACTTCACACAAGTCCTACCAAAGGTTCTACTTGGCAAAAACACAAAACAAAAACATGAAAACACATATAATCAGAGGCTAGATGCATTATTTATTCCCTAACAGCAACAAAAGCAAAAAAATGAAATTGGGTTGCCTCCCAACAAGCGCTATCGTTTTGCGCCCCTAGCTAGGCACGATACAAGATAAATCTAGGTATTGCCATCCTTAGAAGGCAATTCTTTAATTAAGCACTTGTGATTCTTGGGCACTTCTTTGTCCCTATGAATAATCAAATTCTTGGGCAAGAAATTAAGAAATTCTAGAGTGTCAAAAGGGTCTCTTGCAAAAGTGAGAAAATTAGGATGAACACTTATGGATTTGAGATCCGCAAGTCTAGAAGTTTCACCCTTGTCTTTAGGGACATACATGAACTTAGATATTTTAGTAAAGGTATTTGGAGTAGTTTTTATAGCGGAAAGAGCGGAACCCACATTAGTGATAACATCCTCAAACTTATTGATTCTAGTGGAATCCTGATCTAGCTTTTCTTTAACTATGGGCTCTTTTTCCTTAAGATTTTTCAAAACAACTCCTACCTTGGATCCATATTGAGTGATTTTATTATGAATTTTTCTTTCCAAGTTTTCTACCAAATCTACCGTAGCAACTTTGTTTTCAATGATTTCTAACCTTTGCATAACATGCTCCAAAGTTAAAACGGTCCCATTAACCATGAGAGGTGGGGAACCAAATAATTCAGTCAAAGCTTTATGAGAATCAACGGTATGGCTACCCAAGAAATTCCCTTCGGTAATGGTGTCTAAGATAAATCTATTCCAAGGAGTTATGCCAATATAAAAGTTGTGAAGAAGCACAGAAGTGGAAAGCTTCCAATTAGATCTATTTTGAGCATTGCAAATTCTATACCAGGCATCTTTTAAGTTTTCTTCCTCCCTTTGTTGAAAGTTGAGGACCTCACTCTCGGGAGTGGTGATAATGATAGGTGTGCTAGACATGATGACAAGAAGACAAGCAGCACACAAGCAAACAAGAAACAAGCGAACGAAAAACACACGGCGGAAGAAGGGCAAATAAAACGACAAGGGTGAAGTGGGGGAGAGGAAAACATGAGGCAAATAAATGTAATGCGAAGGATAAGGGTTTGTGATAGGTACTTGGTATATGACTTTTGCGTAAGCCTCCCCGGCAACGGCGCCGGAAATTCTTCTTGCCACCTCTTGACCTTGCGTTGTATTCCCTCGAAGAGGAAAGGGAGATGCAGCACAGTAGCGTAAGTATTTCTCTCAGTTTTTGAGAACCAAGGTATCAATCCAGTAGGAGACCACGCGCCAGTCCCTCGCGCCTGCACAAAAAAAAAGAACTTCGCAGCCAACACGATAAGGGGTTGTCAATCCCTTTACGGTCACTTACGATAGTGAGATCTGATAGAGATGATAGTTATATTTTTGGTATAGAAACAGAAAGTAAAGAAAGCAAATAAATAACGGCAATAGAAATTGATGGGAAAATAATATGATAAAGATAGACACGGGGGCCATAGTTTTCTCTAGTGGCTTCTCTCATGATAGCGATATTCTACGGCGGGTAAACAAATTACTGTGGAGCAATTGATAGAAAAGCGAATAATTATGAGACTATCTAGGCATGATCATTGTATATAGGCATGACGTCCGAGACAAGTAGACCGACTCCTGCCTGCATCTACTACTATTACTCCACACATCGACCGCTATCCTGCATGCATCTAGTGTATTGAGTTCATACGAACAGAGTAAGGCCTTAAGCAAGATGACATGATGTAGAGGGATAAACTCAAAGAAATATGATGAAAACCCCATCTTTTTATCCTCGATGGCAACAATACAATACGTGCCTTGCTGTCCCTACTGTCACTGGGAAAGGACACCGCAAGATTGAACCCAAAGCCAAGCACTTCTCCCGTTGCAAGAACTATAGATCTAGTAGGCCAAACCAAACCAATAATTCAAAGAGACTTGCAAGGATATTATGAGCACACATAAAAAGTTCAGAGAAGAACCAAATATATTTCATAGATAACCTTGATCATAAACTCACAATTCATCGGATCTCGACAAACACACCGCAAAAAGAGATTACATCGAATAGATCTCCTCGAAGACCGAGGATAACTTTGTATTGAGATCCAGAGAGAGAGAAGAAGCCATCTAGATACTAGCTATGGACCCGAAGGTCTGTGCTAAACTACTCACAACTCATGGTGAGGGCGATGATGATGATGATGAAGGCCTCCGTGATGGATCCCCCTCCCCGAACAGGCTCCAAGATGGGATCTCCACGGGAACAGAAGCTACGGCGGTGGAATTAGGGTTTTCTCTCTGCGTATGGAGTTTCTGGGGTACATAGGTATATATAGGAAGAAGGGGGCACCGGGGCCATGTGGTCCAGCCTCGAGGCAGGGGGCGCGCCCTGGGAAGGGGGGCGCGCCCCCCACCCTCGAGGGTTGGCACCACGTCCTCTGACTTGGCCCCGAAGACTCTCGAGCGTGATTTTCTCCAAAAATATCTCTCGCGAAGGTTTCATTCCGTTTGGACCCCGTTTGATATTCCTTTTTTTCAAAACCCTGAAATAGGCAAAAAAAACAGCAATCTGGACTGGGCCTTTTGGTTAGTAGGTTAGTCCCAAAAATGATATAAAAGTGAATGATAAAGCCCATTAAACATCCAAGACTTCATAAATAATAGCATGGAACAATCAAAAATTATAGATACGTTGGAGACGTATCACGGTCTCATGGTGGTAGTTTGGAGACCGGGTTATAGGATCAATTGTCGTACTATCAAGGGGGGCTCTTGATGAGTAGCTTGATTGTATCATTCGTAGAGAGCTCAAACCATTGCACATCCTTATTGGTTCTTGTTTGGTTCTTCTCCTTGTGAGGTTTGGAGCTTACGGTCATTTCATGACAAGCTTGAGTTCATCGAAAACAGAGTTCACATGCATCTTCTATGGTGTTTTCGATGTTGGGGTTTTTGTCGGTTCTCTTTGTGGGTCTTAGAGCATATGGTCATCTTGATGACAAGCTCGAGTTCATCGAAAACGGAGTTCACATGCATCTTCTATGATGTTTTCGAAGTTCGAGGTTATGTCGGTTCTTCTCTGATGGACGGTTCATTCCTCTATATCTTAGGCATAACTCCCTACCTCTTCTTACTATAACGAGTCGCTATTTTGATGCTACTCGTCTTCCTCTATCCAACAAGCTTGAGTTTGCTCAATTCGAAGCTCATATGCAGAAGTTATGGCAATTCTGGTTTTATTGTATCCTTTTGTTGTCCTTAGCTGCGATATGAAGGCAGCCAAGTGCTAAAGCCTCTCTGGCATGCGGTAGTACCGCTCAAGGGAGCGGTAGTACCCTTGAGCTTGGTGCATCGGTTTGAGTTCTCCACGGTGATACGTGGAAGTGAAGTTGAGCAGCTTATTCCTCTTGGGTGCTTGCTACCCTTGAGCTTGTTCCTCTTGGGTGCTTGGGCGCCCTAGACGGTTGAGGTCACCTCGGAGCCATATTCCATTGTGGTGAAGCTTCGTGGTGTCGTTGGGGAGATAGCCCCAACCTTTGTGGTGTTTGGAGCTCAATCATTGTGGTGTAAAGCTCCGGGCAAGCATCTAGGTCTCCAATTAGGTTGTGGAGATCGCCCCGAGCAATTTGACGGGTTCCGGTGACCGCCCCCAAGGGTTGGCAAAGTGTACGGGTTCTATGACCGCCGCCAAGCGTTGCCATTTGTACGGGTTCGGTGACCACCCTCAAGGGTCCCTTAGTGGAATCATGACATCTTGCATTGTGCGAGGGCATAAGGAGATTACAGTGGCCCTAGTGGCTTCTTGGGGAGCATTGTGCCTCCACACCGCTCCAAACAGAGATTAGCACCCCCAAGGGTGTGAACTTCGGGATACATCGTCGTCTCCGCGTGCCTCGGTTAGCTCTTACCCGAGCCCTTTACTTATGCACTTTACTTTGTGATAGCCATATTGTTTCGTGTCATATATCATGCTATCACCTAGTTGTTTATCTTGCTTAGCATAAGTTGTTGGTGCACATAGGTGAGTCTAGTTGTTGTAGGTTTTGTGCTTGACAAATTAATAGCTAGGTTTATTCCGCATTTGTTCAAGCCTAAACTATAATTATTTTAATGCGCCTATTCACCCCCTCTAGGTGACATCCCGGATCTTTCAATTGGTATCAGAGCCTCGTCTCTCTTTATAGGGCTTTACTGCCTAGAGAGTAAGGATGTCGACTAGGGGTTTAGGATTCTCTGACACTCTTTAGTTTCGATGGCACAAATTTTGATGTTTGGGTAATTCGCTTGCTTAATCTCTTTAGGGTCATGGACCCCAATTTAGAGCGAATTGTTGATATGGATTTTTCTCCTCCAAAGGATCCCCAAAGATTACTTTAGAGGATGAGAAAAACTCTTATCTCAATGCTCAAGCTTCTAATGTGTTTTTCGATGCTTTGAGCAATGTAGTTATATTTCAACTCATGCCGTTCCGGGATGCTCATGAGTTGTGGACAAAGCTTCATGATAAATATGGTGTGCCCAAGAATTGTGGGAATGATTGTTCTCCCTCCACCTCCGGCCATGTTGTCTTCTCAACTTCTTCTACTTCACCTACATGTGGTTTGCCACAAGGTAATGATATGGTGAGTAGTGGTGTTCATTGCAATGATTATAGTGAGCTTAGTATTGATGATCCTTCATCACTTTATTATTGCAATGCTTCACCTTTGGACTTTAACTCTTCGAGCACTTTAAATGTTTCACATGCTTGTGTTAAACGTTCTTGCATATCATGTAGAAATTGCTTGACTAAATCTCATGATGATATGCTTGCTATATCTCATTGCCATGATAAAAATGCATATATTTCCTCGAATTGTTGTGCGAACAATGTAGAGGAAATCCATCTCCCATGGAACAAGATGTGGCCTTGAATGGTGCTTCGAACGATCCAACATCATCATCTATTGCGTTTTGCCTTATGGCTAAGGCTTCAAAGGTATATCCTACTTTGAATCCCAATATATATTGTGATGATAGTGATGATGACAAGAATGATGATGATGTTGATAATGATGAAGAGAATGATAATGTTGCCTCCTTAAAAATAAAGGGGGAAATGATTTTTAAAGCTCTTCATAAGAATAAAATTGCTCGTTCCAACTTCATGAAAATCATGTCTATTGCCATTGAGGGCAATAAATATATAGAGGAGTTGGAATCTCATATAGAGGAGCATGAGGTCACCATTGAGAAAATGGAAGGTCATGAGCGTGATTACGCTAATGAGATCGCCGATCTCTCGCAAGCTCTTGAACTTGAACAAACCATCAAGGAATCTCTTGAGGAGACTTTTGCTCTAGAACTATCTAGAATATAGGAATCCCGTGATAGAGCTCTCGAGGCGGCTAATAATTTTGAAACTAAAAATGAGAAGCTTGAAGTTGTACATGCTAAACTCCTTGAGGATTTTGAGCACGTCGAAAATGGATCAAGGGTCATTAAGGGTGAGCTCATCAAACTCACCTAGTCTCATGCTCAACTTAAAAGCTTCATATTCTAAAGAGCTTGCCAAGTTGCCTTCTCCTCTTGCTATTATTGATGATGCTTGTGCTACTAACTCTATTTCTAGTGAAGCATCCATTTTGAAGGAGAATGTTGAGCTGAGGGCTCAACTTGAGTTGCTATCTAGCACTTATAGGAAATTGGAAGAAACTCATGTAAAGATCACAAGCCCTCATGATGATCTTCTAGTATCCCATAATGTGTTAAAGATAGCTCATGAGGTTATGATTATCAAGGTAACATCTAGTGAGCATCATGTGGATACTAGCACTACTTCAAGTCTAAATGCTATATCGCCATGTGCTAGTCCTCGTAATTCTTCTACTCATAATGTTGCTACTTCTTGTGATGAATTACTTTCATTGCCTTGTTGCTCTAACAATGAAGCTCATACTTCCTCTAGTACTTGTGTTGATACTAACCACATAGAGGAAATCAAAGAGCTCAAGGCCCAAGTCACTTCTTTGAAGAAAAACTTGGAAAAGTTTCATGAAGGGAAATCCACACTCAACAATATCTTGAGTGTGCAAAAAGCCCCCAATGACAAAGGTGGACTTGGATTCAACTTCAATAAGAATAAGAAGTCCAAGAGAAACAAGAAAAAGGGCCAAGAACAACTCAAGAATTCGGCCAAGATTATTTGCTTCAAGGGAAAAATTGAAGGGCACCATGTTAGATCTTGCCCATTGAAGAATAAGCCCATTACTGACAAGCAACAAGGGAAGCGGCCACAAGTTCATTCTCATGCTCAACCTCGAGTTGAAGAAAGGACACTTCCCAAGAAGACTCAAGTTAATGCTTCTTATGTTGACGAATCAATTGAGAAGAAAGTGAAGAGTAGACGTTGCTACTTATGTCGTGAGAAAGGTCACGTCGCTTCTTCATGCACTAGTGGTAACTTATCCAACCCAATTATTATTGATGATGTATATTCTCTTGGGAAGGATAATGTTGGCAATGTGTTTGCCAAATTTGTTGGTACTTAAAGTGGTGTCAAGAAGAGAACCATTTGGGTTGCCAAGCCTATTGTGACTAACCTCTTAGGACCCAACTTGGTTGGGGACCAACTAGCTCAAACTTGATCAATAGGTGTTGTTGGAGGGCATTGGAGACTTGGCTAAATTAAGAAGAATTAAGGGGATCTTCATCATTCATATTGTCTCAAGTCAAGTCATTCAGATTATCAAGTTTCTATATTATATCCAATGTTCCTCCTAGCGGTAACTCGTACTTAAATTGTTTACATTGAAAGTTACTTGCCCCTATGCATGTTTTGGTTTTGTTCCTTGCATGTGTTTGTATATGTTGTGCGTCCAATTTGCTTATCTTGAGAAATCAAGTATGTATATGTTGGTTTGCACATCATGTATGTGTGTGTCGTGCCTTGAGCCTTTGTGCATCTTTCTTGTATCTTAGATGGATCTTGTGAGAGATTAATGGAATATCCCATTTTGGGGGAGTGATGTGCTTTGTGCACCTCACGGTCCCACAAATGTGTGTACATGAGGAATACCACCTAGTATTGATATTGCAAGCTTATCTATTCACTATGTGGTATGTCTTCTCATGCGAAATTCAAGTTCTAAATATTCTATTAATTATCCCATGCTTTTCTTTGCATCTTCTTAAGTTTTCTTTGGTATCACATTATGGGGGACTAATATGTTATGTGCATATTACAAGTCGAGAAAATGTGTACATTTGAGATATTGTCACCGGGAGTTGATATTGCAAATTATCTTGTTCCTAGGTGACATGTTAGCTCTACAAGTTGCAATTTGTGTTTGTGTTTGGTGTGAAGATGATGTTGGATATCTTAGAAATCTATCACCGGGAATTAATTTCAAATACCTCTTGTCTTTTGACAATTGGTAATATTTATGTGGTAGAAATTATTGATCATCTTTGCCTTGGATGTTGTTTTTATTTGTCTTATCTCTTGTCAAGATTGTGTCAACTCCCATTTCATTCCATGCCACTTGTGGATCTTGTTGTTTTCTTGATTTTGTCGAGTGTTTTCTAGATATAGTGAAAGTGGTGATCCCACCTTGTGCATTTTGTATTCAAATGCAAATTCTTTTTAAATGCACAATTTTTGGGAGAGATATCCTATTTTAGATAGAACACTCATCTTGTGATCCATATGAAGTGTGTGCTGATGGAAGGCAAGTCGTTTCTTTTTGGTACTTTGTGCCATCATGAAACTTTGCAGATGGGTTGGTTTGTTCGGAACCATCCTCTCTTTTGGGAGTTCGATATTTTTCCTTTTGCGTGTATCAATGGATATCTCATTCCTTGATGTATCTTTTAAATAGATATCTTCCAAGTGATCATTTCTCCATTTTGTATCATATTTTCATTTGGTATTTCTTTTTCATTTGGTTTCATTTCTTGAAAGTCTTGAGCATGCATATTTACTACATGTATTTTCGTTTGCATGCTTTCTTTCTTTAACCCAATATATAGCGGAAACTACACCTAATCTCAAGTTGGATGATATGTGCATGAAATTCATTTTCATATATATATGCACATATATATGTGGAGTTTGTCCTATGCATTGGTGTTTCTAACTCTTTGGTCCCAATGAGTTTGGGTACCATTTTGTTTGTGTCGTTCTTCTAGGAACAATTGGAGATGCATTGGATGCTCGACTCACTCACAAGGAAGGTGTTGTCACCATGTGCTTATTGGAGTTAAGTTTTAGGATGATCAATGAACTACTATGTACTTTCAATTGGTATCTACTACATCATTTCCAATAGTATCTCGGTACCAAGTATCATCATCTACTTCATGCACACATTTCTAGCATCAACCTTGTGTAGGTTATATTATGGCATGTAATTAATTCTTTCTTGTGATACTTGTTTCCTTTCTGAGAGCATCCCAACAATGATCTCTTGTTGCTAGTTGTGATGTCTTTGATGCTCGTGTGGTTGGAACTCATTTATATACAATAAGACCATATCTAGCCATGTGTTATGCCTTCAAGCAAATATCTTATTTGTATATTTATTAATTCCTTGTGGATATCTTATTCTTTCCTTTTTGCAACAATCTCGTGTGTACATCCTTCTTTGTGGATTGATATCATCATGATCTTCATCTACCTAGAATCTTATACACTTGAGAGAAGTTGCATATCTAATTGATATCCCCTTCTTTCACGTCCACCTTTTCTTTCTTGTATTATTTCTTTGGTGGCTCCGTGAAGGTGTGTGTCTTGAGTACGAATGTTATATCATTGCATCTTGATGCACTCTTGTGTGGTGAATATCATTTTCCTCATGCTTGTCTTGACAAGGCTTGCCATTTAATTGGTATCCCTCGTCTTGATGAGGCTTTCGTTTTTCTATCTTCGTCATGGGTTGTCACAAGCTTCGTTAATATTTCTCTTTTTAGTGAACTTGTGAATCCATTTGCTTGTTGTGTGTGAGAAGGACATGTCATGCACCTTGTATCTCAACTATTAAAGACTATGTTGATGCTTAATACTCATCCTTATATTAGTCTTCTCAAGTGCTTTGCCATGACTCACACACATCTTTTTGGTTGAGCCTATTTCCAAGTTGCCTCTTTTATATGTTGCTCAACCATTTGTTTATTGCAATTGCTAGGCTTTGTTTCCTTCATGCTCACTTGCACTTGTTGTGAGTTTCTATTGATTTTTGGGGAGTGATGATCCTATTTTGTGCACTAGGTATCCTAATACAAATATTCTTTGGGGTGCACAAATCATGGGGAGTTTCACTAGTGTCTTTTAGAACGCTCCGTTGGTCTCTTGCACTTGTCGTGAGGTTCTATTGATCTTGGGGGAGTGACGATCCTATTTTGTGCTCGTTGTATCCAATTGCAAAACTAAATTGTGCACAAAACAAGGGGAGCTTCTCTAGTTTCTCTAGAACACTCCATTGCTCATATCATAATATCTTTTATTCATGTGGCACGTAGGATCATTAGTCTAGTTGGTTCAATTGGTATATTTTGATAGCTTGCTTCAATTGGTATCGTTTGATTGCTTGATGGCTTATTTCTCTCTTTCTTATGCCTTTGTGGCATATAAATTTTTTTCAATCTTTGGGCCTCAATATAGTTTGTCTTCCTCCATGTATTTACCGTTGGATATGTGTATTGCATTCCACTCTCTTGTTGAGAAATACACAGTATATGGAGGAACAAAATTTATATTGGTCGTCTAAGCTTTTCGCCCATTCTGGCAATCGATCCCAATGGGGGAGAAGTTTCAGAGAGTTTTGTGTAAAAGTTTAGAGAGTTATCTCTTCTTGCTTTGGTTTTGTTCCTAAGCTTTTGCATCTCATACGCATGCATTATTGGTTGGTGCATTGCATGGTGATGCATAATTCCTTGTATAAACTCTCTTGAAAGTGATTGTCATCAATTAACAAAATGGGGGAGATTGAAAGAATATGCGGTGCCCCCATGTTTGATTTTGGTAATTGATGACAATCTCTATGGACTAATGGTTGCCTTGAGTTATATTTGAAGGATGCATCTATAGGCTTTTCTTGGAGTCCATTTGTTGGTTTCAAGGAGAGTTTGTGATGACCAATGCACTATTCAAGGAATTACCTAAAGATTGGTCATGTGAGAGGTTGATCAAGACTCAGTCAAAGAGTGAATCAAGTTGATCAACACACAAAGCGTAGAAGATGTACCGAGAGGGATCAAGTAATCCCATGGTATGGTAAGCGTTGTCAATTACGCTGTGTGTACTAACCCGTGGTCTTCGCGAGAGTTCTTTGTGGGGTTAGGTTGCGGTATGCAAGTTCAAGTGATGCATCACGAAGAGATCAAGTGCTTGAAGCTTGCCGTCCATTGTGGTGACAATGGACTTCTGAAGATATGCCGAAGAGTGGCACACCCATAGTGGAGTATGGGGGAGCAATCTACTAGTCTTCGTCAAGCCAACGCAATCAAAATAGATGGTCCAATTTGAGGAAGTCAAGATCGTCTACATCTAGCTCAAGTGGACTTTGTGCAAGGCAAAGGTTTGCCCTTGATAGGTTTTCTATTTTACGGGTCTCATGGTGGTAGTTTGGAGACCGAGTTATAGGATCAATTGCCGTACTATCAAGGAGGGCTCTTGATGAGTAGCTTGACCATATCGATCGTAGAGAACTCAAACCATTGCATCCTTGCATCATCCTTATTGGTTCTTGTTTGGTTCTTCTCCTTGTGAGGTTTGGAGCTTATGGTCATTTTCATGACAAGCTCGAGTTCATCGAAAACGAAGTTCACATGCATCTTCTATGGTGTTTTCGATGTTGGGGGTTTTGCCGATTCTCTTTGTGGGTCTTAGAGCTTATGGTCATCTTGATGACAAGCTCGAGTTCATCGAAAACGGAGTTCACATGCATCTTCTATGATGTTTTCAATGTTGGAGATTATGCCGGTTCTTCTCTGATGGAGGGTTCATTCCTCTATATCTTAGGCATAACTCACCGCTTCTTCTTACTATAACGAGTCGCTATTTTGATGATACTCGTCTTCCTCTATCCAACAAGCTTGAGTTTGCTCAATTCGGAGCTCATATGCAGAAGTTATGGCAGTTCTGGTTTTATTGTATCCTTCTGTTGTCCTTTGATGCGATATGAAGGCAGCCAAGTGCTAAAGCCTCTCTGGCGTGCGGTACTACCGCTCAAGGGAGAGGTAGTACCCTTGAGCTTGGTGCATCGGTTTGAGTTCTCCACGGTGATACGTGGAAGTGAAGTTGAGCAGCTTATTCCTCTTGGGTGCTTGGTACCCTTGAGCTTGTTCCTCTTGGGTGCTTGGGCGCCCTAGACGGTTGATGTCACCTAGGAGCCATATTCCATTGTGGTGAAGCTTCGTGGTGTCGTTGGGGAGATAGCCCCAACCCTTGTGGTGTTCGGAGCTCAATCATTGTGGTGTAAAGCTCCAGGCAAGCATCTGGGTCTCCAATTAGGTTGTGGAGATCACCCCGAGCAATTTGACAGGTTCTGGTGACCACCCCCAAGGGTTGCCATTTGTACGGGTTCGGTGACCGCACTCAAGGGTCCCTTAGTGGAATCACGGCATCTTGCATTGTGCGAGGGTGTGAGGAGATTACGGTGGCCCTAGTGGCTTCTTGGGGAGCATTGTACTTCCACACCGCTCCAAACAGAGATTAGCATCCGCAAGGGTGTGAACTTCGGGATACATTGTCGTCTCCGCGTGTCTCGGTTATCTCTTACCCGAGCCCTTTACTTATGCACTTTCCTTTGTGATAGTCATATTGTTTCTTGTCATATATCTTGCTATCACCTAGTTGTCTATCTTGCTTAGCATAAATTGTTGGGGCACATAGGTGAGTCTAGTTGTTGTAGGTTTTGTGCTTGACAAATTAACCGCTAGGTTTATTCCGTATTTATTCAATCATAAACCGTAATTATTTTAAAGCGCCTATTCACCCCCTCCCCTCTAGACGACATCCATGATCTTTCAGCAGGTTCTAGCCACCTTGTTTGTCCCCAACAAAATCATGTATGATATTTTTCCTCCTAATTAATGAATATCAACACCCTCCCATTGGACCTCAATCTAGTAAAATTGCAAGGCAACGATAAAACCAATTGGTGTGTCTGAACTAAGGATAGCAGAGTACAAGTTTCGCTCCCAATGAACATGACGCATTTCGACCCAGTCACTTGGCTCCCGGTGAACAAGACGCGTTTTGACCCAGTCACTTGGCTCTCGGTGAAGACGACGATGTTTCCTCCATTCCAACCCAGCCAGTTAGCTGCCGATGAACAGGACGACGTCGGTGCCGTCCATTGCCTCTCCACGTACACGAGCCATGGTCGTACATATGCGCGAGTACGCGTTCGAGAACCCACCCTTATGTACATACGTAGCCGTATTTACTTTCTTGCAGCGTGGTTGTACGTACATGTACACGATATATATAGACGGGACTACGTGACATGCTACGTCCGCGCCTCTACTACAGCACGTGCATCTCCTTACTCGGTCACGGTTCATCGCTGCAGAGAGACCGATCGACCAGTATGTACGTACATGTTCGCGACCAGACAGATAACCCTACGTACGGTTCGACCTGGTGGGTCCCAGCTGTTAGGGAGGATAAGAATACACTTCCTTGCGTGCGAAGATATAGATGGTGGCTCCCAGCTGTCAGGGGAAAGAATTATTTTTTTCCCCGTAATATGGACGCACTTCCTTGCGTGCGAAGATGTAACTGGTGGGTCCCAGCTGTCAGGTGGGAAACGTTTTTTTCGAGGCCCTTCCGGTAGGTCCCGCCGTCAGGTGGGGGAATTATTATTTTGCGTGTAATAAGGAGGCACTTTCGTGCTACGGTCGTGGACCAAGTTGTCAGCCTCTCCACGTACAGTCCTCTTCCGATGGAAGTCGTTCCTTGACCACGTTGGCAACGCCGCGCCGAGAGCACCAAGGCGATGGACGACGGCGAGGCCTAAGATGGGAACGATCTAGAGTCATGGAACAAGGGGCACTCGAGTCCCTAGCGCAGGGGAGTACGAGGGACTGGTCCGGCTGCCTTCGTCGGAGAATACTAGAAGGTGTGGGTGAGTACAGGTATGACCTGGCGATCGCTGGGAGTAAGGTGGGGCGGCGACGTTCGCGCGGCAGCACAGCCGGCCACGGGAGGCAGATGCAGGCGCTCCAGCCGGCGATGATTTTGGCGGCTGGAGCAAGAGCAACTAGATCTGAGATTGAAGAAGCAGGATCGCCATTGGATGTAAATCCAACGACTACAGATGTCAGAATAATTTGATGACTTTTTGTTTAGACCATTAAATCGTTTTGTTCACTAAATGGACAACACCTGGCGCAGGCTTCGTCTAGTGGGCCAACAAAGTCAGCTTCAAAATTTGTGGCGGAATGCAGCTTATTTGTTTAGGTTTTACAGCCCATTTCATTTTGTTTGCCAATATATCTATTTTCGGGGCTTTGACTCAAAAAATAATCTATTTCCCGGGCTGCGTAAAAATAATAATAGACGATTTTTGACAAATTAAGATACGTCTATTCTATATTCTATATATCTAGAATATATATATTAAGGTATAATACAATAAAGAAATACGAATAAAATAATAAAAATATATTATTTACAGCGCATTTGATTATTTATTCGAATACACCTATTTACTGAGCTGGGTGAAAAATAATATTGCATACATGCAACGCATTTATCATTTCTGATAATTTACAAGACATTTGATTTTATTAGAAATGGACCCATTTTCTGGGATGGGTGAAAAAACAATGATGGCCTGGACTGAGCATTTCGTATAACAATAATATTGATATACGAAGATTATTAAAAAAATTAAGTTGGGCTTGGTAATCTCGTTATATAAAAAATGAACTGAGCTATGCATTTTATTAAAAGAAATATAGGCTAGGTTGCGCTTATTTTATGAGCTTGTGTACAACTGTCGGCCCAATTGCATTGCTGATGTTCAACAAAAAAAGCATGTATATTATAATACAATTTTATATGGCTACTCAGCCCACATTCAACGACGCATGAAGAGACCAAATAAGGTTTATTTGCAACTTTTTGAAGTCGTTGAGCTCAATTAATAACTTAAGAAAAAAGTTAGAGTACAGTGGAACCTAATTAAAAGCTGTCACGAGCGAAAAAATAATTCGACGGGTCTCACTTGTGTCTGTGCGCGCGCGCGTGTGTGTGTGTGAGAGAGAGACCAATCGGTCGATGCTTGTAAATACATCTTTCAGCCATATGCATTGCTGATGCTCAGTAAAACTTATATAGTTGACACAATCATATGGAATATCATAGCACACTGAACTTGCATACAAAAATTTCACGCAGGCGGCACAATTAGGGTGGAAGTAGTGGATCGCTACGGTTAGGGCTATGTTGAAACCAATGAACACGTACATAACGGTTCATAGTCTTTATCAATGTCGGGGAAATATCTTGAATGTTGTGCAAAGAAAACAGACAGACAACACAATAAGTTCTGCTATCACATTAACTTGACGTACACCCCTTTCTAAAAAAAGTTCAGGTACAAAAATAGAACAGGTCACAATCAAATGTATTGGCACATCAGTGCTTCACACCAATAGCTCGGATTTAACTAGTATTTGAGAACATTCAGTTGTTACCTCAAATTAGAGCACATCAAGGCAGCCAGCCATGCCTCTTCTCCCAAAGAAGCAGTATCCTCCGCCGCACGATGGAGTAGGCCATGTGCCATCCATCGTTCCGAGCAACACAGGGAAAGTCTGACGTTGACTCATGTAATGGACGTCGTCGACGGACCATGGCACCAGCGGCGATGGCAGGACTTCGATTGATAGATTGACCATTTCTTCGACATGCACGAACACTCGATACAGGTACATCCCTAACGTGGTCCGTGGCGGCCTTGGTGGCGACAAATAGTACAATCCCGGTTCCTACACCAGTATCTCAACACCAATCATCTTCGGTATGGTGGACGGCTTCTTCATCCATGCCATAACCATCAGAGCCCAGCTGTCTGGAGGAACAAACATACTTACGAGCTCACCTCCAAGGTCGTTGATAAGCTCATTCATGGACTCGTTGTTCCAAGCACGTCGAGGCATGCCGTGGAAGGTAAGCTTTGTTAAAAACTCAAGCTCAGAGGGCACCGAGTCCCATCCTGGTGCCACCGATCAGAGCTCACCAGCGCGCCATCGCAGAACAAACGCCAAGAAGATTCGGACACACGACTGCAATCAAAAGTTGTCCAAAACCTGACGAAGAAATCAGCCGGTGGCGGACAGACCTCGATGAACAAGTCACTTACTTGGATGCCGTGCACAATGCCAAGAGCTTTGATAAGGTCGTCCGACGAGATGGGGTCCAGTCAACGTTGATGGTTACCATCAGCACTTTGCCAGCAAACTGGTCGTCAAGTGCCGCCATGCCACTGTTGAGCAACAGCACACAGCGCCCAATGGCAGGACGGACCTCAGGATCTCCGGGTCAGAGATCCGCATTGACTGGCGACATGATAGTGCGCTTGAGTACATGGAATATAAGAGGGGGATTTGGAGGAACTAGAGTAGGAATCGAGATTCCAGATGTGGGGGAGGGCCGGAGGTCGGGGATGAAAAGGTAGCATGAATTCGAACACGTGTCAATATGCTCTCGGCGCGCAAGCACATGAAAACACCGGTGGCGCCCACATGTCGGCCTAAGAGTCATTTTATTTTTTATTTTTTGAGCGCCCAGCCTAAGAGTCATAAATTGACCTGTTTGGCATTGCGTTACTAGTCGGCCCATATTCAACGACACCTCACTGGCCCAAACAAGTGTACATCATTGAAAAGACACTGAGGTCAAATTATATAAATTGAAAAAGGAGATATACTCTCAACACTGGAGAATGGTGATGCCCTCATTTAGCCCACCAGCAGTTCGAGACAATAAACAGTTCGAAACAATGATATATACAACATTCAAACACTGACTAGTGACTACTACTGACATAAACAAGAATACATGATAGTTCCTAAGAAGTCTTTCTACACCACCGAAACGCACCCATCTGCAGTGCTCAGACTCTCGTGATCCAGACGAGAATGCCAGTCTAAATAGAGGCAAATATTACATAGTAAGAGTGACATAGACGAGGATGACCAAATGACAAGGAGTATGCATGAGAATTACCCATCCAGAACAAGCAGCAAAGACAACAAGAAATTCGAAGAGGGATGATCCAACACCATCATAATTTGCAGCCCCGCTTCAGTCACCAGTGATTCGAAGACACCAGAACTCCACCCTTTCGACGCAACAACCCAATTACCTATCAACCTAAAGGCTTGAACCACATCACTGCCTGTCGAACTTGAGACATCCAAGGATCAAAGTTAATCTAGATGCATTTGTCATTCTCACCTTATTTTGGCTGCAGGTTGCATCGTTGACAATCATTGGAGTATGCTCCCGAAGTCCTAGGGCTTGCCGTCTAGACATATTTTTCCCTAGCAAACATAGCCTCTCTGCCATCAAGGTCCTTGGCAACGGTGATCTCCTGGTTAATCGGATAATTGAGTCTGAGAAACAGAGTGTGTGAACCAAGGTTGTTTACCCGCCTCCAACTCAAAAATCCTGAAGGCCCCAACAAGATGGTATCCTTCTCATAGACATAACAGCCACTGTCCGGGTACTCACGTATTTCACGATGCTTGTACACAATGAAGTTTTTGCAATATAACTCTTCCGGGTCATGTGTGTGAATGATCACCAGTCCTTTGATGTCGTCTACTCGAACAAGGAACTAGCTATGCTTCCCTGTTTTTGGAAAAGGTGGTGTGATTACAAAGGGCAGTAACTGTAGGGACACTGCATCATATAAAAAAGTACATGCATTGTTAATGTAAGATCAACATTGTTCAAAGTATGAGTAGGAAAATGCAAGAAACAACATTGATTTTCCCTGTTGGAACTGAGAGGAACATACAGGGAAATGTATAATGGGTTCGAAAATATAGAAGTGCCATGCATGGTTATACTCATGTTATCTCACAATCAACTCTTCACGGGAAATTACCATGTCATGCATGTTATGTAATCATGTTCTATCCTCACAAATAAATTCTTCGAGGAAACTAACAGACCGTGCATTGTTATATACTCATGTTCTGTGGGTAAAATTCTTGTGAGGATATTATTCTAGCCATTGATTGATGAAGGGCGAATATAGGTATGTACACATAATATGCATTACATGATTTCACTACTTCCAAATATAGAGTTCTCCATATGTACATTTACTTCCTAATGTATGGCTAGTTGAAACCAACAGTTTGATTTATGTTTCTACATCATGAAAATGAGGAGACTAACATGGCTATTGATACACACTCATATTTAGTAGTATGTAGATTAATATAAAGTAAGGAGAATATCCATGTCTTCCTAACCATTTGATTATTCAAGGGTACAAATTGGTTGTAATGACATGGTCATAATCGAATGAATTAATTCATTCCAAATATAGCTCGTTTATGGCGTATCTAATACATTGCCATAGTTCTGCTCAAATTCCGCTCAAATAGGGATATGCCAATCATCACAAAAAGTTCAAACAATGTCATGGCGTTATCATTAAAATTAGGCGAACACAACTTACATCGTCGTCCCAGCGATACGTGGTGCCACCTGCTTTGTCGATCATGTAGATGATGCCATTGTGTTCAATAGCATCACAGAAGTGTGTATCAGCTTTGACAATCCACTGTGAGGTGAGTCGTTTCCAGTTAAAGAAGGCATCGGCGGAAAGATAGGCGAGTCCGCGGTCGAACAAGGCAATTAGCTTGAAGTCTGCGTAATCCTCATATTGTGTGGGCACTTGGCAGATTACAATCTTGTGCAAAACAAGGTCCATCCAACTGACATGGTAATCTAGATGACTTGGACCGCTACGGTAAAACCCTACATACTCCAACGGAGGAAGGATAATCTCATGGGAGGTCTGGAAGTTCACAAGCACCAACTTTTTCCCGTCTTCTCTAACGTCAGCCATCCAGTGGGAGTTCATCCCGACCCTGTACATGTTGGGGAACGTTGCATGGAAAACAAAAAATTTTCTCTACGTTCACCAAGATCAATCTAGTAGATGCAACTACGAGGGGAGAGTAGGATCCACATACCCTTGTAGATCGCTAAGCGGAAGCGTTAAGAACGCGGTTGATGGAGTCGTACTCGCCGCGATTCAGATCGCTGAAGATCCAAGCACCGAAGCAACGGTGCCTCCGCGTTCTTCACACGTACGGCTCGGGGACGTCTCCTCCTTCTTGATCCAGCAAGGGGTGGAGGAGAGGTTGATGGAGAACCGGCAGCACGACGGCGTGGTGGTGATGGTGGAGAAGAACTCCGGCAGGGCTTCACCTAAGCACCGCGGGAGAAGAAGATGTTATGGGAGAGGGAGGGCAGCACCGAGGCACGAACTTGTGTTGTCTGCCCTCCCTCTACCTCTCTATATATAGGGGGAAGGAGGAGAGGGGGGCGCCCTAGGGTTTCCCCTAGGGGGCCGGCGGCCAGGGCAAGGGGAGGGGCGGCGGCCAGGGCAGGCCCTAGGGTTTCCCCCCTAGGTGCCTTGCCCCCCAAGGCTAAGGGGGTGCGGCCACCCTAGAGGGGTCCACCTCCCTTGCCGCACAAGGAGAGGGCCCAGGGGGGGGGCGCACAGCCCCCTGAGGGCTGTGGCATTCCCCCTTGTGGCCCATTAGGCCCAGAACAACTTCCGGAACCCCCGAAACCCTTTCCGGTACTCCGCCGATTTCCCGATGCTCCGCGGAACACTTCCGGACTCCGAAACCTTTCATCCTATATATCAATCTTCGTCTCCGGACCATTCCGGAGACCCTCGTCATGTCCGGGATCTCATCCGGGACTCCGAACAACCTTCGGTAACCATGCACTATTCTCACTAACAACCCTAGCGTCACCGAACCTTAAGTGTGTAGACCCTGCGGGTTCGGAAACCATGTAGACATGACCGAGACACTCCCAGGTCAATAACCAATAGCGGGATCTGGATACCCATATTGGTTCCCACATGTTTCTCGATGATCTCATCGGATGAACCACGATGTCAAGGATTCAGGCAATCCCGTATACAGTTCCCTTTGTCTCGTCGGTATGTTACTTGCCCGAGATTCGATCGTCGGTATCTCTATACCTAGTTCAATCTCGTTACCGGCAAGTCTCTTTACTCGTTACCGTAATACATAATCCCGTGACCAACCACTTAGTCACTTTGAGCTCATTGAGATGACGTATTACCGAGTGGGCCCGGAGATACCTCTCCGTCACACGGAGTGACAAATCCCAGTCTCGATCCATGTCAACTCAACAGACACCTTTGGAGATACCTGTAGAGTACCTTTATAGTCACCCAGTTACGTTGTGACGTTTGGCACACACAAAGCACTCCTACGGTGTCAGTGAGTTACATGATCTCATGGTCATAGGAACTTATACTTGACATGCAGAAAACTATAGCGATAACTGACACGATCAAAAGCTATGTTTAACGTTTGGGTCTCGTCCATCACATCATTCTCCTAATGATGTGATCCCGTTATCAAATGACAACTCATGTCTATGACCTGGAAACCGCGGTCATCTTTGATCAACGAGCTAGTCCTGTAGAGGCTCACTAGGGACACAAAGTCTGTCTATTCATCCACACATGTATTTGAGTTTCCAATCAATACAGTTATAGCATGGATAATAAACGATTATCATGAACAAGGAAATATAATAATAACTCTTTTATTATTGCCTCTAGGGCATATTTCCAACAGTCTCCCACTTGCACTAGAGTCAATAATCTAGCATTACAAGGTAATGAATCTAACACCCATAGAGTCTTGGTGTTGATCGTGCTTAGCCCGTGGAAGAGGCTTAGTCAACGGATCTGCAACATTCAAATCCGTGTGTACTTTGCAAATGTTTATGTCCTCCTCCTTGACTGAATCGCGGATGGAATTGAAGCGTCGCTTTATGTGTCTGGTCCTCTTGTGAAACCTTGGTTCCTTGGCTAGAGCAATGGCACCAGTGTTGTCACAGAGCAGAGTCATTGGGTTCAGTGCACTAGGCACAACTCCAAGATCTGTCATGAACTCCTTCATCCAGACACCTTCCTTTGCCGCCTCCGAGGCAGCTATATACTCCGCTTCACATGTAGAATCAGCTACCACGCTCTGCTTGGAACTGCACCGCTCCCCCATTGAGAATATATACGTATCCGGTTTGAGACTTAGAGTCATCCGGATCAGTGTCAAAGCTTGCATCGACGTAACCCTTTACGACGAGCTCTTGATCACCTCCATAAACGAGAAACATCTCCTTAGTCCTTTTCAGGTACTTTAGGATATTCTTGACCGCTGTCCAGTGATCCATACCAGGATTACTTTGAAACCTTCCGGCCATACTTATGGCAAGGCTGACATCTGGTCTTGTGCACAGCATTGCATACATGATAGAGCCTATGGCTGAAGCATAGGGGACGACACTCATCTTTTCTCTATCTTCCGCAGTCACTGGGCATTGAGTCTTACTCAACTTTGTACCTTGCAATACCGGCAAGAACCCCTTCTTGGATTGATCCATTTTGAACTTCTTCAAAACTTTATCAAGGTATGTACTTTGTGAAAGTCCTATCAAGCGTCTTGATCTATCTCTATATATCTTGATGCCCAATATGAAAGCAGCTTCACCGAGATCCTTCATCGAAAAACTCTTGTTCAAATACCCCTTCACGCTATCCAAAAATTCTATATTGTTTCCAATCAGCAATATGTCATCCACATATAATATTAGAAACGCTATAGAGCTCCCACTCACTTTCTTGTAAATACAAGCTTCATTGTAAACTTGTACAAACCCAAACGCTTTGATCACCTCATCAAAGCGAAGATTCCAACTCCGAGATGCTTGCACCAGCCCATAAATGGAACGCTGGAGCCTGCATACTTTGTCAGCATTCTCTGGATCGACAAAACCTTCCGGTTGCATCATATACAATTCTTCCTTAAGAAAACCGTTAAGGAACGCTGTTTTGACATCCATCTGCCAAATTTCATAATCGAAATATGCAGCTATTGCTAACATGATTCGGACGGATTTAAGCATCGCTACGGGTGAGAAAGTCTCATCGTAGTCAATCCCTTGAACTTGTGAAAAACCCTTTGCCACAAGTCGAGCTTTATACACGGTGACATTACCGTCAGCGTCCGTCTTCCTCTTAAAAATCCATTTATTCTGAATGGCCTTCCACCCTTCAGGTAATACTTCCAAAGTCCATACTTTGTTTTCATACATGGATCCCATCTCGGATTTCATGGCCTCTAACCATTTGTCGGAATCCGGGCCCACCATCGCTTCTCCATAGCTCGTAGGTTCACCGTTGTCTAACAACATGACCTCCAAGACAGGGTTACCATACCACTCAGGTGCAGTGCGTACCCTTGTCGACCTACGAGGTTCGGTAGTAACTTGATCAGAAGCTTCTTGATCATCATCATTGACTTCCTCTTCAACCTCTGCAGGCTCCACAAAACCATCTTTCTGTGCTGCGCTACTTTCTGGTTGAAGCAGAGGTTCAATAAACTCATCAAGTTCTACCTTCCTCCCACTCAATTCTTTCGAGAGAAACTCTTTCTCGAGAAAGGACCCGTTCTTAGCGACAAACACTTTGCCCTCGGATCTGAGATAGAAGGTGTACCCAACTGTTTCTTTTGGGTATCCTATGAAGACACATTTGTCCGCTTTGGGTTCGAGCTTTTCTGGCTGAAGCCTTTTGACATAAGCATCGCAACCCCAAACCTTGAGAAAAGACAACTTCGGTTTCTTACCAAACCACAGTTCATACGGTGTTGTCTCAACGGACTTAGATGGAGCCCTATTTAAAGTGAATGCAGCTGTCTCTAACGCATATCCCCAAAACGATAGTGGCAAATCGGCAAGAGACATCATAGAACGTACCATATCTAATAGGGTTCGATTACGACGTTCGGACACACCATTACGCTGTGGTGTTCCAGGTGGTGTCAACTGTGAAACAATTCCATATTTTCTTAAGTGATCACCAAACTCATAACTCAGATATTCTCCCCCTCGATCAGATCGTAGGAACTTGATCTTCTTGTTACGATGATTTTCAACTTCACTCTGAAATTGCTTGAACTTTTCAAAAGTTTCAGACTTATGCTTCATCAAGTAAATATACCCATATCTACTTAAGTCGTCAGTGAAGGTGAGAAAATAACGATATCCACCGCGCCGTTACACTCATCGGACCGCACACATCAGTATGTATGATTTCCAATAAGTCACTTGCCCGTTCCATTGTCCCTGAAAACGGGGTCCTTGTCATCTTGCCCATGAGGCACGGCTCGCACGTGTCAAGTGATTCAAAATCAAGAGACTCCAAAAGCCCATCAGCATGGAGCTTCCTCATGCGTTTTACGCCGATATGACCCAGACGGCAGTGCCACAAGAAAGTGGTATTATCATTATCAACTCTACATCTTTTGGCATCAATGTTATGAACATGTGTATCATCACTATCGAGATTCAATAAGAATAAACCCCTAACTTCGGGTGCATGACCATAAAAGATATTACTCATATAAATAGAACAACCATTATTCTCTGACTTAAATGAGTAACCGTCTCGCAATAAACAAGATCCAGATATAATGTTCATGCTTAACGCAGACACTAAATAACAATTATTCAGGTTCATAACTAATCCCGATGGTAATCGAAGAGCGAGCGTGCCGACGGCGATCACATCAACCTTGGAACCATTTCCCACGCGCATCGTCACTTCGTCCTTCGCCAGCCTCCGTTTATTCCGCAGTTCCTGTTTAGAGTTGCAAATGTGAGCAACCGAACCGGTATCAAATACCCAGGCACTACAACGAGAGTTGGTAAGGTACACATCAATAACATGTATATCACATATACCTTTGTTGTTGTTGTTGGCCCCCTTCTTGTCCGCCAGATACTTGGGGCAGTTCCGCTTCCAGTGACCGTTCCCCTTGCAATAGAAACACTCAGTCTCTGGCTTGGGCCCAGCCTTGGGTTTCTTCACTGGATGAGCAACTGCTTTGCCACCCTTCTTAGAGTTACCCTTCTTGCCCTTGCCATTCTTCTTGAAACTGGTGGTTTTATTGACCATCAACACTTGATACTCCTTCTGGATGTCTGCCTCAGCGACTTTCAGCATCGAAAACAGCTCGGCGATGGTCTTGTTCATCCCTTGCATGTTATACTGCTGCACGAAGCTCTTGTAGCTTGGAGGGAGTGACTGGAGAATTCTGTCAATGATAGCCTCATCCGGGAACACAAGTCCCAGATCAGCTATGCGGGTATAGTACCCAGACATCTTCAGTAAGTGCTCACTGACAGACGAATTCTCCTCCATCTTGCAAGCGAAGAATTTATCGGTGGTCTCATACCTCTCGATCTTAGCATTCTTCTCAAAGATGAACTTCAACTCCTGGTACATCTCATATGCACCATGATGTTCAAAACGCCTTTGAAGTCCTCCTTCCAAGCCGTACAACATGGCACACTGCACTATCGAATAGTCATCCGAACGTGTCTGCCAGACGTTCAAAACGTCTGCAGGGGCTGTAGGAGCGGGGGGGTCACCTAGCGGTGCATTTAGGACATAAACCTTTTGGGCAGCTGTGAGGATGATCCTCAGATTGCGGAGCCAGTCCACAAAGTTGCTCCCGTCATCTTTCAGTTTAGCTTTCTCTAGGAACGCATTAAAATTCAGGGGAGCTACTGCGCGAGCCATCTACAACCAAAAATTTGCAAAGACATTTTAGACTATTGTTCATGATAAGTGAGTTATTACCTTATCAAATTATTTATAACTCCCACTCAAATTGACATCCCTCCGGTCATTCGAGCGTGACATGATCCAAATTCACCAACCCAAGTCCGATCATCACGTGAGATGAGGTGGTGTCAATGGTGAACATCAACATGTTGATCATATCTACTATATGACTCATGCTCGACCTTTCGGTCCTCCGTGTTCCGAGGCCATGTCTGTACATGCTAGGCTCGTCAAGTCTAACCCGAGTGTTCTGCATGTGCAAAACTGGCTTGCACCCGTTGTATGCGAACGTAGAGTCTATCACACCCGATCATCACGTGGTGCTTCGAAACGACGAACCTTCGCAACGGCGCACACTCGGGGGGAACACAATTTTATCTTGAAATTTTAGTGAAGGATCATCTTATAATGCTACCGTCGTCCTAAGCAAAATAAGATGCATAAAAGGATTAACATCACATGCAAATCATAAGTGACATGATATGGCCATCAACTCGTGCTTTTGATCTCCATCTCCAAGCACCGGCATGATCTCCATCGTCACCGGCGCCACACCATGATCTCCATCATCATGATCTCCATCATCGTGTCGCCATCGGGGTTGTCGGCGCCCACCATGCTCTTACTACTATTGCTACCGTTTAGCGATAAAGTAAAGCATTACAAAGCGCTTAATGATTGACACGCAGGTCATACAAAAATTAAAGACAACCCTATGGCTCCTGCCGGTTGCCGTATGCATCGACATGCAAGTCGATATTAACTATTACAACATGATCATCTCATACATCAAATATAATTCATCATGTCATTGGCCATATCATATCACATGCATACCCTGCAAAAACAAGTTAGACGTCCTCTAATTTGTTGTTGCATATTTTACGTGGCTGCTATGGGTATCTAGCAAGAACGTTTCTTACCTACGCAAAACCACAACGGTGATATTCAAGTTGCTATTTAACCTTCTACAAGGACCGCCTTGTTCTATTCCGATTCAACTAAGATAGGAGAGACAGACACCCGCCAGCCATCTTATGCAACAAAAGTCACATGTCTGTCGATGGAACCGGTCTCATGTACGTGGACATGTAAAGTTGGTCCGGGCCGCTTCATCCTATAATACCGCTGAATCAAGAAAGACTAAGGAGGGCAGCAATTTAAACATCAACGCCACAAACCCTTTTGTGTTCTACTCGAGAAAGCATCTACGCAAGATCCTAGCTCATGATGCCACTGTTGGGGAACGTTGCATGGAAAACAAAAATTTTTCTCTACGTTCACCAAGATCAATCTAGTAGATGCAACTACGAGGGGAGAGTAGGATCCACATACCCTTGTAGATCGCTAAGCGGAAGCGTTAAGAACGCGGTTGATGGAGTCGTACTCGCCGCGATACAGATCGCTGAAGATCCAAGCACCGAAGCAACGGTGCCTCCGCGTTCTTCACACGTACGGCTCGGGGACGTCTCCTCCTTCTTGATCCAGCAAGGGGTGGAGGAGAGGTTGATGGAGAACCGGCAGCACGACGGCGTGGTGGTGATGGTGGAGAAGAACTCCGGCAGGGCTTCGCCTAAGCACCGCGGGAGAAGAAGATGTTATGGGAGAGGGAGGGCAGCACCGAGGCACGAACTTGTGTTGTCTGCCCTCCCTCTACCTCTCTATATATAGGGGGAAGGAGGAGAGGGGGGCGCCCTAGGGTTTCCCCTAGGGGGCCGGCGGCCAGGGAAAGGGGAGGGGCGGCGGCCAGGGCAGGCCCTAGGGTTTCCCCCCTAGGTGCCTTGCCCCCCAAGGCTAAGGGGGTGCGGCCACCCTAGAGGGGTCCACCTCCCTTGCCGCACAAGGAGAGGGCCCAGGGGGGGGGGCGCACAGCCCCCTGAGGGCTGTGGCGTTCCCCCTTGTGGCCCATTAGGCCCAGAACAACTTCCGAAACCCCCGAAACCCTTTCCGGTACTCCGCCGATTTCCCGATGCTCCCCGGAACACTTCCGGACTCCGAAACCTTTCATCCTATATATCAATCTTCGTCTCCGGACCATTCCGGAGACCCTCGTCATGTCCGGGATCTCATCCGGGACTCCGAACAACCTTCGGTAACCATGCACTATTCTCACTAACAACCCTAGCGTCACCGAACCTTAAGTGTGTAGACCCTGCGGGTTCGGAAACCATGTAGACATGACCGAGACACTCCCAGGTCAATAACCAATAGCGGGATCTGGATACCCATATTGGTTCCCACATGTTTCTCGATGATCTCATCGGATGAACCACGATGTCAAGGATTCAGGCAATCCCGTATACAGTTCCCTTTGTCTCGTCGGTATGTTACTTGCCCGAGATTCGATCGTCGGTATCTCTATACCTAGTTCAATCTCGTTACCGGCAAGTCTCTTTACTCGTTACCGTAATACATAATCCCGTGACCAACTACTTAGTCACTTTGAGCTCATTGAGATGATGCATTACCGAGTGGGCCCGGAGATACCTCTCCGTCACACGGAGTGACAAATCCCAGTCTCGATCCATGTCAACTCAACAGACACCCTCGGAGATACCTGTAGAGTACCTTTATAGTCACCCAGTTACGTTGTGACGTTTGGCACACACAAAGCACTCCTACGGTGTCAGTGAGTTACATGATCTCATGGTCATAGGAACTTATACTTGACATGCAGAAAACTATAGCGATAACTGACACGATCAAAAGCTATGTTAACGTTTGGGTCTCGTCCATCACATCATTCTCCTAATGATGTGATCCCGTTATCAAATGACAACTCATGTCTATGACCTGGAAACCGCGGTCATCTTTGATCAACGAGCTAGTCCTATAGAGGCTCACTAGGGACACAAAGTCTGTCTATTCATCCACACGTGTATTTGAGTTTCCAATCAATACAGTTATAGCATGGATAATAAACGATTATCATGAACAAGGAAATATAATAATAACTCTTTTATTATTGCCTCTAGGGCATATTTCCAACAGTACATACCTGCCAAGAAGTTTTGGGCAATGATGATCGGATCGAAGTCGAGGGAGATGATGTACGGCGACCCACTATATACCTGCAAAAAAGTTTTGGCTAATGGAGGTCGGATTTAAGTCGAGGGGCATCATGTACGCCTCCGTATCATGGTGAGCAAATCTCTCTAGACCAGATAGCCGCAAGCAGGGTGTCTTGAAAAGCTGAGGCCTCGCTTCGACGATGGCCATGTCAGTGTGCATGTCCCTCGAGCATGCAGCTAGCCGCACGGCGCTCAACATATCCATACACGAACAATAGAGATCGAGGATGTCACTAGGGAGATTGCTCCAATCGCTGCCCATATGGATGCTGTGCGGTTTGCGTTCGGCCATGGTGGAGTTTGGAAGGTGGGGTTTTGGGGGGCTTGATTTACGGGGGAGAAGGCTCTCGGTGCTGGAGCGGCTAGCGCAGGAGTAGTGGTACTGGGCGAGGCAAGCGAGGCGAGGGTACGTGGGGGCACAATGAGATGATGAAGAGTGACCTCGGGATCTCCGGCGAGACGGAGATGAAGATGGAGTGCTGCTAGGCGAGAGGTTGACGAGGCGAGGCATGCTATACAACGGCGGTGACAGTGATTGCACAATGCACAAGGTGAGACTGGCTTTGGTAACCCGAACACACCGCCTGGACTAGTGTCACCTCGGGCGCAGGTTCTTGTCACTTCACTGTGAGGACCGGATGAATAATATTTTGACCATCAAGTGTACCAAAGTTGTACTACTACTAGTAGTAACATACGGAGTAGTAATGCATGCCTCTGGATTCACTTCATCCTCCAGGTAACATCCATATTGCGAGCAGAAGCAAATTCTCGTGCATGCGGAAGCGCTAAGATTTTTTTTTCTTTTTTAGGATAACCGCACATTCCTTAACCAAAAAAGGTTGTGTCTCGCAGGCACGTGCCTATATCAATCTGAACCAGTTACGACACTTTTTTTTGCAAAGAGATGGATATGTTTGTATATCTATTCGTCCACCGAAGTTGGTTTTGCGTAGGTCCCACCTGTCAGAAGGGGTGCAGAAATAAAAATGTATCATAAAATGTCTTACCACGGTGATTCGAAAGAGTGACCTCAACTAACCAGTGGCACATGTAGCGATCGAAGGATGGGCACGTACACGGACACAGACCACTCCTCAGTACGGTACCCGCATAGCCTTTTCGTTTTGCGGGTTGGTCTACCTAGCCGTCTAATCAACCGCTGATACATCCAAAACGTATCTATAATTTCTGCTTGCTCCATGCCTCTTTTGTGTGATATTGCTATGATATTTATGCACTTCCATACACTTTTGATCATATTTGGACTAACCTATTAACTTAGTGCACCCCAGTGCCAGTTTCCGTTTTCTGCTATTTTTGTATTTCAGGTTTTCCCATTACGCAAACTGTCAGAAAAATTCCGGAAAAAAATATATATAAAAAATCAGCGTTCCGGAAGCTTCCATGTGGACAAAGTAGGGCCGGAGGGGGTCCACCAGGGCTCCAGGCGCCCTGGGGGCGCGGCCCCCCTCCTGGCCGCGCCGGGGGGGCGCCTGGGCCCCCCAGGCCTCCGCTGATGCCCCCCTTTGGCATATATTTACACCACGTCCCGAAACCCTCGAGGACGGAACCCTTTTTCGTGATCTCATCTCTGTTCCGCCGCCGCCGCGCTTCCAAGATCGGGAGCACCAGGAGAACTCTTCCCGGCACCCTGCCGGAGGGGAGGATCACCACCGGGAGCCTCTCCACCACCATGGACGCCTCCCGGATGAGTTGTGAGTAGTCTCCCTTGGACCATGGGTCCATGACCAGTAGCTATGTGATGTTCTCCACCCCTCTTTGTTCTTCACCGATTAGACCTCGTGAGCTGCCCTACATGATCGAGGCACATATGTAATCCTTATGTTGTTGCTATGTTGAGTTTGCTGGGATCCGATGGATTATGAGATTATGTTCAGATTGTGTGTGAGTAATATATTTGATTTACCTCTTTTATATTTATGTTCTTAAGTAATTCTTGCATGTTCTCCGTTGCTGTTTATTGCTTTGGCCAAGTAGTAGGTAGTAACTTCAAGAGGGAACGTTATGCTTGATTGTGGGTTCATGCCCCTTGATGACTAGCTTGAGTGACAGAAACATGAGTCTAGGGGATGTGTTGTTGCCACAAGGGGGAAAACAACGGTGCTTGTACTCGCGGGTGCAAGGATTGTTTACTTTACGCAAAGTTCTTTTAATGCAGTTGTTTGTTGCTTTGAGTTTACACTATGGGTGGGACTCGCAACTTAATACCAGCGAGATGTTCTGGATAGATATCTCAAGGTGGATGATCAGTAGTAGATGCAGATGGATTTCGGTCTACTTGCCTTGGCGTACCGCCCATGCTTTTGAGCCTCTACCTTTCTTTGCAGCATAGTTAGCATTGGTTTGCGCACATAATCCTGTCAATTGCCCAGCTGTAATTTGTTTACCTCGCTTAGCTGTTTTATCGTCTTTTGGGAGAGAGACATCACTAGTGAACATCATGGGACCCCGGTCCATATTACCATCACTGATCACATCCGCTATTTACTTTCAGTTCTTACTTACTAGTTGCAATCATACCTATCACTATTATCTCTTGCGTTTGATCCTTTGTAAACGACAAGGCCGGAGGGATTGACAACCTCTATGTACTCATTGGGAGCAAAGTTATTTGTATCTGTGTGCAGGTCCGGCCGATCGCTAGTTGCGCCGCTAGCAGTTGACACCTTCTTGTTGAACCTTGGAGTCTCAGGGGAATTCGATCCTTGGTATCTTTGCCAAGGGAAAACTACCGCTAGACTGCATCTCAAACCTTCCACTTGGGGTAACCAACGAGGGGCGAGAAGCCATCAACCGCCTGCATACCACTTCTCCCATTTACTTCTGCATCAAGAACCATTTTTCCTCGGCTTCCTCATATCTCCTTCATCTGCATTGAAACCCCACTGGATCCACATCCTCCTTGAATAATTCTGAAGCCCCTTTAAATAATCATCCTCCTTGAGTAATTCTGAAGCCCCTTTAAATCATCATCTTCTTCAGTTAGACTAGCAATCTTAATCCTAATTCGCCAAACCATAGCCCTCTGGTCCAGCGGTTCCAAATGGCGAAAGAGATCCCTATGCAGGTTTTTAGCGTCAAACATGTCCTTGTTGAAGGCTCGTTGAGCATAGTACCATCGTCATCGACCACCCAAGGGTTGTTCGGGAGTGGATCAACAATGTAGCCAACTCCCTCCAAAAGATGGAGATGAAGGTCGTCGGTCTCGACGCAGAGTACACGAAGCATGCCATTGGGAAGATCGAACGCACCGCCATCCTTCAGTTGTGCTTTGAAGATGAAGTTTTGGTGTATCACATCATACACGCGCCCTCCATACCAGGTGAGCTCCACGATTTCATGTCTCGGGAGGACATATACTTCTGTGAGGCAGCCATCTAAGGGGACAAAGAGAAGCTGGCGCCGTACAACCTTGACTTGAGAAATATCGCTGACCTACAAACCAGAATTCCTGTAGCCGGTTGTGATAAAAGACACCATCCCCATTCGACGTAGAAAATTTTGTGCTGGGAACAAATCTTGAGAAGGGTAACGAGACGCCGGGATTAATGCCGTCTGGATGGGAGAATTATCCCTTGACCTACGAGCGGATAAAATATGCTGCCCTCGATGCCCGTGTGAGTTTCAAGATAGCTGCAAGGTCGAAAGAGCTTGTTGCGAAGCCGTCTCCCACAGAAAATAAGAAGAAGAAGAAGAAGAAGAAGAAGAAGAAAGAAGAAGTTGCACCAGCAGCAGGGCATTATAGATGGACGAACTATTTCCTCTCTTGTAAAAATTATATTTCCTCTCTCTGTACATTGATATAGATGAACTATTTTCTCTCTTGTAAAAATTATATTTCCTCTCTGTGTACATTGATATAGATGAACTATTTCGCTGATGTGCATGTCTTTGGAACAAGTGTCCTCTGTGTACATTGATATAAGTCCGCTTGATTATAATGAACTATTTATCCACCTAGTTTTCTCTACTACTGCTCCTTGCAGTGAGCGGTATGCAATGCATGTGTTAGTAGACATGACAGCTTGTCCATGGAAGTTGAACCATGGCGACCATCACGTTTCACCACTACCACACGCGATTCCCATGACGCCGCTCCAACCCACGGCACCACGTCCCCCGACATGCGCCTCACACTCTCGGCCCCACCGCTCCTCTGCCTTTGTGTGCATGACATGCGGGCCAGCTGAACTGCGGCGACCATCAAGTTTGTACCACAGCCACACGCGATTGGACTCGGCTTGCATGCTCCGCTCCCGGCTCCGATCCGTACTCCCGCACCATCCAATTTTCATCCAGCCGAGGTATGGTTATCGCCTCTGCCGAGCCTACAACAGTTGTACGTAGAGTCGCAGGTGCCGCCTGCCCACCTGTGGCAACCGCCACCCTACATAGACTTCACAAAGGACGACGAGGATGACGAGGGCGGCGATGGCCCTATCTAGTTTTTTTATGTCATTTTTGTTTCAAGTTTACTTTGAATATGCGGCCTTGATACCTTTGTGGATGTTATTGTAAACATACCATTTTTAAAAATTATTTGTAATGTGTGTTTACTGTACATTTCAAAAATTCAAAATTCGACAAAATTTGGGATGCAACGGCTGGTTGGGCGCAGAGACGGCAGGACGACCGATTATGGACGCAAGCGTGTCCGTCTTGCCGCCCCAAACGAACAAAATAAAAACAAAATGGATAATCCATTTGGGATTGTGCTTGGGAGTTGGCCTAAGATAAACAAATCTCGGCCATCCTTAAACTTTTTAAGTAATATAGTGCCCACTATCGGAAAAGAAAAAGGCCATTTCATATTGCTGTTGCCAAGAATATCGGTACTCTACATAGCCTGTCTGCATTCATGCCCATTCACCACTAAATCAGTTCATCACGTCGAACTGAGGAAATCAGCAGAGTTGCTGACCAATTTCGTTTGTCATGTCTTATATGGATCTGGCTGTACAATACCTCAAACTAGAGGAAATCAACAAAGTTTAATGACGAATTTTCACCAGCAAAGTAGTTCATCATACGTATCTTCTTTTTTGGAAAATCAACAGAGTTTAGGATCAACTTCTCCACCAAAGTACAGTTGTTTATATCAGAACATTCAGGGAACGACCCAATCAGTTAATCACATTATACTCGAGTAAATCTATCTATTGTGAAAGTTCACGCAAGAACCCTACAACTACAAACTGGAATGATTACAGTTCTTACAAGAAGTTAAACTCAAAGAAGGACACAAAATTCGAGGAGAACAGACAAGAAAAAATTTCAGCACAAAAAATTTAAGGATAAGCACAAAATTTTCACGGAACAGCAAGAAAAGAAAAATCATCAACCAGTAACTGCACGTTCACCAACTCCATGACGTCAATCAATTTTTCAGAGAGTAGGCATGAATGCCCAGCCTTTACAAAAAGCTTAAGACAATCAAAGTAGTTGATCATCAGGCAAAACTCGAGGAAATCAGTAAAGTACATGACCAATTTCACCACCAAATTAGTCCAGCACGCCAAACTTAAGGAGATCAACAAGGTTTCATGACCAAATTCGCCACCAAATCAGTTCATCATATGCCAAACATGAGGAAATCAACAGAATTTCATGACCGATTTCACCACCAAAGCAAGTTCATCATATGCCGAACTAGAGGAACTTAACAGAGTCCGCGACCAACTTCACCACCAAACCATTACCTACTTTACTGGATCCAAGACGATCAACGCAGCAAAACAAGGAAGATAGACACGAAACATGACCACATCAACAAGGCTCTCGCGCCGGCCATCCTCCATGAGCAGAGCACCACCTACTCGACCTTGACGTGGAAGACGTCCTTGCGCTCCTCCTCCTTGAGCTTGAGCAGGGTGACCCAGAGCACGCCATTCTTCATCTCGGCCTTGATCTTGTCCATCTTGTACGCGTCAGCGGGCGTCTCGATGCGGCGGTTGTACCTCGGCACCTTGGAGTCGTCGTCCCCGTCCCAGCGTTGTTTCTCGCCCTCGCCCTTGATCACCAGGATGTTCTTGTCCGCGCGCACCTCCACGTGCTCCTTGGTCAGCCCCGGCATCGGCACCTTGAGGTACACCGCGTCGTCGTCCTCCTTGGCCACCCAGTGTGCGAGCCGCGACGCCCCAGCCCCAGCAGTGGAGGAGAGGCCGGTCTCCGTCAGAGACAGGAGACGGCCCAGCGGGTCGAGCATGTCTGCAGAATCAACAGCAAGGACAACAAAAGCAGATCAGAAGGCTGATTTGACTCACGAACGCAAAGAAACGGGGCATCACAGATGGGGGAAGCACATCATACCCTGCGAGAAGAAGCTGGGGATGACGAGGTCGCGGCCGCTGTAGTCGTCGCCGTCGCCGTCGTAGCGGCTGATCTGGGTGTTGTACGGGCGGCGGGCGGCGGTGACGGCGGGGGAGTGGAGCGCGCGGAAGGCCACAGGAGCACCGGACTTGACGAAGCTGGCCGGCGCGGCACCCTCGGCCTTGCAAACGACGGCGGAGGCCATGGTCTCTCTCCTCTTTCCCTCTCTTCTTTCCCTCACTCCTCTGCTGTGATGATTTTGGATTCTTGTGGTGGGCGAGAGACGGGGTGGGGTGCGAAATGGAGGGGGTGGGTTTTGTAAAGGAGCAGCGGGAAAGCTTTCTTGGGCGAGGGGATGCTGAACTGGGTTTAGAAGCTTCTGGGGAGATCCGTTGGGGCCTCGAGCCTTCCAGAATCATCGGTTGGGGCTTTAAGATTCGTGCTGCTTCATGTACGATCGGCTCAGCTACGTCGGGTACGAGTGATTTGCTTTTCAAAGTTGGACTACTTTTGTGATGAATTCCTACCGTTTGGTGGACTGACATGGAAGCAACATACGGGGAAATTTTGTGTTTTGATCCTTTTCTGAAAGTAAATCGAGATCTGACCCTAATTTGTAAATATATCAGGATCTGGCCCTTTCTTACCGCCAAGGCCCCTGGCGGTAGGTTATAACAGCCTATCACCAAGGGCCTTGACGGTAGGAAACACCCCTACAGGCAAACAGGCTGGCGGTAGCCTGTACAACCCTACCGCCAAGGGCCTTGGCGGTAGGTGCGAGCATGAACTGTTTTTCGTACTTATGAAAAAAATAACCCTACCGCGAGAGGCCTTGGAGGTAGGTTGTTATACCTTATCGTCAGGGGCCTTGGCGATAGGTTGTTATACCCTACCGCCAGAGGCTTTGGCGGTAACAAAGGGTGAGTTGCCGAAATTTTTACAAAGTAGGGTTAGATCTCGAATAAGTTTCGAAAAAGGGTCAAAACACGAAAATTTGCCGCAACAGACAGCTGCATGTTCAGCTTATACAAGGCTCCTAAATAACCATATGAAAATAAGTATGAAGTAATCACACTCTAAATAACCATATGAAAATAAGTATGAAGTAATCACACTATAAAACCGTGTTGAGGCTACACAATCCACCTTTGTATAATGACCCACAAAATATAAGGTTACCCTCTCTTTTTTGAAAATAATATTGGGGAACCTCTGATTTTTAGCAAATCCAGCGTACGCTCTACCCTGCCACCGGATAAAACTTGCCTGCTCCCTCCTCATGCTTCCATCCGTGCTCCCACTTCATCCTACGGCTGTCTTTCTTCCTTTTTCCTTTCTAATCTAACCATCTCCCCCCCTGATTTTAAGGGGGTGGGGCCGGGCCTTATTTTGATCCAATCAAATCTAGCCACGTACGCGGGAGCACGGATGGGCACACGTGAGGGGAGCAGGCAAGTCTCGTCCCCCTGCCACCTGATCACATGCACGGATCTTAGCACAAGAAGCCTTGCCACATCAGATTCGAAACTCGTAAGCAGGACATAAAAGTTGCGCGAACGCTATGCTAACCAAGCAGAATAGCCCATCGGAGACATGTGATTGATTCCCAGTTCCTCCTTTTAGTTTGTTTTTCACACGCGGTGGCAAAAATACGCAATTTTTTTGTTCAATTTTTCAAAAATAAAATATGATATATTTATAAAAGAATTACTTGCCACATGGAAAATTTCAATCTTTCTTTTGTACTGTTTCACATGTCAAGTTTGTTTTGTACACATGAAAAATTTTAGAAAAAAAATTCTCATGGTCCCGTGACAAATTCATAATTTTTTTTACTTCCAAACATAGCATTTTTTTCTTTTTTTGTAATGCTACCATGGCAAGCTTTGAGAATTGTTATCAATTATTTTCATGTCAATTTTGGAATTTGTTTTTCTACTTTCACACATGCCAATTTTCTTACTAAGAGGATGGCAATTTTATTACTTTCGGTCATGGAAACTTTATTATTGAGGGCATGACAGTAGTATTTATTTCTTGGATCGTGTCAACTTCTTCCGTGTGATTTGTATGTGTTTTTGAAAAATGAAAATATTAAGCATGGAAAGTTCCTAGTATGTAATTATTTTAATTAATACCCAAATTTTCCTTGCATAATCTTCTTTTGTTTGCAATTTTGACCATTGTTTTTGTTATTGTTTTTTTAATTTAATATGGCCTTTTTGCCATGTAATTATTTTTTTGGTACACTAACATGGCATTTTTTTGCATTTTGTAAATTATGTTGTCTATGTCATTTTCTGAATAAGAAAATATTTCAGTTTTGGTTGATGATACTTTTTTCTGAAAATATCAACTATTTGGCATGGCCCATTTTTCTGCACCAAAATTATCTGGGCCAGCTTGGGGGTCGCATGGAACCACTTGTATATATAGCTACCTAAAAATGTTTGCTTGATCGTCCCCGTCCCAGAGAACGAAGTGTTCGCTCATGGGTGCCTTCCGTTTTGACATCGGCCAGATATTGTGGTACCTTTTTTAAGAAAGCACCAAGTATACCTTCGATCCCCCCTTGGCTTGAGTGAGTGCTTACAAGTTCGTGGCTGGGGCCGTCCGACCAGTGGAGGAAGACGACGACTGTGGCGCGTCATAGGTGAGCGGCGCCGCGTCTTCCGGCGAGTCTAGGGGGGCCTGGTAGGGCGTTAAGGGTGTTTGCGGAGGGGTGGGCGTGGCCTCCTACGAGCGATGGCGAGTCGGGGATGGCGAAACGCGACGAAGCCATCGGGTCAGTTGCACGCTAGCGTGCAGAGCATGCTCTTTGCATGCCAGTGGCGTGATCACCACGACACCAAGGGCCCTGGCTCATTTTTGGTGTTTAGCACCGTGTCTAGTGTGTGAGGCGTGCATAGTATATCCTTGGACTGGTCTCCGTGTGTCCCCAGGTGCACTGAACTGCATTCTGCAAGCCCAAACAGTTTGATGTAGCAAACTTTGACATCAACTACAACGCAAACCAGGTAAGGGTCGGTGTGTGGATGATTTCTCGGGGTGTTAGTGTACTAAGGTGTACACGTGTACCAATTTTCAGATAGTTTGGAACCATACTAGAAGGTGACGCACGCTTTGCCGCGCCATTCCTCGGTCGTGAGTTTAGACTTTTTGTGTAATTGCGGTTAGAGATGAACATTTTTACACAAAAAATCAAAGAACCGAACTGAAGTGGGTTGATCGATATTCCTGGTTTTAGAGGTTTATGGTGTTCGGTTGGGAGTTTTCATTGATAGTTTGTGTTTTCGCTAGCTTTCATACTGCATAAACCAAATTGACCGTTGGATTGTATATACAGAAATTGACCTCTCTTTTTTCTAACTTTCCTAATTTATCAGCATGTAGGGCATGACCCTAGGCCAATCTACGGCGCACTCCCCTCCCCCAATACAAGCCAATTCACTTGTGCCTCTGCCCCTCAAAATCACTCTGGATGCATTGGTTTTCATCCCCCAAAAGGATTCCGATCTATCAACCTAGTTGCCCCAACCTTGAGGTTAGATCTACTGCCACACAACCTAGCTAAAACGGCTCACCAAGAGCTGCTCATCTTAGCTTGGATCTCCAACGCCTGGTATTCTAGCTCGCTCCCAGCGCTAGCACGATGTCAGACTTCCACCACAAATCCACCGTCCGAGGAGCCCGACGGGAAGACAAAGAAAGCGGCAACCAAACGGTCGACGCAGAACCAACAAGCACATGAAGCAAAAACCAGTTCGCGCCCTCCCCGACAGCGAAATGACCCACGCGCACGAGAGGCTTGTCCGGCATGCAAAACGATGAAGGATGACCAAATGGGCATGACCTAGCACACTCGCTTCGGCTGGCTGGTGAGCCGCCCCTATTGGGCCTCAACCCATCTAGGGAAGCGAAGGAAAAATAAAGAGGAACGAAAAAAGATAAAAGTAGCGAGAATATTTAAATATTAAAAAAATTACAAAATTTTAAAATCATTGTAAAATTATTTCAGTATTTAAAAATTGTTTGTTCATACAAATGTCCACAAATTTGAAACGATTGTGAATTTAGAAATGTTCTGGAATTTCAAAATATATTCCCTAAAATTGAAATTAAAAAAATGTTCGCTAATCTAAAAGAAATGTTCATAAATTTAGAAAATGTCTGAGATTTCAAAAGAAGTTCCTTGAACATAAAAAGACAATAGATTTAAAAATATTCAGGAAATAAAAAATGTTTATGAATTTAAATTATTTGTCTATCAATCAACGCAGGAGAGTCACGTTCACGTGTGAATAGGCCGGACCACAACACACACCTGATTCCCTCCCTCACATGTGAGGCCACAAATGCAAAAATACCTGGATGCACCAGGAGGCTCATTCCTAGGGAGCTTTTAGGAGATGAAGAAGTGAAGAATTTCGGAAGTGTATATATCATGGCAGATTAGAATGGTAAGGAAAAGTGCAAATTATATAGTAAGTAGGAAAATGAACCTCACATATAGCATATACCTTCATATTAACTTTTAACATGGGTTGTTACCTTGTGGAATTGCAATTCTCTAATTCCTAAGGAAACCAACAGTGTTGCATCATATGAGTAACAAACTTGTCATTAGTTTTAGTTACAGTGTACGGCCCAGCAATGTTTTCAAAGCAATGTCCAAGTTACGCGTGATAAAGATCCATGTGAATATTTGGGTTTGCGGTAAATGACAGTAAAGATTATGGCTTATTATGAAAAAGGGAATATCTGGACAACAATGGCATTCTAGATTAGACACTGATATTCAACCAAAAATTTCACATCCACAAAAGATAAACTAAAAGACAAATAAAATGATCATAACATGTAATGCCCTTGCTTTCATCACCTGGCATCTCTAGAAATTTACAGAAAAATCAGCTCCACATTGGTATCTCTAATGCCATTGCTCTGGCCGCTGCCCTCCACCCCAGTCGCACCACTGTGGCATGACGATGTCCTCCCTCGGCTTCATTGACGCCACCACCTCGCATCTTCTCTTCCGCACGCGCCCATTTAGTCCACCACCAGCGCCACCCCACGCGCCTCCATATTGCCCTGCCACTACACCCGGTATTAACCACGAGCGCCTGCTGGAGCGTCAAGCGCTTCGTCCTGAGCCATCATGCACTAGTTGCACGCTACCTAGGAGGAGGAGGATTGCGAGCACTGGAGTGCGGCGATGGCGGCTGCAGTCGACGAAGAAGGTAGGAGTAGATCTGGAGCACGGGGAAGGACCGAAGGAGGCGGTGTGTTTGGCGACTAATAGATGGAAAAAAGGAAGCGAAAACAAGTTTTCTGAAAGAAAGGAAAGTTGCAGGAAGTCTCCTTCACCGACCGAACGTAATTATCACAGATATGTACCATATATGACTATCGTGCCCCAACGCTCCACCTACTTACAGGTGCCCCCCCCCCCGACAATAATTACAGCCGCGATGCACCAGGTTGCTGCATTTCGTGGGAGCTTAGTAACTAGAGGGATACATGGTACTTGTTGTACAAATCAGAATTGGGTCCAGAAATTGAAAGAAGATGACGTGTTCAAAATAAAAAGCTCCAGGGTGGATTAGTGGCATTTCTACTATTATTTAAACCCAAACAATTTATAAAAACTAGGACAATGCCCGTGCGTTGCTATGAAACTAAAATATGAGGAGTAAGGTCACCGCTTAAGAACATAATTTTGAGCGAAGTCACATTTTGTTGCATTTTGTTATTTATGCATTCAAGTGTTGGTCCTGCATGCAAATAGTAGTGTACTTGTTAATTTGTTTTAGGTCCCAATGTGAGTTAAAAAGTGCATTTGTGTATTTATGTTTTATGAAAGGTTGCTAATCCCGCATGTGGGTAAGGGTGCATTTTTATTGGTAATGGTTGTTGGTCTCGCAAGGTGTGAACTCACCACCAACTCCAACCTTTATAAGTAGAAAAGATTTATTGGGAATTTTAGAGCAACATAAAAACTAGTTACTTCACAATTCAAGGGTTTTTGATAGCTGAAACCTTTTAGGAAAAAGAAAATTTCTGGAGAAATTTTTGGGAGAAGTAGCTAGGTCAGATGGTTAGGGTTGGTGTAACCAAAGTATGTTATGTGAGTTATCTTTTTGATCTAGTCAAGCCCAACAAAATCAGTGCAAAGAAGATCCAAACCAAACCCCACAAAAGAAACTCCAACTTGATCTTGAAAAAAGGCCAAATTTTAGGGTGTTCAATCTTCTTCATTCTTGGCCGGATCATGCCGGCATCTTCCGTTGGAGTTCCAGCTCCTGGAACTTCACTACCTCCTCAACCTACAAGCGGCAGTTCATGGATTTGGCACCCTCACCATTGTGGTTTGTTGGGAAGACCCCCCCCCCAAATGTCGCTTCTTCCTGTGTGTTTGGCTCCACCACCGGTTACCCATGGCGGATCGTGTTCAGTCATTCAACGACATGGTATCCCTAATGTTTATTTTCGCATGCTCTGCAGTAGGAACCTCGAGACCCACATGCACCTTTTTGTTCACTGTCCATGTTGGTCCATGATCTGGAAAAGACCCACATGGATCTTTTTGGTCACTGTCCATGTTGGTCCATGTTCTGGCAAGAGTTCAGTGGCTACTACATGCCCGAACATCACTAGTTGCTTGGGTTTGCTCGACAAAACTGGCTGATGCGACTGGATGGGCGTTCAACCTCCTCTGGGCTCGTCGCCTCTAGAATCCCCATGCTACCATTGTTACGCTGACCATCTCTGGGAGATCCAGCGTGAGCATAATTGTAGTTCCAGTTCTTGTCACACCCTCTCTCGGCGATCATGCTTTGGTGATGTGCAACTTTCGGTTTTGGCGGGTGAAAGAACATGCGGTGCCCCCATGTTTGGATTTGGTAATTGATGACAATCTTTATGGACTAATGGTTTCCTTGAGTTATATTTGAAGGATGTGTCCATAGGCTTTTCTTGCAGTCCATTTGTTGGTTTTAAGGAGAGTTTGTGATGACCAAGGTACTATTCAAGGAATTACCTAAAGATTGGTCATGTGAGAGGTTGATCAAGACTAAGTCAAAGAGTGAATCGAGTTGATCAACACACAAAGCATAGAAGATGTACCGAGAGGGATCAAGTAATCCCATGGTATGGTAAGCATTGTCAATTACGCTCTGTGTACTAACCCTTGATCTTCGCGGGAGTTCTTTGTGGGGTTAGGTTGCGATGTGCAAGTTCAAGTGATGCATCACGAAGAGATCAAGTGCTTGAAGCTTGCCGTCCATTGTGGTGATAATGGACTTGTGAAGATATGCCGAAGAGTGGCTCACCCATAGTGGAGTATGGGGAGCAATCTACTAGTCTTCATCGAGCCGACGCAATCAAGAAAGATGGTCCAACTTGAGGAAGTCAAGATCGTCTACATCTAGCTCAAGTGGACTTTGTGCAAGGCAAAGGTTTGCCCTTGATAGGTTTTCTATTTTACCGGTCTCATGGTGGTAGTTTGGAGACCAGGTTATAGGATCAATTGGCGTACTATCAAGGGGGGCTCTTGATGAGTAGCTTGATCGTATCGTTCGTAAAGAGCTCAAACCATTACATCCTTGCATCATCCTTATTGGTTCATGTTTGGTTCTTCTTCTTGTTAGGTTTGGAGCTTATGGTCATTTTCATGACAAGCTCGAGTTCATCAAAAACAGAGTTCACATGCATCTTCTATGGTGTTTTCGATGTTGGGGGTTTTGCTAGTTCTCTTTGTGGGTCTTAGAGCTTATGGTCATCTTGATGACAAGCTCGAGTTCATCGAAAACGGAGTTCACATGCATCTTCTATGATGTTTTCGATGTTTGAGGTTATGTCGATTCTTCTATGATAGAGGGTTCATTCCTCTATATCTTAGGCATAAATCCCTACCTCTTCTTACTATAACGAGTCGATATTTTGATGCTACTCGTCTTCCTCTATCCAACAAGCTTGAGTTTCCTCAATTCGGAGCTCATATGCAGAAGTTATGGCAGTTCTGGTTTTATTGTATCCTTCTGTTGTCCTTAGCTACGATATGAAGGCAGGCAAGTTCTAAAGCCTCTGTGGCATGCGGTAGTACCGCTCAAGGGAGCGGTAGTACCCTTGAGCTTGGTGCATCGGTTTGAGTTCTCCACGGAGATACGTGGAAGTGAAGTTGAGCAGCTTATTCCTCTTGGGTGCTTGGTACCCTTGAGCTTGTTCCTCTTGGGTGCTTGGGCGCCCTAGACGGTTGAGGTCACCTCGGAGCCATTCCATTGTGGTGAAGCTTCTTGGTGTCGTTGGGGAGATAGCCCCAACCTTTGTGGTGTTTGGAGCTCAATCATTGTGGTGTAAAGCTCCGGGCAAGCATCTGGGTCTCCAATTAGGTTGTGGAGATCACCCCGAGCAAATTGACGGGTTCCGGTGACCGCCCCCAAGGGTTGCCAAAGTGTACGGGTTCGGTGACCGCCCGCAAGAGTTGCCATTTGTACGGGTTCGGTGACCCCCCTCAAGGGTCCCTTAGTGGAATCACGACATCATGCATTGTGCGAGGGCATGAGGAGATTACGGTGGCCCTAGTGGCTTCTTGGGGAGCATTGTGCCTCCACACCGCTCCAAACGGAGATTAGCATTCGCAAGGGTGTGAACTTCGGGATACATCGTCGTCTCCGCGTGCCTCGGTTAGCTCTTACCCGAGCCCTTTACTTATGCACTTTACTTTGTGATAGCCATATTGTTTCTTGTCATATATCTTGCTATCACCTAGTTGTTTATCTTGCTTAGCATAAGTTGTTGGTGCACATAGGTGAGCCTAGTTGTTGTAGGTTTTGTGCTTGACAAATTAATAGCTAGGTTTATTCCGCATTTGTTCAAGCCTAAACTGTAATTATTTTAAAGCGCCCATTCACCCTCCTTTAGGTGACATCCACGATCTTTCAATTGGTATCAGAGCCTCGTCTCTCTTTATAGGGCTTTACCGCCTAGAGAGTAAGGATGTTGACTAGGGGTTTAGGATTCTCTGACACTCTTTAGTTTCGATGGCACAAATTTTGATGTTTGGGTAATTTGCTTGCTTAATCTCTTTAGGCTCATGGACCCAAATTTAGAGTGAATTGTAGATATGGATTTTTCTCCTCCAAAGGATCCCCAAAGATTATCTTTAGAGGATGAGAAAAACTCTTATGTTAATGCTCAAGCTTCTAATGTGATTGTAATGCCCCGGATGTAATATTTTCCCTTTTTGGCAATATATAATTTTTTTGGCTTCATCAATTCCATTCCGGGTTCTTCGTCTTTTCGGGTTTTCATCTTTTTGTCGTGCGCGTGGGCATTTCATTCATATCATGTAGTCATGTGCATTGCATTGTTTTTGTGTTGTCGTTTGCATCCGGTCCCACTCGTTCTTTTTCCGTTGTCCGTTTCGAGTTCCGGAGCTCTCTCACGTGTCCATGGCATCCCCGAGGCCTACTTTGGTGTTTGCCCGTGTAACGTTTCCGGTTTGGCGTGAGACTTGTTGTGCGATGTTGTTTTGTTGTGTGTAACCCGCCTGTCGAATCTCGTCGCATTTGGAGTTCGTTTGATGCCCCAACAGTTATTCTCGTGGGCTCAAAGTACCTCCTCTTTGAGGCCCAAGACACCCCTCCAACAGCCCACCAAACCAACCCAAACCCCTCCCTTCATCTAGGCCATCCAATTTTGATCGCGTGGCCGAAAACCTCACCTCATTTGGACAACCCTAGCTCCTTGTGCCTATATAAACGTCCATCTCCCCCAATTTTCGCGTCTGAAACCCTAATGCTTCCACAGTTCGCCGCCGGAGCTTCCACCGTTGATCCGCGGTGCTTCCACCGTTGAAAATCCGTGCTTCCGACGTCTCAGGAAATCGTGCTTCCGAAGTTCTTCTCCGTGCTTCCGTAGTGCCGGAGTTGCGCTTCCGTCCGACGGGTGGGCCCCGCCCACCTCTTCTTCAACCTCCAGCCACTGCCGCCGGTCTTCTTCTCCTGCTCCGGCCGCCGCCCCGCCGGAGCGCCACCGCGCCACCTCTTCCCCACCGCCAGGGAGCCGCCGCCGCCGGCCCGCTCTTCCCGCGCCGCCTCCGGCCACCTCCGCCGCCGCCGTCGCGCCAGCCGGGCACCACCGCCGCCCCGGCCGGGCGCCGCCGCCCCGGTCGGGCGCCGCCGCCCCCACCTCCCGCCGGCCTCGGGTCGCCGCGCCGCCGCCGGGCAGAGGCCCCGCCGCCGCCACCTCGATCGGATCGGGGAGGAGCCCCGATCCCGATCCCCAGCCGCTGGAAACCCTAATCGGGCCGAGCCCGTTAGGCGCCCGGTCCACCGGCCCGTTAAGCGCCAGATCCGCCAGCCCGGTTGACCCGCGGGCCCGTTTGACTCCGCCGGCCCGTTGACTTCGAGGAGGTTGTTTTTCACTAAGTCCCTGGTTATTTTAGTTTCTGGAGCTGTTTTGCAACGTGAATAACTTTTTGTGTGCATGTCCGTTTTGAGCAAATGATATGTCAAAATGATCGTGGAGACTTGTACTACCTTTTGTTCCATTGTGCCATGCATGTTTGAGGTCATCTAGATGTCTTAATCTTCATGAGAAGAGTGCTACTTGTTATAAACTGCTGTTAGTAGTTGTTTTCTTGCCATGTTTGCAATGTGATAACTTGGTGCATGTTTATCCAAATGAAGCAAATGATATGTCCACGTGTTCATCATGTTATGCTCTACATGTTGGGTGCTTTAGCTTGCATGATAGATTTCATCTTGCCATGTTTATCTCCTTTGCAAAGTGCTATGTGGCTGTTATGTTGTTAAACTCGTTACGAGATGCCTCGTTGAGGAGCTCGTTGCTATTGATGTGGTTGTCCCCTTGATGCATGCTTAGATGTTTTGGACTCCCCATCATGTGTACTTTGCTGTGGTGCTTACCACTTGTCTTGATATGCTTTGAGTTGACTTAAACTTGCTCACAAAGATGCCATCATGTTACTACTGTTTTAACACTTAGTGAAATTTCACTAAGTCTGGAATCTGTAATTTCCAGATGCCATGTTTGCTTGTTGTTCTAGGCCAATCCATGATAGTTTTGGGGTGACCCTTGATGATTCCTTGTTGTATATATTGTTGGCTATCCATTCATGCTCTCACATGCTTATTTGGGTGGCTATAGCATGTTTAACTCTTGCTCCCAAGTTGCAACAAATTACTACTGTCAGGTTTTTGTTGTCAAGTTCAATATGTCATAGCTTGTTGCTATTGATCCATGGCTCCTTTGGGGATGCTCCAACGGAATTGTTTGCTGTAGGATATGTCTACTTTATGTCCATGCTCCTTGCCATGATGTTTGAGTGCTGTAGCTTATTTATCTCTTGCCCCGAAGTTGCTATGTGGTTGTTAATTTCAGCTTGTGCATGTTTATTGTTTCGGGTGTAACTTTTAGCCCGTTGCTCCGTTTTGAGCAAGTCCTATATGTAACTTGTGTGATTTTTCATGTAGATTCATAATATCCTCTTGTTATCATGTTTTGAAGCATTTTGCTTGATGCATATTGTTGTGCTGTAACACTGTGCTTCCTATGTAGACTTTCTGTGCTTCCATAGTGCATCTGTTTTGCTTCCATAGTGCATCAGTCATGCATCCAGTAGTTTTGTGCATTGCATCTTGTTGATTGTCGTGCCTTGTGTGTTTGTGTTGAGTAGAGCCGGAAGCTGAGACCGAGTACGAGCACGAGGTTACTACCGAGGTTGAGAACGAGGAGCTCTCTTTCGATCCCATCGACAACTCTTCAGGCAAGATGACCGAACCCCGATAACATTACTATCTTTGCCTATTGCTAGAACTAACGCTCTATAGTTTTGCCTCGATGCCCATGTTTTTCCTGTCAGCCTCCTATTTGTAACCATGAACCTGCTTAACCACCCTACCTATGCAAACCATTGATTAGGTATACGTAGGCTTCGCTCAGCCCTTCTTATAGCATTGTTAGTTGCAGGAGAAGATTGAAGATTCTTGCTTCTTGTTGAAGCTTGTTGGGATATCACACTATATTAATTATTAAATGAAATCATCTATATATTGGTAATGGGTGGAAGGCTAAGCCTTTTGCTTGGTGTTTTGTTCCACTCATGCCGCTAGGAACTGTATAAACCGGTGTTATGTTCCTTGATTATGCGTTCCTCACACGGTTGGGGTTATGGAACACCCTCGATAAACCGCTAAGTGCTAAGTCTTTTCCAGCAAGTCCCAACATTGGTACTATTTGCCTAATAACTAAAAACTTGCATAGGGAGTAATTAACCCTTTTCTTAATCAACAACCCCGGGCCAGTGCTCCACATGAGTGTTGGTCCGAACTGGGGGTCCTGTAGGGCCACCTCGAGGAAACTCAAGGTCTGGTAAAAACCTGTAGCATCGCCCATCCGGTCGTGGCCTGAGACTAGATACGCGCGGCTATTGTCAGGGTGTCGGCACACCGGGAGGATTTGCTGGATTAGCCTTACCTTAGTCGGAGTATCTTGAGCACGGGATTCCGAGAATACTCGGGCCTTCCCACCTTGGAGTTGCGACTCCGCGGATCGTGGGCTTGTCATGGGCCAAGTTGGAACACCCCTGCAGGGTTATGAACTTTCGAAAGCCGTGCCCGCAGTTATGTGGTAGATGGGAGCTTGTTAATATCCGGTTGTAGAAAACTTGACACCATGTTTCAATACACTACCAGCATGAGTACCGTGACGGTCATTATCCGAAAGGGATTCGGGAAGTGAACACGGTGGGGTTATGTTTGACTTGATAGTTAGGATCACTTCGTGATCGTCTCTCGACCGAGGCACCTTCTCTTCTCGCTCTCTTTTACGTAAGTTAGTGCTAGTGCTGCTGCAGACTCTTGTTCTTTCTTCAGCCTTGTTCCACACCCAAGGCTTGGATAGTCGTGTTACCCAGGAACGGGATTGCTGAGTCCTCTGTGGCTCACAGTTACTTCAACACACCAGATGCAGGTACGATGGTGAGCTACACAGGCGATGGCACTGAGCTAGACTGGGAGTACGACGAGGAGCGTAGCCGTTACTATGTGAACTATCCGGCTCATCAGTAGAGCTTCTACTAGGATTCGATCTAGACCTGTGGTTTAATGTTATGTTTGGTATCTTGTCATTTGGATCTTACCCTTAGATGGGCTGTGATGTTTATTTGGATGATGATCGGATCTGTAATGAATTTGTGTGACGTGGCGAGTGTAAGCCAACTATCTTTTCAGCTTTCATCCCTATTTTTACATGAGATGTGCAAAGGTACCAAACTTGCGATCTTTCCAGAATGGGCTTATATCTTTAAGTCGTGCCTCGACACGTAGGAGATATAGTCCCATCCTGGGCATTACAGTGATTTTTGATGCTTTGAGCAATGTAGGTATATTTCAACTCATGCCGTTCCGGGATGCTCATGAGTTGTGGACAAAGCTTCAAGATAAATATGGTGTGTCCAAGAATTGTGGGAATGATTGTTCTCCCTCCACCTCCGACCATGTTGTCTTCTCAACTTCTTCTACTTCACCTACATGTGGTTTGCCGCAAGGTAATGATATGGTGAGTAGTGGTGTTCATTGCAATGATTATAGTGAGCTTAGTATTGATGATCCTTCATCACTTTATTATTGCAATGCTTCACCTTTGGTCTTTAACTCATTGAGCACCTTAAATGTTTCACATGCTTGTGTTAAAAGTTCTTGCATATCATGTAGAAATTGCTTGACTAAATCTCATGATGATATGCTTGCTATATCTCATTGCCATGATAAAAATGCATATATTTCCTCGAATTATTGTGCGAACAATGTAGAGGAAATTCATCTCCCCATGGAACAAGATGTGGCCTTGAATGGTGCTTCGAACGATCCAACATCATCATCTATTGCGTTTTGCCTTATGGCTAAGGCTTCAAAGGTATATCCTACTTTGAATCCCAATATATCTTGTGATGATAGTGATGATGACAATAATGATGATGATGTTGATAATGATGAAGAGAATGATAATGTTGCCTCCTTAAAAATAAAGGGGGAAATTATTTTTAAAGCTCTTCATAAGAATAAAATTGCTCGTTCCAACTTCATGAAAATCATGTCTATTGCCATTGAGCGCGAGAAATATATAGAGGAGTTGGAATCTCATATAGAGGAGCATGAGGTCACCATTGAGAAAATGGAAGGTCGTGAGCGTGATTACGCTAATGAGATCGCCGACCTCTCGCAAGCTCTTGAACTTGAACAAACCACCAAGGAATCTCTTGAGGAGACTTTTGCTCTAGAACTATCTAGAATATATGAATCCCGTGATAGAGCTCTCGAGGTGGCTAATGATTTTGAAACTAAAAATGAGAAGCTTGAAGTTGCGCATGCTAAACTCCTTGAGGATTTTGAGTACCTCGAAAATGGCTCAAGGGTCATTAAGGGTGAGCTCATCAAACTCATCGAGTCTCATGCTCAACTTAAAGCTTCATATTATAAAGAGCTTGCCAAGTTGCCTTCTCCTCTTGCTATTATTTATGATGCTTGTGATACTAACTCTATTTCAAGTGAAGCATCCATTTTGAAGGAGAATGTTGAGCTGAGGGCTCAACTTGAGTTGCTATCTAACACTTATAGGAAATTGGAAGAAACTCATGTAAAGATCACAAGCTCTCATGATGATCTTCTAGTATCCCATAATGTGTTAAAGATAGCTCATGAGGCTATGATTATCAAGGTAACATCTAGTGAGCATCATGTTGATACTAGCAATACTTCAAGTCTAAATGCTATATCGCCATGTGCTAGTCCTCGTAATTCTTCTACCCATAATGTTGCTACTTCTTGTGATGAATTACTTTCATTGCCTTGTTGCTCTAACAATGAAGCTTATACTTCCTCTAGTACTTGTGTTGATACTAACCATGTAGAGGAAATCAAAGAGCTGAAAGCCCAAGTCACTTCTTTGAAGAAAAACTTGGAAAAGTGTCACGAAGGGAAATCCACACTCAACAATATATTGAGTGTGCAAAAAGCCCCCAATGACAAAGGTGGACTTGGATTCAACTCTAATAAGAAGAAGAAGAAGTCCAAGAGAAACAAGAAAAAGGGCCAAGAACAACTAAAGAATTCGGCCAAGATTATTTGCTTCAAGTGCAAAATTGAAGGGCACCATGTTAAATCTTGACCATTGAAGAATAAGCCCATTAGTGACAAGCAACAATGGAAGCGGCCACAAGTTCATTCTCATTCTCAACCTCGAGTTGAAGAAAGGTCACTTCCCAAGAAGACTCAAGTTAATGCTTCTTATGTTGACAAATCAATTGAGAAGAAAGTGAAGAGTAGACGTTGCTACTTATGTCGTGAGAAAGGTCACGTCGCTTCTTCATGCACTAGTGGTAACTTATCCAACCCAATTATTATTGATGATGTCTATTCTCTTGGGAAGGATAATGTTGGCAATATGTTTGCCAAATTTGTTGGTACTTAAAGTGGTGTCAAGAAGAGAACCATTTGGGTTGCCAAGCCTATTGTGACTAACCTCTTAGGACCCAACTTGGTTGGAGACCAACTAGCTCAAACTTGATCAATAGGTGTTGTTAGAGGGCATTGGAGACTTGGCTAAATTAAGAAGAACTAAGGGGATCTTCATCACTCATATTGTCTCAAGTCAAGTCATTCAGATTATCAAGTTTCTATATTATATCCAATGTTCTTCCTTGCTGTAACTCGTACTTAAATTTTTTACATTGAAAGTTACTTGCCCCTTTGCATGTTTTGGTTTTGTTCCTTGCATGTGTTTGTATATGTTGTGCGTCCAATTTGCTTATCTTGATAAATCAAGTATGTATATGTTGGTTTGCACATCGTGTATGTGTGTGTCGTGCCTTGAGCCTTTGTGCATCTTTCTTGTATCTTAGATGGATCTCGTGAGAGATTAATGGAATATCCCATTTTTGGGGAGTGATGTGCTTTGTGCACCTCACGGTCCCACAAATGTGTGTACATGAGGAATACCACCTAGTATTGATATTGCAAGGTTATCTATTCACTATGTGGTATGTCTTATCATGAGAAATTCAAGTTCTAAATATTCCATTAATTATCTCATGCTTTTCTTTGCATCTTATTAAGTTTTCTTTGGTATCACATTATGGGGGACTAATATGTTATGTGCATATTACAAGTCTAGAAAATGTGTACATTTGAGATATTGTCACCGAGAGTTGATATTGCAAATTATCTTGTTCCTAGGTGACATGTTAGCTCTACAAGTTGCAATTTGTGTTTGTGTTTGGTGTGAAGATGATGTTGGATATCTTAGAAATCTATCACCGGGAATTAATTTCAAATACCTCTTGTCTTTTGACAATTGGTAATATTTATGTGGTAGAAATTATTGATCATCTTTGCCTTGGATGTTGTTTTTATTTGTCTTATCTCTTGTCAAGATTGTGTCAACTCCCATTTCATTCCATGCCACTTGTGGATCTTGTTGTTTTCTTGATTTTGTCGAGTGTTTTCTAGATATAGTGAAAGTGGTGATCCCACCTTGTGCATTTTGTATTCAAATGCAAATTCTTTTTAAATGCACAATTTTTGGGAGAGATATCCTATTTTAGATAGAACACTCATCTTGTGATCCATATGAAGTGTGTGCTGATGGAAGGCAAGCCGTTTCTTTTTGGTACTTTGTGCCATCATGAAACTTTGTAGATGGGTTGGTTTGTTCGGAACCATCCTCTCTTTTGGGAGTTCGATATTTTTCCTTTTGCGTGTATCAATGGATATCTCATTCCTTGATGTATCTTTTAAATAGATATCTTCCAAGTGATCATTTCTCCATTTTGTATCATATTTTCATTTGGTATTTCTTTTTCATTTGGTTTCATTTCTTGAAAGTCTTGAGCATGCATATTTACTACATGTATTTTCGTTTGCATGCTTTCTTTCTTTAACCCAATATATATGTGGAGTTTGTCCTATGCATTGGTGTTTCTAACTCTTTGGTCCCAATGAGTTTGGGTACCATTTTGTTTGTGTCGTTCTTCTAGGAACAATTGGAGATGCATTGGATGCTCGACTCACTCACAAGGAAGGTGTTGTCACCATGTGCTTATTGGAGTTAAGTTTTAGGATGATCAATGAACTACTATGTACTTTCAATTGGTATCTACTACATCATTTCCAATAGTATCTCGGTACCAAGTATCATCATCTACTTCATGCACACATTTCTTGCATCAACCTTGTGTAGGTTATATTATGGCATGTAATTAATTCTTTCTTGTGATACTTGTTTCCTTTCTCAGAGCATCCCAACAATGATCTATTGTTGCTAGTTGTGATGTCTTTGATGCTCGTGTGGTTGGAACTCATTTATATACAATAAGACCATATCTAGCCATGTGTTATGCCTTCAAGCAAATATCTTATTTGTATATTTATGAATTCCTTGTGGATATCTTATTCTTTCCTTTTTGCAACAATTTCGTGTGTACATCCTTCTTTGTGGATTGATATCATCATGATCTTCATCTACCTAGAATCTTATACACTTGAGAGAAGTTGCATATCTAATTGATATCCCCTTCTTTCACGTCCACCTTTTCTTTCTTGTATTATTTCTTTGGTGGCTCCGTGAAGGTGTGTGTCTTGAGTACGAATGTTATATCATTGCATCTTGATGCACTCTTGTGTGGTGAATATCATTTTCCTCATGCTTGTCTTGACAAGGCTTGCCATTTAATTGGTATCCCTCGTCTTGACGAGGCTTTCTTTTTTCTATCTTCGTCATGGGTTGTCACAAGCTTCGTTAATATTTCTCTTTTTAGTGAGCTTGTGAATCCATTTGCTTTTTGTGTGTGAGAAGGACATGTCATGCACCTTGTATCTCAACTATTAAAGACTATGTTGATGCTTAATACTCATCCTTATATTAGTCTTCTCAAGTGCTTTGCCATGACTCACACACATCTTTTTGGTTGAGCCTATTTCCAAGTTGCCTCTTTTATATGTTGCTCAACCATTTGTTTATTGCAAGTGCTAGGCTTTGTTTCCTTCATGCTCACTTGCACTTGTTGTGAGTTTCTATTGATTTTTGGGGAGTGATGATCCTATTTTGTGCACTAGGTATCCTAATACAAATATTCTTTGGGGTGCACAAATCATGGGGAGTTTCACTAGTGTCTTTTAGAACGCTCCGTTGGTCTCTTGCACTTGTCGTGAGGTTCTATTGATCTTGGGGGAGTGACGATCCTATTTTGTGCTTGTTGTATCCAATTGCAAAACTAAATTGTGCACAAAACAAGGGGAGCTTCTCTAGTTTCTCTAGAACACTCCATTGCTCATATCATAATATCTTTTATTCATGTGGCACGTAGGATCATTAGTCTAGTTGGTTCAATTGGTATATTTTGATAGCTTGCTTCAATTGGTATTGTTTGATTGCTTGATGGCTTATTTCTCTCTTTCTTATGCCTTTGTGGCATATAAATTTTTTTCAATCTTTGGGCCTCAATATAGTTTGTCTTCCTCCATGTATTTACCGTTGGATATGTGTATTGCATTCCACTCTCTTGTTGAGAAATACACAGTATATGGAGGAACAAAATTTATATTGGTCGTCTAAGCTTTTCGCCCATTCTGGCAATCGATCCCAATGGGGGAGAAGTTTCAGAGAGTTTTGCGGAAAAGTTTAGAGAGTTATCTCTTCTTGCTTTGGTTTTGTTCCTCAGCTTTTGCATCTCATACGCATGCATTATTGGTTGGTGCATTGCATGGTGATGCATAATTCCTTGTATAAACTCTCTTGAAAGTGATTGTCATCAATTAACAAAATGGGGGAGATTAAAAGAATATGCGGTGCCTGTTGGGGAACGTAGTATTTTAAAATTTTCCTACAATCACGCAAGATCTATCTACTAGATGCATAGCAACGAGAGGGGAGAGTGTGTCTACGTACCCTCGTAGACCGGGAGCGGAAGCGTCAAGTGACGCGGTTGATGTTGTCGAACTTCTTCGCGATCCAACCGATCAAGCACCGAATGTAGCACCTCCGTGTTCAGCACACGTTCAGCTTGATGACGTCCCACGAGCTCTTGATCCAGTTGAGCTTCACGGGAGAGTTTCGTCAGCACGACGGCGTGGTGACGGATATGATGTGTTCACCGGCGCAGGGCTTCGCCTAAGCCCCGCGACGGTATGACCGGGGTGTGTTTCTGTGGAGGGGGGCACCGCACACGGCTGGAACAATTCAACTTGTGTGTCTTTGGGTGCCCCCCTGCCCCCGTATATAAAGGAGCAAGGGGGGAGGCCGGCCGGCCCTTGTTTGGTGCGGCTAGGGTTGCAATCCTACTAGGAATAGGATTGCAATCCTATTCCTAGTAGGAATCACCAAAAGAAGGAAGAGAGGGAAAGGAAAAAGGAGAGGTGGCGCCCCCCCCAATCCAAGTCCAACTAGGAACCCTAGGTGGGGCGCCGGCCAGCCCTATGGGCTGCCTCTCTCTTTCCCTTAAGGCCCACTATGGACCATCCCCCCTCGTAGGGGGTTCCGGTAACCCCCTCCGGCAATCCCGTTAAATCCGAAACTTTTTCGGAACACTTTCGGTGTCCGAATATAGTCGTCCAATATATCAATCTTTATGTCTCGGACATTCCGAGACTCCTCGTCATATCCGTGATCTCATCCGGGACTCCGAACTACCTTCGGTACATCAAAACTCATAAACTCATAATACCGATTGTCATCAAACGTTAAGCGTGCGGACCCTACGGGTTCGAGAACTATGTAGACATGACCGAGACTCATCTCCAGTCAATAACCAATAGCGGAACCTGGATGTTCATATTGGCTCCTACATATTCTACGAAGATCTTTTATCGGTCAAAACCGCATAACAACATACGTTGTTCCTTTTGTCATCGCTATGTTACTTGCCCGAGATTCGATCGTCGGTATCTCTATACCTAGTTCAATCTCGTTACCGGCAAGTCTCTTTACTCAATCCGTAACACATCATCTCGTGACTAACTCATTAGTCTTTTGCTTGCAAGGCTTATTGTGATGTGTGTTACCGAGAGGGCCCAGAGATACCTCTCCGACACTCAGAGTGACAAAATCCTAATCTTGATCTATGCCAACACCACGAATACTTTCGGAGACACCTGTAGAGTATCTTTATGATCACCCAGTTACGTTGTGACGTTTGATAGCACACAAGGTGTTCCTACGGTATTCGGGAATTGCATAATCTCATAGTCATAGGAACATGTATAAGTCATGAAGAAAGCAATAGCAGTAAAACTAAACGATCATAGTGCTATGCTAACGGATGGGTCTTGTCCATCACATCATTCTCCTAATGATGTGATCCCGTTGATCAAATGACAACTCATGTCTATGGCTAGGAAACATAACCATCTTTGATCAATGAGCTAGTCTAGTAGAGGCATACTAGGGACATACTGTTTTGTCTATGTATCCACACATGTACTAAGTTTCCGGTTAATACAATTCTAGCATGAATAAAAGACATTTATCATGATATAAGGAAATACAAATAACATCTTTATTATTGCCTCTAGGGCATATTTCCTTCAGTCTCCCACTTGAACTAGAGTCAATAATCTAGATTACAAAGTGATGGTCCTCACACCCATGGAGTCTTGGTGCTGATCATGTGTTGCCCGTGGAAGAGGCTTAGTCAACGGGTCTGCAACATTCAGATCCGTATGTATTTTGCAAATCTCTATGTCTCCCTCCTTGACTAGATCGCGGATGGAATTGAAGCGTCTTTTGATGTGCTTTGTTCTCTTGTGAAACCTGGATTCCTTCGCCAAGGCTATGGCTCTAGTGTTGTCACAAAAGATTTTCATTGGACCCGATGCACTAGGTATTACACCTAGATCGGATATGAACTCCTTCATTTGCTGCTTCCGAAGCAGCTATGTATTCCGCTTCACACGTAGATCCCGCCACGACGCTCTGCTTGGAACTGCACCAACTGACAGCTCCACCGTTCAATAAAAATACATATCCGGTTTGTGACTTTGAGTCATCCGGATCAGTGTCAAAGCTAGAATCGACGTAACCGTTTACGACGAGCTCTTTGTGACCTCCATAAACGAGAAACATATCCTTTGTTCTTTTCATATACTTTAGGATGTTTTTTACCGCTGTCCAGTGATCCACTCCTGGATTACTTTGGTACCTCCCTGCTAGACTTATAGCAAGGCACACATCAGGTCTGGTACACAGCATTGCATACATGATAGATCCTATGGCTGAGGCATAGGGAATGACTTTCATTTTCTCTCTATCTTCTGCAGTGGTCTGGCATTGAGTCTTACTCAACTTCACACCTTGTAATACAGGCAAGAACCCTTTCTTTGACTGATCCATTTTGAACTTCTTCAAAATCTTATCAAGGTATGTGCTTTGTGAAAGTCCAATTAAGCGTCTTGATCTATCTCTATAGATCTTGATACCTAATATATAAGCAGCTTCACCGAGGTCTTTCATTGAAAAACTCTTATTCAAGTATCCTTTTATGCTATCCAGAAATTCTATATCATTTCCACTCAACAATATGTCATCCACATATAATATTAGAAATGCTACAGAGCTCCCACTCACTTTCTTGTAAATACAGGCTTCTCCAAAAGTCTGTATAAAACCATATGCTTTGATTACCTCATCAAAGCGTATATTCCAACTCCGAGATGCTTGCACCAGTCCATAGATGGATCGCTAGAGCTTGCATACTTTGTTAGCACCTTTTGGATCGACAAAACCTTCTGGTTGCATCATATACAACTCTTCTTTGAGATATCCATTCAGGAATGAGGTTTTGACATCCATTTGCCAGATTTCATAATCATAAAATGCGGCAATTGCTAACATGATTCGGACAGACTTAATCATCGCTACAGGTGAGAAAGTCTCATCGTAGTCAACTCCTTGAACTTGTCGAAAACCTTTCGCAACAAGTCGAGCTTTGTAAACAGTAACATTACCGTCTGCGTCGGTCTTCCTCTTGAAGATCCATTTATTTTCGATGGCCTGCCGATCATCGGGCAAGTCAACCAAAGTCCACACTTTGTTCTCATACATGGATCCCATCTCAGATTTCATGGCTTCAAGCCATTTTGTGGAATCTGGGCTCATCATCGCTTCCTCATAGTTCGTAGGTTCATCATGGTCTAGTAACATGATTTCCAGAACTGGGTTGCCGTACCACTCTCGTGCGGAACACACTCTGGTTGATCTACGACGTTCAGCAGAAACTTGATCCGAAGTTTCATGATCATTATCATTAACTTCCTCACTGATTGGTGTAGGAATCACTGGAACAATTTTCTGTGATGTACTACTTTCCAATCCGGGAGAAGGTACAATTACCTCATCAAGTTCTACTTTCCTCCCACTCACTTCTTTCGAGAGAAACTCTTTCTCTAGAAAGGATCCATTCTTAGCAACGAATATCTTGCCTTCGGATCTGTGATAGAAGGTGTACCCAACAGTCTCTTTTGGGTATCCTATGAAGACACATTTCTCCGACTTGGGTTCGAGCTTATCAGGTTGAAGTTTTTTTACATAAGCATCGCAGCCCCAAACTTTAAGAAACGACAACTTTGGTTTCTTGCCAAACCATAGTTCATAAGGTGTCGTATCAACGGATTTAGATGGTGCCCTATTTAACATGAATGCAGCTGTCTCTAAAGCATAACCCCAAAACGATAGTGGTAAATCGGTAAGAGACATCATAGATCGTACCATATCTAATAAAGTATGGTTACGACGTTCGGATACACCATTACGCTGTGGTGTTCCAGGTGGCGTGAGTTGTGAAGTTATTCCACATTGTTTCAAATGAAGACCAAACTCGTAACTCAAATATTCTCCTCCACGATCAGATCGTAGAAACTTTATTTTCTTGTTACGATGATTCTCTACTTCACTCTGAAATTCTTTGAACTTTTCAAATGTTTCAGACTTGTGTTTCATTAAGTAGATATACCCATATCTGCTCAAATCATCAGTGAAGGTCAGAAAATAACGATACCCGCCGCATGCTTCAACACTCATTGGTCCACATACATCAGTATGTATGATTTCCAACAAATCTGTTGCTCGCTCCATAGTTCCGGAGAACGGAGTTTTAGTCATCTTGCCCATGAGCCATGGTTCGCAAGCACCAAGTGATTCATAATCAAGTGATTCCAAAAATCCATCATTATGGAGTTTCTTCATGCGTTTTACACCAATATGACCTAAACGGCAGTGCCACAAATAAGTTGCACTATCATTATTAACCTTGCATCTTTTGGTTTCAATATTATGAATATGTGTATCACTACAATCGAGATCCAATAAGAATAGACCACTCTTTAAGGGTGCATGACCATAAAAGATATTATTCATTAAAATAGAACAACCATTATTCTCTGATTTAAATGAATAACCGTCTCGCAACAAACAAGATCCAGATATAATGTTCATGCTCAACGCTGGCACCAAATAACAATTATTTAGGTCTAAAACTAATCCCGAAGGTAGATGTAGAGGTAGCGTGCCGACGGCGATCACATCGACTTTGGAACCGTTTCCCACGCGCATCGTCACCTCGTCCTTAGCTAATCTTTGTTTAATCCGTAGTCCCTGTTTCGAGTTACAAATATTAGCAACCAAACCGGTATCAAATACCCAGGTACTACTACGAGCATTAGTAAGGTACACATCAATAACATGTATATCACATATACCTTTGTTCACCTTGCCATCCTTCTTATCCGCCAAATACTTGGGGCAGTTCCGCTTCCAGTGTCCAGTCCCCTTGCAGTAGAAGCACTCAGTTTCAGGCTTGGCTCCAGATTTGGGTTTCTTCGTGGAAGTAGCAACTGTCTTGCTATTCTTCTTGAAGTTCCCCTTCTTTCCCTTGCCCTTTTTCTTGAAACTAGTGGTCTTGTTAACCATCAACACTTGATGCCCCTTCTTGATTTCTACCTCCGCAGCTTCGAGCATGGCGAAGAGCTCGGGAATTGTCTTTTGCATCCCTTGCATATTATAGTTCATCACAAAGCCTTTATAGCTTGGTGGCAGTGATTGAAGAACTCTATCAATAACACTATCCTCGTCAACCTTGCAACCAAGTTGAGTCATATGATTGTAGTACCCAGACATTCTGAGCAAGTGTTCACTGATAGAACTATTCTCCTCCATTTTGCAGCTGTAGAATTTATTGGAAATCTCATATTTCTCAATCCGGGCATTTGCTTGAAATATTAACTTCAACTCCTGGAACATCTCATATGGTCCATGACGTTCAAAACGTCGTTGAAGTCCCGGTTCTAAGCCGTAAAGCATGGCACACTGAACTATCGTGTAGTCATCAGACCGTGATTGCCAGACGTTCAAAGCATCCACATTAGCGGGAGGGGGCTTGTCACCTAGCGGTGCTTCAAGGACATAATTCTTCTGTGCAGCAATGAGGATATTCCTCAGGTTACGGACCCCGTCCGTGTAATTGCTACCATCATCTTTCAACATAGCTTTCTCTAGGAATGCATTAAAATTCAAAGGAACGGTAGCACGGGCTATTGATCTACAATAACATAGATATGCAATAACTATCAGGACTAAGTTCATGATAAATTAAAGTTCAATTTAATCATATTATTTAAAGAACTCCCACTTAGATAGACATCCCTCCGGTCATCTAAATGATCACGTGATCCAAATCAACTAAACCATGTCCGATCATCACGTGAGATGGAGTAGTTTCAATGGTGAACATCTTATGTTGATCATATCTACTATATGATTCACGCTCGACCTTTCGGTCTCCAGTGTTCCGAGGCCATATCTGCATATGCTAGGCTCGTCAAGTTTAACCCGAGTATTCTGCGTGTGCAAAACTGGCTTACACCCGTTGTATTTGATCGTAGAGCTTATCACACCCGATCATCACGTGGTGTCTCGGCACGACGAACTTTCACAACGGTGCATACTCAGGGAGAACACTTATACCTTGAAATTTAGTAAGGGATCATCTTATAATGCTACCGTCGTTCTAAGCAAAATAAGAAGCATAATAAGATAAACATCACATGCAATCAAAATATGTTACATGATATGGCCATCATCATCTTGTGCTTTTGATCTCCATCTTCAAAGCACCGTTATGATCACCTTCGTCACCGGCGCGACACCTTGATCTCCATCGTAGCATCGTTGTCGTCTCGCCAACTATTGCTTCTACGACTATCGCTACCGTTAAGTGATAAAGTAAAGCAATTACATGGCGATTGCATTTCATACAATAAAGCGACAACCATATGGCTCCTGCCAGTTGCCGATAACTTTACAAAACATGATCATCTCATACAAAACCGTATAACTCATCATGTCTTGACCATATCACATCACAACATGCCCTGCAAAAACAAGTTAGACGTCCTCTACTTAGTTGTTGCAAGTTTTACGTGGCTGCTACGAGCTTAGCAAGAACCGTTCTTACCTACGCATACAAAACCACAACGATGTTTCGTCAAGTATGTGCTGTTTTAACCTTCACAAGGACCGGGCGTAGCCACACTTGATTCAGCTAAAGTGAGAGAGACAGACACCCGCCAGTCACCTTTAAGCAACGAGTGCTCGTAACGGTGAAACCAGTCTCGCGTAAGCGTACGCGTAATGTCGGTCCGGGCCGCTTCATCTCACAATACCGCCTAAGCAAAGTATGACATGCTGGTAAGCAATATGACTAGTATCGCCCACAACTCATTGTGTTCTACTCGTGCATATCATCTACGCATAGACCTGGCTCTGATACCATTGTTGGGGAACGTAGTATTTTAAAATTTTCCTACGATCACGCAAGATCTATCTACTAGATGCATAGCAACGAGAGGGGAGAGTGTGTCTACGTACCCTCGTAGACCGGGAGCGGAAGCGTCAAGTGACGCGGTTGATGTTGTCGAACTTCTTCGCGATCCAACCGATCAAGCACCGAACGTACGGCACATCCGCGTTCAGCACACGTTCAGCTTGATGACGTCCCACGAGCTCTTGATCCAGTTGAGCTTCACGGGAGAGTTTCGTCAGCACGACGGCGTGGTGACGGATATGATGTGTTCACCGGCGCAGGGCTTCGCCTAAGCCCCGCGACGGTATGACCGGGGTGTGTTTCTGTGGAGGGGGGCACCGCACACGGCTGGAACAATTCAACTTGTGTGTCTTTGGGTGCCCCCCTGCCCCCGTATATAAAGGAGCAAGGGGGGAGGCCGGCCGGCCCTTGTTTGGTGCGGCTAGGGTTGCAATCCTACTAGGAATAGGATTGCAATCCTATTCCTAGTAGGAATCACCAAAAGAAGGAAGAGAGGGAAAGGAAAAAGGAGAGGTGGCGCCCCCCCCCAATCCTAGTCCAACTAGGAACCCTAGGTGGGGCGCCGGCCAGCCCTATGGGCTGCCTCTCTCTTTCCCTTAAGGCCCACTATGGACCATCCCCCCTCGGAGGGGGTTCCGGTAACCCCCTCCGGCAATCCCGTTAAATCCGAAACTTTTTCGGAACACTTCTGGTGTCCGAATATAGTCGTCCAATATATCAATCTTTATGTCTCGGACATTCCGAGACTCCACGTCATGTCCGTGATCTCATCCGGGACTCCGAACTACCTTCGGTACATCAAAACTCATGAACTCATAATACCGATCGTCATCAAACGTTAAGCGTGCGGACCCTACGGGTTCGAGAACTATGTAGACATGACCGAGACTCATCTCCAGTCAATAACCAATAGCGGAACCTGGATGTTCATATTGGCTCCTACATATTCTACGAAGATCTTTTATCGGTCAAAACCGCATAACAACATACGTTGTTCCTTTTGTCATCGGTATGTTACTTGCCCGAGATTCGATCGTCGGTATCTCTATACCTAGTTCAATCTCGTTACCGGCAAGTCTCTTTACTCAATCCGTAACACATCATCTCGTGACTAACTCATGAGTCTTTTGCTTGCAAGGCTTATTGTGATGTGTGTTACCGAGAGGGCCCAGAGATACCTCTCCGACACTCAGAGTGACAAAATCCTAATCTTGATCTATGCCAACACCACGAATACTTTCGGAGACACCTGTAGAGTATCTTTATGATCACCCAGTTACGTTGTGACATTTGATAGCACACAAGGTGTTCCTACGGTATCCGGGAATTGCATAATCTCATAGTCATAGGAACATGTATAAGTCATGAAGAAAGCAATAGCAGTAAAACTAAACGATCATAGTGCTATGCTAACGGATGGGTCTTGTCCATCACATCATTCTCCTAATGATGTGATCCCGTTGATCAAATGACAACTCATGTCTATGGCTAGGAAACATAACCATCTTTGATCAATGAGCTAGTCTAGTAGAGGCATACTAGGGACATACTGTTTTGTCTATGTATCCACACATGTACTAAGTTTCCGGTTAATACAATTCTAGCATGAATAAAAGACATTTATCATGATATAAGTAAATACAAATAACATCTTTATTATTGCCTCTAGGGCATATTTCCTTTAGTGCCCCCATGTTTGATTTTGGTAATTGATGACAGTCTCTATGGACTAATGGTTGCCTTGAGTTATATTTGAAGGATGCATCTATAGGCTTTTCTTGGAGTCCATTTGTTGGTTTCAAGGAGAGTTTGTGATGACCAATGCACTATTCAAGGAATTACCTAAAGATTGGTCATGTGAGAGGTTGATCAAGACTCAGTCAAAGAGTGAATCAAGTTGATCACACACAAAGCGTAGAAGATGTACCGAGAGGGATCAAGTAATCCCATGATATGGTAAGCATTGTCAATTACGCTCTGTGTACTAACCCGTGGTCTTCACGAGAGTTCTTTGTGGGGTTAGGTTGCGGTATGCAAGTTCAAGTGATGCATCACGAAGAGATCAAGTGCTTGAAGCTTGCCGTCCATTATGGTGACAATGGACTTCTGAATATATGCCGAAGAGTGGCACACCCATAGTGGAGTATGGGGCAGCAATCTACTAGTCTTCGTCAAGCCAACGCAATCAAAATAGAGGGTCCAACTTGAGGAAGTCAAGATCGTCTACATCTAGCTCAAGTGGACTTTGTGCAAGGCAAAGGTTTGCCCTTGATAGGTTTTCTATTTTACGGGTCTCATGGTGGTAGTTTGGAGACCGAGTTATAGGATCAGTTGCCATACTATCAAGGAGGGCTCTTGATGAGTAGCTTGACCATATCGTTCGTAGAGAGCTCAAACCGTTGCATCCTTGCATCATCCTTATTGGTTCTTGTTTGTTTCTTCTCCTTGTGAGGTTTGGAGCTTATGGTCATTTTCATGACAAGCTCGAGTTCATCGAAAACGAAGTTCACATGCATCTTCTATGGTGTTTTCGATGTTGGGGGTTTTGCCGATTCTCTTTGTGGGTCTTAGAGCTTATGGTCATCTTGATGACAAGCTCGAGTTCATCGAAAACGGAGTTCACATGCATCTTCTATGATGTTTTCAATGTTGGAGATTATGCCGGTTCTTCTCTGATGGAGGGTTCATTCCTCTATACTTAGGCATAACTCACCGCCTCTTCTTACTATAACGAGTCGCTATTTTGATGCTACTCGTCTTCCTCTATCCAACAAGCTTGAGTTTGCTCAATTCGGAGCTCATATGCAGAAGTTATGGCAGTTCTGGTTTTATTGTATCCTTCTGTTGTCCTTTGCTGCGATATGAATGCAGCCAAGTGCTAAAGCCTCTCTGGCGTGCGGTACTACCGCTCAAGGGAGCGGTAGTACCCTTGAGCTTGGTGCATCGGTTTGAGTTCTCCACGGTGATACGTGGAAGTAAAGTTGAGCAGCTTATTCCTCTTGGGTGCTTGGTACCCTTGAGCTTGTTTCTCTTGGGTGCTTGGGCGCCCGAGACGGTTGATGTCACCTCGGAGCCATATTCCATTGTGGTGAAGCTTCGTGGTGTCGTTGGGGAGATAGCCCCAACCTTTGTGGTGTTCGGAGCTCAATCATTGTGGTGTAAAGCTCCAGGCAAGCATCTGGGTCTCCAATTAGGTTGTGGAGATCACCCCGAGCAATTTGACAGGTTCTGGTGACCACCCCCAAGGGTTGCCATTTGTATGGGTTCGGTGACCGCACTCAAGGGTCCCTTAGTGGAATCACGACATCTTGCATTGTGCGAGGGTGTGAGGAGATTACGGTGGCCCTAGTGGCTTCTTGGGGAGCATTGTGCTTCCACACCGCTCCAAATAGAGATTAGCATCCGCAAGGGTGTGAACTTCGGGATACATTGTCGTCTCCGCGTGCCTCGGTTATCTCTTACCCGAGCCCTTTACTTATGCACTTTCCTTTGTGATAGTCATATTGTTTCTTGTCATATATCTTGCTATCACCTAGTTGTCTATCTTGCTTAGCATAAATTGTTGGGGCACATAGGTGAGTCTAGTTGTTGTAGGTTTTGTGCTTGACAAATTAACCGCTAGGTTTATTCCGCATTTATTCAATCATAAACCGTAATCATTTTAAAGCGTCTATTCACCCCCTCCCCTCTAGACGACATCCATGATCTTTCAGCGGGTTCTAGCCACCTTGTTTGTCCCCAACAAAATCATGTATGATATTTTTCCTCCTAATTAATGAATATCAACACCCTCCCATTGGACCTCAATCTAGTAAAAATGCAAGGCAACGATAAAACCAATTGGTGTGTCTGAACTAAGGATAGCAGAGTACAAGTTTCGCTCCCAATGAACATGACGCATTTCGACCCAGTCACTTGGCTCCCGGTGAACAAGACACGTTTTGACCCAGTCACTTGGCTCTCGGTGAAGACGACAACGTTTCCTCCATTCCAACCCAGCCAGTTAGCTGCCGATGAACAGGACGACGTCGGTGCCGTCCATTGCCTCTCCACGTACACGAGCCATGGTCGTACATATGCGCGAGTACGCATTCGAGAACCCACCCTTATGTACATACGTAGCCGTATTTACTTTCTTGCAGCGTGGTTGTACGTACATGTACACGATATATATAGACGGGACTACGTGACATGCTACGTCCGCGCCTCTACTACAACAAGTGCATCTCCTTACTCGGTCACGGTTCATCGCTGCAGAGAGACCGATCGACCAGTATGTACGTGCATGTTTGCGACCAGACAGATAACCCTACGTACGGTTCGACCTGGTGGGTCCCAGCTGTTAGGGAGGATAAGAATACACTTCCTTGCGTGCGAAGATATAGATGGTGGCTCCCAGCTGTCTGGGAAAGAATTATTTTTTTTTCCGTAATATGGATGCACTTACTTTGCGTGCGAAGATGTAACTGGTGGGTCCCAGCTGTCAGGTGGGAAACATTTTTTTCGAGGCCCTTCCGGTAGGTCCCGCTGTCAGGTGGGGGAATTATTATTTTGCCTGTAATAAGGAGGCACTTTCGTGCTACGGTCGTGGACCAAGCTGTCAGCCTCTCCACGTACAGTCCTCTTCCGATGGAAGTCGTTCCTTCACCGCGTTGGCAACGCCGCGCCGAGAGCACCAAGGCGATGGACGACGGCGAGGCCTAAGATGGGAACGATCTAGAGTCATGGAACAAGGGGCACTCGAGTCCCTAGCGCAGGGGAGTACGAGGGACTGGTCCGGCTGCCTTCGTCGGAGAATACTAGAAGTTGTGGGTGAGTACAGGTATGACCTGGCGATCGCTGGGAGTAAGGTGGGGCGGCGAGGTCCGCGCGGCAGCACAGCCGGCCACGGGAGGCAGATGCAGGCGCTCTAGCCAGCGATGATTTTGGCGGCTGGAGCAAGAGCAACTAGATCTGAGATTGAAGAAGCAGGATCGCCATTGGATGTAAATCCAACGACTACAGATGTCAGAATAATTTGTTGACTTTTTGTTTAGAGCATTAAATCGTTTTGTTCACTAAATGGACAACACCTGGCGCAGGCTTCGTCTAGTGGGCCAACAAAGTTAGCTTCAAAATTTGTGGCGGAATGCAGCTTATTTGTTTAGGTTTTACAGCCCATTTCATTTTGTTTGCCAATATATCTATTTTCGAGGCTTTGACTCAAAAAATAATCTATTTCCCGGGCTGCGTAAAAATAATAATAGACGATTTTTGACAAATTAAGATACGTCTATTCTATATTCTATGTGCATATTACAAGTCTAGAAAATGTGTACATTTGAGATATTGTCACCGAGAGTTGATATTGTAAATTGTCTTGTTCCTAGGTGACATGTTAGCTCTACAAGTTGCAATTCGTGTTTGTGTTTAGTGTGAAGATGATGTTGGATATCTTTGGAATCTATCACCGGGAATTATTTCCAAATACCTCTTGTCTTTTGACAATTGGTAATCATTTATGTGGTAGAAATTATTGATCATCTTTACCTTGGATGTTGTTTTTATTTGTCTTATCTCTTGCCAAGATTGTGTCAACTCTCATTTCATTCCATGCCACTTGTGGATCTTGTTGTTTTCTTGATTTTGTCGAGTGTTTTCTAGATATAGTTAAAGTGGTGATCCCACCTTGTGCATTTTGTATTCAAATGCAAATTCTCTTTAAATGCACAATTCTCGGGAGAGATATCCTATTTTAGATAGAACACTCATCTTGTGATCCATATCAAGTGTGTGTTGATGGAAGGCAAGCCGTTTCTTTTTGGTACTTTGTGCCATCATGAAACTTTGTAGATGGGTTGGTTTGTTCGGAACCATCCTCTCTTTTGGGAGTTCGATAATTTTTCCTTTTGCGTGTATCAATGGATATCTCATTCCTTGATGTATCTTTTAAATAGATATCTTCCAAGTGACGATTTCTCCATTTTGTATCATATTTTCATTTGGTATTTCTTTTTCATTTGGTTTCATTTCTTGAAAGTCTTGAGCATGCATATTTACTACATGTATTTTCGTTTGCATGCTTTCTTTCTTTAACCCAATATATATGGGAAACTACACCTAATCTCAAGTTGGATGAGATGTGCATGAAATTCATTTTCATATATATATATATATATATATATATATATATATATATATATATATATATATATATATATATATATATATATATATGCGCATATATATGTGGAGTTTGTCCTATGCATTGGTGTTTCTAACTCTTTGGTCCCAATGAGTTTGGATGCCATTTTGTTTGTGTCGTTGTTCTAGGAACAATTGGAGATGCATTGGATGCTCGGCTCACTCACAAGGAAGGTGTTGTCACCATGTGCTTATTGGAGTCAAGTTTTTGGATGATCAATGAACTACTATCTACCTTCAATTGATATCTACTACATCATTTCCAATAGTATCTCGGTAACAAGTATCATCATCTACTTCATGCACACATTTCTTGCATCAACCTTGTGTAGGTTATATTATGGCATGTAATTAGTTCTTTCTTATGATACTTGTTTCCTTTCTCAAAGCATCCCAACAATGATCTCTTGTTGCTAGTTGTGATGTCTTTGATGCTCGTGTGGTTGGAACTCATTTACATACAATAAAACCATATCTAGCCATGTGCTATGCCTTCAAGCAAATATCTTATTTGTATATTTATGAATTCCTTGTGGATATCTTATTCTTTCCTTTTTGCAACAATTTCGCGTGTACATCCTTCTTTGTGGATTGATATCATCATGATCTTCATCTACCTAGAATCTTATACACTTGAGAGAAGTTGCATATCTAATTGATATCCCCTTCTTTCACATCCACCTTTTCTTTCTTGTATTACTTCTTTGGTGGCTTCGTGAAGGTGTGTGTCTTGAGTACGGATCTTATATTGTTGCATCTTGATGCACTCTTGTGTGGTGAAGATCATTTTCCTCATGCTTGTCTTGACAAGGCTTGCCATTTAATTGGTATCCCTCGTCTTGACGAGGCTTTCTTTTTTCTATCTTCGTCATGGGTTGTCACAAGCTTCGTTAATATTTCTCTTTTTAGTGAGCTTGTGAATCCATTTGCTTGGTGTGTGTGAGAAGGACATGTCATGCACCTTGTATCTCAACTATTAAAGACTATTTTGATGCTTAATACTCATCCTTATATTAGTCTTCTCAAGTGCTTTGCCATGACTCACACACATCTTTTTGGTTGAGCCTATTTCCAAGTTGCCTCTTTTATATGTTGCTCAACAATTTGTTTGTTGCAAGTGCTAGGCTTTGTTTCCTTCATGCTCACTTGCACTTGTTGTGAGTTTCTATTGATTTTTGGGGAGTGATGATCCTATTTTGTGCACTAGGTATCCTAATACAAATATTCTTTGGGGTGCACAAATCATGGGGAGTTTCACTAGTGTCTTTTAGAACGCTTCGTTGGTCTCTTGCACTTGTCGTGAGGTTCTATTTATCTTGGGGGAGTGAGGATCCTATTTTGTGCTCGTTGTATCCAATTGCAAAACTAAATTGTGCACAAAACAAGGGGAGCTTCTCTAGTTTCTCTAGAACACTCCTTTGCTCATATCGTAATATCTTTTATTCATGTGGCACGTAAGATCATTAGTCTAGTTGGTTCAATTGGTATATTTTCATAGCTTGCTTCAATTGGTATCATTTGACTGCTTGATGGCTTGTTTCTCTCTTTGTTATGCCTTTGTGGCAAATCATTTTTAAATCTTTGGGCCTCAATATAGTTTGTCTTCCTCCATGTATTTACCGTTGGATATGTGTATTGCATTCCACTCTCTTGTTGAGAAATACACAGTATATGGAGGAACACAATTTATATTGGTTGTCTAAGCTTTTCGCCCACTCTGGCAATCGATGCCAATGGGGAAGAAGTTTCGAAGAGTTTTGTGGAAAAGTTTAGAGAGTTATCTCTTCTTGCTTTGGTTTTATTCCTAAGCTTTTGCATCTCATACGCATGCATTATTGGTTGGTGCATTGCATGGTGATGCATAATTCCTTGTATAAACTCTCTTGAAAGTGATTGTCATCAATTACCAAAATGGGGGAGATTGAAAGAACATGCGGTGCCCCCATGTTTGATTTTGGTAATTGATGACAATCTCCATGAACTAATGGTTGCCTTGAGTTATATTTGAATGATGTGTCTATAGGCTTTTCTTGGAGTCCATTTGTTGGTTTCAAGGAGAGTTTGTGATGACCAAGGCGCTATTCAAGGAATTACCCAAAGATTGGTCATGTGAGAGGTTGATCAAGACTAAGTCAAAGAGTAAATCAAGTTGATCAGCACACAAAGCGTAGAAGATGTACTGAGAGGGATCAAGTAATCCCATGGTATGGTAAGCATTGTCAATTACGCTCTGTGTACTAACCCGTGGTCTTCGCGAGAGTTCTTTGTGGGGTTAGGTTGCGGTGTGCAATTTCAAGTGATGCATCACGAAGAGATCAAGTGCTTGAAGCTTGCCGTGCATTGTGGTGACAATGGACTTCTGAAGATATGCCGAAGAGTGGCACACCCATATTGGAGTATGAGGGAGCAATCTACTAGTCTTCATTGAGCCAACACAATCAAAATAGATGGTCCAACTTGTGGAAGTGAAGATCGTCTACATCTAGCTCAAGTGGACTTTGTGCAAGGCAAAGGTTTGCCCTTGATAGGTTTTCTATTTTACCGGTCTCATGGTGGTAGTTTGGAGACCGAGTTATAGGATCAATTGCCGTACTATCAAGGGGGCTCTTGATGAGTAGCTTGATCGGATCGTCCGTAGACAGCTCAAACCATTGCATCCTTGCACCATCCTTATTGGTTCTTGTTTGGTTCTTCTCCTTGTGAGGTTTGGAGCTTATGGTCGTTTTCATGACAAGCTCGAGTTCATCGAAAACAGAGTTCACATGCATCTTCTATGGTGTTTTCGATGTTGGGTTTTTTGCCGATTCTCTTTGTGGGTCTTAGATCTTATGGTCATCTTGATGACAAGCTCGAGTTCATCGAAAACGGAGTTCACATGTATCTTCTATGATGTTTTCGATGTTGGAGGTTATGCCGGTTCTTCTCTGATAGAGGGTTCATTCCTCTATATCTTAGGCATAACTCCCTGCCTCTTCTTACTATAACAAGCCGCTATTTTGATGCTACTCGTCTTCCTCAATCCAACAAGCTTGAGTTCATGGTGTCAATTCTGGTGTCAATTCCGGTTCTTCTCAATTCGGAGCTCATATGCAGAAGTTATGTCAGTTCTGGTTTTATTCTATCCTTCTGTTGTCCTTAGCTGCGATATGAAGGCAGCCAAGTGCTAAAGCCTCTGTGGCGTGCGGTAGTACCGCTCAAGGGAGCGGTAGTACCCTTGAGCTTGGTGCATCGGTTTGAGTTCTCCACGGTGATACGTGGAAGTGAAGTTGAGCAGCTTATTCCTCTTGGGTGCTTGGTACCCTTGAGCTTATTCCTCTTGGCTGCTTGGGCGCCCTAGACGGTTGAGGTCACCTCGGAGGCATATTCCATTGTGGTGAAGCTTCATGGTGTCGTTGGGGAGATAGCCCCAACCTTTGTGGTGTTCGAAGCTCAATCATGTGGTGTAAAGCTCCAGGCAAGCATCTGGGTCTCCAATTAGGATGTGGAGATCGCCCCGAGCAATTTGACGTGTTCCGGTGACCGCCCCCAAGGGTTGCCAAAGTGCACGGGTTCGGTGACCGCCCCCAAGGGTTGTCATTTGTAAGGGTTCGGTGACCGCACTTAAGGGTCCCTTAATGGAATCACGGCATCTTGCATTGTGCGAGGGCGTGCGGAGATTACGGTGGCCCTAGTGGCTTCTTGGGGAGCATTGTGTTTCCAAACCGCTCCAAACGGAGATTAGCATCCGCAAGGGTGTAAACTTCGGGATACATTATCGTCTCGGCGTGCCTCGGTTATCTCTTACCCGAGCCCTTTACTTATGCACTTTCCTTTGCGATAGCCATATTGTTTCTTGTCATATATCTTGCTATCACCTAGTTGTTTATCTTGCTTAGCATAAGTTGTTGGTGCACATAGGTGAGCCTAGTTATTGTAGGTTTTGTGCTTGACAAATTAACCGCTAGGTTTATTCCGCATTTGTTCAATCCTAAACCGTAATTATTTTAAAGCGTCTATTCACCCCCCTTTAGGCGACATCCACGATCTTTCAGCGGGTTCTAGCCACCTTGTTTGTCCCCAACAAAATCATGTATGATGTTTTTCCTCCTAATTAATGAATATCAACACCCTCCCGTTGGACCTCAATCTAGTAAAAATGCAAGGCAATGATAAAACCAATTGGTGGGTATGAACTAAGGATAGAAGAGTACAAGTTTCGCTCCCAATAAACAGGACGCGTTTCGACCCAGTCACTTGGCTCCCGGTGAACAGGACGCGTTTTGACCCAGTCACTTGGCTCTCGGTGAAGACGACGATGTTTCCTCCGTTCCAACCCAGCCAGTTAGCTGCCGATGAACAGGACGACGTCGCTGCCGTCCATTGCCTCTCCATGTACACGAGCCATGGTCGTACATATGCGCGAGTACGTGTTCGAGACCCCACCCTTATGTACATACGTAGCCGTATTTACTTTCTTGCAGCGTGGTTGTACGTACGTGTACATGATATATATAGACGGGGCTGCGTGACATGCTACGCCCGCGTCTCTACTACGACACGTGCATCTCCTTACTCGGCCACGGTTCATCGTTGCAGAGAGATCGATCGACCAGTATATACGTACACGTTCGCGACAAGACAAATAACCCTACGTACGGTTCGACCCGGTGGGTCCCAGCTATCAGGGAGGATAAGAATACACTTCCTTGCGTGCGATGATATAGATGGTGGCTCCCAGCTGTCAGGGGAAAGAATTATTTTTGCCCGTAATATGGATGCACTTCCTTGCGTGCGAAGATGTAACTGGTGGGTCCCAGCTGTCAGGTGGGAAACGTTTTTTTTCGAGGCCCATCCGGTAGGTCCCGCAGTCAGGTGGGGGAATCATTATTTTGTGCGTAATAAGGAGGCACTTCCGTGCTACGGCCATGGACCCAGCTATCAGCCTCTCCACGTACAGTCCTCTTTCGATGGAAGTCGTGCCTTGACCACGTTGGCAACGCCGCGCCGAGAGCACCAAGGCGATGGACGACGACGAGGCCTAAGATGGGAATGATCTAGAGTCGTGGAACAAGGGACGCTCGAGTCCCTAGCGCAGGGGAGTACGAGGGACTGCTCCGGCTGACTTCGTCGGAGAATACTAGAAGGTGTGGGTGAGTACAATTATGACCTGGCGATCACAGGGAGTAGGGTGGGGCGGCGAGGCCCGCGCGGTAGCACAGCCGGCCATGGGAGGCAGATGCAGACGCTCCAGCCGGCGATGATTTTGGCGGCTGGAGCAAGAGCAACTAGATCTAAGATTGAAGAAGCAGGATCGTCGTTGGATGTAAATCCAACGACTACAGATGCCAGAATAATTTGTTGACTTTTTGTTTAGACCATTAAATCGTTTTGTTCACTAAATGGACAAACCTGGCGCAGGCTTCGTCTAGTGGGCCAACAAAGTCAGCCTCGAAATTTGTGGCGGAATGCAGCCCATTTGTTTAGGTTTTACAGCCCATTTCATTTTGTTTGCCAATACATCTATTTTCGGGGCTTTGACTCAAAAAATAATCTATTTCCTGGGCTGCGTAAAAATAATAATAGACGATTTTTGACAAATTAAGATGCGTCTATTCTATATTCTATATATCTAGAATATATATATTAAGGTATAATACAATAAAGAAATACGAATAAAATAATAAAAATATATTATTTACAGCGCATTTGATTATTTATTCGAATACACCTATATACTGAGCTGGGTGAAAATAATATTGCATACATGCAACGCATTTATCATTTCTTATAATTTACAAGACATTTGATTTTATTAGAAATGGACCCATTTTCTGGGATGGGTGAAAAAACAATGATGGCCTGGACTGAGCATTTCGTATAAAAATAATATTGAGATACGAATATTATTAAAAAATTAAGTTGGGCTTGGTAATCTCATTATATAAAAAATGAACTGAGCTATGCATTTTATTAAAAGAAATATAGGCTAGGTTGCGCTTATTTTATGATCTTGTGTACATCTGTCGGCCCAGTTGCATCGCTGATGTTCAACAAAAAAGGCATTTGTATTATAATACAATTTTACATGGCTACTCAGCCCACATTCAACGACGCATGAAGAGGCCAAACAAGGCTTATGTACAACTTTTTGAAGTCATTGAGCTTAATTAATAACTTAAGAAAAAAAGTTAGAGTACAGTGGAAGCTAATTAAAAGTTGTCACGAGCGAAGAAATAATTCGACGGGTCCCACTTGTGTGTGTTGTGTGTGCGCGTGTGTGTGTGTGTGAGAGAGAGACCAAACGGTCGATGCTTGTAAATACATCTTTCAGCCATATGCATTGCTGATGCTCGGTAAAACTTATATAGTTGACACAACCATATGGAATATCATAGCACACTGAACTTGCATACAAAAATTTCACGCAGGCGGCACAGTTAGGGTGGAAGTAGTGGATCGCTATGGGTAGGGCTATGTTGAAACCAGTGAACACGTACATAACGGTTCATAGTCTTTATCAATGTTAGGGAAATATCTTGAATGTTGTGCAAAGAAAACAGACAGACAGCACAATAAGTTTTGCTATCACATTAACTTGACGTACACCCCTTTCTAAAAAAAGTTCAGGTACAAAAATAGAACATGTCACAATCAAATGTATTGGCACATCAGTGCTTCACACCAATAGCTCGGATTTAACTAGTATCTGAGAACATTCAGTTGTTATCTCAAATTAGAGGACATCAAGGCAGCCAGCCATGCCTCTTCTCCCAAAGAAGCAGTGGCCTCCGCCGCACGATGGAGTAGGCCATGTGCCATCCATCGTTCCGAGCAACACAGGGAAAGTCTGACGTTGACTCATGTAATGGACGTCATCGATGGACCCTGGCACCAGCGGCGATGGCAGGACTTCAATTGATGGATTGACCACTTCTTCGACATGCACCAACACTCGATACAGGTACATCCCTAACGTGATCCGTGGCGGCCTTGGTGGCGAAAAATAGTACAATCCTGGTTCCTACACCAGTATCTCAACACCAATCATCTTCGGTATGGTGGACGGCTTCTTCATCCATGCCATAACCATCAGAGCCCAGCTGTCTGGAGGAACAAACATACTTACGAGCTCACCTCCAAGGTCGTTGATAAGCTCATTCATGGACTCATTGTTCCAAGCACGTCGAAGCATGCCGTGGAAGGTAAGCTTTGTTAAAAACTCAAGCTCAGAGGGCACCGAGTCCCATCCTGGTGCCACCGATCAGAGCTCACCAGCGCGCCATCGCAGAACAAACTCCAGGAAGATTCGGACACATGACTGCAATCAAAAGTTGTCCGGAACCTGACGAAGAAATCAGCCAATGGCGGACAGACCTCGATGAGCAAGTCACTTACTTGGATGTCGTGCACAATGCCAAGAGCTTTGATAAGGTCGTCCAATGAGACAGGGTCCGGTCACCGTTGATGGTTACCATCAGCACTTTGCTGGCAAATTGGTCGTCAAGTGCCGCCATGCCAGTGTTGAGCAACAGCACACATCGCCCAATGGCAGGATGGACCTCAGGATCTCCGGTTCAGAGATCCGCATTGACCGGCGACATGATAGTGCGCTTGGGTACATGGAATACAAGAGGGGGATTTGGAGGAACTAGAGTAGGAATCGAGATTCCAGAGGTGGGGGAGGTCGGGAGGTCGGGGATGAAAAGGTAGCATGAATTTCGAACACGTGTCAATATGCTCTCGGCGCGCAAGCACATGAAAACACCGGTGGCGCCAACATGTCGGCCTAAGAGTCATTTTTATTTCTTTTTTGAGCGCCCAGTCTAAGAGTCATAATTGACCTGTTTGGCATTGCGTTACTAGTCGGCCCATATTCATTGACACCTCACTGGCCCAAACAAGTGTACATCATTGAAAAGACACTGAGCTCAAATTATATAACTTGAAAAAAGGAGATATACTCTGAACACTGGAGATGGTGATGCCCTCATTTAGCCCACCAGCAGTTCGAGACAATAAACAGTTCGAAATAATGATATATACAACATTCAAACACTGACTAGTGACTACTACTGACATAAACAAGAATACATGATAGTTCCTAAGAAGTCTTGCTACACCACCGAAACGCACCCACCTGCAGTGCTCAGACTCTCGTGATCCAGACGAGAATGACATTCTAAATAGAGGCAAATATTACATAGTAAGAGTGACATAGACGAGGATGACCAAATGACAAGGAGTATGCATAACAAAAGAGGGAATTACCCATCCAGAACAAGCAGCAAAGACAACAAGTCATTCGAAGAGGGATGATCCAGCACCATCATAATTTGCAGCCCCGCTTCAGTCACCAGTTATTCGAAGACACCAGAACTCCACCCTTTCGACGCAACAACCCAATTACCTATCAACCTAAAGGCTTGAACCACATCACTGCCTGTCGAACTTGAGACATCCAAGGATCAAAGTTAATCTAGATGCATTTGTCATTCTCACCTTATTTTGACTGTAGGCTGCATCATTGACAATCATTGGAGTATGCTCCCGAAGTCCTAGGGCTCGCCGTCTAGACACATTTTCCCCTAGAAAACAGAGTCTCTCTGCCGTCAAGGTCCTTGGCAACGGTGATCTCCTGGTTAATCGGATAATTGAGTATGAGAAACAAAGTGTGTGAACCAAGGCTGTTTACCCGCCTCCAACTAAAAAATCCTGATGGCCCCAACAAGATGGTATCCTTCTCATGGACATAACAGCCAGTGTCCAGGTACTCACGTATTTCACGATGCTTGTACACAATGGAGTTTTTGCAATATAACTCTTCCGGGTCATGTGTGTGAATGATCATCAGTCTTTTGACGTCGTCTACTCGAACGAGGAACTAGCTGTGCTTCCCTGTTTTTGGAAAAGGTGGTGTGATTACAAAGGGCAGTAACTGTAGGGACACTGCATCATATAAAAAAGTACATGCATTGTTAATGTAAGATCAACATTGTTCAGAGTATGAGTAGGATAATGCAAGAAACAACATTGATTTGTCCCTGTTGGAACTGAGAGGAAAATATAGGGAAATGTATAATGGATTCGAAAATATAGAAGTGCCATGCATGGTTATACTCATGTTATCTCACAATCGACTCTTCACGGGAAATTACCATGTCATGCATGTTATGTAATCATTTTTTGTCCTCACAAATAAATTCTTCAAGGAAACTAACAGACCATGCATTGTTATATACTCATGGTCTGTGGGTAAAATTCTTGTGAGGATATTATTCTAGCCATTGATTGATGAAGGGCGAATATAGGTATGTACACATAATATGCATTACATGATTTCACTACTTCCAAATATAGAGTCCTCCATATGCACATTTACTTCCTAATGTATGGTTAGTTGAAACCAACAGTTTGATGCATGTTTCTACAAAATGAAAATGAGGAAACTAACATGGCTATTAATACACACTCATATTTAGTAGTATGTAGATTACTATAAAGTAAGGAGAATATCCATGTCTTCCTAACCATTTGATTATTCAAGGGTACAAATTGGTTGTAATGACATGGTCACAATCGAATGAATTAATTCATTCCAAATATAGCTCGTTTACGGCGTATCTAATACATTGCCATAGTTCTACTCAAATTCCACTCAAACAGGGATATGCCAATCATCACAAAAAGTTCAAACAATGTCATGGCGTTATCATTAAAATTAGGCGAACACAGCTTACATCGTCGTCCCGGCGATACGTGGTACCACCTGCTTTGTCGATCATGTAGATGATGCCATTGTTTTCAATAGCATCACAGAAGTGTGTATCAGCTTTGACGATCCACTGCGAGGTGAGTCGTCTCCAGCTAAAGAAGGCATCGGCGGAAAGATAGGCGAGTCCGCGGTCGAACAAGGCAATTAGCTTGAAGTCTGCGTAATCCGCGTATCGTGTGGGCACTTGGCAGATTACAATCTTCTGCAAAACAAGGTCCGTCCAACTGACATGGTAATCTGGATGACTTGGATCGCTACGGTAAAACCCTACATACTCCAACGGAGGAAGGATAATCTCATGGGAGGTCTGGAAGTTCACAAGCACCAACTTTTTCCCGTCTTCTCTGACAACAGCCATCCAGTGGGAGTTCATGCCGACCCTATACATACCTGCCAAGAAGTTTCGGGCGATGATGATCGGATCAAAGTTGAGGGAAATGATGTACGGCGACCCACTACATACCTGCAAAGAAGTTTTGGCTAATGGAGGTCGGATTGAAGTCGAGGGGCATCATGTACGCCTCCATATCATGGTGAGCAAATCTCTCTAGACCAGATAGCGGCAAGCAGGGTGTCTTGAAAAGCTGAGGCCATGCTTTGACGATGGCCGTGTCAGCGTGCATGTCCCTCGAGCATGCAGCTAGCCGCACGGCGCTCAAATATCCATACACGAACAACACTGGTCGAGGATGTCACTGGAGAGATTGCTCCAATTGCCGCCCATATGGATGCTGTGCGGTTTGCGTTCGGCCATGGTGGAGTTTGGAAGATGGGGTTTTGGGGGGCTTGATTTACGGGGGAGAAGGATCTTGGTGCTGGAGCGGCTAGCGCGGGAATAGTGGTATTGGGCGAGGCAAGCGAGGCGAGGGTAGGTGGGGGCACAGTGAGATGATGAAGAGTGACCTCGGGATCTCCGGCGAGACGGAGATGAAGATGGAGTGCTGCTAGGCGAGAGGGAGACGAGGCGAGGGATGTTATACAATGGCGGTGACAGTGATTGCACAGTGCACAAGGTGAGGCTGGCTTTGGTAACCCGAACACACCGCCTGGACTAGTGTCACCTCGGGCGCAGGTTCTTGTCACTTCACTGTAAGGACCGGATGAATAATATTTTGACTATCAAGTGTACCAAAGTTGCACTACTACTAGTAGTAACATACGGAGTAGTAATGTATGCCTCTGGATTCACTTCATCCTCCACGTAACATCCATATTGCGAGCAGAAGCAAATTCTCGTGCATGCAGAAGCGCTAAGAAGTTTTTCTTTTCTTTTTTAGGATAACCGCACATTCCTTAACCAGAAAAGGTTGTGTCTCGCAGGCACGTGCCTATATCAATCTGAACCAGCTACGACACATGTTTTGTGCAAAGAGATGGATATGTTTGTATATCTATTCGTCCATCGAAGTTGGTTTTGCGTAGGTCCCACCTGTCAGGAGGGGTGCAGAAATAAAAATGAATCATAAAATGTTTTACCACGGTGATTCGAAAGAGTGACCTCAACTAACCAGTGGCACATGTAGCGATCGAAGGATGGGCACGTACACGGACACAGACCACTCCTCAGTACGGTACCCGCATAGCCTTTTCGTTTTGCGGGTTGGTCTACCTAGCCGTCTAATCAACCGCCTGCATACCACTTCTCCCATTTACTTCTGCATCAGGAACCATTTTTCCTCGGCTTCTTCACATCTTCTTCATCTGCATTCAAACCCCACTGGATTCACATCCTCCTTGAGTAATTCCAAAGCCCCTTTAAATAATCATCCTCCTTGAGTAATTCTGAAGCCCCTTTAAATAATCATCTTCTTCAATTAGACTAGCCATCTTAATTCTAATTCGCCAAACCATAGCCCTCTGGTCCAGCGGTTCCAAATGGCGGAAGAGATCCCTATGCAGGTTTTTAGCATCAAACATGTTCTTGTTGAAGGCTCGTTGAGCATAGTACCATCGTCACCGACCACCCAAGGGTTGTTCGGGAGTGGATCAACAATGTATCCAACTCCCTCCAAAAGGTGGAGATGAAGGTCGTCGGTCTCGACGCAGAGTACATGGAGCATGCCACTGGGAAGATCGAACGCACCGCCGTCCTTCAGCTGTGCTTCGAAAATGAAGTTTTGGTGTATCACAACATACACGCGCCCTCCATACCAGGCGAGCTCCACGATTTCATGTCTCGGGAGGACATATACTTCTGTGGGGCAGCCATCGAAGGGGATAAAGAGAAGCTGGCACCGTACAACCTTGACTTGAAAAATATCGCTGACCTACAAACCAGAATTCCTGTAGCCGGTTGTGATAAAGGACACCATCCTTGTTCGACGTAGAAAATTTTGTGTTCGGAACAAATCTTGAGAAGGGTGACAAGACGTCTGGATTAATGCCGTCTGGATGGGAGAATTATCCCTTGACCTACGAGCGGATAAAATATGCTGCCCTCGATGCCCGTGTGAGTTTCGAGATAGCTGCAAGGTCAAAAGAGCTTATTGCGAAGCCGTCTCCCACAGAAAATGACAAAAAGAAGAAGAAGAAGAAGAAGAAGAAGAAGAAGAAGAAGAAGAAGAAGAAGAAGAAGAAGAAGAAGTTGCACCAGCAGCAGGGCATTATAGATGGATGAAGTATTTCCTCTCTTGTAAAAATTATATTTCCTCTTTTTGTACATTGATATAGATGAACTATTTCCTCTCTTGTAAAAATTATATTTCCTCTTTGTGTACATTGATATAGATGAACTATTTCGCTGATGTGCATGTCTTTGGAACAAGTGTCCTCTGTGTACATTGCTACAGGTCCGCTTGACTATAATGAACTATTTACCCGCCTAGTTTTCTCTACTACTACTCCTTGCAGTGAGTGGTATGCAATGCATGTGTCAGTAGACATGACAGCTTGCCCATGGAAGTTGAACCATGGCGACCATCATGTTTCACCACTACCACACGCGATTCCCACGACGCCGCTCCGACCCATGGCACCACGTCCCCCGACATGCGCCTCACCACTCTCGGCCCCACCGCTCCTCTGCCTTTGTGTGCATGACATGCGAGCCAGCTGAACTGCGACGACCATCAAGTTTGTACCACACCCACACGCGATTGGACTCGGCTTGCATGCTCCGCTCCCGGCTCCGATCCGTACTCCGGCACCATCCAATTTTCATCCAGCCGAGGTATGGTTATCGTCTCTGCCGAGCCTACAACAGTTGTATGTAGAGTCGCAGGTGCCGCCTGCCCACCTGTGGCAACCGCCACCCTACATAGACTACACAAAGGACGATGAGGATGACGAGGGCGGCGATGGCCCTATCTAATTTTTTTATGTCATTTTTGTTTCAAGTTTACTTTGAATATGCGGCCTTGATACCTTTGTGTATGTTATAGTAAACATATCATTTTTAAAAATTATTTGTAATGTCCGTTTACTGTACATTTCAAAAATTCAAAAGTCGACAAAATTTGGGATGCGATGGCTGGTTGGGTGCAGAGACGGCAAGACGACCGATTATGGACGCAAGCGTGTCCGTCTTGCCGCCCCAAACGAACAAAATAAAAACAAAATGGATGCTCCATTTGGGATTGTGCGTGGGAGTTGGCCTAAGATAAACAAATCTCGGCCATCCTTAAACTTTTTAAGTAATATAATGCCCACTATCCGAAAAGAAAAATGCCATTTCATATTGTTGTTGCCAAGAATATCGGTACTCTACATAGCCTGTCTGCATTCATGCCCATTCACCACTAAATCAGTTCATCACGTCGAACTGAGGAAATCAACAGAGTTGCTGACCAATTTCATTTGTCATGTCTTATATGGCTGTACAATACCTCAAACTAGAGGAAATCAACAAAGTTTAATGACGAATTTTCACCAGCAAAGTAGTTCATCATACGCATTTTCTTTTTTGGAAAATCAACCGAGTTTAGGATCAACTTCTCCACCAAAGTACAGTTGTTTATATCAGAACATTCAGGGAACGACCCAATCAGTTAATCACATTATACTCGAGTAAATCTATCATGTGACAATTCACGCAAGAACCCTACAACTACAAACTGGAATGATTACAGGATGCGTTTGGTTCACCTCATGTAACGTATTCAGCTCTGTAATCAGATTGCACTGCATTAGGCCGGGTATTAACTGATTACATGATATGTTTGGTTCATCAAAGGGATGTTTTCTGAATACAGCACAGCGTTTGGTTCACCCATGTATTGGGATTACAAAATGTAACAAAAATAGCATCTCAACAAATGAACAAGAATGTGCAAAGTTAACACTACTCGGCATGGCTGACATGACCATGTCATACATCACAGGTAACCATACATTACAGGTAACTGACTTTTTCTTATGAATAGAAAAATATTTGAATAAAACTCAGGCTAACTCCATAAGAGGGGCATCAACTAAAAATGCATTAACACTTGAATAATTAATAGCCAATAAAACAGATCAGTTTCTCATTGTTGCACGTCAGCTCATCAAGTCATCATCACCACTAGTAGCAGCAGTTCCTTATCTTAGAATTGCATCATCTAGCACATCATGGAACCAACAAAACTTGTCATTTCTCTAACTCAGTAGAATTGCAAATACAAAAGCACTGCACACATGATTTGCCATTTAAAACAAATAGATGTGAATCTAACAAAGAAAAACGAATGTTGAATGCCCCAGATCTAAGAAGGATATATTCTAATAGCTAGATGGATTTCATCTGTTCACGAGGACACATGAAATCTACTTAACAATAAACAATATAAACTGAAATGGCAGTATTGAACATTTCTTAGTACATAAATCAATGTGCTCACATAGCCACATGGGTTTTGTTCAACAAAGTGATAACATATAACGATGAAGGATTGGTCGGATTATTTTTTAATAGGGAAAGAACAAGATAACAATACATAGTTATCACTTAACATCAGAACAAGATACTAGTGCATGAAGTTAACTTACCAAGCGTTTTCTTAACATACTCCCTCCGCAGATTCTCTGGGAGTGCAATCATCATATGCATTTCTTCCGGAGCTTTGGCAAAAATGCTAGCAGCATTCACGATCTCGGTCCCAGTGAATCCAAGCCTTGATAATTCTTTGATAGCTTTCTCTTTGAAATTTTGTCTAGGATCTTCCTCAATTGCTTTCTCTTGGGCAATAGCTTCACGTTCCATTGTTGCTGCCATTTGCCCGACATTCTGAGTGACACACTTCAGCTGGCTATTGACATCTCCAGACATGGTGAGAAAAGGATCCGTTGATTCTGACCTACGAGACCCGTTACCTCTCTTTCTCTTCTTAGAGTTTGTAGAATTGGCGGTGATATGGCTGTCCACAGACCGTCTAGGTGTCTCTCTTGACGTTCTGTCATCTTCTTCTTCCTCATTCATCTCATCCTCGACAACTATCTCAGTCTGCAAATTTGTTATAGCTTCACCAAAACCTTCCGCACCCTCACCAGTAGCTATATCTTTGCTATAAATAGTAGCCAACTTATCAAAATAAGGGAAGGGCACACCATACAAACCCTTGGCCTCATTGTGAAGCTACAAAAGACAATAAGCATGGAAATCATATTTTTAGTTAACTCCACCACAACCATAATCAACAGATATTCTCATTGAAAGGAAAGAAATAATGCGACTAATGTGACTGGAAGGGAAAGGAGGTATCGAGTAGGACCTCACAGTACTAATACAAGAGATGCAACTCGATAATCCATATGGCAAGAAGTAGAAAAAGTAATGCAAAAGTAATAGGAATATGTAATTATATACCTTACAATGTTCCTCGTATGATTGCTTCTCACACTGGATCATTTTCCTATTCTCGTCCCAAGAAATCCCACTTCTTTTAAGCATCACTTCAATTGCTCCATACTTGGTCCTAAAGTATCTCACCCTTGACTCAATGTGTGGAGCAGCACTAAGACCACAACCAGGTACCTTTTCAGCCAACCTACTTTCCAGCACTGATGAATACCCATTCTTGAAACCATTATCACCTTTCCACCGTGGATCCAATGACAGCTCATAGAGTGCATTGACTAGCTCATCGTCCTCCATTGTTGTCCACTTTATTTTGTTTTCCCCCCTGCCACGTGCAACACTTGAGCTATCCATGTTGTCCATACCTACAAAATGCAGAAGTTAAATTAGTTCACGAGATATTACGATTTCTATAACTAAAACAAGCATGTATGTACATCAGCAATCATCCATTGAAACACAAACCTTAGTGACCTCTAGCTCTATAGCTATTATACGTCCCTTGAGAAAGAGTATTCCGAAAATTAGTCCACTCATTAGATGTTGATATATGAGTGATAAATTCAGGTTCATCATTCTCTCCCTCCAAGATTTCCATGTTATCTTGCATCATCCCGTCCTCTCCAGCGAGTGGATCCTCAGCCATATTTTGTAAAATCAGATTGTGTAAAAGAGCGCATGCCATTATAATCCGGCAATGAGTTTTGATAGGAAAATATGACGGAGACCTCAAAATTGCCCACCGACCCTTGAGTCTTCCAAAGCATCTCTCAACAATATTTCTAGCTCTAGCGTGCAACATATTAAAATATTCCTCTGCGCTGCGCGGTGGGTTTTGTGCAGTCCAGCCACCTAAGTGGTAACTTTGACCTCGATAAGGAGCTAAAAACCATTTGCATTTGTGTAGCTAGCATCAACAAGGTAGTATTGTCCTTGAGGGACTCGAAACCCATCCAACCTCGAAATTGCATCTCTAAGAACTCGACCATCATGTGCAGAACCCTCCCAGCCAGGTAATATATAAATAAATTGCATGTCAGGTGCACATACACCTAAAACATTTGTATCAATATCAGCCAGCCTTGACCTATACCTCCCTCTCAGATTAGCTGGGACGGTAACCTTGACGTGTGTACCATCTAATGCACCCAAACAATTCTACAACATGAACATCATGAGTGATATTAGTGTGTTATACTGCTAATCAGATTATATCATGTGACTGACACTAAAATATTCATGCAGAGATAATTTACTTTGAAATACTTCCAATTATTATCCGTGCAATCTTCGGGTATAGGCTCTGGCTTCTTAAGTAGTAGGTTGTGCAGCTTTAAAACAGCCAGCAAACATCTATTGAAATTCCTGCTTATCGTCTCACCACTTCGATAAAAGAACTTCTTGATTGTTCTATTTTTTAGATGGTGTGATATTATGTAGAGAAACGTAGCCACTATCTCTTCCAGCGACGTGTTCCTTGTGCCCTCTAGACCACCAGTAACTCTAACCATCTCACACAATTTGTGAAATGTCCTCCTGTCCATGCGAAGCTCCTGTATGCAAGCTACATCACTCTCGCCAATGAGTTGGTACAAGTGCACGGCTCTAAGCTCTCTATTTCTAATCCTCTTCTCTATCTTCCACTACCTCCTTTCATAGACTAGCGCAAATAATAACCATACATAGTAGTACATAAGCATGATTCTAATCGAGATATTCCTAAATGTTAAATTCCTTCGTCGAGATCTCGTGGCCAAAGGAAGACGAGCCATAATGCTGAAAATGAAAATGCGACGCAACATTATAAATATTGTGTATCTTGAAGTCGTAGGAATATACACGAGTACAATTCAATATATTCCATAGGTCCTAACATTACTCTCAGAAAACAAAGGGCACAAGAAAGAGAGAACAACATAACATGTCATACGAGTACGGTCCAATACAACATATGTGAGCTACAAGAAGCTACATCATCAAATTATTCTTTAAAATGCAGGCACTCTCTTCCCGACAATATGGATCGGAGGGAGTTCAACAGTTCATCAAAGATGATAACAGGTTTCAAGGGAAGAAGACATGTGTTGTGAGATAAAAAAAATCAAAATCTTAATCTTAACTAGTGTCTCAATTCTCACTGATAATAGAAATTGTTACTGAATTTACCACTGACAAAAGTAATAGATGCCGCTGCATTTGATGAGTGGTTTCTAAGCTAGTAATTGGCTCAGCACACACTTAGTCCACCAAATCTGGGCCCTGTTGGCTCCAAATCATTCTCGAGATCTACCTAATCCGACTCTAAAAATAAAGCACTCCTATGCGTCCAGCTGGGTTTCTGATGAAACATATGCCATCAGTTGTTTAATCACCATAGTAGTGAGTAGCACCAGACTAGATATGTAGACGTAGTACTAACCGTGAAGATTGTTTGCCACCCAAATTTGTGCTTCTTCGCTGGATACGGTGCGCAAATAATAACTGGCATGATGAATTAATTAATAGTAGTAGCATATTGTTTTCACCTAATTAATTAACTTGTATCTTGCATAAGTAAGGTAATAATCTGACCAGTCAATGTATAAAATTTGTATCTACTCATCTAGTTGGGTAATTGAACCAAAATGTGTATCTACTCATCTACTGGAGTAACATAGAAAAGGATCTGACCAACCTCATCTAGTGGGGTAATTCAACCAAGAATCACTCCAGATGCAACAATCACGTGCACACCCAAGAAAATGGTTGAAATCGCCAAATCTAATTTGGTGGACTGAAACCCTAACCCTAACCACTACGGTTCGATTATCCAGATAGGTTAAACCAATCGACAGATCAGGTCCCTGGACAAAGAAGAGGAGGGAGACAAGAGGGGAGGTAGCTCACCGTGGTTCTTGTTGAAGGTAGCCGAGGCAGGGATGTCTCGCGTGGAAGAAGAAAACGGGACCAGGGGCGGAGCTTGGAGAGGAGGGAGATGGATCCGGCGTTGCTTCTTGCGGCGGGTGAGGGAGATGGTCGGCGTTCCTCTGGAGGCGGAGCTTGGAGGGGAGGGAAAGGGATCTGGCGTTGCTTCTTGCGGCGGGTGAGGGAGAGGGCCGGCGTTCCTGCTACGGCGGCAGAGCTTGGAGAGGAGGGAGATGGATCCAGCGTCGCTTCTTGCGGCGGGTGAGGGAGAGGGCCGACGTTCTTACGCCGGCGGCGAGGGCAGGTCGTGGCGGCGAAGGGGCGAGGTCATGATGGAGGCGGGGCGAAGACGAGAGGAGAAAGGGGAAACGGGATCGAGCGTCTTCGATAGACACTCGGGATGTCGCGTTTTGGGATTTACGAAGCACCGTATCCGATTACGGGGTTATGGAAACCGGCCCACCCGAACCAAACGTCGGTAACGTTTTCGCTAAACACTGTGATCGGAAGACGGCGTAAAACTTACGAACCAAACGTGTCGACAGTTCTTACAAGAAGTTAAATTCAAGGACACAAAATTCGAGGAGAAGAGACAAGAAAAAATTTCAGCAAAAAAAATTCAAGGATAAGCACAAAATTTCCACGGAACAGCAAGAAAAAAAATCATCCACCTGTAACCGCCCGTTCATCAACTCCATGACGTCAACTCGAGGAGATCAATCAATTTTTCAGAGAGTAGGCATGAATACCCAGCTTTTTCAGAAAGCTTACACCAATACAGATCAAGAACGTGAAAAGATAGACTGGCTTAAGACAATCAAAGTAGTTCATCAGGCAAAACTCGAGGAAATCAGTAAAGTTCATTACCATATGCCAAACTCAAGGAGATCAACAAGATTTCATGACCAAATTCGCCACCAAATCAGTTCATCATATGCCAAACATGAGGAAATCAACAGAATTTCATGACCGATTTCACCACCAAAGCAAGTTCATCATATGCCGAACTAGAGGAACTTAACAGAGTCCGCGACCAACTTCACCACCAGACCACTACCTACTTTACTGGATCCAAGACGATCAACGCAGCAAAACAAGGAAGATAGACACGAAACATGACCACATCAACAAGGCTCTCGCGCCGGCCATCCTCCATGAGCAGAGCACCACCTACTCGACCTTGACGTGGAAGACGTCCTTGCGCTCCTCCTCCTTGAGCTTGAGCAGGGTGACCCAGAGCACGCCATTCTTCATCTCGGCCTTGATCTTGTCCATCTTGTACGCGTCAGCGGGCGTCTCGATGCGGCGGTTGTACATCGGCACCTTGGAGTCGTCGTCGCCGTCCCAGGGCTGCTTCTCGCCCTCGCCCTTGATCACCAGGATGTTCTTGTCCGCGCGCACCTCCACGTGCTCCTTGGTCAGCCCCGGCATCGGCACCTTGAGGTACACCGCGTCGTCGTCCTCCTTGGCCACCCAGAGTCCCAGCCGCGACGCCCCAGCCCCAGCCGCAGCAGTGGAGGAGAGGCCGGTCTGAGTTGCAACGTCCTCCATCAGAGACAGCAGACGGGCCATGCTGGTCGGCGCGCCGAGCGGGTCGAGCACGTCTGCAGAATCAACATCAACGACGCCAAAAGCAGATGAGAACGCTGATTTGACTCATGATGTTGAGACTTCATTACGAACGAGACTTCAGATTCAGAAGGAACGCAAAGAAACGGCGCACCACAAGCGGGGAAGCAAAGCATACCCTGCGAGAAGAAGCTGGGGCTGACGAGGTCGCGGCCGCTGTAGTCGTCGTCGTCGTCGTCGTAGCGGCTGACCTCCTTGATCTGGGTGTTGTACGGGCGGCGGGCGGCGGTGACGGCGGGGGAGCGGAGCGCGCAGAAGGCCACAGGAGCACCGGACTTGAGGAGGCTGGCCGGCGCGGCACCCTCGGCCTTGCAAACGACGGCGGAGGCCATGGTTTCTCTCTTCTCCTCTTTCCCTCTCTCTTTTCTGCTGTGATGATTTTGGATTCTTGTGGAGGGAGGTGCGAAATGGAGGGGGTTTTGTAAAGGGGGAGCGGGAGGGAGGGAGAGCTTTCTTTCTTGGGGGAGGGGACGGTGAACTGGGTTTAGAAGCTTCTGGAGGGGCCTCGAGTCCCCCGGAGACAGCAGCAGCTTCGTGATTCGTGCTGGTTTGATGCATGATCGTGGCAACATGGATGAAGCCAGTTATTTCTGCTGTGGTGCACAAGGCAAGAGAAGTTGCTTTCTCGAGTTGCTTGGCGCTTGGCAATAAAGCACTCAACACCAAAATATATTCAGTATAATTCTTGTATTACTCAATCAGGTATTCATATTTCATACTGCACTTCAGCCTTGAGACCGTCAAAATTTGCCGACGCGTGACTAGACGAATTGTGAATCAACGCAATTTTCTTGAGAACGAAAAAATGGCAAATGCGCACATTCTGAAAAGTCAGGCAATCAACCAAACATTTTTTGACGTCAAGACACGCATGGCTTTATCTAATGGGTTGTTATTGAATAATGTGCAATTTTCTTTAAAACAATATTTTACTTAATGCGTGACTAGCGGAATTCTGAATCAACGCCATTTTCTTGAGAACATTGAAGTGACAAATGTACACATTGTGAAAATTCAGGCAATCAACCAGACATGCTTTGGCGCCAAGGCATACATGGCTTTATTTAATGGGCTGTTATTTAATGCAATTTTCTTTAAAATATATTTTGTCTGTTTAAAGTGTAGAGTTTATAACCATGTTCCAACAACTTGATGCCATCGGACATCACATATTTTGGTGGACTCCTTATGCATGCACACTTAGCTAGAAGAAGAAAAAACGCATGCACAATTCGCACACAAAATCATACACATACAAATTGTACTTGAACTTTTTCTAAGAACCAAGAGAACAGGTTGTAAAATTTCGATTTTTTCTGGAACAGTAGATATAAAACATAGTTTACACGTGTGACTTCTTTAGTAATTATAGTTGAACCATATAAAATGGACAAATTATATATTCCATCCTTATTGTATTTATATGCTTATAAAATATTAGATAATTGCATCAAATATGGATGAGGGTGGCAACGCGCTCTATCATGATCTCATGTCTTGTTATTACTATAAGGATTGGGTGGAGTGCGGCGTGCCATTGGTGTTGTTAGGATTTCATAAATAGAATTATTTGGTTGGGTGTATGGGGAATAATCTATTTGTTTTCCTTTTTATATAATGCTATATTTGTTTGCCTTGTTCTAGAGGTATAATTATGGGTTATCTGCAAATTAACCCACACATGTGCAAGGAAGTTTCTTGCAGTGGGAACTCCATTTATTAATATTGTCTCATGTTCGTATTTATTTTTTTGTCAGGTGATACGAGAGTGTGAGACTGATGTATTTTATAAGCTAGTTGTCGCAGATTGATTTAAGAAATCATTGATAAGTCGAAACAGCGCACCAAATTCAACATTGAACACCTCACTTGAATGAGAGAGCTCCTTGAGAAATTATTAACCAATTCAAAAATGGGGAACTCGATCCAAAATCATATTGGTGCTAAAGTGTTGCGTGTTGGCATTTATTTTTTTGTCCGACGATGAGAGCATGCACGAGAATGATATATTTTTATAGGTTGGTTGGTGCCGATTGATTTGAGAAATCATTGACTAGTCAAAATCATGAACCAAATTTAAAATTGAACACCGCACTTGGATGAAAGAGCTCCTTCAAAAAATGAAGACCAAGTCAAAATGGAGAACCAATCCAAAAACACATTTGTAATGCCCAGGATGGAGTTATACCTCCTACATGTCGAGGCACGACTTAAAGGCATAAGTCCATCCTAGAATGATCTCAAGTTTGGTAATCTTTGCACATCTCATGTAAAAGAGGGGATTGTAAACATAAATAGTTGGCTTACACTCGCCACGTCCCACAAATACAATACAAGTCTCAAACATCATACATTAAGAATATCACAACCCTCTAAGGGCAAAATCCAAATGTCAAGATATCAAACTGAAATAAATAAACCACAGGCGGATCGAATCCTAGTAGAAGTCTCCACTACTGATCATCCGGATATCGAACATAGTACCGACTACGCTCCTCGTCGTACTCCCAATCCAACTCGGTGCCATCACCTGGATAGCTCACAGCTGGACCTGCATCTGGTGTGGTGAAGTAACTGTGAGCCACAGAGGACTCAGCAATCCCGTTCCGGGTAACAAGACTATTTAAGCCTTTGGGAGAGGATAAAGGCTGAAGAAAAGAATAAGTGTCTGCAGCAGCAACTAGCAACTAGCTTACGTGAGTGAGAGCGAGAAGAGAAACCTCGGTCGAGAAGTGATCACGAAGTGATCCTAGCTACAAGCTCAACAAACATAACCCCTCCGTGTTCAACTCCCGAATCCCTATTCGGAAATTGACGGTCACGGAACGCACGCTGGTAGTGTATTAGAAACATTGTGTCAAGTTATCTACAACCGGATATTAACAAGCTCCCATCTGCCACATAACCGTGGGCACGGCTTTCGAAAGTTCATAACCCTGCTGGGGTGTTCCAACTTGACCCATTACAAGCCCACGATCCGCGGAGTCGCAACTCCAAAGTGGGAAGACCTGAGTATTCTCGGAATCCTGTGCTCAAGATATACCGAACTAAGGTAAGGCTAATCCAGCAAATCCTCCCGGCGTGTCGACACCCTGATAGTAACCGCGCGTATCTAAGTCTCAGGACACGACCGGATGGGTGATGCTACGGGTTTTTACCAAACCTCGAGTTTCCTTGAGGTGGCCCCGCAGGCTCCCCGTTTCGGACCAACACTCATGTGGAGCACTGGCCCGGGGTTGTTGATTAAGAAAAAGGGTTTATAACTCCCTATGCAAGTTTAGTTTGTTATTAGACAAATAGTACCAATGTTGGGACTTGCTGGAAAAGACTTAGCACTTAGCGGTTTATCGAGGGGGTCCCATACACCCCAACCGTGTTAGGAACGCATAATCAAGGAACATAACACCGGTTTATACGGTTCCTAACGGCATGAGTGGAACAAATCACCAAGCAAAAGGCTTAGCCTTCCACCCTTACCAATATATAGATGATTTCATTTTAAGCATTTATATAGTGTGATATAACCCAACCAAACTTCAACATGAAGCAAGCATCTTCGATCTTCACCTGCAACTAGCAATGCTATAAGAAGGGCTGAGCGAAGCGTACTTAGCCAAGCAACGGTTTGCGTAGGTAGGGTGGTTAAACATGGCAATGGTTACAAGTAGGAGGCTGACAGGAAGAACATGGGCATCGAGGCAAAACTATAGAGCGGAACTACTAGCAATAGGCAAAGATAGTAATGTTATCGGGGTTCGGTCATCTTGCCTGAAGAGAAGTCGTTCGGATCGTAAGAAGGGTCCTCGTGCTCAACCTCGTTGGAAACCTCGTGCTCGTACTCATACTCGGTCTCAGCTTCCGACTCTAAACAATACAAGCACACAAGGCACGAATCAACAAGATGCAATGCGCACTCGAAAATGATGGATGCATGAAGGATGCACTAAGGATGCACACGGAGCACGGAAAATAGCACTCAAGCAATTCATCTCAAAACATGATAACAATCTGATATTATGAATCTACACAGAAAATCAATAAAGTTTCATATAAGACTCGCTGAAATCGGAGTTACGGGCTAAAAGTTATGCCCGAAACAAGAAATGAGCGAAAGCTGAAAATTACAGCAACATAGCAACTTCGGAGCACAAAATAATTAAGCTACAGCACTCAAACATCATGGCAAAGGACATGAACATAAACTAGACATATACTACAGCAACTAAGTCCAAAGGTGCACCCCCAAAGGAGCCACGGATCAATAGCAATAAGCTTGGACATATTGAACTTGACAATAAAATTCTGGCAGCAGAATTTTATTGAAACTTTGGAGCAAAAGATAAACATGCTACAGCCACTTAAATAAACATGTGAGAACATGAATGGAAAGCCAACAATATATACTACAAGGAACAATCAAGATCCACTCCAAAACTAACATGGTTTGTCCTAGAACATCACACGAACATGGCATCGGAACGTTACAGATTTCAGACTTAGTGAAATTTCACTAAGTCCTAAAACAGCAATTTCATCATAGCATCTAAACGAGCATGTCTAAGTCACCTCGAAACTAAACATGGCAAGTGGTAAGCACCTCATCAAAGTACACATGAAGGTGATTCCGAAACACACAAGCATGCTTCAAGGAGATAAACACAACGATAGTAACGAGCTCAACAAGATGACATTTCATAACAAGTGAAACAACATCACAGCCACATAGCACTTTGCAACGATGATAAACATGGCAAGAATAAATCTAACATGCTACCTAGCACATACAACATGTAGAGCATGGCAAGACGAACACGTGGACATGTCATTTGCATCATTCGGACAAACGAGCTAAAAGATATCACATGGCAAAGATGACATAAAAACATCACATAGCAGCAGTTTATATCACGATGCACTCTTGCAACAGCAAAACAAGCACCTAGATGATCTCTAACATGCATGACAATAAAAGATAAAACGTAGTGCTAGTCACCACGAACGTCTGGACATGCTATATGCGCGAAACAGAGTTACACAATAAAAGATACAGTAGTTTGAACATGGCATCACAGAACAAAAGAACAGGTAGATCTAGGGTTTTTTGAAATAACCTCAGATCTGGGCTGGAAAAGTCAACGGGCCACGGGCTGGATCTGGATCCGGTGGAGGCAGATCGGAGACGGGCCGGCGCGGCGGCTTCGGCCCAGGGCGGCGGATCGGGCCTGGCGGAGGAGGGACGCGGCCCAGCGGCGCGCGGCCCGCGGGAGGCGGCTGGGACTGGGCCCCGATCCGGCGACGGCGGCCCAAGGTGGAGAGGCGGGCGCCTCGCGCGGCTGGAGCGGCGGGCGATGAGAGGGTCGGCCCACGCGGCTGCGGCTCGGGCCGGTGGCTGGCCTGGCGACGGGATGGTGGAGTGCAGCGCGGGCCTGGCGTCGGTGGCCCACTGAGGCGGGGCGCCCAGGCGGGGAAGGCCTGGCGCGGCGGCGTACGGGCCTGGAGGCAGCAGTGAAGTGGTCCCGAGGCTGCGGCCTGAAGCGTCGAAGGGGCGCCCGATCGGAGCTGGGGCGATGGGCCTGGCGAAGGGAAGTAGTCCCTGGCCAGCGATGGTTCGATCGATCGAGGGGGGGCCTGGCTGAAGCGTTGACCTGGCCGGTCGACGAAGGGAAAAGAGGCGGCTGGCGCTCGATGGCTTCCTCGGGAGCCTGGCTCGAGGGGGGGATCGAGGGATCGGCCAAGTGGATGAAGAAGAGTGGGTTGGATCTGAAAAATTAGAGGGAGGAGTGGAGAAGAGGCTAGGGATGCCCAAATTAGACCTAGGGGTCTATTATATAGCAAATCTGTTAGGGTTAGGTTTGTGGGGGGTGTTAGGAGCCCTCCGATCGCGATCCGACGGATCCGATCGCGGGGGGAGTTTAGAAGGGCCTAGGAGAAGGTAGTGGACTGCAGTAAGGGTGTTACTGGGACACAAAGTGAAGGCACTTTGGACCCACACGAATAACTGTTGAGATAGCCAACGGAGTCCAAACGCGACGAGATTTGAGAGGCGGGTTGCACACAACAAAACAACAACACACACAACACCCTGGCGGCACACCGGTAACGTTACACGCCCAAACAACAAAGTAGGTCTACGGGACGTCACGGACACGTGAGGGAGCTCCGGAACGCGAAACGGACAACGGGAAGAAACGTGTGGAACCGGATGCAACCGACAACACAAATGCAATGCGATGCACATGTCTACATGATATGAATGAATGCCACACAACCACACAACAAAACGACGAAAACCCGAAAGACAAAGAACCCGGAATGGAAATAGGTGAAGCCGGAGATATATTATATGCCCAAAAGGGAAAGTATTACATCCGGGGCATTACAAACTCTCCTCTACTACAAAAAGATCTCGTCCCGAGATCTAGGACTGGAAAAAGGAAGGGTACTCGGAACAAAGATGATCTTCTCGTTCCCAGGTAGCTTCTCGGTCGGTGTGATGTGACCACTTGACTTTCAGAAATTTGATGGACTTGTTGCGGGTCTTGCGTTCGGTTTCTTCGAGAATAGCAACGGGATGCTCTCGGTAAGACAGGTCTTGTTGAAGATCAATCTCTTCAAGCGGAATCATGCGCTCAGGTGCCTTGAAGCATTTGCGAAGTTGAGACACATGGAAGACATCATGAACATTGGCGAAGTTTGAAGGGAGCTCAAGTTGATAGGCTAGGTCGCCTCTTTTGCCAAGAATCTTGAAAGGCCCGACGTATCTAGGAGCAAGCTTTCCTTTGATACCGAATCTTTGGGTGCCTTTCATCGGAGACACACGGAGATAAACATGATCATCAATGTTGAAAGCCAAATCACGATGCTTGCCGTCATAGTAGCTCTTCTGACGCGACTGAGCGGCCTTGAGATTCTCACGTATGACTTTGCACATTTCTTCGGCTTCTGAGATCAAGTCATTGCCAAGAAGTTGACGTTCGCCTGTTTCAGACCAGTTGAGAGGGGTACGGCACTTTCTGCCATAGAGGATTTCAAACGGAGCTTTGCCTGCACTTGCTTGGAAGCTGTTGTTGTAAGAGAACTCGGCAAATGGAAGGCAGTATTCCCATTTCATGCCAAAGGAGATGACACAGGCTCTGAGCATGTCTTTTAGAATCTGATTCACTCGCTCGACTTGACCACTAGTCTGAGGGTGAAATGCAGTGCTGAACCTGATCTTAGTGCCCATAGCGGACTGAAAGGAGTCCCAAAACCTTGATGTGAACAAGCTTCCACGGTCTGAGGATATAACTTGAGGAATGCCATGTAAAGACACAATTCTGGAAGTGTACAGCTCTGCCAATTGAGCTGCATTGATTGATTCTTTGACTGGAAGAAAGTGAGCGACTTTGGTAAGCTTGTCAATCACCACAAAGATAGCATCATTCCCTCGCTTGGATTTAGGAAAGCCAGTGACGAAGTCCATTTCAATGTGGTCGGACTTCCACTCGGGAATAGGAAGAGGTTGGAGAAGACCGGCTGGACGTTGATGTTCTGCTTTCACTCTTCTGCATACATCACATTCATTCACGAATTGGGCAATCTCCCTTTTCATGCGTGTCCACCTGTAAGACTGCTTGAGGTCTTGATACATCTTGGAACTGCCAGGATGAATGGAAAGGAGAGAATCATGAGCTTCTTCCATTATGAGCTTCCTGAGATCACCTTTGGGAACAACGAGTCTGTCCTCGAAGAACAAGGTATCTCTCTTATCAACACGAAAGCACTTGTATTTCGGAATGCCCTTTGCAATACCATGTTTCACCTTCTTCACCATGGTATCCCTGAGTTGGGCCTCACGGACTTGATCTTCCAAGGTAGGAGCAATTTGAAGATTTGCAAGAAAACCCTGCGGAACAACTTGAAGGTTGAGCTTCCTGAATGCTTCACAAAGCTCAGGCTGGCACGGCTTGATAAGAAGGCTGTTGCAATATGCCTTTCTACTCAAAGCATCTGCAATCACATTCGCCTTGCCAGGAGTGTATTCAATGCTGGGATCATACTCTTGGATCATTTCAACCCAACGAGTCTGGCGGAGGTTCAGATGCGGCTGTGTGAAGATGTACTTCAAGCTCTTGTGATCAGTGAAGATGTCGACCTTTCTGCCCAACAACAGATGTCTCCACGTAATCAAAGCATGTACCACAGCTGCTAACTCGAGATCATGTGTGGGATAGTTCTTCTCACTTGGCTTTAGCTGACGAGAAGTGTATGCCACAATTCTCTTATCTTGCATAAGCACACCACCAAGACCTTGAAGAGAAGCATCACAGAAAACTTCATAGGGCTTGGTTTCATCTGGAGGAGTCAGAACTGGAGCAGAGACAAGCTTTTCTTTGAGAGTTTTGAATGCCACTTCACACTCTGGAGACCAAAAGTATTTGACATTCTTCTGAAGCAAGTTGGAAAGAGGCTTGGCAATCTTGGAGAAGTTCTCAACGAACCTTCTGCAATAGCTGGCAAGACCCAGAAAACTGCGGAGCTGCTTGACGTTCTGAGGAGCTTCCCAGTTGACAATTGCTTCAACTTTCTCGGGATTAACCGCAATACCGTCAGCTGAGATGATGTGGCCCAGGTACAAAACCTTATCGAGCCAAAACTCGCACTTGGAGAACTTGGCATAGAATTTAGCTCTCAGAGTCTATCAAGAACCAGACGTAAGTGCTTTTCGGGATCTTCTTCATTCTTGGAAAACACCAGAATATCATCCAGATACACAATCACAAACTCGCCAGTATAGGGGTTGAAGATGTAATGCATCATCCTCGAAAAGGTAGGAGGAGCATTGGCGAGACCAAAAGACATGACGGTATACTCGTATGAACCGTAGCTCGTTCTGAAGGCCGTCTTGGGAATGTCTTCCTCGCGAATGCGAATTTGATGATAGCCCATTCGGAGGTCAAGCTTAAAGAACACTTTAGCTCCTTTGAGCTGCTCGAAGAGTTCGTTGATGTTGGGGAGCGGATACTTGTTCTTAATCGTCTTCTTGTTCAATGGCCGGTAATCAACACAGAGACGCTCCGTGCCATCTTTCTTCTTGACAAATAAGACACCACAGCCCCACGGAGACGTACTAGGCCTGATGAGACCCATACTCTCCTGTTTATCAAGCTGCTTCTTCAATTCCTTCAATTCATCCGGAGAGAGCTTGTACGGACGCCGGCATGCTGGCTCAGTACCCGGCTCGAGTTCAATTACGAATTCCACCTGGCGGTGTGGAGGCATGCCTGGAAGTTCTTCAGGAAAGACGTCTTGATATTCGTTCACCACCGGAATTTGAGATATGGCATTAATTTCGCCCTTATCATTGAGAGAGAAAAGCCTGATAGTGTTATCCCTAGAGGCGAAGATAATCACATCTTCATCAGAATGAGTCATCTTGACTTCCTTTTGAGCACAATCAATGTGAGCATCATGCTGAGAAAGCCAATCCATTCCGAGGATGAGGTCGATGTCAGAATTACCAAGAACCACCGGTTTAGCCAGAAAGCGATAATCTCCCATGCGAATAGAAACATCCGGAGCATAGACACTAGAAGTCATACGTCTCCCCGGAGAAATGACTTGCAACCTCTGAGGCAAATTTGAAGTGGCAATATTGTGCTTGGATGCAAATGGTTGAGACATGAAAGAGCATGAAGCACCCGAATCAAACCAAACTTTAGCTGGAAAAGAGTTCACTGGAAGGTTACCCAAAATGACATCAGAAGAATTCTCCACTTCAGATGCACTCATCAGATTGACCCTTGCTGCCTTTGGATCATGCCTGACAATAGCTGAACTCACAGGTGGAGGAGGTGGAAGACGCTTCGGATTCGGACATCTGTTGGCATAGTGACCTTTCTCAGTGCATTTGTTGCAGACCACTTCTGAAAGAGGACGGAAATGAGAACCACTGGACTTGGAGCCTTGAGACTGAAACTGGTTCTTCGACTTGATGCTCGGGTTGGGTGGGTGGGAGAAACCACGTCCACCAGAGTTCTTGTAGTTGTTGGAGTTGTTGGAGTTGTTGTAAGGAGCTCGAATCACTGGAGGAGGAGGAAGCCAGAATTTCTATTGTTTCGCAGCCAACTGAGACGATGAGGAAGAATGAATGGCATCTCGAATTCTCTTCTTAGAAGCCTCCATCTTAAGCTGAGCTGCCTCTTGTTTCAAAGCCATGTTATAGAACTTGTCGAATTCATCGGGCTCAAACAAAGTGAGAGCAAGCTGAAGTTCATCTTTGAGACCTCCACAGAACTGATAGATTTTGCTCTTGGCATCAGGAATGTCTTGCTTAGCATAACGAGCGAGGTTTTGGAACTTGACATTATACTGATAGACTGTCATGGAGCCCTGCTTCAGGTTGCGGAATTGCTCACGCATACCCTCGACGACACTTGTAGGAATGTGGTGCGAGCGAAAATCCTTGCAGAAATTCTCCCAAGAGATCACTTGACCTGGCCTGGAGTCTTTGTACTGCTGCCACCAGTCAGCTGCTTGATCTTTCAGTTGGAAGGCTGCAAACTTCACATAATCATCTTCCTTCACGTTACTGCACTCAAAATGCTTCTTTATGTCGGTTAACCAATCTTCAGCATCAAGAGGGTCGACACAGTAACTGAAAGCTTTAGGATTGTTGGCCAAGAACTGGTTGAGAGTAGCATGGTGCTGCTGGTTGAAGAAGTTGCCTTGATTCCCTGGAACACCCTGATTAGCTTGCATCTGCTGCATCATCTGCATCAACAACTGAGTGTTCTGAGCTGTAGTCTGCATAATCGCTCTCCAAGCCTCAGACGGAGGAGGAGGGGAAGGAGGACGATCTGGGACCTCTTCACCCTCTGGGTTAACGTTGGGAACCCTTTTCGAAGCCATCCTGAAAGAGATGACCACAAATCAGCAATTGATTGACAAAAGGTATAAGCTGAATCAATGGAATGAATTGCAACAAGTCTTCACAATAATCATTCGGACAATAAGAACGAATGAAATCATTCGAACAAGAGGAACGAATGAAATTCTCAGTTGAATGATAACATCAATCTTCACGAGAAGCCACGTAGGGGACAAAATGAAAATAAGAAAACAACAAGGTACGGATGGGAACAAACACAAGAGAGGAGTTTCGTTCTAACATCTTTGTGCTGAAAGCATATGAACGTGTTACGAAAAGGTTTTGCAATCCCCGGATCAGCATAGCCAAGGACCCTTTAAGATGCAACTCCTGATAGTAACATCGGTCATAAACCACTTCACTCAATGTAGAACCCCGAACTCACTAACCTGCATTCGTTGGAAGAATGCCTACGATCTACTGGATAAACCCACCTATAGATTTCCGAAAGATTCCAGTTATGCAATCAGGTGTTGGGGATACACGGGAAGCACCGCGCAATCAACTCTAAACCTACATCCAGGTGTATCCATCCTTCAACACATAACCAGTCTTTCTCGGAAACTGTGTACCTCGGACCTTCGAAAAGCATCCACTATAACAAGCTATGGCAATACTCCCGAACTACCTCCCTAGTACTGGGTGATGTCGGGGTTATCTTGCCACTGGCCATATAGGAGAGATTTTCGATGTCGGCCGTCTTAAGTATTTAGTACTGCCGCGATATGCTTGTGACGACAATACCCCGAAGCTCAACTCCCCGGGACACTGCCACAACCCCTAATGTCAGGAGGCATCGAGAACAATATCCTCGTCACAAGAACATCGAAACAATCCCAGAATACTCGCGGGATTCCTAAAAAAAATTTCGTGCGATTTTTGAAGATAGGAGAGACAAGAGTAGTCGTCAGGAGTCCTCACCAGAGAGAAAGGGGATGAGAAGCAAAGAAATCCTACTCTCCGATATAATATAGGACTCAAAATGTTTTCAGTGTGTGCCTAGACTCGACCGTCAACGATTCGATCAAACAGTGGGGGCTCCTAGGTCGGAGAAGGCTCTGAATACCAACTTGTAATGCCCAGGATGGAGTTATACCTCCTACATGTCGAGGCACGACTTAAAGGCATAAGTCCATCCTAGAATGATCTCAAGTTTGGTAATCTTTGCACATCTAATGTAAAAGAGGGGATTGTAAACATAAATAGCTGGCTTACACTCGCCACGTCACACAAATACAATACAAGTCTCAAACATCATACATTAAGAATATCACAACCCTCTAAGGGCAAAATCCAAATGTCAAGATACCAAACTGAAATAAATAAACCATAGGCGGATCAAATCCTAGTAGAAGTCTCCACTACTGATCATCCGGATATCGAACATAGTACCGACTACGCTCCTCGTCGTACTCCCAATCCAGCTCGGTGCCATCACCTGGATAGCTCACAGCTGGACTTGCATCTGGTGTGGTGAAGTAACTGTGAGCCACAGAGGACTCAGCAATCCCGTTCCCGGGTAACAAGACTATTTAAGCCTTTGGGAGAGGATAAAGGCTGAAGAAAAGAATAAGTGTCTGCAGCAGCAACTAGCAACTAGCTTACGTGAGTGAGAGCGAGAAGAGAAACCTCGGTCGAGAAGTGATCACGAAGTGATCCTAGCTACAAGCTCAACAAACATAACCCCTCCGTGTTCAACTCCCGAATCCCTATTCGGAAATTGACGGTCACGGAACGCACGCTGGTAGTGTATTAGAAACATTGTGTCAAGTTATCTACAACCGGATATTAACAAGCTCCCATCTGCCACATAACCGCGGGCACGGCTTTCGAAAGTTCATAACCCTGCAGGGGTGTTCCAACTTGACCCATTACAAGCCCACGATCCGCGGAGTCGCAACTCCAAAGTGGGAAGACCCGAGTATTCTCGGAATCCCGTGCTCAAGATATACCGAACTAAGGTAAGGCTAATCCAGCAAATCCTCCCGGCGTGTCGACACCCTGATAGTAGCCGCGCGTATCTAAGTCTCAGGACACGACCGGATGGGTGATGCTACGGGTTTTTACCAAACCTCGAGTTTCCTTGAGGTGGCCCCGCAGGCTCCCCGTTTCGGACCAACACTCATGTGGAGCACTGGCCCGGGGTTGTTGATTAAGAAAAAGGGTTTATAACTCCCTATGCAAGTTTAGTTTGTTATTAGGCAAATAGTACCAATGTTGGGACTTGCTGGAAAAGACTTAGCACTTAGCGGTTTATCGAGGGGGTCCCATACACCCCAACCGTGTTAGGAACGCATAATCAAGGAACATAACACCGGTTTATACGGTTCCTAACGGCATGAGTGGAACAAATCACCAAGCAAAAGGCTTAGCCTTCCACCCTTGCCAATATATAGATGATTTCATTTTAAGCATTTATATAGTGTGATATAACCCAACCAAACTTCAACATGAAGCAAGCATCTTCGATCTTCACCTGCAACTAGCAATGCTATAAGAAGGGCTGAGCGAAGCGTACTTAGCCAAGCAACGGTTTGCGTAGGTAGGGTGGTTAAACATGGCAATGGTTACAAGTAGGAGGCTGACAGGAAGAACATGGGCATCGAGGCAAAACTATAGAGCGGAACTACTAGCAATAGGCAAAGATAGTAATGTTATCGGGGTTCGGTCATCTTGCCTGAAGAGAAGTCGTTCGGATCGTAAGAAGGGTCCTCGTGCTCAACCTCGTTGGAAACCTCGTGCTCGTACTCGTACTCGGTCTCAGCTTCCGACTCTAAACAATACAATCACACAAGGCACGAATCAACAAGATGCAATGCGCACTCGAAAATGATGGATGCATGAAGGATGCACTAAGGATGCACACGGAGCACGGAAAATAGCACTCAAGCAATTCATCTCAAAACATGATAACAATCTGATATTATGAATCTACACAGAAAATCAATAAAGTTTCATATAAGACTCGCTGAAATCGGAGTTACGGGCTAAAAGTTATGCCCGAAACAAGAAATGAGCGAAAACTGAAAATTACAGCAACATAGCAACTTCGGAGCACAAAATAATTAAGCTACAGCACTCAAACATCATGGCAAAGGACATGAACATAAAATAGACATATACTACAGAAACTAAGTCCAAAGGTGCACCCCCAAAGGAGCCACGGATCAATAGCAATAAGCTTGGACATATTGAACTTGACAATAAAATTCTGGCAGCAGAATTTTATTGAAACTTTGGAGCAAAAGATAAACATGCTACAGCCACTTAAATAAACATGTGAGAACATGAATGGAAAGTCAACAATATATACTACAAGGAACAATCAAGATCCACTCCAAAACTAACATGGTTTGTCCTAGAACATCACACGAACATGGCATCGGAACGTTACAGATTTCAGACTTAGTGAAATTTCACTAAGTCCTAAAACAGCAATTTCATCATAGCATCTAAACGAGCATGTCTAAGTCACCTCGAAACTAAACATGGCAAGTGGTAAGCACCTCATCAAAGTACACATGAAGGTGATTCCGAAACACACAAGCATGCTTCAAGCAGATAAACACAACGATAGTAACGAGCTCAACAAGATGGCATTTCATAACAAGTGAAACAACATCACAACCACATAGCACTTTGCAACGATGATAAACATGGCAAGAATAAATCTAACATGCTACCTAGCACATACAACATGTAGAGCATGGCAAGACGAACACGTGGACATGTCATTTGCATCATTCGGACAAACGAGCTAAAAGATATCACATGGCAAAGATGACATAAAAACATCAAATAGCAGCAGTTTATATCACGATGCACTCTGGCAACAGCAAAACAAGCACCTAGATGATCTCTAACATGCATGACAATAAAAGATAAAACGTAGTGCTAGTCACCACGAACGTCTGGACATGCTATATGCGTGAAACGGAGTTACACACTAAAAGATACAGCAGTTTGAACATGGCATCACAGAACAAAAGAACAGGTAGATCTAGGTGTCGGGGGAAACTGTCCACCACGAGAACCTATGGGACCGGAGCCCCTTCTACGTTGCGGTAAGGGAGCGGAGGGAGCACGAAGAGCGGATCGAGGAGCACACGCGGGCAGTTTACCCAGGTTCGGGCCGCACGGATGCGTAAAACCCTACTCCTGCTTGGATTGTATTGAGTTCTTGAGTTCGGGAGCTTGAAGAGCTAGCTACACCGAGCAAGAGAGCTGTCTAGGTTCCGAACCCTCTCTACGTTGTGCATGGGCCTCCTTTTATAGCTCAAGGGGTCACCGACACGTGTCAACGTAGAGGAGGGCAAGAATGTAACTTTGGTGGTAGTTGTAACAGTGCGGGAATAGTGCGTGAACAGTGCGTGAACAGTGGTCTTCACCTAACTTTGATAGTGGGGGACAAGGGCATTAAATGCCCGTCACCGTCGACCCCAAAAGTGTCCGCCCATGCTTCTCCATTCGACACGGCGGTAGCCTCATCACCGTGGATTGCCACCGTGTACCCCAGGCTGCACAGCCTTCCGCCACGCGTCCCTGGAAGGGCCCCAGGGCGACGCGTGGGCAGATGAGCTGGAGCGCGGGCACACAGCGTGAGTTCTCCCCCCGGCAAGCACCTTGCCGGGGCCTTGACCTTGCCGGGCCCGGAAGCTTGTCGCTTCCTGGGCCCTGCCGGGGCGCATGATGCGCCGAGGCGCTTCTTGAGGTGCGCATTCCTCGGTCTTCCTGGCAAGCTCCTCTTGCCAGGGCCTTGTGCTAAAGTGACAGTCTTGAGCCTGGTACGGCCTTCCCGGCAAGCTCCACTTGCCGGGGCCTTGATCTTCTGACTTGTATACTTTGTTCTTGAATGGCTTAATAGGGACCGGAAAGGTTTCCGGCAAGCACGTGGTAAACCCTGCCGCGGGAAGCTGCTACTGCCCGTGCACAAGTTGGGGTACTAAGGTACCCCTACCTTAGTACACCGACAGGAGCCCCCGGGCCTGGGCCATACACGGTGCCGAGCGCTGTTGGGCCAGGCCCAAAACAGTGCACGGGCACACGCGGCCCACGGCAAGCCGTAAATCCCCTTCCGCATCCACCGCGCCCCTCCCTAACGGCACGCGTCGATTGCGGTGTCGTGGGAGAGATCGTGGCCTCGTTCTTTAATGGGAAATGCGGAGCGTCCCCCACCTCCCCCTTAAAAGCAGAGGAAGCAGGGGCAGTTTTCCTCCTTCGTCTTCATTGTGTCTTCAACCTCTAGAAATCCTCCGCTGCTCACTGCATCCACCCCTCCTCCGCTTTCTTCCGCACCCGCGGCGCCGTCGAGCTCCTCGCCCCTTCCCTCGCCGCCTCCGCCATGGCCCCGAAGAGCGAGAAGGCGAAAGCGGACAAGGCCAAGAAGGAGAAATCCGAACAGGCGGCGAAGCTGGCCGCCATGCGGAAGAGGAATGTGGTCTTCGCGCCGAGGCTCAGCGCGAGGGAGCTGCGGAACAAGTACTACCTCTTCTGGTCCGGGGAGACCAAAGCTCACCCCCGTACCAGAGCCTTCCCCGCCGTCGCCAAAGATCTGGTTCCCGGCGGGTATTTCTTCTTTGCTGTTTTCTTCCACTGCGGATTATGCCCTCCGTACTCGGAGTTTTTCTGTGACATTATGAACACATACAACCGCCACCTCCTAGACTTTACCCCCAACGCCATCCTTACGATGGCGGTTTTCGCACATCTGTGCGAAAACTATGTAGGGATTCATCCAAACGTAGCACTCTTTCGCCATTTCTTCATGCCTAGAGTAGAGGCTGGCGCTCCCCTCTCCGGCGGCATCTCCTGGATCTTCCGGTTGAATAAGAAGGACTCATACCTGAAGGGAGAACTCCGCGGCAAGTGGGAAGAATGGCATGCTGATTGGTGTTGGGTGGTGGAGGACAAGCCGGAGCCCTTCACCGCGCCGCGCACAACTGCCATAGTGCGCGGGAGAGACTGGAGTGAATTGGCCCCGGAGGACAACAAACTCAGTATTGCCCTTGTTAGGATTATCCGTCTCCGGGTAGCCAATCTGACCATCGGAGAGGTTGGCGCAGATTTCCTCCGCTGCCGCATTGCCCCTTTACAAGAGAGGAAAAGGCCCGCCTGGGAATTTGGCAATGCGGCGGATATCATGAGGTTGCGCTGCGGATTGAACTTCAATTTCACCGCTTTGGAGCTGAAAGGAATGGTGCGAAAACTCTTCAAGCATGACCCGGCGCATCCAGAGTGGTTCAGACCCGCCAAGGGAGTGGTGCCGCTGTGCAACAGCACCGCCCGTGACTCCCTGCGCGCAATGATGCCGGAGTGCGACTCCCACGGCATCGTCCCCACCTGGATCCAGCCTCCGGGAGATGCCATCCTGAGCTTCTTTGATAACTTGGTTGAGACGCCCAAGAACTCCGAAGAGAACAGGGGCCTTACCCGGGCCACTACGGCCCGGGACATAGCTTATATTGCTTCCCAGATGGAAGAGGCCGCCGCAGCTGCAGCGGCAGGAGATTTCGGGTTCACCGTCGACGAGGCGCAGGCCGCGGACAAGGCGTGCCAAGCAGAGGAGGCAGAGATCCGCAGACTGCTCAAGCTTCCGTCCGAGGAGTTCAGCGGGGTGCCTTCCCTGAGGCTTTCCGGAATACCCGGGGTTGTGAGCGAGGTCGCCGCAGGGGGCGAGGTTGCCGGAGGGGGCAGGACCGCCGGAGGGAGCGGGGCTGCCGGAGGAAGCGGGACCGCCGGAGGTAGCGGGACCGCCGGAGGGAGCGAGGTCGCCGGGCATGGCGCTGGGCCCAGCGAGCCTGCCGGGGAGGAGGAGGAGGATGTCGAGGCCGATGAAGACACCGGCGGATCTCTGGGGCTCGACGACGACGCCTCCTCCTCCTCAGAGAATTCCCCGCCTCCGGCAAGTCCCACGCAAGCACCGAGGAAACGCCTCCGCAAGGCGGCTACAACGACAAGGACGCAGGCGCCCAGACAGCAGCCAGCCCGCCGGGCGATGCGAGCCACCCGGGCGAGCCAAGCCGCGATGGAGGCGCCCCGCGCACCAGCCGCGACGGAGGCGCCCCGCGCACAAGCCGCGACGGAGGCGCCCCGCGCGCCAGCGCCAAGCGGAGGGAGACCCTCTCGGAGCGAAGCGGCCGCTCCGCCTGCTCCTCGGGCCTCGGCGTCAATGGAGGCTGGGTCTTCGTAGCCCCCAGCCCCGGAGACCGCCAGGCGCCCGAGGGAGCCTTCTCCTCCTACTCCTCGCGCGGGAGCACCTCAGGTGGAGTTCAATTTCTCCGCCCTCAGCTCCGACGACGACGAGGAAGAGGAGTAAGCACTTGTGACTTGTAATTTCTTCAATTCTGACTTGGTCTCTCTTGATGATTCTGATCTTGCTTTTGTTTTGCTTTCAGGTCCTTGGCCCAGCGGATGGCGAAGCGGGCCAAGATCCCCGTGATTGAGGTCGAGGACGACTCGCCCGTCGCGGCGACAGGGGACGCGCCGGCGACGAACTTGCCGGGTCAACCCGCTGCTCCGAGGAGCAGCCCCCAGCGCAGCCCCCAGCGTAAGTCTGGTCTTGAGCTTTCTGCTCGTCGGGCGCGCTTGAGGTTTTTACTTTGTACTAATGTCTTGTTGCCTTGTTTGTCTTGTTTGTCTTGTGCAGAAGTGGAGCCGCAGCTTCAGGAGCGCCCGGAGACTGCCTCCGGCGAGCCACAGGTTCCACCCTCCCCGCCAAGGGTAGACTCCCCGGCGAGGGAGAATGCTCCGACAAGGACGGGCACCCCGCCAAGGGCGGGCTCCCCGCCAAGGGCGAGTAGCCCGACGAGGGCGGCTACCCCGCCAAGGGAGGGCACGGGCGGCCCTCCGACAGCAGGGGCCACTGCTCCACCGCCAAGAGAGGACTCTCCGGCGAGGGAGCCGGTCGTCGAGGAAGTCCGCGAAGGTAAGTCTTGCAGCTTTATCTTCTTGAACTTGTCTTTTTGGATATTTGCTTGATCTTTTCTTTTCTTTCTCTTCTGCTAGATCCTCCTGCGCCGGACCGGATGGAGACTGAGGCCACCGGCGAGGAGGGCGCGCAAGGCGACGGCGGCAACGCCACTGCCGCTGAGGGCATGGCAGGAGCCGACGAACCTGCCGCTGAGGAGACCGCCCCGACCGCAGACGCCGCGGCCGGGGAGGGGGACGGCGACCACACTGCTGGCCCGGAGGCCGCAGGAGCGTCAAGCGCTGCACCGGCCGCCGACCCCTCCGCCGCCAAGGAGCAGCCAGGCGTCTACCTTGAGGCCCCCAACGGAGTCTTCATACAAGTCCCGTGGGGTTCCTCGCCGCGAGCCCCCGTGGAGGAAGAGACCTACGACGGAGAGGTCCTCGCCTCCACGGGGTCGAAGATTGTTGAAGCGCCTGGCGGGAGCGACGAGCCCGAGGAGGAGAAGCTACTTCGCCGGTTCCTGGCCCTTTACCGGGCCAGGCAGGCAAAGCTGGACTCCCGGGAAGCTCTTGCCGCCAAGGCTGGAGTGGACTTGGAGAAACGGGCCGCGGAGCTTCGCGCCGCCAACCAGGCCGCCCTCCGCAGCTTGGCGGAGGAGCGGGAAGCACTCGCCGAAGAGCAGCAAGCCTTCCTCCTGGAGAAGGCGGAAGCAGAAGAGCGACAGCGGCTGGCCGCCGAGGAACTGTCTCGTCGGGAGGGGGCGCTCAACCAGCGGAAGGTTGAGCTAGACGCCCATGACGACGAGCTCACTGCCCGGGAGCAGGCCATGAAGGAGGCAAAGGAAGCCGCAGCCGCCGCGGAAACCGCCAAGAGGGAGTTGGAGCTCAAAGTTGATCAGTTGGAGCGGTACCTGAAGGCGAGTGAGGATAGGGTCACCGCGCTCAACGTAGAGCGCGAGAAGGACGCCCACACCAACTCCGACCTTTAGGTACGCCTCTCCAAGAAGGGCGACGAGCTTACTGCCGCCAAAGATTCAATCGCTGACTTGGAGTTGAAGGTCTCCACTTTAACTGATTCACTTGACGCTGCCCGGGACCGCGAAACGAAGCTGAAGGACGAGCTCCGCAAGGAACGAGGCCTAGTGGAGAGCGCCGCCACTTCAGCGAACAACTTCAGTCGGGCGGTGGAGCAGTGGACTGATGACTTGGTCGCTTCTGCTGCTAATATTGACAAGGAGCTGATGGCGCTGAGGGTGGAGCACCTTGTGTACTCTCCGGACCCGAATCTCCCCCACAGCGCCAAGTTAAGCCTTTTCTTCAGGGGGATCGCGCCGGCACTAGCACGGCTGCAGGAGAAGCTCCCCGCGCAGCTGGCCGAGGAGTCGCGCCAGCTCTGCGCGGGTACCTTGGAGCGCGTCTTGACGAAGATTGTCTACCGCAACCCCGGCATTAATCTCGTCAACGTCCTCCGCAGCTTGCCGGCCGACGCAGATCTGGAGGCGCTGAAGGCGCAGGTCGCCCACATCATCGCCAAGGTGAACAAGATCTCCAGGCGTGAGGGCGACCGCGTCGATTAGGCCTCTTTCTTTTTATTTCCTTTGTTCCTGCAAAGTGTGCCATGAACATGAATCTATTAGTCATTGCGACAAGTTATCTCTGTAATATACTATCTTATTTTCGAGCAATCAATGCCGTGTTATCTTCCTTGCTTTTGGTCCTTTACTTTGTATGCTTTTTACCCTACGCTTTTAGGGGACTTGCCGGCAAGGGGCCCTCGCCGCGAGCGCTGAGTGCTGGACTCTTAGCGGCCTGCTGGCAAAGGACCTTACCGACAAGTAACCTTGCCGCAGCTAGTCGCAGCGCACTTAGCTTGTTGAGCGAACTCGAAAACGAAATAAGGGCGCGACACTTGTCGCAGCTCACTTAAGTCATTGAGCGTGCTCGGAAACAAGGTAAGGGTGCGGCTAGCCACGGGTAGGTTCCTCCGCGCACAGGTTTTCCATACAAAGTGTGGTTGTTCAAGGAAGATAACTGAAATTTAAAAATTTGAACTGCTCAAATTCTGGTAACTTAGCTTTCACAAATCGCTTGTTCCCCGACAAGGCTCCTCTTTCTTGAACAGCACTTGGTACGTCCTCCATCTCCTTCCCCCCGGCAAACTTGTGCGCGAGGCAAGTTCCTTCTGCTTAAGAGGGAAAGAAAAAGAGGAGGGAAAAACAAGTATAGGGTCTTTCGGCGTGCTAATGCTTACCGGGTTTGTGTGTTGCACAAGATGCCAAACAATGCATGCAAATAACGAAGAAAAGCATGGAAAAGGCAAATAGTGCAAAACACAAAAGCTTTACTGACGCACGGGATCTGCGCCCGGCTTTGTACGAAGGTTTACATGCAACAGCGGCAAGACTCGTACAAAAGGTGGTTGCCGGAGCGGATCACGGCAACCGCGCCTTATGGGTGAAACTTGCGAAGATGCTCTATGTTCCAGGAATTGCTCACCGGTAAGCCTTCTTCGGTCTCAAGGCGGACAGCGCCGGGCCTTGTGACTTGTCTCACCCGATAAGGGCCTTCCCACTTCGGCGTCAACTTGTTGGAATTCTTGGCGGACTGAACACGCCGAAGAACAAGGTCGCCTTCCTCGAGACTCCTGGCCTTGACCTTGCGGCTATGATAGCGGCGCAAGGCTTGCTGGTATCGAGCAGCTCGTACAGCAGCCTGGAGACGTTCCTCCTCGAGGAGCAATGCGTCATCTTGTCGCAGTTGCTCTTGCTCGAGCTCATCATAAGCGAGTACTCGAGGAGATCCGTATACGAGTTCCGTGGGGAGAACTGCCTCTGCTCCGTAGACTAGAGCAAAGGGTGTCTGTCCGGTGGCTCGACTTGGTGTCGTTCTGATTGACCAAAGAGCCGCCGGTAACTCCTCTATCCAGTTTCTTCCGCACTTGCGCAGCCTGTCGAAGGTTCTTGTCTTGAGTCCACGCATCACTTCAGCATTAGCCCTCTCCGCTTGACCATTGCTCCTCGGGTGAGCAACAGAAGCGAAACAGACCTTGGCGCCAAGGTCTTGGACGTACTGCATGAAGGTGCGACTAGTAAATTGTGTACCGTTGTCGGTGATGATCCTGTTAGGGATCCCGAAACGGCAAACAATCGACCTGAAGAACCTGACTGCTGACTGTGCTGTCACCTTTCTCACCGGTTCCACTTCTGGCCACTTTGTGAACTTGTCGATTGCAACGTACAAGTACTCAAAGCCCCCGACAGCACGGGGGAAGGGGCCGAGGATATCGAGCCCCCAGACCGAGAAGGGCCAGGACAAAGGGATCGTCTGGAGAGCTTGAGCTGGCTGATGAATTTGCTTGGCATGGAACTGGCACGCTTCACACTTGGTTACTTATAAAGTTGCATCTTGGAGGGCTTCTGGCCAGAAGAACCCTTGCCGGAATGCCTTCCCGGCAAGTGCCCTTGCCCAATGTGGTGGCCACATATGCCTCCATGTATCTCTGCCAACAGCTTCTGTCCATCCTCCCTGGGTATGCACTTCAACCTGACACCGTTGAGTCTTCTTTTGTACAGTTCACTGTCAACGAACTGGTACATACTCGACTGCCTGGTTATCTTCTCTATCTGTTCAGGGTCGTCGGGAAGTTCTCCAGTTTGCAGAAAACGGACGATCTGCTGTGCCCATGCCGGAGCCTGAGGCTCAACTGCGAGGACTAAAGGCATGAGGGCTGCTGCGGGAACCCCAGCTTCTACGGCAAGAACCTCAGGTTCTGCCGGAGCTGATGATCCCCCGGCAAGCCTGCCGGGGCAAGGCTTGTCGGGAACGTTTGCTTCAAATGTACAGACCCTAGGATCTGCAGGAGCAAACTGTTCCTCAGCATATTGGTTGTTGACCTTGGGGACCTTGGCGGCGGCTTCTGGAAGATCCGCCGGAGACCAACTTCCTCTTCTTACTTTGCCCAACTGATGGTGTAACGGATGGTTGAGTTAGCTTGAGCAGGAAGGTCCCTGGTTCCACAGGTAACTTCATCGCAGCACACTTTGAAAGGCCATCTACAATATCATTCTAAGCTCTTGGAACGTGCTCCATTTGCAAACCCTCAAAGTGCTCTTCAAGCTTCCTCACTTCATCAACATAAGCTTCCATCAAAGGGCTATGGTAACTTTTGTTCACTTGTCGGACCACTAGCTGTGAATCTCCCCGCACAATCAACTTCTTGATCCCAAGTTCGGCTGCAATTCTGAGGCCAGCAAGCAAGCCTTCATACTCAGCGGTATTGTTTGTCGCTTGTTCCTTGGGAAAGTGCATCTGGATAACATACTTGAGGTGCTCTCCGGTGGGCGCTATGAGCACCACGCCGGCACCGGCGCCTTGCAGCGAGAAAGCACCATCAAAGTACATTATCCATTCGCTTGTCGCTTCTTGTACGGGAACGCTTGTCTCTGGGATTTCTTCATCTGGCGTTGGGGTCCATTCAGCTATGAATTCTGCCAAAGCTCTGCTCTGTATAGTTGAGGTACTCTCAAACTTGAGGCCAAAGCTTGACAACTCCAGTGCCCACTCGACGATCCTGCCTGTTGCTTCTGGATTCTGCAATATCCTCTTCAGCGGAAAGCGAGTGACCACTGTTATCTCATGTGCTTGGAAATAATGGCGCAGCTTTCTCGAGGCCATGAGGAGGCCGAAAAGCAACTTTTGCACCCCAGAGTATCTTGATCTAGCCCCCTGCAAGAGGGAACTTACAAAATACACTGGGCGCTGTACCATCTTCCTTCGCGCTTCTCCTTGTTCTTGCGCAGACTTGTCCTTGTTGGAGCCAGAGCTTGTCGGGGAAGCCCCCTGCTTGTCGCTGGATTCGCTTGCCGGTGGTGTAGACTCCTCCTCTGCCTCCCTCTCCGCTACCAACGCAACACTAACCACTTGATTGGTTGCTGCTAGATATAGCAGCAACTTCTCTTGTGGCCTAGGTGCGACAAGTATTGGAGTGGAAGATAGGTATCCTTTCAAGTCTTGCAGCGCTGCTTCCGCTTCCGGAGTCCATTTCATAGGACCTGCCTTCTTCAAGATTTTGAAGAAAGGTAGGGCGCGTTCTGCAGACTTTGAAATGAACCTACTGAGGGCAGCTACACAACATGCGAGTCTCCTTACGTCCTTGACGCGCTTCGGGGCTTCGATCTGCTCGATGGCTTTTATCTTGTCGGGATTGGCTTCAATCCCCCTCTGGGACACAAAGAACCCAAGAAGCTTGCCGGAGGGGACTCCGAAGACGCACTTCTCGGGGTTCAACTTGAGCTGGATCTTGCGCAGATTCTCAAACGTCTTTTCCAGATCTTGTATCAGGGTATCTTTGCTCTTGCTCTTGACCACTATGTCGTCCATGTAAGCTTCTACATTTCTGTGGATCTGTGGCTCAAAAGCAGTGTGCACCACCCTAGCAAATGTCGAGCCTGCATTCTTCAATCCAAAGGGCATGCGTATGAAGCAATATGTGCCGCATGGAGTGATAAATGCAGTCTTCTCTTCATCTTCCTTGGCCATGAATATCTGGTGGTAACCTGAATATGCATCAAGGAAGGAAAGCAGCTCACATCCGGCGGTGGAGTCAACAATCTGGTCAATACGCGGCAAGGGAAATGGATCCTTGGGACATGCTTTATTCACATCAGTGAAGTCTATACACAGTCTCCATTTCCCATTGGCCTTACGCACGACAACTGGATTTGCTAACCACGTCGGATGGATCCCGCCTCTAACCAGGCCTGCTGCTTCTAGCTTCTTGATTTCTTCGGCGATGAATTCTTGGCGCTCCACGGCTTGCTTCCTGACCTTCTGCTTGACGGGCCGCGCATGAGGACAAACAGCAAGCTTGTGCTCAATTACCTTCCTGGGAACGCCGGGGATGTCAGATGGTTGCCACGCAAACACATCGACATTCGCCCGCAGGAAGGCAACGAGCGCACTTTCCTATTTGTTGTCAAGTGTAGCACTGATGGTGAAGGTACCACCAGTGCCGTCCTCCTTGGCGGACACCTTCTTGGTTGCCGGTGGAGCGGCCATTCCTTTCTTGCACTTGCCGGTGGAGCTCGATGGAACGTCCTCGACGGCAGCGCAGCACTTGCCGGACTTGGCCTTGGTCTTCTTCCCCCCGGGAGCTTCAGCGGCAAGTGTATTGCTCTCCGCTGCGGCTGCTGCATCCCGGTATATCTTGTCGGCGCAGATAAGCGCGTCCTTCTTGTCGCCAGGGACAGAGATGACGCTTATCGGCCCCGGCATCTTGAGTACATTGTAAGCGTAGTGGGAAGCTGCCATGAACTTGGCGAGGGCAGGACGTCCAAGTATCCCATTGTATGGCAATGGGATATCAGCGACATCGAAGGTTATCCTCTCCGTCCTGAAGTTAAGCTCCCCGCCAAAGGTCACTGACAGAGTAATCTTCCCCTTCGGCTTGCTCCTCCCCGGGTTTATTCCTTGGAACGAACCGGTTTCTTCGAGCTCGCCGTCTGGGATCTGGAGCTTCTTGATCACAGCTGAGGAGATCAAGTTCAGGCCGGCCCCGCCATCAACCAACATTTTGGTGACCTTGAGGTTGCGGATGGTGGGTGAGACCAACATCGGCAAGCACCCGACCGCAGTGGTGCGGTCAGGGTGATCCTCAAGATCAAAAATGATGGGCGTGCTGGACCACTTCAGTAGCCTGCGTGACTCAACGGGCGGCTCTGCTGCGTTTACTTCCCGCACCCACTGCTTGAGTTGGCGGTGGGAAGTATGCAGAGAGGCGCCTCCGTCGACACACAGAACTTCTGTGGCCTTCTGGAACTCCTGCTCGCTGTTATCACCTTCCTCCATGTCGTCGTCGTCGTCTTCTTCCTCATCCTTGTCGCGGACCCGGGGAGGTCGATCACCTTGCCGCTGCTTGGCCTTGCCGCGTCGTCCTCCCCGGCCATTGAACGACCGCTTCTTGCTTGGCTCTCCCCCGCCACCTTGGGCCTTCTCCTTGTCGCGACGCTCGTATTCAGCCTTCTGCTGTTCTACGAGGTACTCGACTCGCTTGCAGTTTGAAAGGTCGTGGCCCTTGGTGCGGTGGATCTTACAATATTGCTTGTCGGAGCCGTCCTGCTTGTCGGCCGCCACCACAGGGGAAGGCTCCTTGCCGGAGCTGCCAGCCTGTGCCTTCTTGGCGGGAGCCTCCTTGCCAGACTGCTCGACGACCAGCACTTCCTTGCTCTTCTTTCTTGTGTTGTTTCGCCGCCGGCTCTTCTTTGCCGGGGCGGCATCCTCACTGTCGCTTCCCCCTGCGCCAGCATCCTCTCCAGGGAGTCTCCTCCCCTCTTCGGCGCACGCGCACTTGTCAGCCAGAGCATAGAGCTCGCTGACATCCCGAATCTTGGTCATGGCCATCTCTTCTCGCATGCGGCGGTTACGCACGTTCTGGTGAAACGCGCTGATAACCGCAGCAGGGTGGACGTCGGGAATGTTGTGCTGCACGCGGCTGAACCGTTGAATGTACTTGCGCAGGGGTTCTCCTTCCTTCTGGGCCAAGATGTGGAGATCACTCTCCTGGCCGTGGGGTTTGTGGCCGCCCGTGAAGGCGCCAACAAACTGATGGCACAAATCTGCCCACGAAGAAACGGAGCCTTCCGGCAAGTGCATAAGCCAAGAACGAACGTTTGGCTTAAGCACCAGCGGGAAGTAGTTGGCCAATATCTTCTCGTCGCGTCCCCCGGCAGCCTGCACCGCGATGGTGTAGATGCTGAGGAACTCCGAGGGGTGCGTCTTGCCGTCGTACTTCTCGGGTACGTCTGGCTTGAAGTTTTTCATGCTGGGCCACTGGACGCGCCGCAGCTCACGGGTGAACGCAGGTCAACCTGCCGCGTACGGCAAGTCGCCTGGTTCACCGGGCGCGCGCATGTCGACAGCGGTCCCAGCGCGCTGATCCGATTGTCGCCGGGCTTCTCGTCGGCGCTCGATTGTCGTCCGAGCATCTTCTTGCCGCCGATCGTCAAGGACTTGGCGCTGGTCCCAACGAGCCCGCGAATCCGACGACGCCGTGGAGTCGTCGTGGACGTTGATCCGGCGGGGAGGCGTCTTCTGCTTCCGCGGCGGGGAGTGCACGGTGGTTGCACCCCGGTGGTCTTGTCGTCGTCGGCCTTCGTCTGGTCGACTTGCCGTGGCCGCGATGTCGCCGGCTGCTGCGGCGTGTCGTTATTGGCGAAGGCGATGAGGCTTTGGATCGTCGCCCTCCAGTCCTCGGCCTTTTCTGCCGCTGGAGGGAAATCGAGGAGCAGTTGCGCTCTTGCGAGAGCTTCTGCTGGAGAGGAGGGGAGTGGGGGCGAGCGGTGCGAGGAGCGGGATATGCTCGGACTCCTAACGGGGTTAGAAGGAGCAGTTTCCCGCCCCGGCGACCGCGCCTTGCTCGTGCCAGGACGATGGCCTTGAGCGTCCCGCGATCCTCCGGTTTGTCCTTGCCCCAGCAAGCGGATGGTACCTCCTGTACCACGGCGCTGCTGGGTTGTCGTCTGCTGAGATGGACGTGGTGCATCTACGGACACCAAGGCCTTGGAATTTGTCCGGTCGTCCGTCTTGTCCTTGGATTTGGTGGCGCCGTGAGTTTCCTCACCGGCGACCACCCTTCCGCCGGCGTCTCCTCCACCCACCGTTGGTTCTGGTGGCGGTGGAACAGACGCAGACGGGCCTCCGACCTCCGAAGCCTTCTTCTTCGGGGCCATGCTGCTGCTGGTGATGTTGGTGAAGCTGGAGAGGTTGATGAAGAATGCGCCCGCGTGAGCGCCGGATCAGGTTCGCACAACCTCGACGCCCCCTACCTGGCGCGCCAAAGATGTCGGGGGAAACTGTCCACCACGAGCACCTATGGGACCGGAGCCCCTTCTACATTGCGGTAAGGGAGCGGAGGGAGCACGAAGAGCGGATTGAGGAGCACACGCGGGCAGTTTACCCAGGTTCGGGCCGCACAGATAAAACCCTACTCCTGCTTGGATTGTATTGAGTTCTTGAGTTCGGGAGCTTGAAGAGCTAGCTACACCGAGCAAGAGAGCTGTCTAGGTTCCGAACCATTTCTACGTTGTGCATGGGCCTCCTTTTATAGCTCAAGGGGTCACCGACAGGTGTCAACGTAGAGGAGGGCAAGAATGTAACTTTGGTGGTAGTTGTAACAGTGCGGGAATATTGCGTGAACAGTGCATGAACAGTGGTCTTCACCTAACTTTGACAGTGGGGGACAAGGGCATTAAATGCCTGTCACCGTCGACCCCAAAAGTGTCCGCCCATGCTTCTCCATTCGACACGGCGGTAGCCTCGTCACCGTGGATTGCCACCGTGTACCCCATGCTGCACAGCCTTCTGCCACGCGTCCCTGGAAGGGCCCCAGGGCGACGCGTGGGCAGATGAGCTGGAGCGCGGGCACACAGCGTGAGTTCTCCCCCCGGCAAGCACCTTGCCGGGGCCTTGACCTTGCCGGTCCCGGAAGCTTGTCGCTTCCCGGGCCCTGCCGGGGCGCATGATGTGCCGAGGCGCTTCCTGAGGTGCGCATTCCTTGGTCTTCCTGGCAAGCTCCTCTTGCCAGGGCCTTGTGCTAAAGTGACAGTCTTGAGCCTGGTACGGCCTTCCCGGCAAGCTCCACTTGCCGGGGCCTTGATCTTCTGACTTGTATACTTTGTTCTTGAATGGCTTAATAGGGACCGGAAAGGTTTCCGGCAAGCACGTGGTAAACCCTGCCGCGGGAAGCTGCTACTGCCCGTGCACAAGTCGGGGTACTAAGGTACCCCTACCTTAGTACACCGACACTAGGGTTTTTTGAAATAACCTCAGATCTGGGCTGGAAAACTCAACGGGCCACGGGCTGGATCTGGATCCGGTGGAGGCAGATCGGAGACGGGCCGGCGCGGCGGCTTCGGCCCAGGGCGGCGGATCGGGCCTGGCGGAGGAGGGACGCGGCCCAGCGGCGCGCGGCCCGCGGGAGGCGGCTGGGACTGGGCCCCGATCCGGCGACGGCGGCCCAAGGTGGAGAGGCGGGCGCCTCGCGCGGCTGGAGCGGCGGGCGATGAGAGGGCCGGCCCACGCGGCTGCGGCTCGGGCCGGTGGCTGGCCTGGCAACGGGATGGTGGAGTGCGGCGCGGGCCTGGCGTCGGTGGCCCACTGAGGCGGGGCGCCCAGGCGGGGAAGGCCTGGCGCGGCAGCGTACGGGCCTGGAGGCAGCAGTGAAGTGGTCCCGAGGCTGCGGCCTGAAGCGTCGAAGGGGCGCCCGATCGGAGCTGGGGCGATGGGCCTAGCGAAGGGAAGTAGTCCCTGGCCAGCGATAGTTCGATCGATCGAGGGGGGGCCTGGCTGAAGCGTTGACCTGGCCGGTCGACGAAGGGAAAAGAGGCGGCTGGCGCTTGATGGCTTCCTCGGGAGCCTGGCTCGAGGGGAGGATCGAGGGATCGGCCAAGTGGATGAAGAAGAGTGGGTTGGATCTGAAAAATTAGAGGGAGGAGTGGAGAAGAGGCTAGGGATGCCCAAATTAGACCTAGGGGTCTATTATATAGCAGATCTGCTAGGGTTAGGTTTGTGGGGGGTGTTAGGAGCCCTCCGATCGCGATCCGACGGATCCGATCGCGGGGGGAGTTTAGAAGGGCCTAGGAGAAGGTAGTGGACTGCAGTAGGGGTGTTACTGGGACACAAAGTGAAGGCACTTTGGACCCACACGAATAACTGTTGAGATAGCCAACGGAGTCCAAACGCGACGAGATTTGAGAGGCGGGTTGCACACAACAAAACAACAACACACACAACACCCTCGCGGCACACCGGTAACGTTACACGCCCAAACAACAAAGTAGGTCTACGGGACGTCACGGACACGTGAGGGAGCTCCGGAACGCGAAACGGACAACGGGAAGAAACGCGTGGAACCGGATGCAACCGACAACACAAATGCAATGCGATGCACATGTCTACATGATATGAATGAATGCCAAACACCCACACAACAAAACGACGAAAACCCGAAAGACAAAGAACCCGGAATGGAAATAGATGAAGCCGGAGATATATTATATGCCCAAAAGGGAAAGTATTACATCCGGGGCATTACAACATTGTCCTCCATTGAATGAGAGACCTTCAACCCTTAGGAAGCTTAGTGATGTAGTAGATAGATTGTATTATTATTAGTTGTTATACTAGTTTGACGAAATACCATCATGACTAATTCTAACAACAAATACATCATCCACAAGTTTGGGTAACAATAATCTCGGGTTTCATTGATACAAAACAAGTTAACTTTTCGCGGAAAAAGTGTTAGCTAGCTCACGAGCCACTTCATTCACCCTTTTTGGACAATGCCAAATTCAACCTTCCCGCTGAGATCAACCATAGTAGTCCTTGTTTGTTTTGGTTGCACCTTAATGAGAATCACTTGGAGCTGCTAGAAGCTGAGAAACAACTGGAGCTGGTAGAAGCAATGAAGACCCAAAAAATGAGCTTGGTAAGAACTTTTAGGACGACTGGTGAGCCTGCATTTGATAGTGAAAGGTCAAAATGCCCCATATATGCAAAAGATGTTATCTAAACACTCATTTGACATGATTTATCTGATCAAGATGTATATAATCTCAAATAATTCATTTAGCACCTAATTTAGCCCAAACTAATTTAATTTCCCATTGCAAAATTATAACTAATAAATTTTGGTATATTTTTTTGTTTAAGGGTTTCTTCCATTAGTACATAAAAACAAGTGCATGTGTTTTTCTTGAATGTGGGCGATGAGGAATTTGTAGAGTGGATGCATGATACATAAATGATAGTAGATTGTTGTCGCTGGCTAACAACTATGCAAAATTTCTATCCTAGGAAACAAGTTACACAAATCTTTCGTTCTACCATTCGACAACTCAAAAATTAGAATGCCAAAAAATAAAATCTTCAAACTTTTTGAAGTTTAGGGGAATTTCCGAGATCCTCCGAACATCAACGAGGCAAAAGATCGGTCTCACCAAATCTTCATCTCAATTTCTCGACACCAGGTTACTTAGATCATTGGTCTTGGAAATAATATCCCCTCTCATCTTTGTAAATAATTTTCACTTCATGCTTGATGGGATCCACTAATCCTCCCTAATTTTGGGGCCAATTTAATTTTGATCTAGCACCCGGGTCAAGGCATTTTCCTCCCCGCCAGATTTGCAATAAGGAACACTATTCCACCCAAGGTCTCCACAAAGATCCAAAAATATGGAGAGGTGCCCCATCAAGATCAATATGAAGAATACAAGGCCATGGTAGAAGGCTCCAACACTTTTTATCGCGCTCACAAGTGGTCACTTTGTTGACTGTGGATAAAAGGGACTCGTGTTGTTGGGATAATTAATACCACCCATGGGTTTCTACATGGCCAGCCAATAAAAGTCCAATGTGTTCAACAAAGGTCTAAGGCAATCAACCCAGGTCCAAGTCAAATAATGAACCTCAAATAAAATAAAACATCAACAAGGATGGCAAAAGCAAAGGATCCCAACACTAGAAGAGTCCCAAAAGTATCCAAGGGCTATCATGGGAGATGAATGAGAGGGAATGGCTCATTGGGGATCTCCCTCGTAATTTATTATTATCGCGTCAAAATGTTGGCGTAAGGCATGTAGCGCTTGGTCCTGGACCAACCTGCAAAATGTTCCTTCGAGTGCTCCGTTGACAATGATTTCCTTTTCGTGTCAAGGGTTATTTCCTGACCGTTATTCGGAAGGGCATTAGCGACTTCCCGACCCATCGTTCGACAATAAATGTGCTCAAATTCCCGACCAACTGTATGTCACTATTCACATGTTTTCCCGACCGACTGTCAGTCACAAGTTTTCCCTACCAACAAACGGTCGGTGAAAATGACTTTTCCCAACACGCATCTATAGGGAATGTTGGGTCATGGTGTACTGTTTGGTCTTTGTTCTTTTGTTTTTCAAAAAAATCTCAGAAAAAACTAATCTAGGTTTGTTCCAGTATAGTTAAAATATATTTCGAGATTAAAAAGTGACTATGGATTTAGAAAAGTGTCCATGAAGTTAAAAAATGAGCATAAATTTTAAAAAGTGCCAAAAAGTAAAGATTGTTCACAAAATTTCAAAAAAATGGGGAACGTGAGATGTCCACGTTTTTGTTGAAATGTTCGTGAATTAAAAAAGATCCCAGAGTTAAAATGTGTTTTCAAGTTTACAAAAGGGTAAAAAGAAAAGAAAATGAACAGAATGTAAGAGAATAAATCCGTAGAAAAGTGATGAAACTGACACACAAGAGAAAACCCAGAAAAAAGCATGCATAAGAAATAGAAGGAAACCGCTTGAATCTATGTAATGCTCCGTATCTAGTTGCCTTGATCCAAGTCGTTATTAATTGCTTCGTGCATTAGGTTGAGAATTTGACACAATAAGCATCAAATAGGATTTCACGGCTCACTACAGACTATGAACCCTCCACCTTTGACTAGTCGACCATGCACTAGTGGACCAAACTTCTATCATCAAACCCTTTACCTGTACCACCATTCTTTTTCCACCTGTCTCATATAATCCGTGTTTTAGCCCCAAAGTGCAAGAGTATGCGCCAAGTGATAACTTTCCCCTTACCTATGAATCAAGGTATCAATCCCTGGAGATAACACCCCTAATATGAGCCAACATCACTACAAAACAAATGAAGAACTCATTTCTCCCTCCAATGGTTCTTGTCAGAGACCAATGCCCCTTATACCACTCAAGTTGTGGTTCAAATAAAGAGCAATGTTAGTAATTAAACCACCACAACAAATCACACATGGTGGTGGCACCCTCTGCTAGAGGAAGTGTGTGACCATGAGTACTTCTAAGTTAGGCTTCAAGCCTATCTGTGCATGAAGCACGTTGTGGAGCACACGCATCTTAGAGTTCGTCCATTTTGCATCACTATTTCAGTATTTTCTTATATAACCGCTTATAATTATCTGTGTTTTGCACACTTTCATTCCATTCTTATGTATTTTTTCCTTATTTTGCATGTTTCAAAGGAGGAGGGGGAATTGTCGGAAAACAACATAAAAGGGCCAAAAAGAAGAGAAGTGAAGAAATTATTTTCCAAGAGCTTATAGAAAAGCAGGAAGTCAAATCGCATGGGACAATAGTCGGGGGCAAAAATTGGGCTAGCGAGGCACCTATGGATCCCACGTGGCCCCACCTCGTGGACTGGCCATAGGTTGAGAGCTAGGGGCATTAGGCCCCACATGGGATCTCTCTGCCTCCCTCTAGCGATCCTAACCCCTTTTTACCCTACAACCCACACCTCCAATTTACAGGATTTTTCTACCTCCATCTTCGAGGAAAAAAGAAAGTTGAGAACTTTTCTCTCCCGGAAGGCTGATCTGTGGGGTTCTTTGCCATCACGAGGACCTACTCTATCGGCTATATCTAGTCATAGTTCCATTGAATATATTAATAACAATGCAACCATATGATACTTAGGAGACCCTAATTATGTTCTTGGCCATACATATTCACTAATGTTACCCCCAGAGGTGGTTAAGTGGTAATTAAGAGGAACCGCTAACTTGTGGCGACACTTGACCCGTTGAGCTGAAAGCTCGATACAGTCCCAATGGGGGATATTTTACATCATGGGTAAATGCGATGAGGTCCAACCCCTCTCTCTTAAAGTAAAGTAAAGCTTCATTGGTGACATTATACAGGTGTGTGACTTAGTGGGTAAACTGTACAACCTCTGCAGAGTGAAAAAATATTTGACTGGTCATTGTCCATGATCATGGACGGAGCCCAATCCCGGTCGGACTTGGAGTTGGAGGTTTTGCCTAAAATAAAAGTATTGATAATCAAACCCAAAAACAAGTTGTTGAGCAAGTGGAACAAAACGCAATTAGTGTTGTTGAGATATGCATACGTTGGTGATCTCTACACACGCTTCTACTCTTGTAGACTATGTTGGGCCTCCAAGCGCAGAGGTTTGTAGGACAGCAGCAATTTCCCTCAAGTGGATGACCTAAGGTTTATCGAACTCAGGGAAGTAGAGGTTGAAGATGGTCTCTCTCAAGCAACCCTGCAACTAAGATACAAGAAGTCTCTTGTGTCCCCAACACACCTAATACACCTGTTAGATGTATAGGTGCACTAGTTCGGCGAAGAGAGGTTAAATGCAAGTGATATGGATGGCAAAACAAGGTAATATAAATCTGTAATAAAAAGTGCAGCAAGCAAACAAGTGGTAAACGTGAGCACAAACGGTATTGCAATGGTGGAAACAAGGCCTAGGGTTCATACTTTCACTAGTGGCAACTCCCAACAACATTAACATAATCGAATCACATGATATTTCCCATAAAACATGCAATGGAGACGCACCCGGAGGTCATTCCTTCGTGGTCAAGAGAGGACAAGAATTATGTAGGGCTACAAAAGCACACCTCAAAGTTCGTAGTTCTCTATCTAAGGATTTCCCAATGTCACCGCGGCCATCCAAAGAGAGTCCCACAATCACCACAACATATCTAAAGGATAGTCAAAGACAAGCACCAAGAGACTCTCAATCTTCAATCAACACACAAGAGAGGAAATCACTCATGAAAATACTTTTCTAATCCATGTCCAATAGACCGCTGTCACCTTGGTCTCGGGGATTATACTAGATAAAGACAACTGAGTACATCAATCCAATACATAGAGGAAGGGGAAATATCATGGGATCACCCTAGATTAACATAGCCTATGATCACAATGAAGATCACATCATGGGAGAGATAATTGACCACATAGCTACTGGTAAGAACCTCAGCCCCGAGGAGGAACTACTCCCGCCTCATGGAGGGAGGAAGCAACGTCGATGGAGATGAATCCGGGGGCACTTCCCCGTCCCGGCAGGGTGCCGGCACAGGAATTCTGGTCCCTCGAAGCTTGATGGCGATGGCGGCGGAGATCGGAATCGCGTCTGGAGAAAAGGGGTGTGGAATCAGGGTTTCCGCGACACGGTGTAAATATATGCCAAAGGGGGGCATCAGAGGGGGTCAGGGGTGCCCAGGCGCCCTTCCGGCGCGGCCAGGGGGGGCGCGTGGGCAGGCCGCCTGGAGCCCCTGTGGGTCCCCTCCGGCCCTACTTTGGCCGCATGGAAGCTTCCGGAACGCTGATTTTTTATATATTTTTCCCGGAATTTTTTTGGCAATTTACGTAATTGGAAAACCTGAAATACAAAAACAGCAGAAAACAGAAACTGGCACTGGGGTGCACTGAGTTAATAGGTTAGTCCAAATATGATCAAAAGTGTATGGAAGTGTATAAATAACATAGCAATATCACACAAAAGAGGCATGGAGCAAGCAGAAATTATAGATACGTTTTGGACGTATCAGTTGGCCATGCCATTCTATAGAAATATTTGGTAACGAAGAAAAATTGGTTACGATTCCCGGAGATCATGATAATGACTTATATTATTTCACATCATTTTTTCTGCAATTGTCTTCTACATACTCTTGCTATTTATCCCGTCGAATAAATTTTTGCCATATAACTATGCATGATAATAGAATTTGCTATAATACTTGATGTATTTATTTTATGTTCTTCATGCATGGGTCGTTGTTTTGGCCTCATTCCAAGTGAGAAGCTATCTTCCTACATATGCAACAACGATGAGAGAGAAGCACTAGGAGAGTGGTCCAACCATATACCTTTGGAGTGGAGCCCATCCTGGACCCATGGTGCATTAGGTTAAGTCTTCTGTTGTAGTCTGATAAGTTTTTTAGAGCCTTTATGATGCTGATGTATTTAAGCATTGCAATGAAAGTCATGTGGAATTTTGTAGTGTTCATGTATGTGTTGTGATACCAATTTGTAACTTGCACGCAAGTGCCAATTAGCGAATATGGTGTGTGACAGTTCTAGTGAGGTTTGTCAATCTCACTAGCCTTGACACTCGCAACTAATTATGAGAAGATAATGCTAATATAAGTGTTTTCATATTTTCAAAATTAATTAATTACAGAAAAGTAGAAGAGCATGCACAGGGGTTTTAAGAAGGCTTCTTACATAGAAAATCGGAATGGGGTTCATATGTTTACTAGTAGCATCTACCAAAGCAACAATGATACATACCTTCTAATTGTATATACTTTTCTGTACATTTCTGCTTAGGTTTTGTCACCTAGGCTTGCCAAAGTGAGTGAAAGCTAAAGCTGCCGATGTTTGTTTTTCACAAAAGTAAAATCATGTTTGATATTTTGTACGAATACAAGTCCAAGAATAATCTAATAAAGCACTTTTGTGCAAGTTATCGGATGATATATATAATGTTTCACTCAAAATATATTCCTAGGATTGCTTTGATGAGGTGAGGGAGGGATGTTGATGCGGAGCATCCTATGGTCATCCACATGGACCTACCTTTGCCCATCCAAGCATCAAGTGGACTGATGACACGTGCACGTGCAAAGCTATTGAGACAGAGGTGACATCTCTCCTTAGTGACATTCCGTATGACCCGCGTGAGACATGGATACTATCCCAATCCGGAATGCTATGTGTACTTAGGTACCAGGAGGACTCTCTCGGATCGGCTACATACAATGGACAAGATGTTGAGGACACCAAGTGCAAGGAACAACAGGAAGAGCTGTCGGGAAACTATAGCCATCGGACGTTCGGCAGCTACAGGACGTCCGACATCTACCGGACGGCCGACGCCTGGACCGTCAGCCAACCAGAAGGCCCAGCCAGCGAATACTACAATGGCTGGATTACCGACTACTACCGGACGTCCGACACACTCCAGCGACCGAACGTCCGACCATCTCCGGATATCCGGCACATCCATCACATAATGAAAATGCCAGAACTCCAACGTCCACCGGATGACCGACGCAGGCACGCAGAGGACGTCCGACCACCCGTGGAAATCCGGTGCTAGCATCACATACCAAACCGCCTGAAGTCCAAACCTTATTGGACGTCTGGACCCTCACGAGCCACCGGACGACCGACGCATGTCTGTGCGCAGTGTCTCAGGCCAAGGCCCATGTACCCCTTTGCCCCTCTAGACTATATACACTCCTTCTACCCTAACGTTTTAGGTTTAGCATTGTGATAACTCAACATTGAGATAGAGCTTTGCTCATCCACTCATCCCTTCTCCTTGGGAGACTAAGGCCTCCTAGGACAAGATATCCCAAGTGGATTGAAGACCGCCTTGTGGGAAGATCCTTCATGGATTCAAGAATCCTTCCTCCTAGGATTGAGATGAACTAGTTGCCCTTTTGTACCCCCCCCCCATTTGTTGGATTTGGACCTTTATTACCTCTTTGTGTGTTTGGATCTAGCACATGTGTGATTGGATCAAGTTGATTTGAGTGTTTTCCTCTTGTGTGTTCATTGTGTTCTTCGGGAATCCCCCACCAAATCATGAAAAATCGGCCATTTGGGCTCCACCCTACATCATCTTGGTCTCATGAGCCATGGTTGGTCACGAATTTGGAGCCCCTACCCCCACTTTCTAGCCTAATTTTGTGTGTGTTTTGTCCAATTTAAAAAATTCCCACAAAAATGGCCATACCATTTTTTTGTGATTTGTTGGTTTGATGAAGTTTTCTTGGATTTGGTCCATGGATTTTATGTGTTTCAGGTGGATCTACATTTTCCCCATCCTTTCCATCATATCCATCCACAAAATTCACCCAATTTTGTTCTCAATTTTTCTTTTGTCCACGAAATCCACAAGTTCATACCGCAGCCAGAAATTGCCCAAGTACCGGACATCCATCTGCTACGAGACATCCGACGGCTACCGGTCATCCAACCGATACCGGACGTCCGACGTTTCTTCATGAAACTGGTTTTTTTAACCCAAAATATTTTAGCCACCACTCATACTTCCACATTGCCAACCCCATAACCCATCATTGCAACTCTCAAACCAATTGGAACTTCCACAACACCACCACACTTTCCTCTACCAACATTTGTCAATTTCCTTTGAGACTTTAAGTTGTGGTTCTTCCGTTTCCTAGGTTGTTTCGGCTAACTAGGAATGGTTCAGCTTCATTATCACCACCGCTCATCTTCGCTATGACTCGATATCAGCAACTGCCATTTCATCACCTTGACACCAATCGTAAGCAAGGACGGTAGCCTCGATGACACCTTTGTGTACTTCCTTGCCAATGCATTGTTAACCCATAGCCCATTTTGCATCACTTTCCTATAGAGACTAGCCATTTGAGTGTTGTCAGGCAACACTACTTGTGCACTTTAGTGATAATCGATCCGCACCTCCCATTGCATGCATATATCATCGTAACATGTATCGTGTCATACTTTGTTCCCGCATAAACACAATTGCTATCTTGTCATACTTTGTTCCCGCATATACACAATTGATATCTTGGTTTGAGTATTTTGCAAAAGTGGCCAAATGAAGAGATCAAAAGAGAAAGAATGAAAAGCTTTTAAGCAAAAAGAGAACAAAGAAGCTTGTAAGCAAGAGATGTAGCATCATACCACATTGCATACAAAATTGTCATACTTGACCATCTTGGATCATCTTGAGAGAATCATGGGAATCATACATAATAGCATACTTGGGATAGGAAGTCACTATGTTTTGTCTCTTATAGGTAGTGCACAAGTTTGTATCTGCCTATCGAGCAATCGTTCTAGTGTCTCTCTAGTGTTGTGCAACAAGAGTGTTTTTTCGTGGATTCCACATTTTGATCTCGTTCCTTGGTTACACGACCCCATTTATCTATCAGTGCATGTGTTTCCGCCGGCCAGATATTGCTATTGGTCTACTTGTTGCACTTGCGTATTTTTGAATCTTTTTCAACATTATTGAATCTTGCCAGCAATTACATAAATTTTGTGCCACCAACCTCACCAAGCTACTCCAAAAAGCTTTACTTGTGTAGATGTGAGAATTGACAAGATTCGGTACAAATTGTGCTATTTACATACTACATTATTGAGTGATCACTGATCCATCTTCAACATCGGATAAGGTACACTTGGTCTAGTTCTTCCCTTTCTTCCACTCACATATTTGCTTGAGATGATGGATAGGACAAGAAATTCTTTGAACCCACTCTTCATCGAGCAAGAAGAGGTCTCGAACAACTACGGCACCAAGAATCACCTATTTGGTGGGTAAAGAGCTTTGCATTAAGAGAATGAAGCATTGAGCGACCGCATCGACCTACCCGCTACCGACTTGCAACAATTCGAGCTACGTACAAGAGACTACTTCGGCAACGAGCTTTCCTCACAAATGGAGGAGATCGACGCAAGGATGTCTACTGAAATGGAGGAGTTTTTGTGCCGACACTCCCTATACTTTCGGGATTAGTGTTGAACCTAAATAAATGTTATTTGGTGTTTGCCTTGAGCATGAACAAGATTGGATCATGTTTGTTGCAACACGGTTATTCATTTAAGTCAGAGAATAATTGTTGTTCTATTTACATGAATAAAACCTTCTATGGTCATACACCCAATGTAAATGGTTTATTGAATCTCGATCATAGTAATACACATATTCATGATATTGATGCCAAAAGATGCAAAGTTTATAATGATAGTGCAACATACTTGTGGCACTGCCGTTTAGGTCATATTGGTGTAAAGCGCATGAAGAAACTCCATGCTGATGGACTTTTGGAATCACTTGATTATGAATAATTTGATACTTGCGAACCATGCCTTATGGGCAAGATGACTAAAACTCCATTCTCCGGAACAATGGAGTGAGCTAATGACTTATTGGAAATAATACATACCAATGTATGTGGTCCGATGAGTGTTGAAGCACACGGCGGGTATCGTTATTTTCTCATCTTCCCAGATGATTTAAGTAGGTATGGGTATATCTACTTGATGAAACACAAGTCTGAAACATTTGAAAAGTTCAAAGAATTTCAGAGTGAAATAGAAAATCATCGTAACAAGAAAATAAAGCTTCTACGATCTGATCGCGGAGGCGAATATTTGAGTTACGAGTTTGGCCTTTATTTAAAACAATGTGGAATAGTTTCACAACTCACGCCACCTAGAACACCACAGCGTAATGGTGTGTTCAAATGTTGTAACCGCACTCTATTGGATATGGTGCATTCTATGATGTCTCTTACCGATTTACCTTTGGCGTTTTGGGGTTATGCATTAAAGACAGCTGCATTCACGTTAAATAGGGCATCGTCTAAATCCATTGAGACGACATCGTATGAACTATGGTTTGGCAAGAAACCAAAGCTGTCATTTCTTAAAGTTTGGGGTTGTGACACTTATGTCAAAAGGCTTTAGGCTGATAAGATCAAACCCAAATCGGAGAAGTGTGTCTTCATAGGATACCCAAAAGAAACTATTGGGTACACCTTCTACCACAGATCTGAACGCAAGATCTTTGTTGCTAAGAATGGATCCTTTCTAGAGAAGGAGTTTCTCTCGAAAGAAGTGAGTGGGGGGAAAGTATAACTTGATGAGCTAATTGTACCTTCTCTTGTATTGGAAAGTAGCTCATCAGAGAAAACCGTTCCCACGATGCCTACACCAACTAGAGAAGAAGCTAATGATGATGATCATGAAACTTCAGATCAAGTTACAACTGAACCTCAAAGGTCGACCGGAACACGTACCGTACCAGTGTGGTACGGTAACCTGAAAGTGAGTTATATCGACTAGAGGGGGGGTGAATAGGCGATTTTTATGAATTCTTCACTGAGGAATTTGCTGTTGAGGAAGTTCCTTAACGAAGAACTACTTGCAGCGGAATAATTACTCAGAAGTAAACATGACAGAATACAAGCATGGTCATCATGGAGAAATGAAGACAAACACAGAGTGCAGAAAGCGTAATCACAGGATAACACAGAATGAAGACAAACAGAGTGAAGAAAATGAACTGAGGAAATTGAGAAAGTCTTTAGTCAAAGTCTTCAAACAGATATGAATAAGCACACAACACAGATACGAGGAATTGAAAGAGTTGAGGAGATAGAACCAGTAAGCTTGGTGAAGACAATGATTTGGTAGACCAGTTCCAACTGCTGTCTCAGTTGTACCTCTGGTTGGAGCGGCTAGGTATTTAAACCTGAGGACACACATTCCCGGACACTCAGTCAAGGACACACAGTCCAAGACACCAAGTCCTCACCGTATTCTCCTTGAGCCAAGGTCACACAGACCTCGCCCAATCACTCGTGGTAAGTCTTCAGGTGACTTCCGAACCTTCACAGACTTGGTCACTCGGCGATCCACAATTCCTCTTGGATGCTCTAGACCTTGACGCCTAACCGTCTGGAAGAAGCACAGTCTTCAAAGGTAACAAGCGTCGGATCCACGCAGGATCAATCTCTTCAGTGATGCTCAATCACTTTTGGGTTTGAAGGTTTTGGGTTTGGTTTCGGGTTTTTCCTCACTTGATGATTTTCACTCAAAGTGCTCGGAGGATGGGTTGCTCTTATGACAAGTGTCAGTTTCTCGCGGAGCAGCCAACCAGCTAGTGGTTGTAGGGGGCGGCTATTTATAGCCTAGGGAGCATCCTGACATGATAAGACATAAATGCCCTTTAATGATATGACCGTTAGGTAGGTAGATATTTTGGGACAGCTGGCGCGTAGCACAGCAACGGTCAGAAATTTGAGTATCAAATTCCTCAAGGCTATCATGTTCCTCACTGTGTTGGTAATCCGCACTGGCGAATTCCTAACTCCTTAGTCAGAACAAATTCCTGAGAGACCAGAAGAACTTCGTCTCTGTCACTGAAGAATATGACTGAACTGTATGAGATTTCCAATGGCTTCACTCGAAGGGATTGGAAGGTGTAGGATTTTGAGTTGAGCATCACATGGAATTTTTTCCTTAGTATTTCCTCGACCCCCTTTAACAGTACGGTGTTTCCTATGACTCAAGAAAGAGAAAATGAAACTGTAAAAACAAAAGTCTTCATGCTTCATGTTCCTCAAATGAATACCAAGTCTTCAAGGTCACACCAATTTCTTCACTTTCAAAGTCTTTAGAAAGTCTTCAGAAATCCAAAGTCTTCAGTCGAAGAACTTCATTTTTAGGGGTCGACTTTCCCTGTAATAATCAAACTCCTCATAGACTTATAGACCTGTGTACACTCATACACACATTAGTCCCTTAACCTATAAGTCTTCAATACACCAAAATCACTAAGGGGCACTAGATGCACTTACAATCTCCCCCTTTTTGGTGATTGATGACTTTCAACGGGGATAAACATATGAAGTGTAAATACTGATATTGAGGAATTTGATTGCAAGATATAGAAGAACTCCCCCTGAAGTTGTGCATAGTGAGGAATTTGCTTTTGAAGCAATGCACACTTGAAGAGTAGAATCATGGAGATTTCCCCCTATATCTTGTAATTCATACATGCATTTGACATATAATATGAAGAATTTGAAATGCATGATGAAATATGGTGACTGATGTAATTCAGCATGCGTGCATAACATTAATGAGGAATAAGCATGCAGAAACACCACAGCAAAAGTATCAGGTCACCATAGAGTTTAAGTTTACAACTCGATCCAAAAAGTCATCAGAAGAACGAGAGTTGTAACTTAGCAAAAAAAACGCCCATATATATAGACCCGCTTGAAGACTAACTCAAATTTCTCCTCCTTTGTCATCGAATGACCAAAAGGATCGAAACTGAGGACTAACGCCCCTGAAGAATCTCAAGATGATGAAGGAGCGCCAGCATTGTTGGGGTCGATAGTTGAAGTAGGGCCTGCCGCAGTGTCGTCCAGGTCTTCATACTCGTCGGTCTCGCGCGATGAAGAATAAGAGCTGGCCACCAAGGGAGGAACCTTGACCTTCTTGTATTTCTTCGGAGGAGGAGCAGACCAGTCAAAGTCATCCTTAACACCCATTTTCTTCAGATCTTCTTCACCGTAATGATGAGACAGAACAGCCCAGGTGCGGTTGAGGGTTTCATATAGGTAGTAATGGTTTTTCTTCACTGCATTATGTGTAGAGGTCATGTTGTGAAGAATTGAACCAAACTGACGCTTGAACCATTTGTGGTTGCGATCAACCTTCTGATGAAGACTGAGGAGAAGCTCACGATCAGTCATCACCCTGGAAGCTGTGCCTTGCGGATTTTGCTTTGGAGCGGTGGCGGCAGAGTCATGAGTGGCAGAGTCATCATTGGTGGAATAAGATGCAGCTTTGCGAAACTGGCCATCCAATGGATGAGTGCCTTCATCAAAAACAGCAGTGGCCTTGCCCTTGTCATCAGCTGAGGAAAATGTCCGTTTGAGGACTTCAATTGGGGGAAAGTAGCTGCAATGATAGAGAGTGTCAGCTTTGTAATTCACTGAAGACCTTGTCCTGATGAATCTCATAATCCAGGGAGCATAAGGCTTCAGGTCGAAAGGGGACAGTGCAACATTTGCCATTGTTCTCATGAAGAAATCATGAAATTTGACGGGAACGCCATGGATGATGTTGAATAGCAGATTCTTCATGATGCCAACGACTTCTTCATCATTCGAGTCGTGGCCCTTTATTGGACTCAATGTCTTCGTTAGAATGCGATAGACAATCCTTGGCAGAAACATCAATTCCTTCACGAGGAATTTGGTCCGTGGAGCTTGTCCTGGCTTCAAAGGCTTCATGAGCACTTGCATGTAGTGATCAGTGAGTTCAGTTTCTTCATACATGCAACGTGCAGCTTCATTTGGAGGACTGAGGGGCAGAGCCTGAAGCAATTCAGAGGCTGGAGCTTTGTAATGAGTGTTTTCAAACATCCAGTCCAGCACCCATGAGTTGATGTCTTCAGAATTGCCGGTGATGTGCAGGGTTGCATAAAATTGGAGAATCAATTCTTCATTCCAATCGCATATATCTATGCAAAAACCCAGAAGTCCGGCGTCGTGAAGAACACTAAGGACCGGCACAAAACACGGCAGAGACTCCATATCCACGTGAGGAATATGCTGATGTGCGAAGACTTTGTCTTTATTGTATAGCACCGAGGAATAGAAATTCGCCTGACTGGCATTCCAGAAACGCCTCTTCCTTATGCGAGCAGAGTCATAGGGATTGAAATCAGTGAAGAACACATGCTCGCCGAAGAAATTAGCCTTCTTGAAAGATTACTTCCTTGAGAAAGGATCCTTTGGATTTGGTTGAGGAGTGTCTGTCAATTGCATCACTACCTCTGGATTTGCAATCTAAGGTTCTTCAGTCTGAGGAATTTCTGATTCCTCTTCAGCAGCAGTCTTCATCGATTCAGCAGCAGCAACAGTTTCTTCAGCACTAGTGGCTGGAATGTCTTCATGAAAAGACTGTGTGGGATGAGTTTCCTCAGAGCCCATTGGAACAGTTGGTGCTGGTGAATGAGGAATTGATTGGAGTGGCGTGAACAAAGGGGAATTGGGATGCTGACTATCCCAGAAGTCATTAGTCATCAGTGGAGTGGTGTTCCCAATTTCCACGTCAGAATCTTGTTCTTCCATTTCTTCAATGCTGGCCTCTTCAGCAGTAAACTAAGGCATAGACGAGGAGATGATTGGGGTTGAAGGGATAGGATCCGCTTCAATTTCTTCATCCGTCTGCTCTGAGGAAGCAGCAGAGGGAATTTCTTCATCCGATTCACTTGGAATCACATATTCTTCATCAAAAGGAACTAGGTCCTTTGATGGCATGGAGGAAATTGGAATGGCATCAATTGGATTCTCAGCAGAGCTTTTTAGTGGCTTCATTTTCTTCGGAACTGAAGAATCTGAAGATGCTGATGTCTTCCTTTTCTTCACACCTGCACGCCCTGCAGCTTTTGTCTTCTTCACATCTAATGCAGATGGAAGGATTGTAGTTGGTGTGGGCGCTGGAGCAGCCGAGGAATCTGGTTGATTTTCTTCAGGCCTGGAGTGGAGTCATCAACCCTGGGATTTTCTTCAGCAGCTAGATTTTCTTCAGCGGTGCTGACATGTCCTTCAGCAGACTGAGCAGATGCTTCAACCTGAGGAATTTCAATGTGCATCTTTTGAGCAGCACTTGAAGAAAAACCTTTGGTCAGATTGACAAATCTAACTTTGGCGCCCAACCAGTCAGCACGATATGCTTCAAATTCATCACTGAGGGCTTTGATTTCACCCTGAGTCTTGATTAGTTCTTCAGTTGTCATATTGACAACATTTTTCTTCAGGTAGTGCTCCTTCTTGTACTGCGCTTTCTTGGTCTGCCTGGCCTGTTCAAACTTCCATTTTTTTGCCTATAAAGGCGGTCAACATATGACTTTGGCCAGGAGTCAGATTGAAATCAGGCATAGGAGTGTTGGGGTCCTTGTGCCAGAGATCAATGAAATCAAGGATCACCTTGGGATCCAACAGCAGTGGTACTTCACTTCCTTTGGCTCTAGCGGCCTTTTCTTGCCTGTCTCTGATGATTTGAACTAGTTCATCATCATCAGCTTCGTCATCGGACAACATTTGGAAAGCAACTTGCTTCTTATGAGGACTTGGGCGAGAGCCTCGTCCAGCAGTTGTCTTTTTCTTCAGCAGCGAGGGACCAGCTGAGGAACTTGGTATCGCTGAGGAACTCGGAGCAGCTGAGGAGCTTGCAGAGGCTCCTGAGGCAATGGATATGCCTGCAGTCCTCTGACATGTGGCAAGATGCACTGGAGCAGAAGCTTTTGTTGCAGCATCTGAAGACTTTTGCGGAGGAGCTGAGGACTTTGGAGGAGCAGGAGCAGTTTGAGGAATTTGTCGTGAGGGCTTTGAAGAAACTGGCCGTGAGGGCATTGCTGAGGAAGAAGCACTTGGATTGTGAGCAGGCTTCTTAGCCATGGCCTTCTTAGGCTTGGAAGCAGAAGCCTCAGCAGAGGCAGTAGCAGCAGCGGAGTCTTCATTGAATTTCCTCACTGCATCTTTTGCTTGTCTAGCCAACTTGGCCTGGCGCTTGGCCCATTCTTCAGGAAAGTCCTCACCACGCTTGATGCTTGTGGGATCAGCAACTTGGCCAGGTGCCAGTGGAGGTCTTGGACAGGGAGGATTTAGTGCAAATTTCTTCATGTATTTGGGAGTGACATATCTGTACTCCCTCCACTCACGTGCCCATCTCCTCTCTATTCTTTGGATGCGCACTTTGCGCTGATTCTTGTCCTCTTTTCCGAATTTTGCCTCATCAGGAGTGCAATAACCAGCATAAATGTCTTCAGGCAGTTCAAAAGCAGTATTGACCTCTAGTTTCTTTCCTCCTTTGTGCGGCTTCTTTCCATCAGCCATTTTCTTCAGATAAGGAATTTGAACAATCGAATTCTCTGAAGAAGTATGCAAATTTCCTTCAAGGAACGCTGTAAATGAGTTAAGTTGATGAGAACCTAGTGATTCAGCACCAGACATGAGTACCTGTGAATAGAGTATAGTTGCGAGGAATTTGGAGAGGTCATATGCGTTCTCAGAAGTAAAAAAAAGAACAAGTTTGAGGAATTTGACCAGTTGAGTCTTGAAGAATTTGACTAAGCGTTCTTTGTCTTAGGTTCCAGAGTTGTATAGATTGAAAAATCCACACAATTGAGGAATCTTGAAGAAAATCATAGCTTAGAGAAATCAAATCACGAACAGAGGATATGTGAGGTGTTTAGTGTGTGAAGATTTGATGAAGAAAACACCTTTTGATAATTTTGAAGAACACGTTTGAATCAAAGAGGGCAATAAAAGTAACTTTTAATTACCCTGGATGAAGAACCCGACGAACTGTGAGATGGAGAGGTGAAGTTCGTCTGTGCAGATCTTCCACGCCCTAACTTGGCGGAGGAAGACAACTACGGCGGCGGTGGAGTGAAGAAATACACGGCCGGCGCGAGTACGATAGCGACGAGGTCGAGGCAGTGAAGCTCTTCCTCACCGGCGACGATGGAGTAGCGGCGGTGCTAGGGTTTGAGAAGCTCGAGCGGGAGAGTGAGAGCGAGCGGAGTAAAAAGTGAAGTGAAGGAAGGGGAGGGGTATTTATAGCTGAGATGAAAAACCGTTCGCCCGAAGAAATAGGACGAACGTGCCCCTGACCCTTCTCATTCGCACGACATGTGTCACCCACGTACTGTGTAGCGGAGATCGTGTGAGATCGTGGGTGAATAGATAAGTATTGTCGAGGAATGTGGAACGATTTGAGCGACAAAACCGAAAATTTTGGAAAGGATAAGTTTTAACATTGCGTTCGCAATTTCTTCAGCTGACAAGGACACAGTGAAGATTTTGAACAAGTTTCAAATAGAACGCATATGAAGAATTTGTGAATGGAATGGGTTGAGTTTAGCATAGAGGGGGAAGGGTCCGATCACATTCACTTAGTAGAAAAAGCAACGTGAAGAAATAGCAATAAGTGAATGTTGTAGAGGACATACACTCATATATATATATATATATAGCCAATGAAGAAAAGAAACGGAAACAGTGAAGATTTTGAAAAGTTGAAGAATATGAACAACTGAGGAATTTCAAAAACTCAAATTGAAGATTTTCAACTTTTGTGGTGGCGTGATCCACCGTATAAGAATGATGATTTCAGACACCGCGTACAATTGTAGTAGGGTTCTGGGAATCAATTTCTTCACACTTAGAGCGTCATTCTTGATTGATTGAAGAAAAACAAATTCTTCATGTGTTGCACATCTAAGTCATCAATTTTGCATAAGTGTTAGGATGAGTGTCCAATTCAAAGAACATTAGAAGATTCTAAGATATTTAGCTCACACCGCAACTTGCTAAATCTCTTCTCATCCAAGGGCTTTGTGAAGATATCGGCTAGCTGTTCTTCAGTCTTCACATGTTCAATAGAGATGTCGCCCTTCAACACATGATCACGAAGAAAATGATGACGAATCTCAATGTGCTTTGTCTTTGAGTGCTGAACTAGGTTGTGAGCAATCTTGATGGCACTCTCATTGTCACAGAGTAGAGGCACATTCTTCATGTTGACACCATAGTCCTTGAGAGTTTGCTTCATCCATAACAATTGAGCACAACAAGAGCCAGCAGCAATATACTCAGCTTCAGCGGTAGATAGTGATACACAGTTTTGTTTCTTCAAGGACCAACAGACCAAAGATCTTCCGAGGAAATGACATGCACCAGATGTTGATTTGCGGTCCACACGATCACCAACATAGTTAGAGTCTGAATATCCAATGAGATCAAAAGCCGAGCCCTTGGGGTACCATAATCCAAGTGTTGGTGTGTGAGCTAGATATCGAAGAATATGTTTCACAGCCTTATAGTGTGATTCCTTTGGTGCAGCTTGAAATCGGGCACACATGCAAACACTAAGCATTATATCTGGCCTAGATGCACATAAGTACAATAGAGAACCAATCATGGAGCGGTATACCTTATGATCAAAGTCAATACCAGTTTCTTCAGTGCACAGATGGCCATTTGTGGGCATAGGAATTTTGACGCCTTTGCAATCGTGCATGCCGAATTTCCTCAGTACATCTTTGAGGTATTTCTCCTGAGATATGAATATACCATTGCGTTGTTGACGAATTTGGAGACCTAAGAAGAATTTCAACTCTCCCATCATAGACATTTGATATTCTTCACCATCATATAGGCAAATTAATCACTATAGAGTTGGTCAGTACAACCAAAGATAATATCATCAACATATATTTGGCACACAAATAATTCACCATCATAAGATTTAGTGAAAAGAGTTGGATCGAGTGAACCGGGTTTGAAGCCTTTCTTCATAAGGAATTCCTTCAAAGTGTCATACCAAGCCCGAGGGGCCTGCTTGAGGCCATAGAGAGCCTTATTGAGTTTGAAGACTTTGTCAGGATTCTTTGGATCTTCAATACCTGGGGATTGAGCAACATATACTTCTTCCTCAAGCTTACCATTGAGGAATGCACTTTTCACATCCATTTGATAGAGAATGATATCATGATGGTTAGCATAAGCAAGTAATATGCGAATAGCCTCAAGTCTAGCAACAGGTGCAAAAGTTTCATCGAAGTCAATTCCCTCAACCTGTGTGTAGCCTTGACCTACAAGCCGTGCGTTATTCCTTACCACAAGGCCATATACATCTTGCTTGTTGCGGTAGATCCACTTTGTGCCGATGATATTATGCTTGCGAGGATCTGGACGTTTGACCAGTTCCCAGACGTTGTTGAGATCGAACTGATGTAATTCTTCTTGCATAGCTTGAATCCATTCAGGCTCCGGAAATGCTTCATCTACCTTAGTGGGCTCTGTGATAGAGACAAAAGCAAAGTGCTCACAAAATTTAGATAAGTATGAAGCTTTTGAGCGTGTGAGAGGACCTGGTATATTGATGTCGCTGATGATTTTCTCAATCTGCACTTCTTTCGCAACGCCAGGATGAGCTAGTTGTCGATGAGGAATTTGATCAGCATTTTCCTCAGCACCATTTTCTTCAGCATTTACGTCAGGTGCATCAGCTTGACGTTCTTCAGGTTATTAGGTTTCTTGTCAGTGAGGAGTTCATAGGCAGTCTTCTTGAAGAATTTGTGAAGATATACTCTGTTGATGATGTGGCACGCAGTATCAATTGCATCAATCCAGAAACAACGAGGCGTTTTGTATTCATCAAGCATAGTGCGAGCCATTTCAGCAAGAGTCATGTTCTTACGCTCCACGATGCCATTCTGCTTAGGAGTATAAGGAGCAGATAACTCATGAGTAATACCAAGTTCATCAAGATAGTCATCGAGACCAGAGTTCTTGAACTCAGTTCCATTGTCACTTCTGATGTGCTTGATCTTCACACCAAAGTTGGTTGAAGCCCTCGAGGAAAATCGTTTGAAGACTTCCTGCACTTCATGTTTGTAAGTAACAATGTGTACCAATGTGTATCGAGAGTAATCATCAACAATAACAAAGCCGTATTGAGAAGCATCATTTGAAACTGCAGAATAATGATTAGGACCGAAGAGATCCATGTGAAGCAATTCAAATGGTTGAGTAGTAGTCGTGATAGTCTTTGCTGGATGTTTGGCCTTGGTCATCTTTCCAGCTTCACAGGCACCACACAAGTGATCCTTGAGGAATTTGACATTTTCTATGCCAATGACATGCTTCTTCTTCGCAAGTGTGCGCAAATTCCTCATGCCTGCATGACCAAGTCATCGATGCCGTAGCCAGCCTTCTGAAGCTTTTGCAAGTAGACACACAGCTGGTTGAGGTCCTGTAGAGAAATCAACAATATACAAGTCTCCTCTCCTAAAGCCTTCGAAGACTATGGAGTTGTCAGATTCCATGATCACAGCACAACGATATTTGTCAAAAGCAACAATCATATCCAGATCGCAGAGCATTGAGAAAGACATGAGGTTGTATCCTAAGGATTCAACAAGCATGACTTTGTCCATGTGTCGATCCCTAGTGATCGCAACCTTACCTATACCCAATACCTGACTTTTGCCTTTGTCAGCGAAGATGATGTGCTTCAGATGAGATGGTGATAAGGGAGCATCCATGAAGAGATTCTTGTCACCAGTCATGTGATTTGTACATCCACTATCGAGGACCCACTCAGTGGCTTTGGGTTGATCATCCTGCAAATGAATTAGTGCAGCTTACAAACTCATATACTTCATCAGTGAATAATATGACATCAAATCATCAGATCAATTTCATCAAGCAATGCAACAGATAAAGCAGTATGAGGACGTGAGAAATGAGATTTCATTTCTTCGTGATTAGCCTGCGTCCTTTCAGGTACTTTTCAGGTCTCCAGCAAATTCTTCAGACGTTTGAGTACGTCTAGAGACCTGACCCTACAGAAGAGATTAGTTCTTTTTCTTCACCACCCACATCTGAAGAGGTGGCATAGAGTTCATCACTCCGCGAGCTCCATACGAGAAAGGTGGCATAGACGCCAGCCCGTTTCGTTTCACATAAGATGAGTTAGGATAAGCATATGAATAAGCAAAGTAATTCTTGGAGGACTTATGAACATAATGGTTAGAAGAATAATGCTCATATTCATAGCTCTTAGCTCTTCCCTGCGAAACGGGGTTGTTAGCACGATGATATTCATATGAGGACTTTGATCCTTTTGAGGAATTTGATCCATATGAGGAATTTGGTCCGTATGAGGATTTTACTCCATCTGAAGATTTTGATCCATATGAAGAATTGGGTCTGGGGTTCCTATTCCTCACACAAGGTGTCATGAGGACATTCACTTGAAGATTTTCAAGGTGCCTCTTAGGGACCCAGATTTTCTTCATATGGGGACCATTTCTGCTGTTAGTTCCAACATATCTAGCAAATACTTCACCATTCTGATTTTTGAAGAGTTTATAGTTGGAGTCAAATGACTCATCAGAAGAATGAGGAGATTCACATGTAAAGCCAGATAAATTGGATGGATCAACTCGAGGTCCCTTTGCAGCAACCCATGAGGTTTTGGGATACTGCTCAGGCTTCCAATATGAACCATCCGCATTAAGGTTCCTCTCAAAGGCAATTCCCTCTTCCCTAGGGTTCCTGTTGAGGATCTGCTTTTTAAGTACATCACAAAGAGTCTGATGCCCTTTGAGGCTTTTGTACATGCCTGTCGTGTACAATTCCTTCAGCCCTGCATTGTCAATGATACTAGTAATGTCCTCAGATGAGGAATTAGTGATACCAGAGGCAGTAGAAGAATTTGTAGAATTTGTAGCACTTGAACATTCAGGTGAAGAATTAGTAGTTTCACGTTCAATGCATTTCAAGCATGGAGGAATGAATTCTTCCTGAGAGACGCTGATTTGTTGAGCAAGTAATGAATCGCGCTCCTTCTGAAGATCTTCATAACTCACTCTTAGCTTTTCAAGATCTTGCTTTCTTTGAAGAAATTCATAAGAAAGCTTCTCATGACCAGACAAGAGAGTGTTATGATGACTTTGAAGGTTATCGCACTTGGACTGAAGTCTCTGAAGATTTTCAGTCAGGATTTTAGTTGGATCCATTTCTTCACCCAACATATCATCACTTTTATGATTTATCTAGCATGTTTTGAATCTTATCAAGAACCTTTTGTTGTTGCACATCAATTTTAGCAAGTTTAGAATAGCTGAGCTTAAGGTTTTCATCAGATTCATCCTCACTGGATTCAGAGGAGGGATAATTGAGTACCTTGGCACCCTTTGCCATGAAGCAATAGGTAGGAGCATAGTCATCATTGAATTCATCAGCCTTGTTGGTGAGATCATTTTCTTTAATGTTGAAGACAGACTTGCTGACAATGCAGTAGCGAGAGCTAGACTTCCCACACCAGATTCGGATTCCTCAGATTCCTCCTTTTCCTCATGATCCTCGGATTCAGCTTCAGAGACCATTTCCTTGCCAATGAATGCCCGAGCCTTCTTGGAGTTGTTCTTCTTGTGAAATGAAGACTTTGAGGATTTTGATGATGAAGATTTTGACGATTTCTTCTTCTTCTTTGCATCATCAGAACTGTAATCCTTGTATTTCTTCTTTTTGGATTCCTTTTCCCATTGAAGACAATCTTGAATGTAGTGACCAGGCTTCTTGCATTTGAGACATAGCCGTTTGTTGTAGTCACTGGATGAGGAATAATTTCTCTTAGTGAATTTTCCAAAGCGACCACGTCTTGAGAACCTTTGGAATTTCTTCACAAGCAAAGCTAGCTCCTGGCTCAATTCTTCAGGATCACCAAGGCTACTACCAGAATCTTCACCTTTAGATTCAGAGACGGCCTTGGCCTTCAGGGCACGTGATCTGCCATAGCTTGGACCATAGAGATCTCTCTTTTCTGCAAGCTGGAACTCATGAGTGTTTAGCCTTTCGAGGATATCAGCGGGATCAAGTGCCTTGTAATCACCACGCTCTTGAATCATCAAAGCCAGAGTATCAAATGAGGAATCAAGCGATATCAGCAATTTCTTCACTACTTCATGGTCGGTGATGTCAGTAGCACCAAGTACTTGAAGTTCATTTGAGATGTCAGTGAGACTATCGAAGGTTTGCTAAACGTTTTCATTGTCAAGCCTTTTGAAACGGTTGAAGAGATTGCGAAGAACATCAACTTGAGAGTCACGCTGTGTTGAGACTCCTTCGTTGACTTTGGACAACCTATCCCAGATGAGCTTCGCAGTTTCCGAAGCACTCACTCTTCCATACTGTCCTTTGCTCAGATGGCCACAAATGATATTCTTCGCTTGAGAATCGAGTTGCTTGAATCTCTTCACATCAGCAGCATTCAGAGAAGGTGATACCGAGGGAACATCATTTTCCACAACATACCAGAGATCGTTATCAATTGCCTTAAGATGCATTCGCATCTTGTTCTTCCAGTAGGGGTAGTCCGTCCCATCAAAGGTAGGACACCCAGCTGAGACCTTGATCATACCTGCGGTCGACATAACTAAAACTCCAGGCGGTTAAACCAAAATCACATAGAACAAGGGAGTACCTTGCTCTGATACCAATTGAAAGTGCGTTATATCGACTAGAGGGGGGGTGAATAGGCGATTTTTATGAATTCTTCACTGAGGAATTTGCTGTTGAGGAAATTCCTTAACGAAGAACTACTTGCAGCGGAATAAGTACTCAAAAGTAAACATGACAGAATACAAGCATGGTCATCATGGAGAAATGAAGACAAAAGCAGAGTACAAAAAGCGTAATCACAGGATAACACAGAATGAAGACAAACAGACTGAAGAAAATGAACTGAGGAAATTGAGAAAGTCTTCAGTCAAAGTCTTCAAACAGATATGAACAAGCACAAAACACAGATACGAGGAATTGAAAGAGTTGAGGAGATAGAACTAGTAAGCTTGGTGAAGACAATGATTTGGTAGACCAGTTCCAACTGCTGTCTCAGTTGTACATCTGGTTGGAGCGGCTAGGTATTTAAACCTGAGGACACACAGTCCTGGACACCCAGTCAAGGACACACAGTCCAAGACACCAAGTCCTCACCGTATTCTCCTTGAGCCAAGGTCACACAGACCTCGCCCAGTCACTCGTGGTAAGTCTTCAGGTGACTTCCGAACCTTTACAGACTTGGTCACTCGGTGATCCACAATTCCTCTTGGATGCTCTAGACCTTGACGCCTAACCGTCTGTACGAAGCACAGTCTTCAAAGGTAACAAGCATCGGATCCACGCAGGATCAATCTCTTCAGTGATGCTCAATCACTTTTGGGTTTGAAGGTTTTGGGTTTGGTTTCGCGTTTTTCCTCACTTGATGATTTTCACTCAAAGTCCTCGGAGGATGGGTTGCTCTTATGACAAGTGTCAGTTTCTCGCGGAGCAGCCAACCAGCTAGTGGTTGTAGGGGGCGGCTATTTATAGCCTAGGGAGCATCCCGATATGATAAGACATAAATGCCCTTTAATGATATGACCGTTAGGTAGTTAGATATTTTGGGACTGCTGGCGCGTAGCACAGCAACAGTCGGAAATTTGAGTATCAAATTCCTCAGGGCTATCATGTTCCTCACCGTGTAGGTAATCTGCACTGGCGAATTCCTAACTCCTCAGTCAGAACAAATTCCTGAGAGACCAGAAGAACTTCGTCTCTGTCACTGAAGAATATGACTGAACTGTATGAGATTTCCAATGGCTTCACTCGAAGGGATTGGTAGGTGTAGGATTTTGAGTTGAGCATCACATGGAATTTTTTCCTTAGTATTTCCTCGACCCCCTTTAACAGTACGGTGTTTCCTATGACTCAAGAAAGAGAAAATGAAACTGTAAAAACAAAAGTCTTCATGCTTCATGTTCCTTAAATGAATACCAAGTCTTCAAGGTCACACTAATTTCTTCACTTTCAAAGTCTTCAAAAAGTCTTCAGAAATCCAAAGTCTTCAGTCGAAAAACTTCATTTTTAGGGGTCGACTTTCCCTGTAATAATCAAACTCCTCATAGACTTATAGACCTGTGTACACTCATAAACACATTAGTCCCTTAACCTATAAGTTTTCAATACACCAGAATCACTAAGGGGCACTAGATGCACTTACATAACCCTGTCCTGGAAGTCATGTTGTTAGACGACGGCGAACTTTTGAACTATGAAGAAGCTATGATGAGCCCAGATTATGAAAAGTGGCTTGAGGCCATGAAATTTGAGATAGGATCCATGTATGAGAACAAAGTGTGGAGTTTCGTGGACTTGCCCGATGATCGGCAAGCCATTGAGAATATATGGATCTTCAAGAGGAAGACGGACGCTGATGGTAATGTTACTATCTACAAAGCTCAACGTGTTGCAAAAGGTTTTTGACAAATTCAAGGTGTTGACTATGATGAGACTTTCTCACCCATAGCGATGCTTAAATCTGTCCGTATCATGTTAGCAATTGTCGCATTTTATGAAATCTGGCAAATGGATGTCAAAACTGCATTCCTTAATGGATTTCTTAAAGAAGTGTTGTATATGATGCAACCAGAAGGTTTTGACGACCCTAAAGGTGCTAACAAAGTGTGCAAGCTCCAGCAATCCATCTATGGACTGGTACAATCATCTCGTAGTTGGAATATATGCTTGATGAGGTGATCAAAGCATAAGGTTTTATACAGACTTACGGTGAAGCCTGTATTTACGAGAAAGTGAGTGGGAGCACTACATCATTTCTGATAAGTATATGTGGATGACATATTGTTGATAAGAAATGATATAGAATTTTCTAGAAAGCATAAAGGACTGTTGGAAAGGAGTTTTTAAATGGAAGACATCGGTGAAGCTGCTTATATATTGGGCATCAAGATCTATAGGGATAGATCAATACGCTTAATAGGACTTTCACAAAACACATACCTTGATAAAGTTTTGAAGAAGTTCAAAATGGATCAGTCAAAGAAGAAGTTCTTGCCTGAGTTGTAAGGTATGAAGTTTAGTAAGACTCAAAGCCCGACCACGACATAAAATATAGAGAGAGAGAATGAAAGACATTCCCTATGCCTCATCCATAGGTTCTATAAAGCATGCCATGCTGTGTACAAGACCTAATGTGTGCCTTGCCACGTGTCTGGCAAGGGGGTACAAGAGTAATCCAGGAGTGGATCACTAGACAGCAGTCAAAATTATCCTTAGAGGAATAAGGTAATGCTTCTCGGTTATAGAGGTGATAAAGAGTTTGTCGTAAAGGGTTATGCCGATGCAAGCTAAAATTTCCACCATGCTTTCCAATTATAGTTTTAAAGGTGGAATACCAAAGAAACTAGGAGATCCAGGAGTACCAACTATACCATGCTCGATTAAAAGAAAATATGTTAAAACTGCTTTATGTGATCTTGGAGCCGGTGTTAGTGTTATGCCTCTCTCTTTATATCGTAGACTTGATTTGAATAAGTTGACACCTAGTGAAATATCTTTGCAAATGGCCGATAAATCAACTGCTATACCTGTCGATATTTGTGAGGATGTGCCTGTTGTGGTTGCAAACGTTACTATTTTAACGAACTTTGTTATTCTTGGTATTCCCGAGGACGATAGTATGTCGATTATCCTTGGTAGAACCTTTTTGAATACTGCAGGGGCTGTTATTGATTGCAACAAAGGCAATGTCACTTTTCATGTTAATGGTAATGAGCATATGGTACACTTTCCGAGGAAAGAACCTCAAGTCCACATTATCAATTCTATTTGAAAATTTTAAACAATTACTATTGGAGGTTTTGAATTCCCTCTTCCTACTGTCAAGAAGAAATATGATATTATTATTGTTGGGACATGCATATCCCCGTTGAGGTAACCTAGTGTTATTCAAAAATTCTCCAGTTTCATGTTATTCAGAAAGAGTTTGTTAACAAGACTTGATTAACCTTGTTAGTGGATTCCTTTTGATGAGCACGAGATGGATGAAGTTAGAAAGCACAACTCTCTGTACCCTCATTTTACTTTCTGTTAATTAGATTAAGTAAAGCAAAAATAGAATTTTCTGAATTGTCCTTGCAATAAAAATACCACGAAAATAGAAGTCCTCCAAATGTCCTCAAAATGAAATATGATTTTTTGTAGAATATCTGGCACCGAGAACATACCAGGGGCCCCACCATTTGGCCATGTGGGCACAGGGCGTGCCCACCCCCTGGGGCGCGCCCCCCTGCCTCGTAGGCCCCACGTGGACCCCCTCCACTTATTCCAGCACCCATTCACTTCGTCTTCCTCCAGAAAAAAAATCCTCCCATAGCTCAAACCCGTGTTCTACCTCAACTTGCTGCCATTTTTGATCTCTTTGCTCAAAGCTCCATTCACAAAACTGTTTTGGGGGATTGTTCTTCGGTATGTGACTCCTCCAATGGTCCAATTAGTTTTTGTTCTAGTGCTTTATTTATTGCAATTTTTTTCTGCTAAGGTGACCGTGTTCTTGAGCTTGCATGTCAAATTTAAATGGTCCAAAGTAGTTTTAATGCATGATATAGCCTCTAGGCACTTGTGGGAGTAGTTGCTATCAATCTTGTTGAGTTTGGTTCACTTTTATTTTGAGTCACTAAAAATTTCAGAAATTGTTTAGAGAAAGAAAATGATGAAGAGATTGTTGAGGAGCTCTTCAAGCCGAAGCTCGAAGGATAAGCAGAATGAGGAGAATAAAAAGCCCAAATACAATCTTGCTTGCACTGCGGAGGTTCGACCATGAGAATGGCCTTGTGATGCGTTCTTGAGAGCCACCGGAATTTACGATGACTTTTATTACTTGGCTTAGAATGCAGGCCTCGCCGACTTCCTCCACGACCAGCGCAAACAGTATCTCCTACTCACTAATATTTTCATGCAAATTTTTTATTTCCATGCTAAGAAATCACCGCCTTCAGTGGAGTTTAACTTATATGATGAGGTTAAGGAGATGTCACTCCATGATTTTTCTCGGGTCTGCAAGATACCCTTTGTGGGCAGCATCGAGGAACCACATCGTAGTGATGTGGATGGATTTATTGATAGAATTATTGTAGGGGAAACGAGGAAAGTTTCCGATGCAAGAATTACTAGTATACATTTTCCTGTTCTATGTTACTTTGCGATATTTGCTAGTAGATGCTTAATTGGTCGCGGGAACAATGGAAATCTTGGTGCACCTGATCTTGTCATTTTGCTCCATGCTTTGTTTCGTGATACAACTTTCAGCTTAGGCGCTATTGTTGCTAAACAATTAAGTCTGAACCGTACAAAGGCCCCCAACTTCGGAGGCATCTTTGCTTCACGCCTTGCTAAACACTTTGACATACCTATTAGGCATTATGAGAAAGCGGAAAAGTTGTTGCCCCCTATTTTTCTAGATTATAAGAGTATGGTAGCACATGAATTTATTGTTAAAAATAAGAAGAAGATGCTTAAGTATAACTTGATATTTGATAAAACTCACTATGAGACTATTACCTTGCCTGCACCCTCTCTTTTTTTAACATACTTTTAGGCATGTACCTCATCTTGCCCGAGGCCATTTATGCATACTGGAGGCTGGCACAAGTCCTAGAGCCTGAGCCTGAGCCACCACTTGACCCTTATCGATAGTCTGTTTATTAGTGGGATCCGGAGGAGATCGTCAACCAGTGGCACCCTGAGGACCCTCCTCATTACACCAGAGAGAGTAGCTTCGATCCGTGGGCATAGACCAACTTAGGCCAAAAGCCTAAGCTTGGGGGAGTACGTATTTCTCACCGACATTACATTCGTGTTCATACACTCATTCTAGTTGTCGGTGCTCATACTTTTTCATTGTACTATCCATGCTAGTTTATTATCTTTTCTAAGCCTTCTTCTTGTGTGTCTCAAAAACCTTAAGAAAAAACCAAAAAAAAAAGTTGTAGCTCTTAGCTAGTTTACTTTCCATGCCTGTAGTAGTAGTGATTAAAAGAAAACCCAAAAAGATTTCTCGTTCTTCTTTTGCTTGTTGGGAGCTTTCCCATGTAAATAGTTTTATTTCTTTTCTTTTCTGGCGGGGTCGAGAGGAGAAGACCATGATGAAAATGTTGAGTGGCTCTCATATGCAGTATTGTTGATTTAACCAAGAGCCCATATTACCTTGTCTTCTCCCTTGTATTAAATGCTTGCAGATTCCAGCTTAGTCCAATGCACGTGCACTATTATTATTACTAGTAGAATGCCCATGCATTGCCACGGGCTTTTCAAATATTTACGGGAGTTGGGTAAACAATTATTATGTACAATTTCACATGTCGAGAAAAGATAGCACGACCACAATCAGATAAGAGTTTAAACCACTTACCTTGCAATGTAATTTGATAACAAAAAGACAATTTGACAATGCATACAATATAGAATGACGATCCAATTAAAAATCGATTACAAATTAAGATCTATTTGATGAATATCAGAAATGTTGACTTTATTCATTGGCACAATATTTGAGCAAGTATAATAAAAACGTCTTCCTCAACTCATACATGTCATGCACTAGCAATATATGCAGTTAGCATGAATAATTTACGTCGAAGGTCTTAAAATGTATGACAGAGAATACTCGTCGTACAAATTGGGTTTACTAATTCTTTACCATTCCACGTGAGCATAAAAAAAGAGCTAGACAAATCTCTCAAATTTCATAAATTAATGTTATCTTGAATATACTGATAATAGAAATGAAATGTATTAGTATGGTCACAATGCATGGGAATTCGAAAGGAATGCCTAAGCGAACTACAAAGAAATTTATGTTTTAGTCAAACTCGCTTGCCGTTGTTCTTTCTCCAAATGTTTGCCTTCTTTCTTCATTTGTTGATCCAACCACCTCCACAACACCCCACCTGAGGGCATCTATATCCCGAGCACCCCAACCCGCCCTTATTTGCCTGGTTGCATGGCTCGGTCACTAACGGGTCCATAAAAACGACGTTGACCGATGCCTCATAACAACCCTATATGCCTGGGCAGTCCCGCATCCATCATATCCAACCCAAATCTGGGAAAAATATAGGGAGGCCCGGGTGCACCCAGACGTGTACGCCACATCAGCCCAACCCACATTGGCCCACACCGACTCCACTCCATCCCACTAAAATTCCCACCCAAAACAAAGCCTAGCTCCACTTCACTTTTGATCCACACTCCATTGATTCCCCTCCACTCCACGTCCAGCCCCCCGTCCTTCCTAATGTCGAGCATTGGCGGTATTGGAGGCGACAGATCTGGCAAAGAAGACGACTGGGACGCCTTCATTCGCGAGACGGAGGGCGACATAGGTGGCAGCTCGGGCTCAGCACCATCACCTGTTACCCGCCACTTTATAGCGGATGCCAGCGCGGGCCTGTTCGACACCGTGCAGAGCTTTGCGCGCTCGGCCAGCTCCGCGCCATTGGACCGCCGCCCTCCTAACCCTCCTCTCCATAGTTCCTAAAGGTTATCAGTGGGTGCTCGTTCTCGCCTCGCCGACGACATGCATGCGGATGTCCGAAGAAGAGGCACCAGCAGCCCGCCGCGAGAGGCAACGTGCAAGGGAGAGGCCGCCCGCGTAGGAGGCGGTCGCATAGTCCTCCCGATGTCGTCGCCGATTGTCAGTGATGACCGATGAGGAGCAGATCCTCACTGATATCTACGGCCAGCTCCCTGATGATGACAAAGATAGATGCCCGCCGGATCCATCGAAAGAACGCCAAGGCCCTCCGCCTCGAGCTTGAGCAGTCAGTGCGCAAGGCAGAGAAGAGGGCAGCAGCGGATGCGAAAGCGGCAAAGCTCGTGAGGCAGCAAAACTGTGTCATTCGTAGGATGGTTGGCTAGATTTACTCCTCCAATATCATCGACGGCTCCGACGCCCCCCTCTCTTACCACAGATGCCTACACGGACGGTTACATCCGTATCAACGAGGAAGTTGCGAAGAAATCTATATATACCCCCTCACTCAAGAGCAGAGCACACTGCTCTGTTTTTTTCTGGCCGAGGGGGAGAGGGGTTAGTGGTGCTCTAGCTCACCTCCTATACACACAACGTGTTCGATGGAATGCCCGAGCCACACTAGTTAAGCTTTTCTCCTCTCGAAGCTCTATTTTCTCCGAGATTTGTCTAGGTTTAGCGGTCCGTCATGTCTCGTCCCCGTCTTCGCCGCCGTCGATCGCCCTCGCCGATCTCGTCACCGGCACCACCGTGGTGAGCCTCTTGTTATGTCCATGCTTTTCTTACTTTTATTATTGCTTGTTATTATTGCTTTAGATAGATATTTGTCTAATTTTCTTACATTTATTATTGCTTGTTATTATATAGTGCGATGGTTTTGATATCCGCCCACGTGGGCCCTCGTCCTGTTTACGATTCGGATGTGGTATATTATCTTTAATTTATAACTATTTGTTTTAGTGTTTATGATAGTTATGCCGACCAACCTGACATGCATAGATGTTTTATTATGTCTAAGAGGTAGTTGAACCGGAAATTCCAACCGACCCTCTTGTGGAGAGGTTAAATTTATTTGAAGAGGAAAACATTTCCTTAAAGAAAAAATTGGAAAAAATGAAGGAGGAGAAGATGGAATTGAAGGAAATATGCCCTAGAGGCAATAATAAAGTTGTTATTTATATTTCCTTATATCATGATAAATGTTTATTATTCATGCTAGAATTGTATTAACCGGAAACTTAGTACATGTGTGAATACATAGACAAAACAGAGTGTCCCTAGTATGCCTCTACTAGACTAGCTCATTGATCAAAGATGGTTATGTTTCCTAGCCATAGACATGAGTTGTCATTTGATCAACGGGATCACATCATTAGGAGAATGATGTGATGGACAAGACCCATCCGTTAGCATAGCACTATGATCGTTTAGTTTTACTGCTATTGCTTTCTTCACGACTTATACATGTTCCTATGACTATGAGATTATGCAACTCCCGAATACCGTAGGAACACCTTGTGTGATATCAAACGTCACAACGTAACTGGGTGATCATAAAGATGCTCTACAGGTGTCTCCGAAAGTATTCGTGGTATTGGCATAGATCAAGATTAGGATTTGTCACTCCGAGTGTCGGAGAGGTATCTCTGGGCCCTCTCGGTAACACACATCACAATAAGCCTTGCAAGCAAAAGACTAATGAGTTAGTCACGAGATGATGTGTTACGGAACGAGTAAAGAGACTTGCCGGTAATGAGATTGAACTAGGTATGGAGATACCGACGATCGAATCTCGGGCAAGTAACATTCCGATGACAAAAGGAACAACGTATGTTGTTATGCGGTTTTGACCGATAAAAGATCTTCGTAGAATATGTAGGAGCCAATATGAACATCCAGGTTCCGCTATTGGTTATTGACCGGAGATGAGTCTCGGTCATGTCTACATAGTTCTCGAACCCGTAGGGTCCGCACGCTTAACGTTTGATGACGATCGGTATTATGAGTTTATGAGTTTTGATGTACCGAAGGTAGTTCAGAGTCCCGGATGAGATCACGGACATGACGAGGAGTCTCGGAATGTCCGAGACATAAAGATTGATATATTGGACGACTATATTCGGACACCGGAAGTGTTCCGGAAAAGTTTCGGATTTAACTGGATTGCCGGAGGGGGTTACCGGAACCCCCTACGAGGGGGGATGGTCCATAGTGGGCCTTGAGGAAAGGAGAGAGGCAGCCCATAGAGGCTGGCCGGCGCCCCACCTAGGGATCCTAGTTGGACTAGGATTGGGGGGGCGCCACCTCTCCCTCTTTTCCTTTCCCTCTCTTCCTTCTTGATGGACTCCTACTAGGAATAGGATTGCAATCCTATTCCTAGTAGGATTGCCCTAGCCGCACCATAGGAGGCCGGCCGGCCCTCCCCTCTTGCTCCTTTATATATGGGGGCAGGGGGGCACCCAAAGACACACAAGTTGAATTGTTCCAGCCGTGTGCGGTGCCCCCCTCCACAGAAACACACCTCGGTCATACCGTTGCAGTGCTTAGGCGAAGCCCTGCGCCGGTAAATACATCATATCCGTCACCACGCCGTCGTGCTGACGAAACTCTCCCATGAAGCTCAACTGGATCAAGAGCTCGTGGGACGTCATCAAGCTGAACGTGTGCTGAACGCGGAGGTGCCGTACGTTCGGTGCTTGATCGGTTGAATCGCGAAGAAGTTCGACTACATCAACCGTGTCACTTGACGCTTCCGCTTCCGGTCTATGAGGGTACGTAGACACACTCTTCCCTCTCGTTGCTATGCATCTTGTAGATAGATCTTGCGTGATCGTAGGAAAATTTTAAAATACTACGTTCCCCAACAGGAATTGGAGTTGCATGTTGCGGAAGTCGTCGATGATCACAAGATCAAGATGGACCCTATTGTCGAGAGGTTAAATTTAGTTGAAGAAGAAAACAAATTCTTGAAGGAAAAAAAATTGAGGACGAGAAGATGATATTGGAGTTGCATGTTGCGGATGTCGTCGATGATCACAAGATCAAGATGGATGCAATGCGGTTGAAGATTAGAAAGATTAGAAAATATGCCATTCATACCGAGGCTTGGTATCATTATGCCATTGGATCAATTGTTACCTTGGTTGCGATTATGATCGCATTTGTTTTCGCATTGAAATGTTTTACATAGTTTTGATGTGTATGGAGAGCTATATGTTGTTAGATGAGAACTATATATGTATGTACTTTGGTTTTAATGTGATGATGAACTTCTATTAATTTGGTAAGTTAATTATCTATTTATGATGTTCTGTAATGGTTTTTGACACACTTAATTATATATAATGCACGCAGATGAACCGGCAATGGATGTACGGTGACAGACACACCTCCGAGTACATTAAGGGCGTGCATGAGTTTCTAAATGCGGCTGAGGCAAACAAGCAGAATGGTTTTATGTGTTGTCCATGCACTAAATGTGGGAATACGATGTCTTACTCTAACCGGAAAATCCTTCACTCCCACCTGCTTTACAAGGGTTTCATGCCACACTATAATGTTTGGACGAGGCACGGAGAAATAGGGGTTATGATGGAAGACGGCGAAGAAGAAGAGTACGATGACAACTATGTGCCCCCTGAATACGGTGATGCTACAATGGGGGGAGCTGGTGAAGATCAAGAGGAACCAGACGATGTGCCCAATGATGCTGCAACGGGTGAAGCTGCTGAAGATCAAGAGGAACCAAATGATGATCTCCGCCGGGTCATTGTCGATGCAAGGACACAATGCGAAAGTCAAAAGGAGAAGCTGAAGTTCGATCGTGTTAGAGGATCACAAAAAAGGGTTGTACCCCAATTGCGAAGATGGCAACACAAAGCTCGGTACCGTACTGGAATTGCTGCAGTGGAAGGCAGAGAATGCTGTGGCTGACAAAGAATTTGAGAAGCTACTGAAAATATTGAAGAAGAAGCTTCCGAAGGATAACGAATTGCCCGACAGTACATACGCAGCAAAGAAGGTCGTATGCCCTCTAGGATTGGAGGTGCAGAAGATACATGCATGCCCTAATGACTGCATCCTCTACCGCGGTGCATACAAGGATCTGAACGCATGCCCGGTATGCGGTGCATTGCGGTATAAGATGAGACGAGATGACCCTGGTGATGTTGACGGCGAGCCCGCCAGGAAGAGGGTTCCTGCGAAGGTGATGTGGTATGCTCCTATAATACCATGGTTGAAACGTTTGTTCAGAAACAGAGAGCATGCCAAGTTGATGCGATGGCACAGTGAGAGGCGTAAGAAAGACGGGAAGTTGAGAGCACCCGCTGATGGGTCGCAGTGGAGAAAAATCGAGAGAAAGTACTGGAAGTAGTTTGCAAAGGACCCAAGGAACGTATGGTTTGCTTTAAGCGCGGATGGCATTAATCCTTTCGGGGAGCAGAGCAGCAATCACAGCACCTGGCCCGTGACTCTATGTATGTATAACCTTCCTCCTTGGATGTGCATGAAGCGGAAGTTCATTATGATGTCAGTTCTCATCCAAGGCCCTAAGCAACCCGGCAACGACATTGATGTGTACCTAAGGCCATTAGTTGAAGAACTTTTACAGCTATGGAATGGAAACGGTGTACGTGCGTGGGATGAGCACATACAGGAGGAATTTGACCTAAAGGCGTTGCTGTTCGTGACCATCAACGATTGGCCCGCTCTCAGTAACCTTTCAGGACATACAAACAAAGGATACCACGCATGCACGCACTGTTTAGATGACACTGAAAGTATATACCTGGACAAATGCAGGAAGAATGTGTACCTGGGCCATCGTCGATTTCTTCCGACCAACCATCAATGTCGAAAGAAAGGCAAGCGTTTCAAAGGCGAGGCAGATCACCGGAAGAAGCCCGCCATGCGTACCGGTGATCACGTACTTGCTATGGTCAATGATTTACACGTAATCTTTGGAAAGGGCCCCGGCGCACTAGCTGTTCCGAATGATGCTGAGGGACACGCACCCATGTGGAAGAAGAAATCTATATTTTGGGACCTACCCTACTGGAAAGACCTAGAGGTCCGCTCTTCAATCGACGTGATGCACGTGACGAAGAACCTTTGCGTGAACCTGCTAGGCTTCTTGGGCGTGTATGGAAAGACAAAAGATACAGCTGAGGCACGGGAGGACCTGCAACGTTTGCACGAAAAAGACGGCATCCCTCCGAAGTAGTATGAAGGTCCTGCCAGCTATGCTCTTACGAAAGAAGAGAAAAAAATCTTCTTTGAATGCCTGCTCAGTATGAAGGTCCCGACTGGCTTCTCGTCGAATATAAAGGGAATAATAAATATGCCAGAGAAAAAGTTCCAGAACCTAAAGTCTCATGACTGCCACGTGATTATGACGCAACTGCTTCCGGTTGCATTGAGGGGGCTTCTACCGGAAAACGTCCGATTAGCCATTGTGAAGCTATGTGCATTCCTCAATGCAATCTCTCAGAAGGTGATCGATCCAGAAATCGTACCAAGGCTAAGGAGTGATGTGGTGCAATGTCTTGTCAGTTTCGAGCTGGTGTTCCCACCATCCTTCTTCAATATCATGACACACGTCCTAGCTCATCTAGTCGACGAGATTGTCATTCTGGGGCCCGTATTTCTACACAATATGTTCCCCTTTGAGAGGTTCGTGGGAGTCCTAAAGAAATATGTCCGTAACCGTGCTAGGACAGAAGGAAGCATCTCCATGGGCCATCAAACAGAGGATGTCATCGGGTTTTGTGTTGACTTCATTCCTGGCCTTAATAAGATATGTCTCCCTAAATCGCGGTACGAGGGGAGACTGACTGGAAAAGGCACGCTTGGAAGGGACTCAATAATATGCAGGGATGGATATTCTTGGTCTCAAGCACACTACACAGTTCTACAGAACTCTACATTGGTGACCCCGTATGTCGATGAACACAAGAACAGTCTGCGCTCCAAACACCCGGAGCAGTGCGACGACTGGATTACATGTGAACACATCAGGACTTTCAGTAGTTGGTTGGAAACACGTCTCAGAGGTGACAACACTGTTTGTGATGAGTTGTACTTGTTGTCCAGGGGACCATCTTCGACTGTATTGATTTACAAAGGATACGAGATAAATGGGAATACATTTTACACGATTGTCCAAGATCAAAAGAGCACCAACCAAAACAGCGGTGTCCGCTTTGATGCAACAACCGAGAGGGGAAAGGACACATATTATGGTTACATAGTGGACATATGGGAACTTGACTACGGACATGATTTTAAGGTCCCTTTGTTTAAGTGCAAATGGGTCAATCTGTCAGGAGGCGGGGTACAGGTAGACCCACAGTACGGAACGACAACAGTGGATCTGAAAAATCTTGGATACACTGACGAACCGTTCGTCCTAGCCAATGATGTGGCACAGGTTATCTATGTGAAGGACATGTCTACCAGACCGAGAAAAAGAAAATATAAGGAAGCGAATACATCATACGATGAGCCAAAGCGCCACATAGTTCTTTCAGGAAAAAGGGACATCCTGGGAGTGGAGGGCAAGACAGACATATCCGAAGATTATGAAAAGTTTCATGAAATTCCTCCCTTCAAAGTCAAGGCTGACCCAAGCATCCTGATAAACGATGAAGATTATCCATGGTTACGGCGCAATAAGCAAATGACACGAGCGAAGAAAAAGTGAAGACTTTTTTCCGCAACTATTATGATGATACCATGCGAACTTTGTAACAGACGAGTATGATAGCATTGTCCGTTTGTACTATTCAAATTTCAATACTTCTTGCACTAACAGAAAGTTTGTAATTGGTTTTACCAGAAAGACTTAAAAAATAAAGCAAAAAACAAAAGAAAATAAATAATGCAGAAAACAAAACAAAAAAACTTGCAAAAAAATAAAAATAGCAACAATAAGTATTTCGTTGTAAGTAGAAACAAAATAAAATAAATAAAGCAACAAAGAAAACAAATAATTTCAAATTTAAACTATTCAAATTTGAATACTACTTGCACTAACAGAAAGTTTGTAATTGGTTTTACCAGAAAGAAATAAAAAATAAAGCAAAAAACAAAAGAAAATAAATAATGCAGAAAACAAAACAAAAAAACTTGCAAAAAAATAAAAATAGCAACAATAAGTATTTTGTTGTAAGTAGAAACAAAATAAAATAAATAAAGCAACAAAGAAAACAAATAATTTCAAATTTGAACTATTCAAATTTAAACTATTCAAATTTGAATACTACTTGCACTAACAGAAAGTTTGTAATTTGTTTTACCTAAAGCAATAATATTCACAAAGAAACTCTAAATACAGTAAAAAAAACAACTTAGAAATAAATAAATCAAAAAAGGAAAAAAATAAAAAAAAATTGGGTGCTGCCCAGTGAGCCTGCAAGGCCTACAGCCCAGGATGCATCTGCACTATAAGGCCCAGCAAAGTCACAAGACAAGGCGCAGAGTTAGGCCCAGAAGCCTGCAATTGAGAGGAGCTCAACACAGCCACCGCAGTGGGGTTTATAAACCACTCCGAGCCCCTGTCAACTAACGAGGTGGGACTAAATATTTGCGCCGCGGGGCAGGACAAGGGCTTTGGTCCCGGTTGGTGGCACCAACCGGGGCTAAAGGGGGGTATTAGTCCCGGTTCGTGGCACCAACCGGGACCAATGCCCACCTTTAGTCCTGGTTGGTGCCACCAACCGGGACTAATACCCCTCCTATATAATCAACACTTGTGAAAATTTCCAGACAGTTCTTATTCCCCGCCCCCGACGCCGCCTTGCTCGAGCTCGCCGTCGCCCCGTCGCCCCGCGCCGTCGCCCCATCGCCCCGTGCCGTCGCCCCGCGCCGTCACCCCGCCCCGTGTCGTCGCACCTCGTCGCCGGCGCCCTCTGCCCCCGCGCTCCTCGTCGCCGGCGCCCTCTGCCCCCGCGCTCCTCGTCGCCGGCGCCCTCTGCCTGCCCCGCGATGTGAGGAGATTTTTTTTCATATGTGATATAATATATATATATATATGTGTATATATTTTGTATGTGTATATATATAGTTGCATATATGTGTATATGTTTATGTGTATATAGTTGCTGTATGTGATGTGTATGTGATGTATATGTGTATGTGGCTATATTTTTTTATTTTTCTTAGGAATTTGCTAAATATATATGTTAAAAATGTTTTTTTTCATAGAATGTTTTTCGTTTATATATAGAAAGTTACAATTGTGATGTATAGTTGCTGTATGTGATGTGTATGTGATGTATATGTGTATGTGGCTATATAGTTTTTTGTTTATATATGCTAAATATATATAGAAAGTTTTATATATGCAAAAGTTACAAATTTAGAAAAAGAAGGATATGAAAGAAGAAAATAAGAAGAGGAAAGAAAGAAGAAGAGGAGAGGAAGAAGAGGAGAAATAAATAAGAAGAAGAAAAAAGAAGAAAAAAAGAGGAGAAGAATATTCCTTTCTTCTTCTCCTTTTTTTTCTTTTTTTTCTTCGATCTTCTCCTCTAGCGGTTTCCTTTCTTCTTCTCCTCTTTTTTTTTCTTCTTCTTCCTCTTTTTTTTATCGG
>LR738712.1:621943290-621985621 GCA_902687465.1 Secale cereale | reverse complement strand
TGACATGAGGGGGTCTAGGGTTGTGGATCGCCGAGCAGTCGAGGGTCGAGGGGTCGAGAGGTTGCCTAGCTAGTGTCAAAGTATTGAAGAAATCCATGACTTCATCATTTGCCAGAAGTAACCGGGGCATGTTGGTACGAAGTTCTGCAAAGTTGTTTTGGAACGGAGTTCCTGATAGGATAATCCGTCTTTTGTTACGAATTATCCTATCTGGGACTCCGTTCCAAAATAACTTTGGAGAGCTTCGTACCATCATGCGACTGTTACTTTTGCCTAATGATGAAGTATTGGTTTTGTTGAATCCTTTGACACTAGACAAAATGTGACATGAGGGGGTCTAGGGTTGTGGATCGCCGAGCTGTCGAGGGTCGTCCAGGGGTCGAGGGTCGAAGCTAGTTCTACGTTTGCCATTAATATATACATCTGTCATGTTTGAATAATAATTGGCATGTTTTAAATATTTGTAGAAACTATGGACGACAACACCCGAGACGAAGCACAAGAAGCGATGTTGATGGACATAATCGTAGACGGACAAAATGCCGTCTTGTCGCTTCTCAACGACACCAATGAGCTGGTGGAAAGAGAGCTGGAAGATCTAGGCTATGATATTGATGGCTCCGGTGACCCAATGCACATGGAAGAAGTAGACCGTGAGGACGGCTCCGGTGACCCAATGCCGGTGCAAGAAGGAGACCGTGATGCTGGCTCCGGTGACCGAACCGAGTCCGGCCAGGAGGTATATATATTAGTTAAGCCTGTGCTGACTAGTTAATTGATGCATTCACTAACTCTCGTCTTTGTTCCTTTTTCTAGCCATCTGGATCGAGCAAATCTTCGGTAAAGAGACAAGGCGCGAAGAAAAAGTTGAGGCCGAATGAAAAGTTTGAGATCTCAGAAATCTCGCGCTCCGGCGAACCGATTGAACCCATCCGGACAAAGAACGCATTTGTTAATCAGTGCGGGGTTCTGGTTAGGGACAAGATCCCGATCAGCATCCATCAATGGTTAAAGCCGGCTACAAAAGACGCCCAGGTGTCTTATGTCACTGATTTGCAGAAAGAAGATCTTTGGACTAAGCTGAAGTCAAATTTCATCCTCCCGCCAGAGGATGATCCGACGAATCCAGTTAAAGAGGAATTAATCAAGTCTGCTGCTCTTACGAAGAGGGCAGACCAATTCAAGGCATGGAAGAAAAAACTGAATAAGCTTGTTCGCGAAAAAGAGACTCCAGAATTCGTGGGCATATATGAGAAGATCAAAGATGACTGGCCCGCATTTGTGGCCTATAAGACATCAGAAAAGAGTAAGAAGATGTCGGCGACAAACCAGATAAATGCTGCGAAGAAGAAGCATCACCATCGCACGGGGTCAGGTGGCTACCTCAAAGCCCGGCCTAAGTGGGCCAAGGCTGAGAATGATCTGCTTTAGAAAGGGATCGAACCAGAGACAATACAATGGCCAGACCGTTGCCGGACTTGGTTCTTCGGGGCTGGCGGAACCTTGGACCCTGTATCGGGGAGGTGCATTTGGACGGACAAGCAATTGGAAATACCACTCAGGAAGCTTCGGCACTATATCAAAGCAGCGCATCAAGGGACGTTCTTCCCCGACAGAGAGAACGACGAGCTGACAATGGCCCTCGGGAATCATGAGCACCCTGGACGGACACGAGGCACGCCAGGCTCCCTTCCGTGGAGTGCTGGGTTTCCGGACGCAGGCGGCTACAAATGCCACGAGAGGAGGAAGAAAATGCAGCAGACCGAACTGCAGGCGCTGCGCGCCAGAATACAAGCGATAGAGGAACGAGAAGCAAATCGGGACAAAAGAATTGCCGAAGCTTCCCCCGAAGCTACCCCGCCATCTCAGCGGAGAAGCAGCGTGGCTTCCGCCGAGCTGCTTCAGCCGGAGCATGTCTTGACGGCTACTGCCAGGTATCCCGTGGATGCTATCACGGAGGTACAAAATTGCCACCTTATGACACAGTGGATAAATATGAAGGTCAAGGCGGCTGCTGGCTCTGTTTATCCTACTGGACCCGGCGACACTTTTCACTGCCGGCCGATTCCAGAAGGATATGCTAGGGTGATGGTGGATGAAATTACGGAGGGATTTGAGGAGCTCCAGCTTGACCACCCTACCGGTGAAGGGGAGACTCGGCTGGGTTCTTCATTGAAGACTCCATGCCTATGGCGGAAGAACCTCATCAACATTCTCAACTGGACGCCTCCGCCTCCTCCTCCTCCTCCGGCGAGTCAGGGCATTCCGCCTCCTCCACCGCCTCCTCCTCCGGCGAGTGACGATCAGGGCACTCTGGCTCCTCCGGCGCGTGGCGGCACTCCGCCTCCTTCTCCGCCTGCGCCGGCGCGCCCGAGCAGCCAGCCTCCTCCTTCTCCGCCTGCGCCGGCGCGCCCGAGCAGCCAGCCTGCTCCTCCTTCTCCGCCTAGTCAGCAAGGGCGGAAGAGACCTGCCGCCGCTCCGGCTGCTCCTGCTCCGGCGCGTAAGCAAGGAAAGAAGACAGCCGCTTCGTCTGGTCTGCCAACGCCTAGCAGTACAGCCAGAGACGGAAGGCAATGCAGATTCGGTCCTTCTCTCACGCCTCTAGAGAAGTTACCATATGAGAGGTCCGACGAGGAAAACACGAAGATCGCTCAAGGCGAAGTGAAGGAGTGGCTTGAAGGGTTGAAAGCACAGAGACATCCACCTCCGGAGGAGAAGATAGATCCGGTGAAATCAAATCGCACTCTTGCTGCCCTGAAGAAACCAGCGAAAAGTAAGCCGAAGGACAACTATGACCGCATTATTGAAAAGTCATTTCACGAAGCGAAGCGGTCGGGAAGTACTAAAAGTGATCAAAGGTTAGCAGAAGGACGAGCTGGGAAACAAATTGACCAGCTCGGCGAACAAGTGGACCAATCGTGGCCCCCGCTCAAGGTGTCTAGCGACATGGTCGCTAATGATCCGAGGATGGTGCCCGGTTATAGCAATCTTGGAGATTACCTGTCCGACGATGTACATTATGATTTCTTGGAGGTGTAGATACAAAGATACGAGTACGGGAAGCCCCTCGTCAAAAATGAAAGATCTCTATCAACGAATACGCGAAGATTGCATGATTGGTACTTGAAAATCTGCAGAGAGTCTGGGGGGAGGGATAGTTTGTACGTGAGAGTTAAACCGGCGCATGACCTCGTTGGAATTGAACTGTTGCCTATTCCATTTGAGGAGTTCTATCAGTTTTTCAATCAATTAGCCCTCGATAAAGCAATGGTCACCTGCTACTGTCTGTAAGTAGTACTACTTCTGTCATTAAGTCTCTCTATATAGCTCAGCTCTTTCATTGCATGTATTTATAATTATCCTCACTATATTATGCAGATTGAAGATCGTCGAATTGAAGAAAAGACAAGTCGGTGATATTGGGTTCATTAACACATACCTCATAGATGCAACCGAGGTTAAATGGCGTGCCTCAGATACCGAGACCAACTTGCTACGATTGTTGGTGGTAAATGAAAACAAAGATATAATACTCTTTCCTTACAACTTCAAGTGAGTGTTACTGTCTTGTGCATATTTGGTTTCCCTTATATATCAGTCAAGCTTATAGTAATGTAATTGATGAGTTCATGCATGCGTGCGCAGCTTCCACTATATTCTCTTAGAGATTAAGCTTGAGCAGGGAGTAGTAACTGTCTTGGACTCTAAACGTAAAGATCCCGAGGAGTATGCGGACATGACTCAAATGATCGACAGGTAAGTTAAATCGATCAATATTATCCACCATGCATATCAGCAACTTTGTTCATTTCTGGTATCAAGTAATTTTTTTCTTTGTCTGGCAGGGTTTGGAGAAAATTCACCAAAAAAGCTCTGGGACTGCCGAAGGAGCTAGAATTTAGACACCCGAAAGTAAGTACTATATAGTAGCATGTTCCGCGCATCTCCTATATCTTGATTCAAGCGCTAGTTTCATCAATACCATTTGGCATTCTTGCTTATCAGTTTGATTGACCTCTATTTCTTGTAAAGTGGTTGTGGCAGGAACCCGGGAATGATTTCTGTGGATACTGTTGGAAATATGCCCTAGAGGCAATAATAAAAGAGTTATTATTATTTCCTTGTTCATGATAATCGTTTATTATCCATGCTATAATTGTATTGATTGGAAACTTAAATACATGTGTGGATAAATAGACAAACTTTGTGTCCCTAGTAAGCCTCTTTAGGACTAGCTCGTTGATCAAAGATGACCGCGGTTTCCAGGTCATAGACATGAGTTGTCATTTGATAACGGGATCACATCATTAGGAGAATGATGTGATGGACGAGACCCAAACGTTAAACATAGCTTTTGATCGTATCAGTTATCGCTATAGTTTTCTGCATGTCAAGTATAAGTTCCTATGACCATGAGATCATGTAACTCACTGACACCGTAGGAGTGCCTTGTGTGTGCCAAACATCACAACGTAACTGGGTGACTATAAAGGTACTCTACAGGTATCTCCGAAGGTGTCTATTGAGTTGACATGGATCGAGACTGGGATTTGTCACTCCGTGTGACGGAGAGGTATCTCCGGGCCCACTCGGTAATACGTCATCTCAATGAGCTCAAAGTGACTAAGAAGTTAGTCACGGGATTATGTATTACGGAACGAGTAAAGAGACTTGCCGGTAACGAGATTGAACTAGGTATAGAGATACCGACGATCGAATCTCGGGCAAGTAACATACCGACGAGACAAAGGGAACTGTATACGGGATTGCCTGAATCCTTGACATCGTGGTTCATCCGATGAGATCATCGAGGAACGTGTGGGAACCAATATGGGTATCCAGATCCCGCTATTGGTTATTGACCTGGGAGTGTCTCGGTCATGTCTGCATAGTTTCCGAACCCGCAGGGTCTACACACTTAAGGTTCGGTGACGCTAGGGTTGTTAGTGAGAACAGTGCATGGTAACCGAAGTTTGTTCGGAGTCCCGGATGAGATCCCGGACGTGATGAGGGTCTCCGGAATGGTCCGGGGACGAAGATTGATATATGGGATGAGAGTGAACAGAGTCCGGAATTGTTCCGGGGAACATCGGGAAGGAATCGGAGAACCGAAAGGTGTTTCGGGGGCCACGGTAAAGGTTACGGGCCCTATGGGCCATAAGTGGGGAGACACAACAGCCCACACAGGGGCTGTGCGCCCCCCCTAGGCCCCTCCACCTGCGCCTAAGGGGGCTGGGCCCCCCTAGGGCAGCCGCACCCCCTAGGCTTGGGGGGCAAGGCGCCTGGGGGGGGGAAACCCTAGCCCTGTGTAATGCCCCGAATGTAATACTTTCCCTTTTGGGCATATAATAAATCTCCGGCTTCATCTATTTCCATTTCGGATTCTTTGTCTTTCGGGCTTTCGTCGTTTTGTTGTGTGAGTGTGTGGCATTCATTCATATCATGTAGACATGTGCATTGCATTGCATTTGTGTTGTGGGTTGCATCCGGTTCGTGGCGTTTCTTCCCGTTGTCCGTTTCGTGTTCCGGAGCTCCCTCACGTGTCCGTGACGTCCCGTAGGCCTACTTTGTTGTTCGGGCGTTTTTCGTTACCGGTGTGCCGTGAGGTTGTTTTGTGTGTTGTTGTTTTGTTGTGTGCAACCCGCCTCTCAAATCTCGTCTCGTTTGGACTCCGTTGACTTTTCTCTCCGTTGACCGTGTGGGCCCGAAGTGCCTTCGCTTCGTGTCCTGAAAATACCCCTACTGCTTTCTATTATCTCCGTCTGGTCCTTTTAAATCATCCCCGCGATCGGATCCGTTGGATCACGATCGGAGGGCTCCTAAACACCCCTATCTCCAAACCCTAGTCTAAAACTACTATATATAGACCCCTAGTCTATTTGGCATGTCCCCTTCTTCTTCCTCCTTCCCCTCTATTTTTTTTTCCTTTTATTTCAGATCCAATCCTCCTTTTTTTTTCTCTGGATCCCGAGGGAACCAGATCCCTCGAGAGAGCCAGCGCCGCCGCTGGATCCAGCCCCCTCGAGGAGCACGAGGTCAACGCTCGCTGGCTTTCGATCGCTGCGTCGTCGCGCCAGATCGACCGCGCCAGCACCGCAGCGCCTCCCGCGCGTCGACCGCGTCGGTCGTTCGACCGGCTCGATCCGGGCCGCTCGCCAGGTCGGGTGGGGGACCAGATCCCCGTCGCAGAAGTCCCGTCGCCTGGGCCAGGCCCGCGACCGCGCCACCCGGCCTCCGCCTCGCTTCGCCCGCGAGCTGGGCCAGCCGCCAGCTCCAGGCCGCCCCGCGACCTCACCAGGCCGCAGCAGCGCGCCGCCGTGGGCCTCCGCCCCCCCCAAGCCGGCCCGCTTCGCGCCTCCGCCTCGGTGGGCGCCTCTCCTCCTTCAGCTCCTGGGCCGCCGCACGCCGCGGGCCCGTACGCCGCCGCAGCCAGGCCCCGGGCCGCCACTTCTGCAGATCTGGGCCGCGCCGCACTGTTCATCGAAGCCCGTCACTGTTCATCCTCAGATCCAGATCTGAGGTCTATTTTCAAACCCTAGCCTCTGTTTTCCTGATCTGATATGCATACTTTGACCTGCTCTAATTTCTTGCCTGTTGCTCCGTTTTGCGCGTGTAGCATGTCCAGATGTTCGTGGAGATGCCCTCTACGTTTTACCTGTTGTAGTCATGCATGTTAGATGTCATCTTGACACTTGTTTTGCTGTTGCAAGAGGGCATCTTGTTATAAACTGTTGTTATGTGTTATTTTCATGCCACCTTTGACTTGTGTTAACTTTTAGCTCGTTTGTCCAAACGATGCAAATGACATGTCCACGTGTTCGTCTTTCCACGAACTACGTGTTGTGTGTGATAGGTTGCATGGTAGATTTATTGTTTCCTTGTTGTCATCGTTGCAAGATGCCATTTTCATATGTTGTGTTTTCACTTGTTATGAAATGCCATCTTGTTGAGCTCGTTGTAATCGGTGTGTTCACCACAATGATGCATGCTTGTGTGTTTCGGGATCACCGTCATATGTACTTTGATGAGGTGCTTACCCTTTGCCATGTTTAGTTTCGAGGTGTCTTATACATGCTCTTTTTGATGCTATGTTGATGTTGCTGTTTTGGGACTTAGTGAAATTTCACTAAGTCTGAAATCTGTAACGTTCCGATGCCATGTTCGTGTGATGTTGTAGGACAAAGCATGATAGTTTTGGGGTGGATTTTGATTGTTCCTTGAAGTATATATTGTTGTCTTTCCATCCATGTCGTCACATGTCCATTTGAGTGGCTGTAGCATGTTTATCTTTTGCTCCAAACTTTCAATAAAATTCTGCTGCCAGAATTTTATTTCAAAGTTCAATATGTCCAAGATCATTGCTATTGATCCGTGACTCCGTTGTTGGGGAACGTTGCATGGAAAACAAAAATTTTTCCCTACGTTCACCAAGATCAATCTAGTAGATGCAACTACGAGGGGAGAGTAGGATCCACATACCCTTGTAGATCGCTAAGCGGAAGCGTTATGAACGCGGATGATGGAGTCGTACTCGTCGCGATTCAGATCGCCGAAGACCTAGCACCGAAGCAACGGTGCCTCCGCGTTCTTCACACGTACGGCTCGGGGACGTCTCCTCCTTCTTGATCCAGCAAGGGGTGGAGGAGAGGTTGATGGAGAACCGGCAGCACGACGGCGTGGTGGTGATGGTGGAGGAGAATTCCAGCAGAGCTTCGCCTAAGCACCGCGGGAGAAGAAGATGTTGTGGGAGAGGGAGGGCAGCACCGAGGCACAAACTGTGTTGGCTGCCCTCCCTTTGCCCCACTATATATAGGGGGGGTGGAGAGGTGAGGGCGCCCTAGGGTTTCCCCCCTAGGGGGCCGGCGGCCAGGGCAAGGGGGGGCGGCGGCCAAGGCAGGGGGGGGGGCGGCGGCCAGGGCCAGGCCCTAGGGTTTCCCCCCTTAGGTGCCTTGCCCCCCAAGGCTAGGGGGTGCGGCCACCCTAGAGGGGTCCACCCCCTTTGGCGCACAAGGAGAGGGCCCAGGGGGGGGGGGGCGCACAGCCCCTTGAGGGCTGTGGTGTTCCCCCTTGTGGCCCATTAGGCCCAGAACTGCTTCCGGAACCCCCGAAACCCCTTTTCGGTATTCCGCCGATTTCCCGATGCTCTCCGGAACACTTCCGGACTCCGAAACCTTTCATCCTATATATCAATCTTCGTCTCCGGACCATTCCGGAGACCCTCGTCATGTCCGGGATCTCATCCGGGACTCCGAACAACCTTCGGTAACCATACACTTTTCTCACTAACAACCCTAGCGTCACCGAACGTTAAGTGTGTAGACCCTGCGGGTTCGGAAACCATGTAGACATGACCGTGACACTCCCAGGTCAATAACCAATAGCGGGATCTGGATACCCATATTGGTTCCCACATGTTTCTCGATGATCTCATCGGATGAACCACGATGTCAAGGATTCAGGCAATCCCGTATACAGTTCCCTTTGTCTCGTCGGTATGTTACTTGCCCGAGATTCGATCGTCGGTATCTCTATACCTAGTTCAATCTCGTTACCGGCAAGTCTCTTTTCTCGTTACCGTAATACATAATCCCGTGACCAACTACTTAGTCACTTTGAGCTCATTGAGATGACGTATTACCGAGTGGGCCCGGAGATACCTCTCCGTCACACGGAGTGACAAATCCCAGTCTTGATCCATGTCAAGTCAACAGACACCCTCGGAGATACCTGTAGAGTACCTTTATAGTCACCCAGTTACGTTGTGACGTTTGGTACACACAAAGCACTCCTACGGTGTCAGTGAGTTACATGATCTCATGGTCATAGGAACTTATACTTGACATGCAGAAAACTATAGCGATAACTGACACGATCAAAAGCTATGTTAACGTTTGGGTCTCGTCCATCACATCATTCTCCTAATGATGTGATCCCGTTATCAAATGACAACTCATGTCTATGACCTGGAAACCGCGGTCATCTTTGATCAACGAGCTAGTCCTGTAGAGGCTCACTAGGGACACAAAGTCTGTCTATTCATCCACACGCGTATCTGAGTTTCCAATCAATACAATTATAGCATGGATGATAAACGATTATCATGAACAAGGAAATATAATAATAACTCTTTTATTATTGCCTCTAGGGCATATTTCCAACAGTCTCCCACTTGCACTAGAGTCAATAATCTAGCATTACAAGGTAATGAATCTAACACCCATAGAGTCTTGGTGTTGATCGTGCTTAGCCCGTGGAAGAGGCTTAGTCAACGGATCTGCAACATTCAAATCCGTGTGTACTTTGCAAATGTTTATGTCCTCCTCCTTGACCGAATCGCGGATGGAATTGAAGCGTCGCTTTATGTGTCTGGTCCTCTTGTGAAACCTTGGTTCCTTGGCTAGAGCAATGGCACCAGTGTTGTCACAGAACAGAGTCATTGGGTTCAGTGCACTAGGCACAACTCCAAGATCTGTCATGAACTCCTTCATCCAGACACCTTCCTTCGCCGCCTCTGAGGCAGCTATATACTCCGCTTCACATGTAGAATCAGCTACCACGCTCTGCTTGGAACTGCACCAGCTTACCGCTCCCCCGTTGAGAATATATACGTATCCGGTTTGTGACTTAGAGTCATCCGGATCTGTGTCAAAGCTTGCATCGACGTAACCCTTTACGACGAGCTCTTGATCACCTCCATAAACGAGAAACATATCCTTAGTCCTTTTCAGGTACTTTAGGATATTCTTGACCGCTGTCCAGTGATCCATACCAGGATTACTCTGAAACCTTCCGGCCATACTTATGGCAAGGCTGACATCTGGTCTTGTGCACAGCATTGCATACATGATAGAGCCTATGGCTGAAGCATAGGGGACGACACTCATCTTTTCTCTATCATCCGCAGTCACTGGGCATTGAGTCTTACTCAACTTCGTACCTTGCAATACCGGCAAGAACCCCTTCTTGGATTGATCCATTTTGAACTTCTTCAAAACTTTATCAAGGTACGTGCTTTGTGAAAGTCCTATCAAGCGTCTTGATCTATCTCTATAGATCTTGATGCCCAATATGAAAGCAGCTTCACCAAGATCTTTCATCGAAAAACTCTTGTTCAAATACCCCTTCACGCTATCCAAAAATTCTATATCGTTTCCAATCAGCAATATGTCATCCACATATAATATTAGAAACGCTATAGAGCTCCCACTCACTTTCTTGTAAATACAAGCTTCATTGTAAACTTGTATGAACCCAAACGCTTTGATCACCTCATCAAAACGAAGATTCCAACTCCGAGATGCTTGCACCAGCCCATAAATGGAACGCTGGAGCTTGCATACTTTGTCAGCATTCTCTGGATCGACAAAACCTTCTGGTTGCATCATATACAACTCTTCCTTAAGAAAACCGTTAAGGAACGCTGTTTTGACATCCATCTGCCAAATTTCATAATCGAAATATGCAGCTATTGCTAACATGATTCGGACGGATTTAAGCATCGCTACGGGTGAGAAAGTCTCATCGTAGTCAATCCCTTGAACTTGTGAAAAACCCTTTGCCACAAGTCGAGCTTTATACACGGTGACATTACCGTCAGCGTCCGTCTTCTTCTTAAAAATCCATTTGTTCTGAATGGCCTTCCGCCCTTCAGGTAATACTTCCAAAGACCATACTTTGTTTTCATACATGGATCCCATCTCGGATTTCATGGCCTCTAACCATTTGTCGGAATCTGGGCCCACCATCGCTTCTCCATAGCTCGTAGGTTCACCGTTGTCTAACAACATGACCTCCAAGACAGGGTTACCATACCACTCAGGTGCAGTGCGTACCCTTGTCGACCTACGAGGTTCAGTAGTGACTTGATCAGAAGCTTCTTGATCATAATCATTGGCTTCCTCTTCAACCTCTGCAGGCTCCACAAAAACATCTTTCTGTGCTGCGCTACTTTCTGGTTGAAGCAGAGGTTCAATAACCTCATCAAGTTCTACCTTCCTCCCACTCAATTCTTTCGAGAGAAACTCTTTCTCGAGAAAGGATCCGTTCTTAGCAACAAACACTTTGCCCTCGGATCTGAGATAGAAGGTGTACCCAACTGTTTCTTTTGGGTATCCTATGAAGACACATTTGTCCGCTTTGGGTTCGAGCTTTTCTGGCTGAAGCCTTTTGACATAAGCATCGCAACCCCAAACCTTGAGAAAAGACAACTTCGGTTTCTTACTAAACCATAGTTCATCCGGTGTTGTCTCAACGGACTTAGATGGAGCCCTATTTAAAGTGAATGCAGCTGTCTCTAACGCATATCCCCAAAACGATAGTGGCAAATCGGCAAGAGACATCATAGAACGCACCATATCTAATAGGGTTCGATTACGACGTTCGGACACACCATTACGCTGTGGTGTTCCAGGTGGCGTCAACTGTGAAACAATTCCACATTTTCTTAAGTGATCACCAAACTCATAACTCAGATATTCTCCCCCTCGATCAGATCGTAGGAACTTGATCTTCTTGTTACGATGATTTTCAACTTCACTCTGAAATTGCTTGAACTTTTCAAAAGTTTCAGACTTATGCTTCATCAAGTAAATATACCCATATCTACTTAAATCGTCAGTGAAGGTGAGAAAATAACGATATCCACCGCGCGCCGTTACACTCATCGGACCGCACACATCAGTATGTATGATTTCCAATAAGTCACTTGCCCGTTCCATTGTCCCTGAAAACGGGGTCCTTGTCATCTTGCCCATGAGGCACGGCTCGCACGTGTCAAGTGATTCAAAATCAAGAGACTCCAGAAGTCCATCAGCATGGAGCTTCCTCATGCGTTTCACGCCGATATGACCGAGACGGCAGTGCCACAAGAAAGTGGTATTATCACTATCTACTCTACATCTTTTGGCATCAATGTTATGAACATGTGTATCATCACTATCGAGATTCAATAAGAATAAACCCCTAACTTCGGGTGCATGACCATAAAAGATATTACTCATATAAATAGAACAACCATTATTCTCTGACTTAAATGAGTAACCGTCTCGCAATAAACAAGATCCAGATATAATGTTCATGCTTAACGCAGGCACTAAATAACAATTATTCAGGTTCATAACTAATCCCGATGGTAATCGAAGAGCGAGCGTGCCGACGGCGATCACATCAACCTTGGAACCGTTTCCCACGCGCATCGTCACTTCGTCCTTCGCCAGCCTCCGTTTATTCCGCAGTTCCTGTTTAGAGTTGCAAATGTGAGCAACCGAACCGGTATCAAATACCCAGGCACTACAACGAGAGTTGGTAAGGTACACATCAATAACATGTATATCACATATACCTTTGTTGTTGTTGGCCCCCTTCTTGTTCGCCAGATACTTGGGGCAGTTCCGCTTCCAGTGGCCGTTCCCCTTGCAATAGAAACACTCAGTCTCTGGCTTGGGCCCAGCCTTGGGTTTCTTCACTGGATTAGCAACTGCCTTGCCACCCTTCTTAGAGTTACCCTTCTTGCCCTTGCCATTCTTCTTGAAACTGGTGGTCTTATTGACCATCAACACTTGATACTCCTTCTGGATGTCTGCCTCAGCGACTTTCAGCATCGAAAACAGCTCGGCGATGGTCTTGTTCATCCCTTGCATGTTATACTGCTGCACGAAGCTCTTGTAGCTTGGAGGGAGTGACTGGAGAATTCTGTCAATGATAGCCTCATCCGGGAACACAAGTCCCAGATCAGCTATGCGGGTATAGTACCCAGACATCTTCAGTAAGTGCTCACTGACAGACGAATTCTCCTCCATCTTGCAAGCGAAGAATTTATCGGTGGTCTCATACCTCTCGATCTTAGCATTCTTCTCAAAGATGAACTTCAACTCCGTGTACATCTCATATGCACCATGACGTTCAAAACGTCTTTGAAGTCCTCCTTCCAAGCCGTACAACATGGCACATTGCACTATCGAATAGTCATCCGAACGCGTCTGCCAAACGTTCATAACGTCCGCAGAGGCTCCAGGAGCGGGGGCGTCACCTAGCGGTGCATTTAGGACATAAACCTTTTGGGCAGCTGTGAGGATGATCCTCAGATTGCGGAGCCAGTCCACAAAGTTGCTCCCGTCATCTTTCAGTTTAGCTTTCTCTAGGAACGCATTAAAATTCAGGGGAGCTACTGCGCGAGCCATCTACAACCAAAATTTGCAAAGACATTTTAGACTATTGTTCATGATAAGTGAGTTATTACCTAATCAAATTAATTATAACTCCCACTCAAATTGACATCCCTCCGGTCATTCGAGCGTGACATGATCCAAATTCACCAACCCAAGTCCGATCATCACGTGAGATGAGGTGGTGTCAATGGTGAACATCAACATGTTGATCATATCTACTATATGACTCATGCTCGACCTTTCGGTCCTCCGTGTTCCGAGGCCATGTCTGTACATGCTAGGCTCGTCAAGTCTAACCCGAGTGTTCTGCACGTACAAAACTGGCTTGCACCCGTTGTATGCGAACGTAGAGTCTATCACACCCGATCATCACGTGGTGCTTCGAAACGACGAACCTTCGCAACGGCGCACACTCGGGGGGAACACAATTTTATCTTGAAATTTTAGTGAAGGATCACCTTATAATGCTACCGTCGTCCTAAGCAAAATAAGATGCATAAAAGGATTAACATCACATGCAAATCATAAGTGACATGATATGGCCATCAACTCGTGCTTTTGATCTCCATCTCCAAAGCACCGGCATGATCTCCATCGTCACCGGCGCCACACCATGATCTCCATCATCATGATCTCCATCATCGTGTTGCCATCGGGGTTGTCGGCGCCCCACCATGCTCTTACTACTATTGCTACCGTTTAGCGATAAAGTAAAGCATTACAAAGCGCTTAATGATTGACACGCTGGTCATACAAAAATAAAGACAACCCTATGGCTCCTGCCGGTTGCCGTATGCATCGACATGCAAGTCGATGTTAACTATTACAATATGATCATCTCATACATCAAAATATATTTCATCATGTCATTGGCCATATCATATCACATACATACCCTGCAAAAACAAGTTAGACGTCCTCTAATTTGTTGTTGCATGTTTTACGTGGCTGCTATGGGTATCTAGCAAGAACGCTTCTTACCTACGCAAAACCACAACGGTGATATTCAAGTTGCTATTTAACCTTCTACAAGGACCGCCTTGTTCTATTCCGATTCAACTAAGATAGGAGAGACAGACACCCGCCAGCCATCTTATGCAACAAAAGTCACATGTCTGTCGATGGAACCGGTCTCATGTACGTGGACATGTAAAGTTGGTCCGGGCCGCTTCATCCTATAATACCGCTGAATCAAGAAAGACTAAGGAGGGCAGCAATTTAAACATCAACGCCACAAACTTCTTTGTGTTCTACTCGAGAAAGCATCTACGCAAGATCCTAGCTCTGATACCACTGTTGGGGAACGTTGCATGGAAAACAAAAAAATTTCTCTACGTTCACCAAGATCAATCTAGTAGATGCAACTACGAGGGGAGAGTAGGATCCACATACCCTTGTAGATCGCTAAGCGGAAGCGTTATGAACGCGGATGATGGAGTCGTACTCGTCGCGATTCAGATCGCCGAAGACCTAGCACCGAAGCAACGGTGCCTCCGCGTTCTTCACACGTACGGCTCGGGGACGTCTCCTCCTTCTTGATCCAGCAAGGGGTGGAGGAGAGGTTGATGGAGAACCGGCAGCACGACGGCGTGGTGGTGATGGTGGAGAAGAACTCCAGCAGGGCTTCGCCTAAGCACCGCGGGAGAAGAAGATATGACGGGAGAGGGAGGGCAGCACCGAGGCACAAACTGTGTTTGCTGCCCTCCCTTTGCCCCACTATATATAGGGGGGGTGGAGAGGTTAGGGCGCCCTAGGGTTTCCCCCCTAGGGGCCGGCGGCCAGGGCAAGGGGAGGGGGGCGGCGGCCAGGGCAGGGGGAGGCGCCCAGGCCCTAGGGTTTCCCCCCTAGGTGCCTTGCCCCCCAAGCCCAAGGGGTGCGGCCAGCCCTAGGGGGTCCCACCCCCTTAGCCGCATGGGGAGAGGGCCCAGGGGGGCGCACAGCCCCCTGAGGGCTGTGGTGTCCCCCTTTGTGGCCCAATAGGCCCAGAACAACTTCCGGACCCCCCGAAAACCCTTCCGGTATTCCGCCGATTTCCCGATGCTCCCCGGAACACTTCCGGTACTCCGAAACCTTTCATCCTATATATCAATCTTCGTCTCCGGACCATTCCGGAGACCCTCGTCATGTCCGGGATCTCATCCGGGACTCCGAACAACCTTCGGTAACCATGCACTCTTCTCACTAACAACCCTAGCGTCACCGAACGTTAAGTGTGTAGACCCTGCGGGTTCGGAAACCATGTAGACATGACCGAGACACTCTCAGGTCAATAACCAATAGCGGGATCTGGATACCCATATTGGCTCCTACATGTTTCTCGATGATCTCATCGGATGAACCACGATGTCAAGGATTCAGGCAATCCCGTATACAGTTCCCTTTGTCTCGTCGGTATGTTACTTGCCCGAGATTCGATCGTCGGTATCTCTATACCTAGTTCAATCTCGTTACCGGCAAGTCTCTTTACTCGTTACTGTAATACATAATCCCGTGACCAACTACTTAGTCACTTTGAGCTCATTGAGATGACGTATTACCGAGTGGGCCCGGAGATACCTCTCCGTCACACGGAGTGACAAATCCCAGTCTTGATCCATGTCAACTCAACAGACACCCTCGGAGATACCTGTAGAGTACCTTTATAGTCACCCAGTTACGTTGTGACGTTTGGTACACACAAAGCACTCCTACGGTGTCAGTGAGTTACATGATCTCATGGTCATAGGAACTTATACTTGACATGCAGAAAACTATAGCGATAACTGACACGATCAAAAGCTATGTTAACGTTTGGGTCTCGTCCATCACATCATTCTCCTAATGATGTGATCCCGTTATCAAATGACAACTCATGTCTATGACCTGGAAACCGCGGTCATCTTTGATCAACGATCTAGTCCTGTAGAGGCTCACTAGGGACACAAAGTCTGTCTATTCATCCACACGCGTATCTGAGTTTCCAATCAATACAATTATAGCATGGATGATAAACGATTATCATGAACAAGGAAATATAATAATAACTCTTTTATTATTGCCTCTAGGGCATATTTCCAACATCCGTTTGGGGTGCACTTTGGACCTAGTTGCTGTACATTATATCTAGTTTGTGTTCAAGTCCTTTGCCATGCTTTTTGGGTGCTGTAGATTAATTATTTTGAGCTCCAAAGATGCTATGTTGCTGTAATTTTCAGCTTTCGCTCAAATCTTGTTTCGGGCATAACTTTTAGCCCGTAACTCCGATTTCAGCGAATCTTATATCAAACTTGGGTGATTTTCTGTGTAGAGTAATAATATCAGGTTGTTATCTTGTTTTGAGGTGTTTTGCTTGAGTGATGTTTTACGTGCTCCATGTGCATCCCTAGTGCATCCATCATGCATTCATGTTTTTCGAGTGCGCATTGCATCGTGTTGATTGGTGCTTGGTGTGTTTGTCTTGTTTAGAGCCGGAAGTTGAGCACGAGTTTTCCAACGAGGTTGAGCACGAGGTTTCCAACGAGTTTGAGCACGAGGACCCTTCTTTTGATCCGAACGTCTTCTCTTCAGGCAAGATGACCGAACCCCGATAACTTTACTATCTTTGCCTATTGCTAGTAGTCTCGATCTATAGTTTTGCCTCGATGCCCATGTTCTTCTTGTCAGCCTCCTACTTGTAACCAATTGCCATGTTTAACCAACCCTACCTATGCAAACCGTTGCTTGGCTAAGTACGCTTCGCTCAGCCCTTCTTATAGCGTTGTTAGTTGCAGGTGAAGTGAAGATGCTTGCTCCATGTTGAAGTTTGGTTGGGTTATATCACACTATCTAAATGCTTTAATTGAAATCACCTATATATTGGCAAGGGTGGAAGGCTAAGCCTTTTGCTTGGTGATTTGTTCCACTCATGCCGTTAGGATCCGTATAAGCCGGTTTTATGTTCCTTGATATTGCGTTCCTAACACGGTTGGGGTGTATGGGACCCCCTCGATAAACCGCTAAGTGCTAAGTCTTTTCCAGCAAATCCCAACCTTGGTACTATTTGCCTAAACAACTAAAAACCTTTCCGAGGGAGTAATTAACCCGAGGCTTAATTAATTCAACCCCCTGGGCCAGTGCTCGACTTGAGTGTTGGTCCAACCTAGAGCCACTTGCGGATACCACCCGGTTCGCTGGGATCTTCGGTATCTGTACGTACTGCTCATCCGGACGTGTCCTGAGACCTAGATACGCGCGGCTACTATCAGGGTGTCGACACGCCGGGAGGATTTGCTGGATTAGCCTTACCTTAGCTCGGTATATCTTGAGCACGGGATTCCGAGGATACTCGGGTCTTCCCACTTTGGAGTTGCGACTCCGCGGATCGTGGGCTTGTAATGGGTCAAGTTGGAACACCCCTGCAGGGTTTGAACTTTCGAAAGCCGTGCCCGCGGTTATGTGGCAGATGGGAGCTTGTTAATTCCGGTTGTAGATAACTTGACACAATGTTACTAATACACTATCAGCGTGTGTTCCGTGACTGTCAATTTCCGAATAGGGATTCGGGAGTTGAACACGGAGGGGTTATGCTTGTGAGCTTGTAGCTAGGATCACTTCGTGATCACTTCTCGCCGATGCCTTCTCTTCTCGCTCTCACTTGCGTAAGATAGATGCTAGTTGCTGCTGCAGACTTGTTCTTTCTTCAGCCTTTCTCTCACCTAAAGGCTTAAATAGTTCTGTTACCCGGGAACGGGATTGCTGAGTCCTCTGTGGCTCACAGTTACTTCACACACCAGATGCAGGTCCAGCTGTGAGCTATCCAGGTGATGGCACCGAGCTGGATTGGGAGTACGACGAGGAGCGTAGTCGTTACTACGTGCGCTACCCGGACGATCAGTAGTGGAGTCTCTTACTAGGATTCGATCCGCCTGTGGTTGTTTTTTTTATCTGAGTTTGGTACTTTGACATTTGGCTTTGCCCTTAGAGGGTTGTAGTGCTCTTAATGTATGATGTTTGAGACTTGTACTGTTATTCTGTGACGTGGCGATTGTAAGCCAACTATTTTCAGTTTACTATCCCTCTTTACATGAGTTGTGCAAAGATTACCAAACTTGAGATCATTCTAGGATGGACTTATGCCTTTAAGTCGTGCCTCGACACGTAGGAGGTATAATTCCATCCTGGGCATTACAAGTTGGTATTCAGAGCCTTCTCCGACCTAGGAGCCCCCACTGGTTGATCGAACCGTTGACGGTTGAGTCTAGGCACACACTGAAAACTTTTTGAGTCCTATATTATATCGGAGAGTAGGATTTCTTTGCTTCTCATCCCCTTTCTCTCTGGTGAGGACTCCTGACGTCTACTCTTGTCTCTCCTATCTTCAAAATTTGCACAAATTTTTTTTTTAGGAATCCCGCGAGTATTCTGGGATTGTTTTGATGTTCTTGTGACAAGGATATTGTTCCCGGTGCCTCCTGTTACCGAGGAGTTGAGCTTCGGGGTATCATTGTAACAAGCATATCGCGACAGTACTAAATACTTAAGACGGCCGACATCGAAAATCTCCCCTATACGGCCAGTGGCAAGATAACCCCGACATCACCCAGTACTGGGGAGGTAGTTCGGGAGTATTGCCATAGCTTGTTATAGTGGATGCTTTTCGAAGGTCCGAGGTACACAGTTTCCGAGAAAGACTGGTTATGTGTTGAAGGATGGATACACCTGGATGTAGGTTAGAGTTGATTGCGCGGTGCTTCCCGTGTATCCCCAACACCTGATTGCATAACTGGAATCTTTCGGAAAACTATAGGTGGGTTTTATCCAGTAGATCGTAGGCATTCTTCCAACGAATGCAGGTTAGTGAGTTCGGGGTTCGACATTGAGTGAAGGAGTTATATGACCGAGGTTACTATCAGGAGTTGCATCTTAAAGGGTCCTTGGCTATGCTGATCCGGGGATTGCAAAACCTTTTCGTAACGCGTTCATATGCTTTCAGCACAAAAATGTTAGAACGAAACTCCTCTCTTGTGTTTGTTCATTTCCGTACCTTGTTGTTTTTATTATTTTATCCTTTTGATCCCTATGTGGCTTCTCGTGAAGACTGATGTTATCAATTAACTAAGAAATTCATTCGTTCCTCTTGTTCGGATGATTTCATTCGTTCTTATTGTTCGAATGATTATTGTGAAGACTTGTTGCAATTCATTCCATTGATTCAGCTTATTCCTTTTGTCAATCAATTGCTGATTCGTGGTCATCTCTTACAGGATGGCTCCGAAAAGGGTTCCGAATGCCAACCCAGAGGGTGAAGAGGTTCCAGAACGTCCTCCTTCCCCTCCTCCTCCTCCGCCTGAGGCTTGGAGAGCAATTATGCAGACTACTGCTCAGAACACTCAGTTGATGATGCAGATGATGCAGATGATGCAAGCTAATCAAGCTAATCAAGCTAATCAGGGCGTTCCAATGAACCAAGGCAACTTCTTCCAGCAGCACCATGCTACCCTCAACCAGTTCTTGGCCAACAATCCTAAAGCTTTCAGTTACTGTGTCGACCCTCTTGATGCTGAAGATTGGCTGACCGATATCAAGAAGCATTTTGAGTGCAGTAACGTGAAAGAAGATGACTATGTGAAGTTTGCAGCCTTCCAACTGAAAGATCAAGCAGCTGACTGGTGGCAGCAGTACAAAGACTCAAGGCCGGGTCAAGTGATCTCATGGGAGAATTTCTGCAAGGATTTCCGCTCGCATCACATTCCTACAAGTGTTATCGAGGGTATGCGTGAGCAATTCCGCAACCTCAAGCAGGGCTCCATGACAGTCTATCAGTATAATGTCAAGTTCCAAAACCTCGCTCGCTATGCAAAGCAAGACATTCCTGATGCAAAGAGCAAAATATATCAGTTCCGTGGAGGTCTCAAAGATGAACTTCAGCTTGCTCTCACTTTGTTCGAGCCAGACGAATTCGATAAGTTCTATAATATGGCTTTGAAACAAGAAGCAGCTCAGCTTAAGATGGAGGCTTCTAAGAAGAGAATTCGAGATGCTGTTCACTCTACCTCATCGTCTCAGTTGGCTGCGAAACAACAGAAATTCTGGCTTCCTCCTCCTCCAATGATTCGAGCTCCATTCAACAACTCCAGCAACTTGAACAACTCCAACAACAAGAACTCTAGTGGTCGTGGTTTCTCCCACCCACCCAACCCAAGCAACCAGTCGAAGAAGCAGTTTCAGTCTCAAGGCTCCAAGTCCAGTGGCTCTCAGTTCCGTCCTCTCTCAGAAGTGACTTGCAACAAATGCACTCAGAAAGGTCACTATGCAAACAGATGTCCGAATCCGAAGCGTCTTCCTCCGCCTCCTCCTGTCGGTACCGCTATGGTCAAGCATGATCCAAAGGCTGCCAGGGTCAATCTGATGAATGCAGCACAAGCAGAGGCTTCTTCTGATGTCATTCTGGGTAACCTTCCAGTGAACTCTATACCTGCTAAAGTGTTATTTGATTCGGGTGCATCATGCTCTTTCATGTCTCAACCATTTGCATCCAAGTATAATGTTGACATCAAAAGCTTGCCAAGGGAGTTATCAGTTATTTCTCCGGGGAGACGAATGCATTCCAGCATATATGCTCCGGATGTTTCTATTCGCATCGGCGATTATCGATTTTTGGCTTCTCCGGTGATTCTTGGTCATTCTGACATCGACCTCATTCTCGGAATGGATTGGCTTTCTCAGCACGATGCTCACATTGATTGCGCTCAAAAGGAAGTCAAGTTGACTCATTCTGATGAAGATGTGATTATCTTCGCCTCCAGGGATAATACTATTCGGCTTTTCTCTCTTAATGATAAGGGTGAAATTAATGCCATAGAGCAAATTCCAGTGGTGAATGAATATCAAGACGTCTTTCCAGAAGAACTTCCAGGCATGCCTCCACACCGTCAGGTGGAGTTTGTCATTGAACTCGAGCCGGGCACCGAACCTGTTTGTCGGCGTCCATACAAGCTCTCTTCAGATGAATTGAAGGAGTTGAAGAGACAGTTGGATGAACAGGAGCGTATGGGTCTCATACGGCCTAGTACATCTCCGTGGGGCTGTGGTGTCTTATTTATCAAGAAGAAAGATGGCACGGAGCGTCTCTGTGTTGACTACCGGCCACTGAACTAGAAGACGATTAAGAACAAGTATCCGCTCCCCAACATCAACGAACTCTTTGAGCAGCTCAAAGGAGCTAAAGTATTCTCTAAGCTTGACCTCCGAATGGGCTACCATCAAATTCGCATTCGCGAGGAAGACTTTCCCAAGACGGCCTTCAGAACGAGCTACGGTTCATATGAGTATACCGTCATGTCCTTCGGTCTCGCCAATGCTCCTCCTACCTTTTCAAGGATGATGCATTACATCTTCAACCCCTATACTGGCGAGTTTGTGCTTGTGTATCTGGATGATATTCTGGTGTTTTCCAAGAATGAAGAAGATCACGAAAAGCACTTGCGTCTGGTTCTTGATCGACTCCGAGAGCATAAATTCTATGCCAAGTTCTCAAAGTGCGAGTTTTGGCTCGATAAGGGTTTGTACCTGGGCCACATCATCTCAGCTGACGGTATTGCGGTTAATCCCGAGAAAGTTGAAGCAATTGTCAACTGGGAAGCTCCTCAGAACGTCAAGCAGCTCCGCAGTTTTCTGGGTCTTGCCAGCTATTGCAGAAGGTTTGTGGAGAACTTCTCCAAGATTGCCAAGCCTCTTTCCAACCTCCTTCAGAAGAATGTCAAATACTTTTGGTCTCCCGAATGTGAAGTGGCATTCAAAACCCTCAAAGAGAAGCTTGTCTCAGCTCCAGTTCTGATTCCTCCAGGTGAATCCAAGCCCTATGAAGTGTTCTGTGACGCTTCTCTTCAAGGCCTTGGTGGTGTGCTTATGCAAGAGAAGAGAATCGTGGCATACACTTCACGTCAGCTAAAGCCAGCTGAGAAGAACTATCCCACACATGATCTCGAGCTAGCAGCTGTGGTACATGCTCTGATTACGTGGAGACATCTGTTGTTGGGCAGAAAGGTCGACATCTTCACTGATCACAAGAGCTTGAAGTACATCTTCACACAGCCGCATCTGAACCTCCGCCAGACTCGTTGGGTCGAGATGATCCAAGAGTACAACCCCAGCATTGAGTACACTCCAGGCAAGGCAAATGTGATTGCAGATGCTTTGAGCAGAAAGGCATATTGCAACAGCCTTCTTATCAAGCCACACCAGCCTGAGCTTTGTGAAGCTTTCAGGAAGCTCAACCTTCAGGTTGTTCCGCAGGGTTTTCTTGCAAATCTCCAAATTGCTCCTACCTTGGAAGATCAAGTCCGTGAGGCCCAGCTCAGTGATACCATGGTGAAGAAGGTGAAACATGGGATTGCAAAGGGCACTACAAAATATAAGTGCTTCCGTGTTGATGAGAGAGATACCTTGTTCTTCGAGGACAGACTCGTTGTTCCCAAAGGTGATCTCAGGAAGCTCATAATGGAAGAAGCTCATGACTCTCTCCTTTCCATTCATCCTGGCAGTTCCAAGATGTATCAAGACCTCAAGCAATCTTACTGGTGGACACGCATGAAAAGGGAAATTGCCCAATTCGTGAACGAATGTGATGTATGCAGAAGAGTGAAAGCAGAACATCAACGTCCAGCCGGTCTTCTCCAACCTCTTCCTATTCCTGAGTGGAAGTTCGACCACATTGAAATGGACTTCGTCACTGGCTTTCCTAAATCCAAGCGAGGCAATGATGCTATCTTTGTGGTGATTGACAAGCTTACCAAAGTTGCTCACTTTCTTCCAGTCAAAGAATCAATCAATGCAGCTCAACTTGCAGAGCTGTACACTTCCAGAATTGTGTCCCTACATGGCATTCCTCAAGTGATATCCTCAGATCGTGGCAGCTTGTTCACATCAAGGTTCTGGGACTCCTGATACAGGGTGGAACCCTAATCAGCGGATCTTTCACGTTTGGAGGTTGGCACACGATGAACACGGGGAAAACACAAGGGGAAGACGGGGAAAACACAAGAGAGAACGCTCAAATCAACACGGAAGCAATCACACAAGTGCTAGATTCGCGATACAAGGTCGAGGTACATGATCCACAGTCAACAACGGTGATACAGATAGTCTTCTCCCGGAGGAGGTCTTGGAATCCCGTGGGATCTTCCCGTTAGGGGTCTTGAATCCAGAGGTGGATCTTCTCCGTAGAGGCGCACCGGTCTCGTGGGAGAAATCCACACAAGTGTCAAATGAGCTAAACCACAGCTAAGTCTAAAGGAGGGAGGTCCACAGTATTTATATTACACACGCGGTCGCCGTCGTAGCGGACGTCCGGAGGTTACCGGACGTCCGGTGGTTCCGGAGGGACCGGACGTCCGGTAATCCTCGGATTTCCGCTATTTAGCTTCTGTTGCCGAAGTCACGGACGTCCGGTGGCTTCCGGTCGTCCGGTCGTCTGGGAGAGGCCGGACGTCCGGTGCCTTCCGGTCGTCCGGTGCCTGGGAGTCGCCGGTCGTCCGGTGCCTGTAGCATCTTCAGCATTCCTTCTTCTTGTCTCGAGCACTTGTCGGGCCTGTCCTCTTGAGCATCATGTAGAGCTGTCCCGCGGCCTTCGTCCAAGTACCTGAGTATGCATAGAGTCTCTGAAGAAGGTAGAGGCCGTACCTCAAGTGAATCCGAAAGATGTAAAGAGAGGAGCGAGGTCACCTCGGTCTCAAAAGCTCTTGCACGTGCTCTAGTCATGGGTCCTTTGGGCACTTGGTGAGGCGATGAAGGGTCCATGGTGATGGCCCTAGGATACACCGTATCACCTATTCCATATCACCCATGGGAAGACATAAGCATGGATTTCATACTTGGCTTGCCTAGGACTCAAAATGGCAAAGATTCAGTGCTTGTCGTGGTAGATAGGTTCTCCAAAATGGCTCATTTCATTCCTTGTAACAAGATCGACGATGCTTCACATGTTGCAACTCTCTTTTGCAGGGAGATACTTCGTCTACACGGCGTGCCCAAAACGATCGTCTCCGACCGGGACGTCAAGTTCCTGAGTTACTTTTGGAAAACACTATGTGCCAAGCTCGGAATCAAGCTTCTATTTTCTTCGGCGTACCATCCACAAACGGACGGCCAGACGGAGGTGACGAACCGCACGCTATCCACTCTTCTTCGTGTGTTGATCAAGAGGAACATCCGGGAATGGGAGCATTGCTTACCAATCGCCGAGTTCGCCTACAACCGCGCAAGACACTCCACAACCGGCAAGTCCCCCTTCGAGATCGTCTACGGCTTCAATCCGTTGTCGCCTTTGGACATCCTACCTCTTCCTCTCCAAGAGCGCACGAATATGGACGCAAGTGCAAGGGCAACTTATCTCAAGAAGGTGCACGAAGACACAAGGGCGATGATCGAGCGACAAGTCCACCGTCGCGCCACCAAGTTCAACGTCAACAAGGCACCGATGGTGTTCCAACCGGGAGATCTTGTTTGGCTTCACCTTCGCAAGGACCGCTTCCCACTCGAGCGCAAGTCCAAGCTTCTACCTCGCGCCGACGGACCCTTCAAGGTGCTAGCACGCTACAACGACAACGCCTACAAGATCGACATCCCACGAGACAAGTACTCCGTGAGCGATACTTTCAACATCAAGGACCTCTCTCCTTTCCATGGTGATGACGATTTCGATCCGAGGTCGAATCTTTCCCAAGGGAGGGGAGATGATACGGTGTATCCTAGGGCCATCCCCATGGACCCTCCTTCACCCCCTCAAGTGCCGCAAGGACCGATGACACGTGCTCGTGCTAGAGCTTTCGAGACCGAGGTGATGTCACTCCTAGCCCTATTTCCTTATGAACCTTGCGAGACATGGTTGCTACCTCAAACGGATGTGCTTTGCCTGATCAGGTGTGAAGGAGGCCGCTTCGGAGAAGAGCTTGAAGATGGACAAGTCCCCAAGGCCACGGACGAGCTGAGGCATCGAGAAGGGCAGAAGGGAGCTCCAGGCCCCGGACATCCGGCCTCATGGCCCGGACATCCGGCACCTGGGCCATCAACTACAGAAGACCAGCAGCAGCCGAAGCTACAGGGCCCGGACATCCGGCCAGGGCCCGGACATCCGGCCAAGCATGGCCCGGACATCCGGCCCCGAGCCCGGAAATCCGGCGCCTCTGTCCAGAGAGCACCCGAGACCAGACCGCTCCAGCCCGGACATCCGGCTCCTCGCCCCGGACGTCCGGCACCCCTCGAAGACCCGGACATCCGGGCCGCCGCCCGGACATCCGGCCCCTGATCTGCCTGCGTGCAGCCCCCTGGGCCGAGGCCCATGTACCCGTTCGCCCGTAGACTATATATACTCCTCTCCTCATTCCGTTTAGGGTTAGCTGTGGTTTAGCTCATTTGACACTTGTGTGGATTTCTCCCACGAGACGGTGCGCCTCTACGGAGAAGATCCACTTCGGATTCAGGACCTCCTTCATCGGAGAAGATCCCCCGGGATATCAAGACCTCCTCCGGGAGAAGACTATCTGTATCACCGTTGTTGACCTTGGATCATGGATCTCAACCTTGTATCGCGAATCTAGCATTTGTGTGATTGCTTTCGTGTTGATTGAGTGTTTTCCTCTTGTGTTTCCCCCATCTTTCCCTTGTGATTCCCCGTGTTCATCGTGTGCCAACCTCCAAACGTGAAAGATCCGCTGATTAGGGTTCCACCCTGTATCATATGGTATCTAGAGCAAAGGTTTCTCACGATTTTGGAGCCACACACTTCGTTTTCTAGCCTGTTTTTGTCGTGTTCTTCCCAATTTCGAAAAATTCCCCACAAAAAGAGCCCCAAAAATTTTCTGTGATCTGTTGATTTGGCAAGATTTTGTTGAATTTGTTCCATGGATTTGCTGTGCCACGGGTGGATCTAGCTTTTCCTCCACCTTTCCCCAAATTTCATCCGAAAAATCCGCCGAATTTTTGCCCCGAAACAACCGTTGCATCGTGTTCTTGCTGGCTCGGGCACCCCGGACATCCGGCCCGTGCCCCGGACATCCGGCCCGGCCCGGACATCCGGCCTTTGGCCCGGACATCCGGCCTCCCGCAGCCATTTCCCCAACCCCTCCGCCATTTTCGTTCGGTGCTCCACCATTTCTTCCGCATACCACCACCTTTTTCCGCATCCACCATCGCTTACCCGCTTCGAGTTTGGAAAATTTGTCTCCATTTGCCGTGGATACTTGAGTTGTGGTTTCACCGTTTCCTTGGATGTTTAGGCTACCTTGGGACGGCAAGACTTCGACGACACCACCGCTCAACTTCGGCAAGGACGGTAACATCGACGACACTTCGATCATTCTATCTTACAATTGCATTGTCACCCTATGAACCATCTTTGCGTAGCTTTCCCATTGAGACTAGCCATTTGAGTATTGCCGGGCCACGACACTTGTGCACATTAGTGATAGTCATAGATATTGCATACCACATCATTGTGAGTAACATCACATCATCTTGGTATCTTGCATATCCCCGTGTGCCACAAGAGTGCTCCGCATACACAATAGCTACCTTGATACGTGAAGCATACATATGTGCACAAAGAAAGAGCTCCAAAGCTTTTAAGCAAAAGAGCCAATCCAAGCAAAGAAACAATAGCATCATACGCCTTGCATCCAAAGAGATCATACATAGCAACATCATCTTGTGCTGAAGCATCGGCACATCATACACTCATAGCATACTTGTGATAGATAGTCGTTACGTTTTGCCCATATAGGTCGTGCACAAGTACGTATCCGCCTATTAAGCAATCGGTTAGCGTCTCTCTAGTGTTGTGCAACACGAGCATTTTCCGTGGTTTACCACATTTTTTTCGCTCATCCTTGGTTGCACAACCACATTTATCTATCCGTGCGTGTGTTCCGTGTGCTACTCTTTGCTAGTGATCTACTTGTTGCATGAGCAAATTTGTGAACCATTTTCAACATCTTTGAGTCATTTTGACGATTGCATTGAATTTGTGCCACATCCTAACCGAGCTCCTCTCAAAGCTTTACTTGTGTAGGTGTGAGAATCGACACGAAGTGATACCAATAGTGCTATTTCCGGGTTACATTGTTGAGTGATCATTGATCCATTTTCAACCTCGGTTAAGGTACATTGATATTGTCTTCTTCTTTCTCCCACTCACATACTTGCTTGTGATGATGGATAGGCCAAGTTCATCTACCAACCCGATCTTCGACGACCCTCAAGAAGCGAACAACTACGTCACCAAACTACATCTATTCGGTGTCCAACGAGCTCTACATCAAGAGAGTGAAGCTATGCGAGAGTACATTGGTCAAGTCGCCGAGGACGCGCGACAATTCCAACAAAGCACCAAGGAGCAAATCGACCTCATCAACACCAACATGTCTACTCAATACAATGAGCTACGGACATTGATCATCAACCGACGTTCTTCCTCAACATCATCTCATCGACGAAGCCGCTCAAGTCGACATACCGACTCAACGCAAGACTCAAGTACACCTACGTCAAACACTCTTCGTCAAGCCGCACGTCAAGCTCGACATGAACATCGGCAACCTCTACATGACAAGAGTTCCCAAGAGCTATTCGACGAACAAGAAAATCGACGTCGTCACAACCAAGCTACACTTGAGCAAGCACAAGAACGGCAACGACTACGCCAACATCAACAAGAGCGAGCTCGTCAATATCAAGAAGAACAAGATGCCGAGGCTAACCGCCAAGCACAACAACGTCGTGACGCTCAAGCTATGGAGGCGCAACGTGCTTTACAAGATGCACACCGCAATGTGGCCGCCCGTAATCGACACACTCGTCAAGAAGAGGATTTTCTTCGAGATGAGATGCAAGAAAGGCGCCATCAAGCAAGAATGCAAGACGAAGCTCCTCCTCAAGCGCGACATGAGCAACAATATCAACAAGAACATCAACTCCAACAAGAACGTCTACATCCTCAAGAGCAACACGATACGGCAAACCGCCAAAATCGAGATCATCCTCCCAATAGGCAAGGACACAATGATGAGCATCGCTATGGCAAGCTCAAGTTCACCATGCCAAAGTTTTCCGGAAGCATTGACCCCGAAGACTACCTCTCATGGGCATTGAAAGTTGACAAGATCTTTCGCCTTCACAACTTCGATGAAGAGAAGAAGATCGCTATGGCATCACTTGAGTTCCAAGACTATGTTCTCATTTGGTGGGAGCAAATCATAGAGAGAAGAGAAGCCAAAGGCGAACCTCCTATCACCACTTGGGCTCAAATGAAGGAAGTGATGAGAGCACGCTTCGTGCCTACACACTACAACCGCGACTTGTTCAAGAAGCTACAACTCCTCAAGCAAGGTACCAAGTCCGTTGAAGAGTACTACAAGGAGATGGAGATTGCTATGATAAGAGCAAACATCACGGAAGATGAAGAGCAAACAATGGCGAGATTCTTGAATGGACTCAACTACTCCATTAAGAAGATTGCGGACTTCCAACCATACAACAATCTCCTCGAGCTAGTACACCAAGCAACCAAAGCGGAGCGACAAGTTCAAGAGGACTACAAGTACTCCAAGTTCAACTCCAAGAACTTCGGCTCCTACAACCAAGCTTCAACGACTTCGGATATCCCTCCTACCTCTACCAAGCCATCTACAAACTTAGGCGACAAGCCAAGATACAAGAATGAGACTACATCGAGTCATCCACCTTCTACCAACAACTTCAAGCCAAGAGCTACATCATCTACAACTCCAAATGAAGAGAACCCAAAGACAAGTTCCATCAAATGTTTCACATGTGGTGGCCGTGGACACAAGTCCTTCGAGTGCACCAACAAGAGAACAATGATCTTCCACGACGACGGCACATATGACTCGATGAGCGACGACGAAGTGGACGCCATCAAGCACTTGGCCATCCACCGGCGTATCAATGAAGAAGAAGATCGTCAAGTATTTTGCGACAATGACTCAAGCCCCAACCTAGTTGATACGGTGTATCCTAGGGCCATCACCATGGACCCTCCTTCACCCCCTCAAGTGCCTCAAGGACCGATGACACGTGCTCGTGCTAGAGCTTTTGAGACCGAGGTGACGTCACTCCTAGCCCAACTCCCTTATGAATCTTGCGAGACATGGTTGCTACCTCAAGCGAGTGTGCTTTGTGTGCTCAGGTGTGAAGGAGACCACTTCGGAGAAGAGCTTGAAGATGGACAAGTCCCCAAGGCCACGGACGAGCTGATGCATCGAGAAGGGCAGAAGAGAGCTCCAGGACCCGGACATCCGGCCCCCTGGCCCGGACATCCGGCCCCTGGGCAGTCACCTACAGAAGGCCAACAGCAGCCGAGGCTACAGGGCCCGGACATCCGGCCAGGGCCCGGACATCCGGCCAGGCACGGCCCGGACATCCGGCCCCGCGCCCGGAAATCCGGCGCCTCTGTCCAGAGAGCACCCGAGGCGCGTCCTCCCCCAGCCGGACATCCGGGCCCCCGCCCCGGACATCCGGCGACCCATGAAGCCCCGGACATCCGGGCCGTAGCCCGGACATCCGGCCCCTGATCTGCCTGCGTGCAGCCCCTGGGCCGAGGCCCATGTACCCATTCGCCCCGTAGACTATATATACTCCTCTCCTCTTTCCGTTGAGGGTTAGCTGTGGTTTTAGCTCATTTGACACTTGTGTGGATTTCTCCCACGAGACCGGTGCGCCTCTACGGAGAAGATCCACCTCTGGATTCAAGACCCCTAACGGGAAGATCCCACGGGATTCCAAGACCTCCTCCGGGAGAAGACTATCTGTATCACCGTTGTTGACTTTGGATCATGTATCTCGACCTTGTATCGCGAATCTAGCACTTGTGTGATTGCTTCCGTGTTGATTTGAGTGTTCTCTCTTGTGTTTTCCCCATCTTTCTCCGTGTTTTCCCCGTGTTCATCGTGTGCCAACCTCCAAACGTGAAAGATCCGCTGATTAGGGTTCCACCCTACATCACTTCCCGTTGTCCGTTTCGCGTTCCGGAGCTCCCTCTCGTGTCCGTGGCGTCCCGTAGGCTACTTTGTTGTTCGGGCGTGTAACGTTACCGGTTTGGCGCGAGACTTGTCGTGTGTTGTTGTTTTGGTGTGTGTTTCCCGCCTGTCAAATCTCGCCGCGTTTCGAGTCCGTTTGCTCCTCCAACAGTTGTTTTCGTGGGCTCAAAGTGCCTCCACTTTGAGGCCCAAAACACCCCCTCCAACAGCCCACCATCCACTCCTAACCACTTCTATCATCTAGGCCATCAAAATCTGATCCGGTGGCCGAAAACCGCGCTCCATTTGGAGTCTCCTAGCTCCTTGTGCCTATATAAACGTCTCCCACGTCCATTTTTTCGGACGAAACCTAGCCCCTCCTCTCTCCGCGCCGCGCCGGACACATCCGACCGGGCCGGACATGTCCGCCGCCGCGCAGCCACCTCACCCCGCCCAATAGGGACGCGCCACCTCACCACCGCCGCCACGTGGCCGCTCCCCATTGGGCGCGCCACCTCGCCTCCTCCCAGCCTCCCCTGCCGCGGCCGAAGCCCAGATCGGGCCCGCCCCGGGCCGCGACCGGGCCCGGCTCCCGCCGTCCGCCGCCCGGCTCCTCAGCGTGTCCGCCGCCGCACTCCTCACCACCGCCGCCGCCGGCCTCCGGTGAGCTCCGCCGGACCTCCCGCCGCCGTCCGACGCGCCGCCTCCACCTCTCCTCGCTCCGGCCGGCGCGCCCCGCCACCCTCCGCGTCGCGTGCTCGCCGCCGGCCCGCCAGGCCACCGGCCCCGCCTCTTCCGCCGGACTGCGCCCTCGCCGGCGAGCTAGGCGAGCCGCCGCGCGGGCTCGACCACCGCCGCCGCCGCGGATCCTTCGGGTCCCGACCCGCTTCGACCGGATCCGGCGCCCGGAGCCCGCTAGCCGCGCCCGATCCGCTTCCGGGGCCCGATCCGCGAGCCCCGACCCGATCCGCGTCAGATCCGGGTTGACTACTCCGTTGACCAAGGTTGCTCCGTTTTTCCTTAAGTCCCTGAGATCTAGTTGTCTGATGCAGTTTTCCAACGGGCATAACTTTTTGTGTGTAACTCCGTTTCGCGCGTGTAGCATGTCCAGATGTTCGTGGAGATGCCCTCTACGTTTTACCTGTTGTAGTCATGCATGTTAGAGGTCATCTAGGGGCGTGTTTTGCTGTTACAAGAGTGCATGATGATATAAACTGCTGTTATGTGTTATTTTGTGCCACCTTTGACATGTGATATCTTCTAGCTCGTTTGTCCAAACGATGCAAATGTCATGTCCACGTGTTCGTCTTGTCACGAACTACGTGTTGCTTGTGATAGGTTGCATGGTAGATGTATTGTTTCCTTGTTATCGTCGTTGCAAGATGCCATGTTCATATGTTGTGTTTTTACTTGTTATGAAATGCCATGTTGTTGAGCTCGTTGTAATCGGTGTGTTCACCACATTGATGCATGCTTGTGTGTTTCGGGATCACCTTCATATGTATTTTGATGAGGTGCTTACCCTTTGCCATGTTTAGTTCCGAGGTGTCTTAAACATGCTCTTTTTGTTGCTATGATGATGTTGCTGTTTTAGGACTTAGTGAAATTTCACTAAGTCTGAAATCTGTAACGTTCCGATGCCATGTTCGTGTGATGTTGTAGGACAAAGCATGATAGTTTTGGGGTGGATTTTGATTGTTCCATGAAGTATATATTGTTGTCTTTCCATCCATGTCCTCACATGTCCATTTGAGGTGCTGTAGCATGCTTATCTTTTGCTCCAAACTTTCAATAAAATTCTGCTGCCAGAATTTTATTTCAAAGTTCATTATGTCCAAGGTCATTGCTAATGATCCGTGACTCCGTTTGGGGTGCACTTTGGACCTAGTTGCTGTACATTATATCTAGTTTATGTTCAAGTCCTTTGCCATGCTTTTTGGGTGCTGTAGATTAATTATTTTGTGCTTCCAAGATGCCATGTTGCTGTAATGTGCAGTTTTCGCTCAAATCTTGTTTCGGGCATAACTTTTAGCCCGTAACTCCGATTTCAGCGATCTTTATATCAAACTTGGGTGTTTTTCTGTGTAGATTAATAATATCAGGTTCTTATCTTGTTTTGAGGTGTTTTGCTTGAGTGATGTTTTCCGTGCTCCATGTGCTTCACTAGTGCATCCATCATGCATACATGTTTTTCGAGTGCGCATTGCATCGTGTTGATTGGTGCTTGGTGTGTTTGTCTTGTTTAGACCCGGAAGTTGAGCACGAGTTTTCCAACGAGGTTGAGCACGAGGTTTCCAACGAGTTTGAGCAAGAGGACCCTTCTTTTGATCCGAACTTCTTCTCTTCAGGCAAGATGACCGAACCCCGATAACATTACTATCTTTGTCTATTGCTAGTAGTCTCGATCTATAGTTTTGCCTCGATGCCCATGTTCTTCTTGTCAGCCTCCTACTTGTAACCAATTGCCATGTTTAACCACCCTACCTATGCAAACCGTTGCTTGGCTAAGTACGCTTCGCTCAGCCCTTCTTATAGCGTTGCTAGTTGCAGGTGAAGTGAAGATGTTTGCTCCATGTTGAAGTTTGGTTGGGTTATATCACACTATATAAATGCTTTAATTGAAATCACCTATATATTGGCAAGGGTGGAAGGCTAAGCCTTTTGCTTGGTGTTTTGTTCCACTCATGCCGTTAGGATCCGTATAAGCCGGTTTTATGTTCCTTGATTATGCGTTCCTAACACGGTTGGGGTGTATGGGACCCCCTCGATAAACCGCTAAGTGCTAAGTCTTTTCCAGCAAATCCCAACATTGGTACTATTTGCCTAATAACAAACTAAACATGCATAGGGAGTAATTAACCCTCTTTCTTAATCAACAACCCCGGGCCAGTGCTCCACATGAGTGTTGGTCCGAAACGGGGGTCCTGCGGGGCCACCTCGAGGAAACTCAAGGTTTGGTAAAAACCCGTAGCATCACCCATCCGGTCGTGTCCTGAGACCTAGATACGCGCGGCTACGATCAGGGTGTCGACACGCCGGGAGGATTTGCTGGATTAGCCTTACCTTAGCTCGGTATATCTTGAGCACGGGATTCCGAGGATACTCGGGTCTTCCCACTTTGGAGTTGCGACTCCGCGGATCGTGGGCTTGTAATGGGTCAAGTTGGAACACCCCTGCAGGGTTTTGAACTTTCGAAAGCCGTCCCCGCGGTTATGTGGCAGATGGGAGCTTGTTAATTCCGGTTGTAGATAACTTGACACAATGATGCTAATACACTACCAGCGTGTGTTCCGGGACTGTCAATTTCCGAATAGGGATTCGGGAGTTGAACACGGAGGGGTTATGTTTGTGAGCTTCTAGCTAGGATCACTTCGTGATCACTTCTCGCGTTGCCTTCTCTTCTCGCTCTCACTTGCGTAAGATAGATGCTAGTTGCTGCTGCAGACTTGTTCTTTCTTCAGCCTTTCCCTCACCTAAAGGCTTTGATAGTTCTGTTACCCGGGAACGGGATTGCTGAGTCCTCTGTGGCTCACAGTTACTTCACACACCAGATGCAGGTCCAGCTGTGAGCTATCCAGGTGTTGGTACCGAGCTGGATTGGGAGTACGACGAGGAGCGTAGTCGTTACTACGTGCGCTACCCGGACGATCAGTAGTGGAGTCTCTTACTAGGATTCGATCCGCCTATGGTTGCTTTATTTATCTGAGTTTGGTACTTTGACATTTGGCTTTTGCCCTTAGAGGGTTGTAGTGATCTTATTGTATGATGTTTGAGACTTGTACTGTTATTTTGTGACGTGGCGATTGTAAGCCAACTATTTTCAGTTTACTATCCCCCTTTTACATGAGTTGTGCAAAGATTACCAAACTTGAGATCATTCTAGGATGGACTTATGCCTTTAAGTCGTGCCTCGACACGTAGGAGGTATAATTCCATCCTGGGCATTACACCCTGGCCGCCGCCCCCCCCCTTGGCCGCCCATTCTGGCCTTGGCCGCCGCCCCCTAGGGGGAACCCTAGGGGCGCCCCCTCCCCTCTCTCCCCCCTATATAAAGAGAGGCAGAGGGAGGGCAGCAACACAAGTTCGTGCCTCGGCGCTGCCCTCTCTCTCCCACGAATATCTTCGTCTAGTTTGCAGTGCTTGGCGAAGCCCTGCTGGAATTCCTCCACCACCATCTCCACCACGCCGTCGTGCTGCTGGCTTTCTCCGTCAACTTCTCCTTCCCCCTTGCTGGATCAAGAAGGAGGAGACGTCCCCGAGCTGCACGTGTGTTGAACGCGGAGGCACCGTCCGTTCGGTGCTGGGATCTTCGTCGATTTGAATCGCGGCGAGTACGACTCCATCAACCGCGTTCTTGAACGCTTCCGCTTAGCGATCTACAAGGGTATGTGGATCCGACTCTTCCCTCGTAGATGCATCTCCTAGATTGATCTTGGTGAGCGTAGGAAAATTTTTGTTTCCCATGCAACGTTCCCCAACAGTGGCATCATGAGCTAGGTTCTTGCGTAGATGTTTTCACGAGTAGAACACAAAGGGGTTTGTGGGCGTTGATGTTTAGATTGCTTCCCTCCTTGGTCTTTCTTGATTCAGCGGCATTATGGGATGAAGCGGCCCGGACCAACTTTACATGTCCACGTACATGAGACCGGTTCCATCGACAGACATGCGACTTTTGTTGCATAAGATGGCTGGCGGGTGTCTGTCTCTCCTATCTTAGTTGAATCGGATTCGACGAAGGCGGTCCTTGTAGAAGGTTAAATAGCAACTTAAATATCACCGTTGTGGCTTTGCGTAGGTAAGAAGCGTTCTTGCTAGATACCCATAGCAGCCACGTAAAACATGCAACAACAAATTAGAGGACGTCTAACTTGTTTTTGCAGGGTATGTATGTGGTATGATATGGCCAAAGACATGATGAGATATATTTGATGTATGAGATGATCATGTTGTAATAGTTAATATCGACTTGCATGTCGATGTATACGGCAACCGGCAGGAGCCATAGGGTTGTCTTTAATTTTTGTATGACCTGCGTGTCAATCATTAAGCGCTATGTAATGCTTTACTTTATCGCTAAACGGTAGCAATAGTAGTAAGAGCATGGTGGGCGCGCGACAACCCCGATGGCGACACGATGATGGAGATCATGATGATGGGGATCATGGTGTTACGCCGGTGACGATGGAGATCATGCCGGTGCTTTGGAGATGGAGATCAAAAGCACGAGTTGATGGCCATATCATGTCACTTATGATTTGCATGTGATGTTAATCCTTTTATGCATCTTATTTTGCTTAGGACGAGGTAGCATTATAAGATGATCCCTCACTAAAATTTCAAGATAAAATTGTGTTCCCCCCGAGTGTGCGCCGTTGCGAAGGTTCGTCGTTTCGAAGCACCACGTGATGATCGGGTGTGATAGACTCTACGTTCGCATACAACGGGTGCAAGCCAGTTTTGCACATGCAGAACACTCGGGTTAGACTTGACGGGCCTAGCATGTACAGACATGGCCTCGGAACACGGAAGACCGAAAGGTCGAGCATGAGTCATATAGTAGATATGATCAACATGAAGATGTTCACCATTGACACCACCTCATCTCACGTGATGATCGGACTTGGGTTGGTGGATTTGGATCATGTCACGCTCGGATGACCAGAGGGATGTCAATTTGAGTGGGAGTTATAAGTAATTTGATTAGTTAAAACTCACTTATCATGAACAATAGTCTAAGATGTCTTTGCAAATCTTTTGTTGTAGATGGCTCCCGCAGTAGCTCCCCTGAATTTTAATGCGTTCCTAGAGAAAACTAAGCTGAAAGATGATGGGAGCAACTTTGTGGACTGGCTCCGCAATCTGAGGATCATCCTCACAGCTGCCCAAAAGGTTTATGTCCTAAATGCACCGCTAGGTGAACCCCCCGCTCCGGCCTCTGTGGACGTTATGAACGCCTGGCAGTCGCGTGCAGATGACTACTCAGTAGTGCAGTGTGCCATGTTGTATAGCTTGGAAGGAGGACTTCAAAGACGTTTTGAACGTCATGGAGCATATGAGATGTTCCAGGAGTTGAAGTTCATCTTTGAGAAGAATGCCAAGATCGAGAGGTATGAGACCACCGATAAATTCTTTGCTTGCAAGATGGAGGAGAATTCGTCTGTCAGTGAGCACTTACTGAAGATGTCTGGGTACTATACCCGCATAGCTGATCTGGGACTTGTGTTCCCGGAGGAGGCTATCATTGACAGAATTCTCCAGTCACTCCCACCTAGCTACAAGAGCTTCGTGCAGCAGTATAACATGCAAGGGATGAACAAATCCATCGCCGAGCTGTTTGCGATGCTGAAAGTCGCTGAGGCAGACATCCAGAAGGAGTATCAAGTGTTGATGGTCAATAAAACCACCAGTTTCAAGAAGAATGGCAAGGGCAAGAAGGGTAACTCTAAGAAGGGTGGCAAGGCAGTTGCTCATCCAGTGAAGAAACCCAAGGCTGGGCCCAAGCCAGAGACTGAGTGTTTCTATTGCAAGGGGAACGGCCACTGGAAGCGGAACTGCCCCAAGTATCTGGCAGACAAGAAGGGGGACAACAACAACAACAAGCAAGGTATATGTGATATACATGTTATTGATGTGTACCTTACCAACTCTCGTTGTAGTGCCTGGGTATTTGATACCGGTTCGGTTGCTCACATTTGCAACTCTAAACAGGAACTGCGGAATAAACGGAGGCTGGCGAAGGACGAAGTGACGATGCGCGTGGGAAATGGTTCCAAGGTTGATGTGATCGCCGTCGGCACGCTCGCTCTTTGATTACCATCGGGATTAGTTATGAACCTGAATAATTGTTATTTAGTGCCTGCGTTAAGCATGAACATTATATCTGGATCTTGTTTATTGCGAGACGGTTACTCATTTAAGTCAGAGAATAATGGTTGTTCTATTTATATGAGTAATATCTTTTATGGTCATGCACCCGAAGTTAGGGGTTTATTCTTATTGAATCTCGATAGTGATGATACACATGTTCATAACATTGATGCCAAAAGATGTAGAGTTGATAATGATAATACCACTTTCTTGTGGCACTGCCGTCTGGGTCATATCGGCGTAAAACGCATGAGGAAGCTCCATGCTGATGGGCTTTTGGAGTCTCTTGATTTTGAATCACTTGACACGTGCGAGCCGTGCCTCATGGGCAAGATGACAAGGACCCCGTTTTCAGGGACAATGGAACGGGCAAGTGACTACATACTGATGTGTGCGGTCCGATGAGTGTAACGGCGCGCGGTGGATATCGTTATTTTCTCACCTTCACTGACGACTTAAGTAGATATGGGTATATTTACTTGATGAAGCATAAGTCTGAAACTTTTGAAAAGTTCAAGCAATTTCAGAGTGAAGTAGAAAATCATCGTAACAAGAAGATCAAGTTCCTACGATCTGATCGAGGGGGAGAATATCTGAGTTATGAGTTTGGTGATCACTTAAGAAAATGTGGAATTGTTTCACAGTTGACGCCACCTGGAACACCACAGCGTAATGGTGTGTCCGAACGTCGTAATCGAACCCTATTAGATATGGTACGTTCTATGATGTCTCTTGCCGATTTGCCACTATCGTTTTGGGGATATGCGTTAGAGACAGCTGCATTCACTTTAAATAGGGCTCCATCTAAGTCCGTTGAGACAACACCGTATGAACTGTGGTTTGGTAAGAAACCTAAGTTGTCTTTTCTTAAGGTTTGGGGTTGCGATGCTTATGTCAAAAGGCTTCAGCCAGAAAAGCTCGAACCCAAAGCGGACAAATGTGTCTTCATAGGATACCCAAAAGAAACAGTTGGGTACACCTTCTATCTCAGATCCGAGGGCAAAGTGTTTGTCGCTAAGAACGGGTCCTTTCTCGAGAAAGAGTTTCTCTCGAAAGAATTGAGTGGGAGGAAGGTAGAACTTGATGAGGTTATTGAACCTCTGCTTCAACATCAGAGTAGCGCAGCACAGAAAGATGTTTTTGTGGAGCCTGCAGAGGTTGAAGAGGAAGCCAATGATGATGATCAAGGAGCTTCTGATCAAGTTACTACCGAACCTCGTAGGTCGACAAGGGTACGCACTGCACCTGAGTGGTATGGTAACCCTGTCTTGGAGGTCATGTTGTTAGACAACGGTGAACCTACGAGCTATGGAGAAGCGATGGTGGGCCCGGATTCCGACAAATGGTTAGAGGCCATGAAATCCGAGATGGGATCCATGTATGAAAACAAAGTATGGACTTTGGAAGTATTACCTGAAGGACGGAAGGCCATTCAGAATAAATGGATTTTTAAGAGGAAGACGGACGCTGACGGTAATGTCACCGTGTATAAAGCTCGACTTGTGGCAAAGGGTTTTTCACAAGTTCAAGGGATTGACTACGATGAGACTTTCTCACCCGTAGCGATGCTTAAATCCGTCCGAATCATGTTAGCAATAGCTGCATATTTCGATTATGAAATTTGGCAGATGGATGTCAAAACGGCGTTCCTTAACGGTTTTCTTAAGGAAGAATTGTATATGATACAACCGGAAGGTTTTGTCGATCCAGAGAATGCTGACAAAGTTTGCAAACTCCAGCGTTCCATTTATGGACTGGTGCAAGCATCTCGGAGTTGGAATCTTCGCTTTGATGAGGTGATCAAAGCGTTTGGGTTTGTACAAGTTTACGGAGAAGCTTGTATTTACAAGAAAGTGAGTGGGAGCTCTATAGCGTTTCTAATATTATATGTGGATGACATATTGCTGATTGGAAACAATATAGAACTTTTGGATAGCGTGAAGGGGTATTTGAACAAGAGTTTTTCGATGAAGGACCTCGGTGAAGCTGCTTTCATATTGGGCATCAAGATCTATAGAGATAGATCGAGACGCTTGATAGGACTTTCACAAAGTACATACCTTGATAAAGTTTTGAAGAAGTTCAAAATGGATCAATCCAAGATGGGGTTCTTGCCGGTATTGCAAGGTACAAAGTTGAGTAAGACTCAATGCCCAGTGACTGCGGAAGATAGAGAAAAGATGAGTGTCATCCCCTATGCTTCAGCCATAGGCTCTATCATGTATGCAATGCTGTGCACAAGACCAGATGTCAGCCTTGCCATAAGTATGGCCGGAAGGTTTCAAAGTAATCCTGGTATGGATCACTGGACAGCGGTCAAGAATATCCTAAAGTACCTGAAAAGGACTAAGGAAATGTTTCTCGTTTATGGAGGTGATCAAGAGCTCGTCGTAAAGGGTTACGTCGATGCAAGCTTTGACACTGATCCGGATGACTCTAAGTCTCAAACCGGGTACGTATATATTCTCAACGGGGGAGCGGTAAGCTGGTGCAGTTCCAAGCAAAGCGTGGTAGCCGATTCTACATGCGAAGCGGAGTACATAGCTGCCTCGGAGGCGGCAAAGGAAGGTGTCTGGATGAAGGAGTTCATAACAGATCTTGGAGTTGTGCCTAGTGCATTGAACCCAATGACTCTGTTTTGTGACAACACTGGTGCCATTGCTCTAGCCAAGGAACCAAGGTTTCACAAGAGGACCAGACACATAAAGCGACGCTTCAATTCCATCCGCGATTCAGTCAAGGAGGAGGACATAAGCATTTGCAAAGTACACACGGATTTGAATGTTGCAGATCCGTTGACTAAGCCTCTTCCACGGGCTAAGCATGATCAACACCAAGACTCTATGGGTGTTAGATTCATTACCTTGTAATGCTAGATTATTGACTCTAGTGCAAGTGGGAGACTGTTGGAAATATACCCTAGAGGCAATAATAAAAGAGTTATTATTATTTCCTTGTTCATGATAATCGTTTATTATCCATGCTATAATTGTATTGATTGGAAACTTAAATACATGTGTGGATAAATAGACAAACTTTGTGTCCCTAGTAAGCCTCTTTAGGACTAGCTCGTTGATCAAAGATGACCGCGGTTTCCAGGTCATAGACATGAGTTGTCATTTGATAACGGGATCACATCATTAGGAGAATGATGTGATGGACGAGACCCAAACATTAAACATAGCTTTTGATCGTATCAGTTATCGCTATAGTTTTCTGCATGTCAAGTATAAGTTCCTATGACCATGAGATCATGTAACTCACTGACACCGTAGGAGTGCCTTGTGTGTGCCAAACATCACAACGTAACTGGGTGACTATAAAGGTACTCTACAGGTATCTCCGAAGGTGTCTGTTGAGTTGACATGGATCGAGACTGGGATTTGTCACTCCGTGTGACGGAGAGGTATCTCCGGGCCCACTCGGTAATACGTCATCTCAATGAGCTCAAAGTGACTAAGAAGTTAGTCACGGGATTATGTATTACGGAACGAGTAAAGAGACTTGCCGGTAACGAGATTGAACTAGGTATAGAGATACCGACGATCGAATCTCGGGCAAGTAACATACCGACGAGACAAAGGGAACTGTATACGGGATTGCCTGAATCCTTGACATCGTGGTTCATCCGATGAGATCATCGAGGAACGTGTGGGAACCAATATGGGTATCCAGATCCCGCTATTGGTTATTGACCTGGGAGTGTCTCGGTCATGTCTGCATAGTTTCCGAACCCGCAGGGTCTACACACTTAAGGTTCGGTGACGCTAGGGTTGTTAGTGAGAACAGTGCATGGTAACCGAAGTTTGTTCGGAGTCCCGGATGAGATCCCGGACGTGATGAGGGTCTCCGGAATGGTCCGGGGACGAAGATTGATATATGGGATGAGAGTGAACAGAGTCCGGAATTGTTCCGGGGAACATCGGGAAGGAATCGGAGAACCGAAAGGTGTTTCGGGGGCCACGGTAAAGGTTACGGGCCCTATGGGCCATAAGTGGGGAAACACAACAGCCCACACAGGGGCTGTGCGCCCCCCCTAGGCCCCTCCACCTGCGCCTAAGGGGGCTGGGCCCCCCTAGGGCAGCCGCACCCCCTAGGCTTGGGGGGCAAGGCGCCTGGGGGGGGAAACCCTAGCCCTGGCCGCCGCCCCCCCCTTGGCCGCCCCATCTGGCCTTGGCCGCCGCCCCCTAGGGGGAACCCTAGGGGCGCCCCCTCCCCTCTCTCCCCCCTATATAAAGAGAGGCAGAGGGAGGGCAGCAACACAAGTTCGTGCCTCGGCGCTGCCCTCTCTCTCCCATGAATATCTTCGTCTAGTTTGCAGTGCTTGGCGAAGCCCTGCTGGAATTCCTCCACCACCATCTCCACCACGCCGTCGTGCTGCTGGGTTTCTCCGTCAACTTCTCCTTCCCCCTTGCTGGATCAAGAAGGAGGAGACGTCCCCGAGCTGCACGTGTGTTGAACGCGGAGGCACCGTCCGTTCGGTGCTGGGATCTTCGGCGATTTGAATCGCGGCGAGTACGACTCCATCAACCGCGTTCTTGAACGCTTCCACTTAGCGATCTACAAGGGTATGTGGATCCGACTCTTCCCTCGTAGATGCATCTCCTATATTGATCTTGGTGAGCGTAGGAAAATTTTTGTTTCCCATGCAACGTTCCCCAACAGATACTACATTTGCGAGTCCATCCGCCACACGACCTGTGAGCGGGGCTACTCTGAAGCACAATTTAAAGTGCGTAAGCAATTAATAATATTCACAATTTTATTTCATTACCATCATTTGAAGTGCGTAAGCAATTAATTAATAATATTCACAATTTTATAGCATCATTTCATGTATTGACCCCCTTCTTCAAATTAGATGTTTCGGATGCGGGATGAACTCCTAGCACCGGATCGTCTGCGAGCAATTCAAGAGGAATTGGCGGCATTCTTCCTTGAACACGTGATCGCGCCAGACGGAGAATACTATGTGGACCATGCGTCCATCGTATAGGAGATTATATTTGTAAGAGATAATTATTGTATATATGTACCCGGTAGTGTCGGATAGATATAAAAGAACTTGTTGTTCGACCAATCTCTCGGAGAAGGAGAGGTGGTCGATATTACTTCTCTCTGTATGCATATATATGTTGATTACGATCTTCTGTTTCCTTCGTTTGCTTACTAGCTAGCTAGCTAGCGTGTCTACTCTTCTCTATACGTATGTGTAGTACGTAGCGTCGACCAAGCACGGACATAAGAGAGGACACTTCTCTCTATTAACTAGCTAGCTAACACAATATGAAACACCTAAATTAACCCCCC
>LR738712.1:621928827-621943208 GCA_902687465.1 Secale cereale | reverse complement strand
CCCCCCCCCCCCCCCCCCCCTCTCCCCTTTCAAAAAAACAAAAACCACAGCCACAGAAATGCTGACGCGTGGATGCCTTTTGGTCCCGGTTGGTGCCACCAACCGGGATTAAAGACCCTCCTGCCTGGGCTCCGCGAACAGGCCACGTGGAGACCCATCTGCCCCGGTTCTGGATTGAACCGGGACTAAAGGGCCAGGGCATTAGTACCGACACTTTAGTCCCGGTTCAAAAACCGGGGCTAAAGGCCCTAACGAACCGGGTCAGATGTCCCTTTATCTACTAGTGTATACACAAGATGGAAAACAAGTAAAAAGGTAAGAAGGGAGGAAGGAGGTTGCAATCCCTGGCGGCCGAAATTCAAATCATAAAGCCCAAAAAGAGGAGCATTAGCTTACTATGTACCTTGTTCCCCATTGTCGTCTCCTCCGTCGTCCTCGTCGGTGTTGAAGTAGACCACGTACCCAAATGAATTTTTCACCGGCATTAGCTTACTGTGTATCTTAATCTCACTCAAATAGCAGTCCAATTTCAATGCTGAAGTAGACGACGTACCCCAATGAATTTCTCACCGGCATACACAATGTTAGCACAAGCATGACAAAAACTCCAAAGTACGCCTGGCTTGCCTGATATTTTTATCAGCTTCATTCACATCAGGTCATCGACTCTCTTCAAGGTTGGTTGTATTGAACTATTCATCCCTCTATATGTATATACGAGACAAGAAAATCTCTTGTTCTTCATATCGAAGGTAGATTATTACAAAACAGCAGCAACAATCCACCAAAATTAGCGTGCAGATGGGTTCAAATTCCTTGCTAACAATAAGAATGCCGTGACAAAACTAATAAAAAAAGTAAAATTGCGCAACAAGAAATTACACGCTTGCGGAACTGAATCGGCTGCACGCCTGCAGTACTTGAAGTCCTGAACACACACGCACCTCCTTTTCTTTCCTTCAGAGTGCGAGCTGCACGAGGTCAACCTAGGGTTGTGCATTTTGAAACCGAACCGAAAAACCATACCGAAAATAAACCGAACCGAACCAATTTTATGGTTTATGGTTTTGGTATGGTATGGAATTTTCATACCGTTTTCAACTTTGGTTTTTATGGTATATACCGAAAAACCGAACGGTTAACCGAATAAACCGAAGTAAAAAATAAATTTATTTTTCTTGAGACAAACAACCATACAAGTTGTCATTTTTCTTGTACATTAGTCAAATTCACTACTAAGCATGTACATTTTTCTTGTAACATAGATTTTTTTCTCTTTAAAAGATGCTAAGCACGCCCATAATCATTAAGGGATGAATATATGCATGCATATATATTTATATATATAGTTATATACTATTTATGTAAAATAGTACTCCCTCCGTCCGAAAATACTTGTCATAAAAATGGACAAAAAAAGATGTATCTAGAACTAAAATACATCTAGATACATCTCTTTTTATTTATTTTGATGACAAATATATTTTCGGATGGAGGGAGTATGTGTTTTGATTGGTTTTGAGTCATAAATTTGTAAATTATTATTACGTCATTTTCAAATTCGCGTCAACTTTGGTTTTTATGGTATATACCGAAACCATACTGAAATAATTTGGTATATACCGAAACCGAACCGTATTTTCATTTCATACCGTATTTACCGAAGTATTAATACCATACAAACCGAAAAACCGTATAAACCGAACCATGTAATCCGAATAAACCAAACGCACAAAGTGAGGTCAACCCCAGCCACGTTTGAGCACTGGCCCCGCTCTTGATTAGTTGCCGCAGTGCCAAGCATCACTACAAGAAAATTAAGATACTGTGACGAAAGTCCGCATGACGATGGTTGACAACGTCATGAAAATATCTAATGTGTGATGTTTTGGAGGCAGCGTCACTGATTATTGTAAATGAGTGACGGTTGATGTCACTGAATTGCGTAAGCCACTGAGTGCCATCTGACAGACAATTTCTATAACATTTTGGTAATTTCCATGATGAACCTACTATAATCACCGATTATTACAAATGTGTGACGCTCATTTTTTTCATCGTGAAACTACTAGCAGTGGGACCCCCATAGAAGCTTCACGGCTTATTGAGCAATAGGACCCATGTGTCAATGCTGCTAGTTGGACCCTGGCATATTTTTTTCATAGGTTATTGATTGTTATTTTTAAATAGTTTGGGTTGCTTGCCACATATGTCATGTGGTAAGTGATGCATTTTTTTCAACATAATATTAGTGATGTCGCGAGCCCGAATATGGCGTGCTTTTATGTTGTTCCATCTCAAGAAAGGGAATAATGAGAGAACTCAAGATACATGATAAATTGTATATGTGGTACATATTTGTTTTTGCGAAATGTATACGTGGTACATGCCTTTTGTTTTTATTTTGTCAAGATTAAACATATGGTACGTGGTACATGTTTTTTTTATCAGAGTATATACATGGTACAGGGTACGTGTCTTTTAAAATAAATATCAGGTGATTAAATTATACACGTACATGCCCCCCCCCTCCACAAAAAAAAATGATTATATACATACATGGTAGTGTCAAACCCACTATCTTTTTGTGTTAAAAATAATCAACTTTTTTTTACGTAAGCCTATCAAACCCACTAGTTGCACTAGAATCAATTTGCTCTACGGCACACAGAGAATGAAAACTGTGAGGTTTTTTTTAGCAAGAATGAAAACTTTAAGTTGCCTAGGCGGGGTTGGCAAAAAGAATTGGGAGCGAAGCCCATTTACCTATACACCGGCCGACCCTAATTTAGTTATCCGATCTCGTGTCATCCTTTTATTTCTCAACCTCGATCCAATCTTGCAATCTCCTCCGCCGCTCGTCTCCCAAGTTCCCACTCCCGTCCACCTCCGCCGCCCCCACCATCGACGCAACAACTCCCGCCACCGCCGGCATCCAGACCCAGAAGGAAGGCCCTGCGGCGGCGATAGTCGGGCCCGGAAGGACGAGCCCTCCGTGTGCCTGCTCTTCTCGACGTTCTCGGGTGGCACGTCCATGGTGTGATATCCGCTGCGGCCGTCGCATTTCCTCCCCGACACTGCGATCTCTAACGCGGCCGACCCCTCCACCACGGTGACGCACGCGTCACGACCTTAGTGGCCCTCCTCCAACATCCACTGCGGTGGGAGCAAAGGTGCGGCCCTGCCACGATGGACACCTCCTTCCTGCGCTCTCTACACCTCCCGGTGTCTGCTCCTCGTCGTCTGCCACCACGGTAAGCAAGGCCAACCTCCACGACGACTGGATCCGCCACCACCGTCACGAGGACGACCGTCCTCCACGGCCACCCCCTAGGCCCCTACCTGCCTAACCGCCGTCCAGGGGCTCCACCCGCGCATGGTCGGCAGATGCAGGGGTCACCGGCCACCTCAAAGACGACGAGCACTGTGAGATACCATTTTCTCCATCTATTTCCCCCTTTTTGTAGGATATCGAGTGGACTTTTGAAGTTTTGATCTAATGATGAACTAGGTGATGTGAAATTGGTGAACTAATTAGCTTACTAAGTTAATGAACACATAATTCATAATGCTAGAATTTTGTGATAATGCTAGAATTTTGTAAGGGTACCAGTCGTGAGGTGGATGATGATGGATAGTACATGCACTGAGCAGCAGCGGAGAACTATGAGCCATCGATGATCCAGCCGCCGTCATGTTTTTTCGTCTCTACATGTAAGCCCTATTCCCGGCACTTCTAGTTCGTCTTTGCCTCTGATTGACAGGATCCCGATCTAACATAATTCCTCTCTATGTAGGACGAACACTACAGCACTCCCTCCATCCAGATCCAACAGCACACAGTAGCTGCTACTCCATCTTCCTCCTCAACCATGTTGTTCCAAAATTTTGGATTGTAACAATCCACACCGTACACAGGTTTTCATTGTGTGTGCCAAAGTGCTACATAGGCAACAAGTTTGTTCCTTGTGAGATTAGACCCCTCACCAGCCAAGTCTGTCTTCCCACTGTAAATAAACCAAAATTGTTCTTACCCGCAAGTAATGGACCTACATGGTTTAATATATGCGTTGATACTTGTAATGTAGTTATAACTCTTAGTTGCATAGGCACGATATAGAAAGTCACTACTAGCCTTATAATCACAGCATGCCCTCTTCTTTTGATCTATTTACGAGTTTGTTGCAAATTCTAATCCTATGCCAGCTTTTGACAGGATGATATGCAAGTCATCTTTGATGAAGTCGCGGTGGACAAAGAAGGGTTACAACAACTTCAATTGCCTTCGAGAATTTATGAGAAGAGACGACCAAAAAATGTTCCTAGATTTGATGAAGACGAAAGCTATACAATTATGTTTTGGAACCATGACAATACTCACTTGTTAATGTAGTCCTTAGTGCCCATTAATGCTACTTGTTTCATCGGGTTTCTATGTAACTAGTGTTATTTCGGCTTATGTAGTATGTGAACTATGATTGTGATGTTCTGTGAAGTGTGTTGTGAAATAGGCAAGTTGTTTACAAATTAATTGCTTTCATATGAAGTGACAATATTATGTGTGGAAAATCAAAGATGAATTAAACGAGTATAATTTTTATTAAATAATTGGCGGAAAATGGATATTGCGCAACAAAGGCCCAATGAAACAATATTGTGCAACAAATTGCCCATGGCCTAGAAAATGGATATAAAATGTAAATTAACCAAATTATCGGGCTCGGCCCATTTAGAAATACAATGTGTATTGGGCCATAAAAAATCTAGTGACGTCGGACGTCACTGAAGGTTCCCTATTAAGTGACGTTTTGCGCACATGCCGTCACCAGGAGTAATCTGTGACGGGGATTCCGTGACGATGCTCGTGACGCGTGGAAAATGTCACGCAGGGGTATTTCGTGACGTTTATGGATGTTCCATGACATTTTTCAGCTCGTCATAGTAGGCCCTATCTCTTGTAGTGCATCTACGCCAACAAGTTGGGGAAACAAATGCAAATGTTACACCGAGTCAGAATCAACCATCCCACAATCGTAATAATAGAAAAAATAATAACCAAAATTTCACAGAAGAACTACAACTTGGCTCCCAGATCCATCTCAATAGCCCTTGATCTGGCTGCTGAGCTTCTCCTAGCCGCCTCAACATCACGTCATTACCAAACATGTACTCCCTCCGTTCGGAATTACTTGTCTCGAAAATGAATGTATCTAGAGCTAAAATACATCTAGATACATCCATTTTTGCGACAAGTAATTCCGAACGGAGGGAGTAGTGGATGCCTACTGGGACAAGGATTAAGAAATAACATGAGATGAAAAATACGATGGTTGTCAGTTCCATAAGACGATCCAAGGAATTTGACAAAACAGATCGGGAGCATCTTGTATAATCTAAAAAAAGCAACTAAAAATATGAGAAATGAATTGATAAAAATCAGCCATTGCTCACATTCATGCTTGTTGTTATAATGGGAGGCAAGGAATGGGGAGACCGGGAGAGGAAAGTAGCACATGGACGGCAAGCCTCCTCCACCGGCGAGTGGGGTTGCTTCACATCCGATCTCCACAACCGCCTCCTCCATAGGGATGAACTCCCGTGTTCACAAACGGGGTCCCCAACGGCCGCTGCCTCGCCGACCTTGACGACGAAGTAGTCCCTCCCTTCGATTCCATTCACCACGGAGGCAACACCCATCCCAGCGGACGGGTCCGTGGTGAAATCCCTACTAGATCATGGTCGCGCCTCCCCAAACCTCACCGCGGGACACATGAGAGGGGCGTCGTTGCCATGGGCAGGTGTGGACGGGGAACGGAGGAGGCGACATGGCAGCAACAACGCCTTGGCCGGGATTGGTGGCGATGGCGGCGGCGATCGAGCGAGAGGGAGGATGGCGGCGGCGAGCTAGTGGAAGGGTGGTGGCGGCAGTCCATCGGCCGCCGTGACGTGAGAGGAGAATGTGAACGGGGCCGTGATCTGGATGTATGGAGCGGTCGAGAGGAGGGGAAGTAGGCGACTGGGTTTGGGGGAGGTCAAACGAGAGTTTTTTTTCGTTCGGGAGGCAGAGCGACGAGGGCGGACGAAGGAAGGTGGGACGCGGTCGGTTGGCAGGAAAAGGAAAGCTACCTATTTTTGTAGGTAAGTAGAGGGAAAATCACATCAATATAAGAAAATATCCCATGAATGCTTGATTGATTGTGTTTTATTTTTTATATGGTAACTAATCTGATGGGTTTATGTGGGTAGTGAAGCGAAAAGGAAGGTGCGAGGGGAGACGAAAAAAACCAGCGAAATAAAAAGGACGAAAAAAATCCGTTGATACTATTCACCAACTCAGACATTAGGAGTAGAGATTTGGTATTGGCAAGAGGTAAACGACGGTGATGTATAGGTTAATTGTTTCCTTTATTTGAGATTGATTACCATCCGTGAGTTAAGCTGGGTACTTGATACGTCTCCAACGTATCTATAATTTTTTATTGTTCCATGCTATTATTTATGAAGTCTTGGATGTTTAATGGATTTTATCATTCACTTTTATATTATTTTTGGGACTAACCTACTAATCCAAAGGCCCAGTCCAGATTGCTGTTTTTTTGCCTATTTCAGGGTTTTGCAGAAAAAAATAGCAAAGGGAGTCCAAACGGAATGAAACCTTCGCGAGAGATATTTTTGGAGAAAATCACGCTCAGGAAGCTTGCGAACCACATTAGAGGATCGAGGAGCCGCCCTCGAGGGTGGGGGGCACGCCCCTTCCCAGGGCGCACCCCCTTGCCTCGAGGCCTCCTCGTGTGGCCCCCGGTGCCCTCATTCTTCCTATATAAGTACACGTACCCCAGAAACTCCATACACAGAGAGAAAACCCTAATTCCACCGACGTAGCTTTTGTTACCGTGGAGATCAGATCTTGGAGCCTGTTCTGGAGCTCCACCGGAGGGGGATCCATCACGGAGGCCTTCATCATCATCATCATCATCATCATCACCCTCACCATGAGTTGTGAGTAGTTTACCACAGACCTTCCGGCCCATAGCTAGTATCTAGATGGCTTCTTCTCTCTCTCCGGATCTCAATACAAAGTTCTCCTCGGTCTTCGAGGAGATCTATTTGATGTAATCTCTTTTTGCGGTGTGTTTGTCGAGATCCGATGAATTGTGAGTTTATGATCAAGGTTATCTATGAAAGATATTTGGTTCTTCTCTGAACTTTTTATGTGTTCTCATAATATCCTTGCAAGTCTCCTCGAATTATTGGTTTGGTTTGGCCTACTAGATCTATAGTTCTTGCAATGGGAGAAGTGCTTGGCTTTGCGTTCAATCTTGCGGTGTCCTTCCACAGTGACAATAGGGGCAGCAAGACACGTATAGTATTGTTGCCATCGAGGATAAAAAGATGGGGTTTACATCATATTGCTTGAGTTTATCCCTCTACATCATGTCATCTTGCTTAAGGCGTTACTCTGTTCGTATGAACTCAATACACTAGATGCATGCTGGATAGCGGTCGATGTGTGGAGTAATAGTAGTAGATGCAGGCAGGAGTTGGTCTACTTGTCTCGGACGTGATGCTTATATACAATGATCATGCCTAGATGGTCTCATAATTATCCGCTTTTCTATCAATTGCCCGACAATAATTTGTTTACCCGCTGTAGAATATTGCTATCATGAGAGAAGCCACTAGAGAAAACTATGGCCCCTGGGTCTATTCTCAACATATGAATCTACATCAACTTTACTTTTACCTCTTTTATTTGCTGTTTTATTAAACCAAAAATACAAAAAATATAAACTATCATCTCTATCAGATCTCACTCTCGTAAGGGACCGTAAAGGGATTGACAACCCCTTATCGCGTTGGTTGCGAAGTTCTTATTTGTTTGCGCAGGTGCGAGGGACTCGCGCGTGGTCTCCTTCTGGATTGATACCTTGGTTCTCAAAAACTGAGGGAATTACTTACGCTACTGTGCTGCATCTCCCTTTCCTCTTCGAGGGAATACATCGCAAGCTCAAGAGGTAGCAAGAAGAATTTCTGGCGCCGTTGCCGAGGAGACTTACGCAAAAGTCATATACCAAGTACCTATCACAAACCCTTATCCTTCGCATTACATTTATTTGCCTCTCGTTTTCCTCCCCCCACTTCACCCTTGCCGTTTTATTTGCCCTTCTTCCGCCGTGTGTTTATCGTTCGCTTGCATCTTGTTCGCTTGTGTGTGTTGGATTGCTTGCTTGTCACTATGGCTTAGAAAAATACCAAATTGCGTGAATTCTCCAATACCAACAACAATGACTTTATTAGCACTCCGATTGCTCCTATTACCGATGCTGAATCTTGTGAGATAAATGCTGCTTTGTTGAATCTTGTCATGAAAGATCAATTCTCCGGCCTTCCTAGTGAAGATGCCGCTACCCATCTAAACAACTTTGTTGATTTGTGTGATATGCAAGAGAAAATGGATACGGATAACGATATTGTTAAATTGAAGTTATTTCCGTTTTCACTTAGAGATCGTGCTAAAACTTTGTTCTCCTCTTTGCCTAGAAATAGTATTGATTCATCGAATAAGTGCAAAGATGCTTTTATCTCTAAGTATTTTCCACTTGCTAAGATCATCTCTCTTAGAAACGATATTATGAATTTTAAGCAACTAGATCATGAGCATGTTGCACAAGCTTGGGAGAGAATGAAATTGATGATACGTAATTGCCCTACACATGGTTTGAATCTATGGATGATTATTCAGAACTTTTATGCTGGCTTGAATTTTGCTTCTAGAAATCTTTTAGATTCGGCCGCCGGAGGCACTTTCATGGAAACCACCTTAGGAGAAGCTACCAAACTCCTAGATAATATTATGGTTAATTATTCTCACTGGCACACCGAAAGATCTACTAGTAAAAAAGTGCATGCTATCGAAGAAATTAGTGTTTTGAGTGGAAAGATGGATGAACTTATGAAATTGTTTGCTGCTAAGAGTGCTTCTTCCGATCCTAATGATATGCCCTTGTCCACTTTGATTGAGAATAACAATGAATCTTTGGATATGGATTTTGTTGGTAGGAATAATTTTGGTAACATTGCTTATATAGGTAATTTTAATCCTAGGCCTTTTCCTAGTAATTCCACTAATAATTATGGTAATTCCTACAACAACTCTCACGGAAAGATGCCTTCTGAATTTGAAACTAGTGTTAAAGAGTTTATGGTCTCGCAAAAGAATATCAATGCTTTGCTTGAAGAGAAATTGCTTAAGGTTGATGAATTGGCTAGAAGTGTGGATATAATTACTCTTGATGTTGATTCTTTGAAACTTAGATCTATCCCACCTAAGCATGATATCAATGAGTCTCTCAAGGCCATGAGAATTTCCATTGATGAATGCAAAGAAAGAACCGCTAGAATGCGTGCTAAAAGAGAAGATTATATTAAATCGTGTTCTTCTAGTTATCATGAAAATAAAGATGAAGATCTCAAGGTTATTGATGTGTCTCCTGTTAGATCCTTGTTTTCTAGTATTATTCTTGATGAGAATAGGATTGGAGATGATTCCGCTTTAAGGTGTCCTGATGATTCAGAGTTTTTAGATCTTGATGCTAAAATTGCTAAAAGTGGGAATGAAGAGATTAAAACTTTGCATAGTGATGAACACACTACTTTGGATTTCAAGGGATTCAATTATGATAATTTCTCTTTGATTGATTGTATCTCCTTGTTGCAATCCGTGCTAAATTCTCTGCATGCTTATAGTCAAAATAAAGCTTTCACTAAACATATAGTTGATGCTTTGATGCAATCTTATGAAGAAAAACTTGAGTTGGAAGTTTCTATACCTAGAAATCTTTATGATGAGTGGGAACCAACTATAAAAATAAAAATAAAAGATCATGAATGCTATGCTTTGTGTGATTTGGGTGCTAGTGTCTCCACTATCCCAAAAAATTTGTGTGATTTGCTAGGGTTCCATGAGCTTGATGATTGTTCTTTAAATTTGCATCTTGCGGATTCCACTATTGAGAAACCTATGGGAAGAATTAATGATATTCTTATTGTTTCCAATAGGAATTATGTGCCCGTAGATTTCATTGTTCTTGATATAGATTGCAATCCTTCATGTCCTATTATTCTTGGTAGACCTTTCCTTAGAACGATTGGTGCAATTATTGATATGAAGGAAGGAAATATTAGATTCCAATTTCCATTAAGGAAAGGCATGGAACACTTTCCTAGAAATAAAATCAAATTACCATATGAATCTATCATGAGAGCCACTTATGGATTGCCTTCCAAGGATGACAATACCTAGATCTATCTTGTATCGTGCCTAGCTAGGGGCGTAAAACGATAGCGCTTGTTGGGAGGCAACCCAATTTTATGTTTTTTGTTGTTGTTGCTGTTAGGGAATAAATATTGCATCTAGACTCTGATTAGATGTGGTTTCATGTTTTGTTTAGTGTTTGTGCCAAGTAGAACCTTTGGGAAGTCTTGTGTGAAGTTTGTATGATCTTGCTGTGAAAAACAGAATCGTTAGCGCTTGCTAAAGTAGTCGTGGGATTTTACTGGAGCGTGCTTTTTAGTTGATTATTTTTGCTGCTGCTTGGTAGACAAATTGCAAAAATGTACCAATTTAGTTTGAAGTTTATGGAGTTCCAGAAGTAAGCGAACCCTGCAGATTACTACAGACTGTTCTGTGTTTGACAGATTCTGTTTTTCGTGTGTTATTTGCTTATTCCGATGCATCTATGAGTAATATTGGAGGATATGAACCATAGAGAAGTTGGAGTACAGTAGTTTTAACACCCATATAAACAAAGAATGAATTCATTTCTGTACCTTTGAGTAGTTGTTTGCTTTCTCATACTAACGGAGCTCACGAGAATTTTTGTCTAAGTTTTGTGTTGTGAAGTTTTCAAGTTAATTGCTTTGATGGACTATGGAATAAGGAGTAGCAAAGGCCTAAGCTTGGGGATGCCCATGGAACCCCAAGTAAATTCAAGATAATCAAAAGCCTAAGCTTGGGGATGCCCCGGGAAGGCATCCCCTCTTTCGTCTTCATCCATCGGTAACTATACTTGGAGCTATATTTTTATTCGCAACATGATATGAGTTTTGCTTGGAGCGTCTTGTAAATTTTGAGTCTTTGTTTGTTAGTTTGCCACAATCATCCTTGCTGGACACACCTATTTGAGAGAGTTAAATATGGCCTAGAAATTGTTAGGACACTCTATGTGCTTCACTTATATCTTTTGAGTTGAATAGTTTTTGCTCTAGTGCTTCACTTATATCTTTTAGAGCACGGTGGTGGTAATATTTTATAGAAATTTTTGAACTCTCATGCTTCACTTATATCTATTTGAGAGTGTCGGGGTTAGCTTCAATCCCCCTCTGTGACACAAAGAACCCGAGAAGCTTGCCGGAGGGGACTCCAAAGACGCACTTCTCGGGGTTCAACTTGAGCTGTATCTTGCGCAGGTTCTGAAATGTCTCTTCCAAATCTTGGACCAGGGTTTCCTTGCTCTTGCTCTTCACCACGATGTCATCCATGTAAGCCTCTACATTTCTGTGGATATGTGGCTCGAAAGCAGTGTGCACTACCCTTGCAAATGTTGATCCTGCATTCTTCAGTCCAAATGGCATGCGTATGAAGCAATAAGTGCCACATGGAGTGATAAATGCGGTCTTCTCTTCATCTTCTTTGGCCATAAAAATCTGATGGTAGCCTGAATATGCATCAAGAAAAGAGAGTAGCTCACATCCGGCAGTGGAGTCAATGATCTGGTCAATGCGCGGCAAAGGGAATGGATCCTTGGGACATGCTTTATTCACATCGGTGAAGTCTATACACAGTCTCCACTTCCCATTGGCCTTGCGCACGATGACTGGGTTTGCTAACCACGTCGGATGGATCACACCTCTAACCAGGCCTGCTGCCTCTAGCTTCTTGATCTCTTCGTTGATGAATTCTTGGCGCTCCACGGCTTGCTTCCTCACCTTCTGCTTGACGGGCCGCGCATGAGGACAAACAGCAAGCTTGTGCTCAATTACCTTCCTGGGAACACCGGGGATGTCAGATGGTTGCCATGCAAACACATCGACATTCGCCCGCAGGAAGGCAACGAGCGCGCTTTCCTATTTGCTGTCAAGATCAAAAATGATGGGCGTGCTGGACCATTTGAGGAGCCTGCGCGACTCCACGGGCGGCTCTGCTGCATTCACCTCGCGCACCCACTGCTTGAGCTGGCGGTGGGAGGTGTGCAGAGAGGCGCCACCGTCGACGCACAGGACCTCCGTGGCCTTCTGGAACTCCTGCTCGCTGTTATCCTCATCCTCCATGTCTTCGTCGTCGTCCTCTTCATCCTTGTCGCGGCCCCGGGGCGGTCGATCACCTTGCCGTTGCTTGGCCTTGCCGCGGCGTCCTCCCCGGCCGTTGAATGGCCGCTTCTTACTTGGTTCTCCACCACCACCTTGGGCCTTCTCCTTGTCGCGCCTCTCGTACTCAGCTTTCTGCTGCTCGACGAGGTACTCGACGCGCTTGCAGTTGGAGAGATCGTGGCCCTTGGTGCGGTGGATCTTACAGTATTGCTTGTCGGAGCCGTCCTGCTTGTCGGCTGCCGCTACAGGGGCTGGCTCCTTGCCGGAGCCGCCAGCCTGTGTTTGCTTGGCGGGAGCCTCCTTGCCGGACTTCTCGACGGCAAGCACTTCCTTCTTGTTCTTCTTTCTGTTATTCCGCCGCCGGCTCTTCTTTGCCGGAGCGGCATCGTCGCTGTCGCTTCCTCCTGCGCCAGCATCCTCCCCGGGGAGTCTCCTCCCCTCTTCTGCGCGTGGGCACTTATCAGCTAGAGCGTAGAGCTCGCTGACATCCCGAATCTTGGTCATGGCCATCTCTTCACGCATGCGGCGGTTACGCACGTTCTGGTGGAACGCGCTGATGACCGCGGCGGGGTGGACGTCGGGGATGTTGTGCTGCACTCGACTGAAGCGTTGGATGTACTTGCGCAGGGATTCTCCTTCCTTCTGGGCCAGAATGTGGAGATCACTCTCCTGGCCGTGGGGTTTGTGGCCGCCCGTGAAGGCGCCAACAAACTGGTGGCAAAGGTCTGCCCAAGAAGAAATGGAGCCTTCCGGCAAGTGCATAAGCCACGAACGGACGTTCGGCTTAAGCACGAGCGGGAAGTAGTTTGCCAAAATCTTCTCGTCGCGCCCCCCGGCAGCCTGCACCGCGATGGTGTAAATGCTGAGGAATTCCGAGGGATGCGTCTTGCCGTCGTACTTCTCCGGTACGTCGGGCTTGAAATTCTTCATGCTGGGCCACTGGACGCGCCGCAGCTCGCGGGTGAACGTAGGGCAACCTGTCGCGTACGGCAAGTCGCCTGGTTCACCGGGCGCGCGCGCGTCGACAGCGTTCCCAGCTCTCTGGTCTGATTGTCGCCGAGCTTCTCGGCGGCGCTCGATCATTGTTCGAGCGTCTTCTTGTCGCCGGTCGTCGAGGACCTGGCGCTGGTCCCGACGTGCCCGCGGATCCGACGACGCCGTGGAGCCGTCGTCGGCATTGTTCCGGCGGGGCGGCGTCTTCTGCTTCCGCGGCGGGGAGTGCACGGTTGTCGCACCCCCGGCGGTCTTGTCGCCGTCGGCCTTCGTCTTCTCAGCTTGCCGCGGCCGCGAGGTCGCCGGCTGCTGTGGAGAGTCGTTGTTGGCGAAGGCGATCAGGCTCTGGATGGTAGCCCTCCAGTCTTCGGCCTTGTCTGCCGCTGGAGGGAAGTCGAGGAGCAGTTGCGCCCTTGCGAGCGCTTCTGCTGGAGTGGAGGGGAGCGGGGGCGAGCGGCGCGAGGAGCGGGATATGCTCGGACTCCTAACGGCGTTAGAAGGAGCAGGGTCCCGCCCCGGCGACCGCGCTTTGCTCGTGCCAGGGCGATGGCCCGGAGCGTCCCGCGAGCCTCCGGTTTGCCCTTGTCCCAGCAAGCGGATACCACCTCCTGTGGTATGGCGCTGCTGGGTTGTCGTATGCTGAGATGGACGCGGCACGTCCACGGAGACCGAGGCTCGGTCGTCCGTCCTGTCCTTGGATTTGGTGGCGCCGCGAGTGTCCTCGCCGGCGACCACCCTTCCGACGGCGTCTCCCCCGCCCACCGTTGGTTCCGGTGGCGGCGGATGAGACGCAGACGGGCCTCCGACCTCCGAAGCCTTCTTCTTCGGGGCCATGGTGCTGTTGTTGATGAAGCTGACAAATTCGGAGAGGTTGATGAGGAATGCGCCCGCGTGAACGCCGGATCAGGTTGCGTACATCAGCGAAGCATTAGCACGCCGAAAGGCCATATACTTGTTTCCCTCTTCTTTTTCCTTGCCTCTTAAGCAGAAGGAATGTTCCTCGCACACAAGTTTGCCGG
>LR738712.1:621910384-621928651 GCA_902687465.1 Secale cereale | reverse complement strand
GAAGAGGAACCAAGCCCCGTTCAAGAAAGAGAAGCCTTACCGAGAAGCAAGCAATATATGAAAGCTAAGTTATTAGAATTTGACCAGTTCAAATTTTTAAATTTTAGTTGTCTTCCTTGAACAATCACACTTTGTATGGAAAACCTGGCGCGCCAAAGATGTCGGGGGCCATGCTAATCTTCTCTGTATCGTTCCAATTTTATCGGATGTGTATGTTGCACAATATGCCAAATAACACATGCAAATAGCAAAGAAAAGCATGCAAAAGGCAAATAGCGCAAAACACAAAAACTTTACTGATGCACGGGGTCTGCGCCCGGCTTTGTACAAAGGGTTACACGCAACAGCGGCAAAGCTTGTACAAAAGGTGGTTGCCGGAGCGGATCACGGCAACCGCGCCTTATGGGTGAAACTTGCGAAGATGCTCTATGTTCCAGGAGTTGCTCACCGGTAAGCCTTCTTCGGTCTCAAGGCGGACAGCGCCGGGCCTCGTGACTTGTCTCACCCGATAAGGGCCTTCCCACTTCGGCGTCAACTTGTTGGAACTCTTGGCGGACTGAACACGCCGAAGAACAAGGTCGCCTTCCTCGAGACTCCTGGCCTTGACCTTGCGGCTATGGTAGCGACGCAAGGCTTGCTGGTATCGAGCAGCTCGTACAGCAGCCTGGAGACGTTCCTCCTCGAGGAGCAATGCATCATCTTGCCGCATTTGCTCTTGCTCGAGCTCATCATAAGCGAGCACTCGAGGAGATCCGTATACGAGTTCCGTGGGGAGAACTGCCTCTGCTCCGTAGACTAGAGCAAAGGGTGTCTGTCCGGTGGCTCGACTTGGTGTCGTTCTGATTGACCAAAGAGCCGCCGGTAGTTCCTCTATCCAGTTTCTTCCGCACTTGCGTAGCCTGTCAAAGGTCCTTGTCTTGAGTCCGCGCAGCACTTCAGCATTTGCCCTCTCCGCTTGACCGTTGCTCCTCGGGTGAGCAACAGAAGCGAAACAGACCTTGGCGCCAAGGTCTTGGACGTACTGCATGAAGGTGCAACTAGTAAATTGTGTACCGTTGTCGGTGATGATCCTGTTAGGGATTCCGAAACGGCAAACAATCGACCTGAAGAACCTGACCGCTGACTGTGCTGTCACCTTTCTCACTGGCTCCACTTCTGGCCACTTTGTGAACTTGTCGATTGCAACGTACAAGTACTCAAAGCCCCCGACGGCTCGGGGGAAGGGGCCGAGGATATCGAGCCCCCAGACCGAGAAGGGCCAGGACAAAGGAATTGTTTGGAGAGCTTGAGCTGGCTGATGAATCTGCTTTGCATGGAACTGGCATGCTTCACACTTGGTTACTAGTGCAGTTGCATCTTGGAGGGCTTCTTGCCAGAAGAACCCTTGCCGGAAAGCTTTCCCGGCAAGCGCCCTTGCGCCAATGTGGTGGCCACATATGCCTCCGTGTATTTCTGCCAACAGCTTCTGTCCATCTTCCCTGGAGATGCACTTCAACCTGACACCATTGAGTCTTCTTCTGTACAGCTCGTTATCCACGAACTGGTACATACTTGACTGCCTGGTTATCTTCTCTATTTCTTCTGGGTCGTCGGGAAGTTCTCTAGTTTGCAGAAAACGGACGATCTGCTGTGCCCATGCCGGAGCTTGAGGCTCAACGGCAAGGACTAAAGGTATGAGGGCCGCTGCGGGGACCTCAGCTTCTGCGGTAAGAACCTCCGGTTCCGCCGGAGCTGTTGATCCCCCGGCAAGCTCGCCGGGGCGAGGCTTGTCGGGAACACCTGCTTCAAATGCACAGATCCTTGGATCTGCAGGAGCAGACTGTTCCTCAGCATTCTGATTGTTGATCTTGGGGACCTTGGCGGCGGTTTCAGGAAGATCCGCCGGCAAGTAATCGCCGGAGACCAACTTTCTTTTCTTGGACTGCCCAATTGATGGTGTAACGGATGGTTGAGTCAGCTTGAGCAAGAAGGTCCCTGGTTCCACAGGTAACTTCATCGATGCACACTTTGAAAGGCCATCTGCTATGTCATTCTGAGCTCTCGGGACGTGCTCCATCTGCAGACCTTCAAAGTGCTCTTCAAGCTTCCTCACTTCATCTACATAAGCTTCCATCAAAGGGCTCTGATAACTCTTATTAACTTGCCGGACCACCAACTGAGAATCTCCCCGCACAATCAGCGTTCTGATCCCAAGTTCGGCCGCAATCCTAAGGCCGGCGAGCAAACCTTCATATTCAGCAGTGTTGTTTGTCGCTTGCTCTCTTGGGAAGTGCATCTGGATAACATACTTGAGGTGCTCCCCGGTGGGCGCGATGAGTACCACGCCAGCGCCGGCGCCTTGCAGCGAGAAGGCACCATCAAAATACATTATCCATTCACTTGTCGCTTCTTGTACAGGTGCACTTGTTTCTTGGACTTCCTCATCGGGCGTTGGGGTCCACTCAGCTATGAATTCTGCCAAAGCTCGGCTCTGTATGGTTGAAGTACTTTCAAACTTGAGTCCAAAGCTCGACAGCTCCAGTGCCCACTCAACGATCCTGCCTGTTGCTTCTGGATTGTGCAATATCCTCTTCAGCGGAAAGCGAGTGACCACTGTTATCTCATGTGCCTGGAAGTAATGGCGCAGCTTTCTCGAGGCCATGAGGAGGCCGAAAAGCAACTTTTGCACACCAGAGTATCTTGATCTAGCCCCCTGGAGAAGGGAACTTACGAAATACACTGGGCGCTGCACCATCTTCCTCCGCACTTCTTCCTGTTCCTGCGCAGAGTTGTCCTTGTCGGGGACAGAGCTTGCCGGAGCAGCCCCCTGCTTGTCGCTGGATTCGCTTGCCGGTGGTGCAGACTCCTCGTCGGCCTCCCTCTCCGCTACTAACGCAGCACTAACCGCCTGGTTGGTTGCTGCTAGGTATAGCAACAACTTTTCCTGTGGTCTAGGTGCGACAAGTATTGGAGTGGAGGATAGGTACCGTTTCAAATCTTGCAGCGCTGCCTCCACTTCCGGAGTCCACTTCATGGGACCTGCCTTCTTCAGGATTTTGAAGAAAGGTAGGGCGCGTTCCGCAGACTTCGAAATGAACCTACTGAGGGCAGCCACACAACCTGCAAGCCTTCTGACATCCTTGACGCACTTCGGGGCCTCGATCTGCTCAATGGCCTTAATCTTGTCGGGGTTAGCTTCAATCCCCCTCTGTGACACAAAGAACCCGAGAAGCTTGCCGGAGGGGACTCCAAAGACGCACTTCTCGGGGTTCAACTTGAGCTGTATCTTGCGCAGGTTCTGAAATGTCTCTTCCAAATCTTGGACCAGGGTTTCCTTGCTCTTGCTCTTCACCACGATGTCATCCATGTAAGCCTCTACATTTCTGTGGATCTGTGGCTCGAAAGCAGTGTGCACTACCCTTGCAAATGTTGATCCTGCATTCTTCAGTCCAAATGGCATGCGTATGAAGCAATAAGTGCCACATGGAGTGGTAAATGCGGTCTTCTCTTCATCTTCTTTGGCCATAAAAATCTGATGGTAGCCTGAATATGCATCAAGAAAAGAGAGTAGCTCACAGCCGGCAGTGGAGTCAACGATCTGGTCAATGCGCGGAAAAGGGAATGGATCCTTGGGACATGCTTTATTCACATCGGTGAAGTCTATACACAGTCTCCACTTCCCATTGGCCTTGCGCACGACGACTGGGTTTGCTAACCACGTCGGATGGATCACACCTCTAACCAGGCCTGCTGCCTCTAGCTTCTTGATCTCTTCGTTGATGAATTCTTGGCGCTCCACGGCTTGCTTCCTCACCTTCTGCTTGACGGGCCGCGCATGAGGACAAACAGCAAGCTTGTGCTCAATTACCTTCCTGGGAACACCGGGGATGTCAGATGGTTGCCATGCAAATACATCGACATTCGCCCACAGGAAGGCAACGAGCGCGCTTTCCTATTTGCTGTCAAGCGTGGCACTGATGGTGAAGGTACCACCAGTGCCGTCCTCCTTGGCGGACACCTTCTTGGTTGCTGGAGGAGCGGCCATCCCTTTCTTACACTTGCCGGTGGAGCTCGATGGAACGTCCTCGACGGCAACGCAGCACTCCGAAGAGGTGCGGTTGCCGGAGTGGGCCCCAGAGCACTTGCCGGACTTGGTCTTCGTCTTCTTCCCCCCGGGAGCTTCAGCGGCAAGTGTGTCCTTCTCTGCCGCAGCTGCTGCATCACGGTAGATCTTGTCGGCGCAGACAAGCGCATCCTTCTTGTCGCCGTGGACAGTGATGACGCTTATCGGCCCCGGCATCTTGAGTACGTTGTAGGCGTGGTGGGAAGCTGCCATGAACTTGGCGAGGGCGGGACGGCCGAGTATTCCATTGTATGGCAATGGAATATCAGCGACGTCGAAAGTAATGCGCTCAGTCCTGAAGTTGAGCTCCCCGCCAAAGGTCACCGGCAGAGTGATTTTCCCCTTGAGCTTGCTCCTTCCCTGGTTGATTCCTTGGAAAGAACCGGTCTCTTCGAGCTCGCCATCTGGGATTTGGAGTTTCTTGATCACAACAGAGGAGATCAAGTTCAGCCCGGCCCCGCCGTCAACCAACATTTTGGTGACCTTGAGGTTGCGGATGGTGGGTGAGACCAGCATCGGCAAACACCCGACCGCGGTGGTGCGGTCAGGGTGATCCTCAAGATCAAAAATGATGGGCGTGCTGGACCATTTGAGGAGCCTGCGCGACTCCACGGGCGGCTCTGCTGCGTTCACCTCGCGCACCCACTGCTTGAGCTGGCGGTGGGAGGTGTGCAGAGAGGCGCCACCGTCGAGGCACAGGACCTCCGTGGCCTTCTGGAACTCCTGCTCGCTGTTATCCTCATCCTCCATGTCTTCGTCGTCGTCCTCTTCATCCTTGTCGCGGCCCCGGGGCGGTCGATCACCTTGCCGCTGCTTGGCCTTGCCGCGGCGTCCTCCCCGGCCGTTGAATGGCCGCTTCTTGCTTGGTTCTCCACCACCACCTTGGGCCTTCTCCTTGTCGCGCCTCTCGTACTTAGCTTTCTGCTGCTCGACGAGGTACTCGACGCGCTTGCAGTTGGAGAGATCGTGGCCCTTGGTGCGGTGGATCTTACAGTATTGCTTGTCGGAGCCGTCCTGCTTGTCGGCTGCCGCTACAGGGGCTGGCTCCTTGCCGGAGCCGCCAGCCTGTGTTTGCTTGGTGGGAGCCTCCTTGCCGGACTTCACGACGGCAAGCACTTCCTTCTTGTTCTTCTTTCTGTTATTCCGCCGCCGGCTCTTCTTTGCCGGAGCGGCGTCGTCGCTGTCGCTTCCTCCTGCGCCAGCATCCTCCCCAGGGAGTCTCCTCCCCTCTTCTGCGCGTGCGCACTTATCAGCTAGAGCGTAGAGCTCGCTGACATCCCGAATCTTGGTCATGGCCATCTCTTCACGCATGCGGCGGTTACGCACGTTCTGGTGGAACGCGTTGATGACCGCGGCAGGGTGGACGTCGGGGATGTTGTGCTGCACTCGACTGAAGCGTTGGATGTACTTGCGCAGGGATTCTCCTTCCTTCTGGGCCAGAATGTGGAGATCACTCTCCTGGCCGTGGGGTTTGTGGCCGCCCGTGAAGGCGCCAACAAACTGGTGGCAAAGGTCTGCCCAAGAAGAAATGGAGCCTTCCGGCAAGTGCATAAGCCACGAACGGACGTTCGGCTTAAGCACGAGCGGGAAGTAGTTTGCCAAAATCTTCTCGTCGCGCCCCCCGGCAGCCTGCACCGCGATGGTGTAAATGCTGAGGAATTCCGAGGGATGCGTCTTGCCGTCGTACTTCTCCGGTACGTCGGGCTTGAAATTCTTCATGCTGGGCCACTGGACGCGCCGCAGCTCGCGGGTGAACGCAGGGCAACCTGCCGCGTACGGCAAGTCGCCTGGTTCACCGGGCGCGCGCGCGTCGACAGCGTTCCCAGCTCTCTGGTCTGATTGTCGCCGAGCTTCTCGGCGGCGCTCGATCATTGTTCGAGCGTCTTCTTGTCGCCGGTCGTCGAGGACCTGGCGCTGGTCCCGACGTGCCCGCGGATCCGACGACGCCGTGGAGCCGTCGTCGGCATTGTTCCGGCGGGGCGGCGTCTTCTGCTTCCGCGGCGGGGAGTGCACGGTTGTCGCACCCCCGGCGGTCTTGTCGCCGTCGGCCTTCGTCTTCTCAGCTTGCCGCGGCCGCGAGGTCGCCGGCTGCTGTGGAGAGTCGTTGTTGGCGAAGGCGATCAGGCTCTGGATGGTAGCCCTCCAGTCTTCGGCCTTGTCTGCCGCTGGAGGGAAGTCGAGGAGCAGTTGCGCCCTTGCGAGCGCTTCTGCTGGAGTGGAGGGGAGCGGGGGCGAGCGGCGCGAGGAGCGGGATATGCTCGGACTCCTAACGGCGTTAGAAGGAGCAGGGTCCCGCCCCGGCGACCGCGCTTTGCTCGTGCCAGGGCGATGGCCCGGAGCGTCCCGCGAGCCTCCGGTTTGCCCTTGTCCCAGCAAGCGGATACCACCTCCTGTGGTATGGCGCTGCTGGGTTGTCGTATGCTGAGATGGACGCGGCGCGTCCACGGAGACCGAGGCTCGGTCGTCCGTCCTGTCCTTGGATTTGGTGGCGCCGCGAGTGTCCTCGCCGGCGACCACCCTTCCGACGGCGTCTCCCCCGCCCACCGTTGGTTCCGGTGGCGGCGGATGAGACGCAGACGGGCCTCCGACCTCCGAAGCCATCTTCTTCGGGGCCATGGTGCTGTTGTTGAAGAAGCTGACAAATTCGGAGAGGTTGATGAGGAATGCGCCCGCGTGAACGCCGGATCAGGTTCGCACAACCTCGACGCCGCCCCTACCTGGCGCGCCAAAGATGTCGGGGGAAACTGTCCGCCACGAGCACCTATGGGACCGGAGCCCCTTGCTTATGCGGTAAGAGGGCGGAGGGAGCACAAAGAGCAGATCGAGGAGATCACGCAGGCAGTTTACCCAGGTTCGGGCCACGATGGACGCGTAAAACCCTACTCCTGCTTAGTTTGTATTGAGTTGGAGAGCTCGGGAGCTTGAAGAACTAGCTACACCGAGTGTGTGAGTGATCTAGGTTCCGAACCCCCTCCACGTTGTGCATGGGCCTCCTTTTATAGTGCAAGGGGTCACCGACAGGTGTCAACGTAGGAGAAAGGGTAAAAATGTAAAAGAGGTGGTAGTTGTAATAGTGCGGGAATAGTGGAGCTACAGTGCGTGAACAGTGGTCGCTACCTACTTTGACAGTGGGGGACAAGAGCATTTAATGCCCGTCGCCGTCGACCCCAAAAGCGCCCGCCCTTGCGTCTCCGCTTGCCACGGCGATGGCTTTACCGCCGTGGAGTGCCACCGTGTCCCCCAGGCTGCACAGCCATCCGCCACGCGTCCCTGGAGTGGCCCCAGAGCGACGCGTGGCTCAATGAGCTGGAGCGCGGGCACACAGCACAACTCTCCCGGCAAGCACCTTGCCGGGGTCTTGACCTTGTCGGGCCCGGGAGCTTGCCGGGCTCTGAAGCTTGTCGCTCCCCGGACCCTGCCGGGGCGCATATAGCGCCGAGGCATGTCTTCTGTAATGGAATCTTCTAGTCTTCCTGGCAAGCTCCTCTTGCCAGGGCCTTGCGTGAGCGAAGTAACCCTGAGCCTGGAACGGCCTTCCCGGCAAGCTCCACTTGCCGGGGTCTCGATCTTCTGTCTTGTATACTTTGTTTTTGAATGGTTTTATATGGAGCAGGAAGGTCTCCGGCAAGCGCGTGGTAAGCCCAGCCGCGGGAAGCTGCTACTGCCCGTGCACAAGTTGGGGTACTGAGGTACCCCTACCTTAGTACACCGACAGGAGCCCCCGGGCCTGGGCCACACACGGTGCCGAGCGCTGTTGGGCCAGGCCCAAAACAGTGCACGGGCACACGCGGCCCACGGCGCGCCGAATCCACTTCCGCATCCGCCGCGTCCCCCCGTAACGGCACGCGTCGATTGCGGCGTCGTGGGATGGGACGTGGCCACGTTCTTTTAATGGAAAGAGCGAAACGCCCCCCACTTCCTCATAAAAGCAGAGGAAGCAGGAGCGGTTCCCTTCCTACGCTTTCATTGCATCCTCTTCCATCTCCAGAGATCCCCTTTGCGCTCCGCCTCCACACCTCCGCTGTCGCCTACCGCATCTGCGGCGCCGCCGGACTCTTCGTTCCCCTTCCCTCGCCGCCTCCGCCATGGCCCCAAAGACCGAGAAGGCGAAGGGGGAGAAGACCAAGAAGGAGAAATCGGAGCAAGCGGCGAGGCTTACCTTGTTGCGGAAGCGGAACCTCGTCTTCTCGCCGAGGCTCAGCGCGCGGGAGCTCTGGAACAAGTATTACTTGTTCTGGGCCAAGAAGACCAAGGCGCATCCCCGCACCCGAGCCTATCCGGCCGCCGCCAAGGACAACTACCCCGGCGGGTACTATTTCTTCGCAGCTTTCTTCCACTGCGGTCTCTGTCCCCCTTTTTCCGAATTTTTCTGCGACATAATGCACACCTACGGTCTCCATCTTCTTGACTTCACCCCCAACGCCATCCTCACGATGGCGGTTTTCGCACATATGTGCGAAAACTATATTGGAATATACCCAAACGTAGCGCTGTTCAGGCACTTCTTCACCCCTAGAGTAGAAGCCAAGGCTCCCCTCTCCGGGGGGATATCTTGGGTCTTTCGTCTGAACAAGAAGGAGTCCTACTTGCCGGGGGAGCTCCGCGGCAAGTGGGAGGAGTGGCGCGTTGACTGGTGTTGGATAGTTGAGGACCAGCCGCAGCCCTTCACCGCGCCGCGCACAACACCTATCGTGCGCGGCAGGGACTGGAGCGAGCTGGATTCGGACGACAGCAAGCTCGACATCGCCCTCATAAGGATTCTTCGTCTCCGGGTAGCAAGATTGTCTGTCGGAGAAGTAGGCACAGATTTCCTCCGCCGCCGTATCGCCCCTCTTCAAGATAGGAAGAGGCCGGCCTGGGAGTACGGCAACTCGGCGGATATGATGAGGCTGCGCCCCGGGCTCAACTTCAACTTCACGTCGCTGGAGCTGAAGGGGATGGTCCGGGAACTATTTAAGCATGACCCAGCCCACCCAGAATGGTTCAGGGGTCCCCGGGGAGTGGTGCCTCTCTACAATAGCACGGCCCGAGATTCCCTTCGCGCCATGATGCCCGCGTGTGACTCGCACGGCGTCGACCGCACGTGGATTCCGCCCAAGCCAGACGTCGTCTTGAACTCCTTCGACAACTTGACGGAGGTGGCGAAGAACAAGAACGAGGTCCGGGAGCTGACACGGGACACCACCGACCAGGAGATAGCGTACATAGCTTCTCGGGTTGAAGAGGCCGCTGCAGCCGCAGCGGCAGGGGAATTCGGCTTCTCGCCCGAGGAGGCAGAGGCTGCGGAAGCGTCCTGCCAAGCAGAGGAGGCGGAGATCCGCAGCCTGCTGAAGCTGCCTCCCGACGAGCTCGCCGGGGTCCCATCCTTGAGGCACTCCGGGATCCAGGGAATCTTGACCGAGGCCGCGGCGAGAGGCAACGCCGCCGGAGGGAACAGAGGCGCCGCAGGGAGCGGAGGCGCCGGAGGGAGCGGAGGCGCCGGAGGGAGCGGAGGCGCCGGAGGGAAAGAGGCCACAGTGCAGGGCGCTGGGCCCAGCAAGCCTGCCGGGGAGGAGGAGGAGGAGGAGGACGCCGGGGCCGATGAAGACTCCGACGGATCCCTGGGGCTCTACGCCGACGACCTCTCCTCGTCGTCGGAGACCTCCCCGCCCCGGGCAAGCCCTAGGCATTCTCCGCTGAAGTGTCTCCGCAAGACGGCGACGGGGGCGAGGGCGCAGGCGCCCCGGCAACAACCAACTCGCCGGGCAGCGCGAGCTTCCCGGGGGAGTCAAGCTGCGACGGGGGCGCCCGGCGCGCCAGCCACGGCGGAGGCGGCCCGCACGCAGGCCACGGCAGAGGCACCCCGCAAGCAGGCCACAGCAGAGGCGCCCCGCAAGCAGGCGCCGAGCGGAAGGGAGTCTTCACAGAGCGGAGCGGCGGCTCCGCCTGCTCCCCGGGCCCCGGCTACCACAGGGGCTGGGTCTTCGCAGCCCCCAGCCCCAGGGACCGCCAAGCGCCCGAGGGAGTCTTCGCCTCCCGCTCCCCGCGCGGACGCGCCCCAGGTGGAGTTTGACTTCTCCGCCTTGAGCGACGACGACGACGAGGATGAACTGACAAATTTTTCTGTGACCCCAACAGAGACCGCAGTGGAAGAAAGCTGCGAAGAAATCGTACCCGCCGGGGTAGTTGTCCTTGGCGGCGGCCAGATAGGCTCGGGTGCGGGGACGCGCCTTGGTCTTCTTCGCCCAGAACAAGTAATACTTGTTCCAGAGCTCCCGCGCGCTGAGCCTCGGCGAGAAGACGAGGTTCCGCTTCCGCAACAAGGTAAGCCTCGCCGCTTGCTCCGATTTCTCCTTCTTGGTCTTCTCCCCCTTCGCCTTCTCGGTCTTTGGGGACATGGCGGAGGCGGCGAGGGAAGGGGAACGAAGAGTCCGGCGGCGCCGCAGATGCGGTAGGCGACAGCGGAGGTGTGGAGGCGGAGCGCAAAGGGGATCTCTGGAGATGGAAGAGGATGCAATGAAAGCGTAGGAAGGGAACCGCTCCTGCTTCCTCTGCTTTTATGAGGAAGTGGGGGGCGTTTCGCTCTTTCCATTAAAAGAACGTGGCCACGTCCCATCCCACGACGCCGCAATCGACGCGTGCCGTTACGGGGGGACGCGGCGGATGCGGAAGTGGATTCGGCGCGCCGTGGGCCGCGTGTGCCCGTGCACTGTTTTGGGCCTGGCCCAACAGCGCTCGGCACCGTGTGTGGCCCAGGCCCGGGGGCTCCTGTCGGTGTACTAAGGTAGGGGTACCTCAGTACCCCAACTTGTGCACGGGCAGTAGCAGCTTCCCGCGGCTGGGCTTACCACGCGCTTGCCGGAGACCTTCCTGCTCCATATAAAACCATTCAAAAACAAAGTATACAAGACAGAAGATCGAGACCCCGGCAAGTGGAGCTTGCCGGGAAGGCCGTTCCAGGCTCAGGGTTACTTCGCTCACGCAAGGCCCTGGCAAGAGGAGCTTGCCAGGAAGACTAGAAGATTCCATTACAGAAGACATGCCTCGGCGCTATATGCGCCCCGGCAGGGTCCGGGGAGCGACAAGCTTCAGAGCCCGGCAAGCTCCCGGGCCCGACAAGGTCAAGACCCCGGCAAGGTGCTTGCCGGGAGAGTTGTGTTGTGTGCCCGCGCTCCAGCTCATTGAGCCACGCGTCGCTCTGGGGCCACTCCAGGGACGCGTGGCGGATGGCTGTGCAGCCTGGGGGACACGGTGGCACTCCACGGCGGTAAAGCCATCGCCGTGGCAAACGGAGACGCAAGGGCGGGCGCTTTTGGGGTCGACGGCGACGGGCATTAAATGCTCTTGTCCCCCACTGTCAAAGTAGGTAGCGACCACTGTTCACGCACTGTAGCTCCACTATTCCCGTACTATTACAACTACCACCTCTTTTACATTTTTACCCTTTCTCCTACGTTGACACCTGTCGGTGACCCCTTGCACTATAAAAGGAGGCCCATGCACAACGTGGAGGGGGTTCGGAACCTAGATCACTCACACACTCGGTGTAGCTAGTTCTTCAAGCTCCCGAGCTCTCCAACTCAATACAAACTAAGCAGGAGTAGGGTTTTACGCGTCCATCGCGGCCCGAACCTGGGTAAACTGCCTGCGTGATCTCCTCGATCTGCTCTTTGTGCTCCCTCCGCCCTCTTACCGCATAAGCAAGGGGCTCCGGTCCCATAGGTGCTCGTGGCGGACAGTTTCCCCCGACATCTTTGGCGCGCCAGGTAGGGGCGGCGTCGAGGTTGTGCGAACCTGATCCGGCGTTCACGCGGGCGCATTCCTCATCAACCTCTCCGAATTTGTCAGCTTCATCAACAACAGCACCATGGCCCCGAAGAAGAAGGCTTCGGAGGTCGGAGGCCCGTCTGCGTCTCATCCGCCGCCACCGGAACCAACGGTGGGCGGGGGAGACGCCGTCGGAAGGGTGGTCGCCGGCGAGGACACTCGCGGCGCCACCAAATCCAAAGATGTCGGGGGAAACTGTCCGCCACGAGCACCTATGGGACCGGAGCCCCTTGCTTATGCGGTAAGAGGGCGGAGGGAGCACAAAGAGCAGATCGAGGAGATCACGCAGGCAGTTTACCCAGGTTCGGGCCGCGATGGACGCGTAAAACCCTACTCCTGCTTAGTTTGTATTGAGTTGCAGAGCTCGGGAGCTTGAAGAACTAGCTACACCGAGTGTGTGAGTGATCTAGGTTCCGAACCCCCTCCATGTTGTGCATGGGCCTCCTTTTATAGTGCAAGGGGTCACCGACAGGTGTCAACGTAGGAGAAAGGGTAAAAATGTAAAAGAGGTGGTAGTTGTAATAGTGTGGGAATAGTGGAGCTACAGTGCGTGAACAGTGGTCGCTACCTACTTTGACAGTGGGGGACAAGAGCATTTAATGCCCGTCGCCGTCGACCCCAAAAGCGCCCGCCCTTGCGTCTCCGTTTGCCACGGCGATGGCTTTACCGCCGTGGAGTGCCACCGTGTCCCCCAGGCTGCACAGCCATCCGCCACGCGTCCCTGGAGTGGCCCCAGAGCGACACGTGGCTCAATGAGCTGGAGCGCGGGCACACAGCACAACTCTCCCGGCAAGCACCTTGCCGGGGTCTTGACCTTGTCGGGCCCGGGAGCTTGCCGGGCTCTGAAGCTTGTCGCTCCCCGGACCCTGCCGAGGCGCATATAGCGCCGAGGCATGTCTTCTGTAATGGAATCTTCTAGTCTTCCTGGCAAGCTCCTCTTGCCAGGGCCTTGCGTGAGCGAAGTAACCCTGAGCCTGGAACGGCCTTCCCGGCAAGCTCCACTTGCCGGGGTCTCGATCTTCTGTCTTGTATACTTTGTTTTTGAATGGTTTTATATGGAGCAGGAAGGTCTCCGGCAAGCGCGTGGTAAGCCCAGCCGCGGGAAGCTGCTACTGCCCGTGCACAAGTTGGGGTACTGAGGTACCCCTACCTTAGTACACCGACAGAGAGTCTATTAAAACAGCATGGTAATGTGTTTAGGCTAAAGAAACTAGTCTTCACATGATAAACATCCAATGTCAATGTAGTAAAAAAATTCACACCAAGTGCATTGAATAGAATGAGATGTTGTATGCTTGATGAGACATGAGGATAGTGATATTAGAGTCATGCTAGTGGAGTTATTACGAAATTGAGAAATACTTGTGTTAAGTTTAGTGATTCCCGTATCATGCACGTGTGGTGAACCGCTATGTGACGAAGTTAGAGCATGAGATATTTGTAGAGTGCCAACCTTTGTGTGGAGGTCGGGGGCGCGCGATGGTTAAATCCTACCAACCTCCCCCCTAGGAGCATGCGTTGATTGCTTTGTTTTGATGACTCGTAGATTTTTGCAATAAGTATATGAGTTCTTATGACTAATGTTGAGTCCATGGATTATACGCACTCTCACCCTTCCACCATTGCTAGCCTCCCTTTTACCGCGCAACTTTCGCCGGTACCATAAACCCACTATATATCCTTCCTCAAAATAGCCACCATATTGTTCCTCAAAACAGCCACCATACCTACCTATCATGGCATTTCCATAGCCATTCCGAGATATATTGCCATGCAACTTTCCACCGTCCCGTTCATATGACATGCATCATATTGTCATATTGCCATGCATGATCATGTAGTTGACATCGTATTTGTGGCAAGGCCACCATGCATAATTTTTTATACATGTCACTCTTGTTTCATTGCACATACCAGTACACCGCCGGAGGCATTCATATAGGGTTATACTTTGTTGTTATAGTATCAAGTTGTAATTTCGTGTTGTAATGAAAGTGTGATGATCATCATTATTAGAGCATTGTCCCATGGGAGGAAAGGCTAAATCTATAAAGCCCCTCCACAAAAAAATGGCCAAAGAAAAAAAAGGCCCCAAAAAAAGAAAAAAGGGGACAATGGCTACTATCTTTTTCCACACTTGTGCTTCAAAGTAGCACCATGTTCTTCGTTGTAGAGAGTCTCATGTTTAGTCACTTTCATATGCTAGTGGGAATTTTCATTATAGAACTTGGCTTGTATATTCCAACGATGGGCTTCCTCAAATGCCCTAGGTCTTCGTGAGCAAGCAAGTTGGATGCACACCCACTAGTTTCTTTTGCTGAGCTTTCATTCATATTTAGCTCTAGTGCATCCGTTGCATGGCAATCCCTACTCACTCACATTGATATCTATTGATAGGCATCTCCATAGCCCGCTGATACACCTAGTCGATGAGAGACTACCTCCCTCCTTTTTTCTTCTCCACAACCACCTCTATTCCACCCATAGTGCTATATCCAAGGCTCACGCTCATGTATTGCGTGAAAGTTGAAAGGTTTGAAAAGATAGAGTATGAAAACAAATGCTTGGCTGAAATCGGGGTTGTGCATGATATGAACATTTTGTGTGATGAAGAGGGAGCATAGCCAGACTATATGATTTTGTAGGTATAACTTTCTTTAGCCATGGTATTTTGAGAAGACATGATTGCTTTGTTAGTATTGCTTCAAGTATTGTTATTTCTTATGTCAATATAGACTTTTATCTTGAATCTTTCAGATCTGAACATTCATGCCACAATTAAGAGAATTACATTGAAAAATTATATTGGTTAGCATTCCACATAAAAAATTCTTTCTTTATCATTTACCTACTCGAGGACGAGCAGGAATTAAGCTTGGGGATGCTTGATACGTCTCCAATGTATCTATAATTTTTTATTGTTCCATGTTATTATTTGTGAAGTCTTGGATGTTTAATGGGCTTTATCATTCACTTTTATATCATTTTTGGGACTAACCTACTAACCCAAAGGACCAGTCCAAATTGTTGTTTTTTGCCTATTTCAGGGTTTTGCAGAAAAAGAATATCAAACGGAGTCCAAATGGAATGAAACCTTCGTGACAGATATTTTTGGAGAAAATCATGCCCAGGAAGCTTGAGAACCACGTCAGAGGATCGAGGAGCCGCCCTCGAGGGTGGGGGGCGCACCCCCCTTCCCAGGGTGCGCCCCCCTGCCTCGAGGCCTCCTCGTGTGGCCCCTGGTGCCCTCCTTTTTCCTATATAAGTCCACGTACCCCAGAAACTCCATACACAGAGAGAAAACCCTAATTCCACCGCCGTAGCTTCTGTTCCCGTGGAGATCCCATCTTGGAGCCTGTTCCGGAGCTCCACCGGAGGGGGGGTCCATCACGGAGGCCTTCATCATCATCATCATCGCCCTCACCATGAGTTGTGAGTAGTTTACCACAGACCTTCGGGTCCGTAGCTAGGATCTATATGGCTTCTTCTCTCTCTCTGAATCTCAATACAAAGTTCTACTCGGTCTTCGAGGAGATCTATTTGATGTAATCTCTTTTTGCGGTGTGTTTGTCGAGATCCGATGAATTGTGAGTTTATGATCAAGGTTATCTATGAATGATATTTGGTTCTTCTCTGAACTTTTTATGTGTTCTCATAATATCCTTGCAAGTCTCTTCGAATTATTGGTTTGGTTTGGCCTACTAGATCTATAGTTCTTGCAATGGGAGAAGTGCTTGGCTTTGGGTTCCATCTTGCGGTGTCCTTTCCCAGTGACAGTAGGGGCAGTAAGGCACATATTGTATTGTTGCCATCAAGGATAAAAAGATGGGGTTTACATCATATTGCTTGAGTTTATCCCTCTACATCATGTCATCTTGCTTAAGGCGTTACTCTGTTCGTATGAACTCAATACACTAGATGCATGCTGGATAGCGGTCGATGTGTGGAGTAATAGTAGTAGATGCAGGCAGGAGTCGGTCTACTTGTCTCGGACGTGATGCCTATATACAATGATCATGCCTTGATGGTCTCATAATTATTCGCTTTTCTATCAATTGCTCGACAGTAATTTGTTTACCCGCCGTAGAATATCGCTATCATGAGAGAAGCCACTAGAGAAAACTATGGACCCCAGGTATATTCTCAACATATCAATCTACATCTACTTTACTTTTACCGCTTTTGTTTGTTGTTTTATTAAACCAAAAATACAAAAAAAATATAAACAATCGTCTCTATCAGATCTCACTCTCGTAAGTGACCGTAAAGGGATTGACAATCCCTTATCGCATTGGTTGCGAAGTTCTTATTTGTTTGTGCAGGTGCGAGGGACTCGCGCGTGGTCTCCTACTAGATTGATACCTTGGTTCTCAAAAACCAAGGGAAATACTTACGCTAATGTGCTACATATCTCTTTCCTCTTTGAGGGAATACAACGCAAGCTCAAGAGGTAGCAGTACTAAAGAAGAATCTGACTGTGATACGTGAATTGATTGTTGTCTTGTACGTTTGGTTTTGGTATTTGAAGATTGATTACCATCCATTAGTTGGGTTATCAAAAAAGAAATCATCACCATATGTGAATTCATTGTGTTACCAGATAAACATTGGGTTTGTCCGGCCAGTGGGAGGGGGCGAATAAAAACCGACGAAAAAAACTGACGAAATTGGGAGGTGGGATCGTTACTACGGGGGAATTGGGAGGTGGAAGGGAGTACGAAAATAAACTGGGTTTGGTGGGACGAAATTTAACCGGTGAGCGGAGACTACCAACTGAGACATTAGGAGTAGAGATCCACACCGTTCGGTCGTGCGAGTGAAAGGCAATAATGACGACATATGGTGGACTGATTGAGATGAGAGAAGCTGGTATGAACTTGACCTATCTTGTTTTTGTAAATATGATTAGTTCATCGTTCCTAATTCAGCCTATTATGAATGAAACATGGTTGCAATGACAATTAGAGATTATAGTTGCTCGTGCCATGCTTAATTAGCTATGAGTATATAATGGTTTACCTTGCATGCCAACATGGTATTAAAATGGTTGTGATGTGGTATGATAGGGTGGTATCCTCCTTTGAATGATTCGAGTGGCTTGACTTGGCACATGTTCATGCATGTTGTTGAAAACAAAATCAACATAGCCTCTACGATAGTTATGTTCATGGTGATTTATATCCTACTCATGCTTGCACTCAGTATTGATTAATCTTAATGCATGTTCATGACTATTGCCGCTCTCTAGTTAGTCGCTTCCCAGTCTCTTTCTACCCTTCACTTGCACTAAGTGGGAATACTGCTTGTGCATCCACTTCCATAAACCCCAAAGTTATTCCATATGAGTTCACTGTACCTTCCTATATGCTGTATTTACTTGCCATTCCTAGTAAATTTGTTTGTGCCAAACTCTAAACCTTCAAACGAAATTATGTTTTGTATGCTCGAATAGCTCATGTCTCAACTAGGGATGTCTATATCTTCCATGCTAGGTGGGTTATTCTCACGATGAGTGGACTCCGCTCATCATTCACGAGAAAATGGCCGGTAACTGAGATGCCAAGTCCCATGCTCAAATCAAATCAAAATAATTACAAACAAAACTCCCCCAGGATTGATGTTAGTTGGACGACACCCGTTGTTTCGGACAAGCCATGGATTGATGTTTGTTGGTGGTGGTGGTGGGGGGGTATAATCTTTAGCATTGTGTTTGGAACCACCTATAATGTGTGTAGCATGGAACATATCGAGATCTCTTGGTTGTTATGCTGACAATGAAAGTATGCCACTCAAAATATGTTTTATCTCTGTTTCGAAACTCGAGCTCTCGCACCTCTGCAAATCCCGCTTCCCTCTGCGAAGGGCCTATCAATTTACTTTTAGGTTGAGTCATCATCCTCTTATTAAAAAGCACCAGTTGGAGAGCACCGCTGTCATTCGCATGCATGGCTATTAATTTACATTGAGCATGGCTGTGACTGGATCTCTTTTACAATGAACTACAATGTCTAGTCAGTCCTTGATCTTCAGGGGTGCTCTGCATTTATGTTTTGCGATCTCAGAAAGGGCTAGCGAGATACCATCTTGTTATATAATGTTATGATCGTTTTGAGAAAGTGTTGTCATCCGAGATTTATTATTATTGCTCGCTAGTTGATTATGCCTTTGCTAAGAGTAAACATGAGTCTTAAATGTTATTGTGAACATGGTTAGTTCATAATCTTGGCTGAAAACTTGAATGCTGGCTTTGCATATTTGCAACACCAAGATCAAACGGAGTTTGTAAAAGTTTTTCTTTATCACTTTCAGTTTGTCAACTGAATTGCTTAAGGACAAGCAAAGGTTTAAGCTTGTCGGGG